>OX578145.1:11166706-12366706 GCA_951213105.1 Amaurobius ferox
AAGATTTACAGATAAGTTCCTTAAAGAGTTTCAGAAGAGTACATTGAAGGTTTCAGAAGAGTACATTGAAGAGTTTCAGAAGAGAACATTAGAGAGTTTCAGAAGAGTGCATTGAAGAGTTTCAGAAGAGAACATTAGAGAGTTTCAGAAGAGTGCATTGAAGAGTTTCAGAAGAGAACATTGAAGAGCTTCAGAACAGAAGAGTGCATTGAAGATTTACAGATAAGTTCCTTAAAGAGTTTCAGAAGAGTACAGTAAAGAGTTTTAGAGAAGTACTATGAAAAATTTCGGCAACGCAGTCTCTTAATCAACAGTTTTTCCTGAGTAGAAATGGAAGGCTTGTCTGTTCCTGCTTTGTTTGCAACACATTCAGTTTCTAGAAAAGGCTTTAATAACCTCGTAATTGTTTAATTTGAGATTTTACGATATGGGTATGGTATTTCTTTATCAATGACTTATAAGAACGGGAAGAGAAATATTGCTCAGCTCAAATTTTAAAAAAATTAACTCTTGGAAAACATCATGTTACTCAAACAATAAGAAAGTGGTTTGTCATGATCATATGACATATTAAAAGCAGCAGACGATGTGTCTGATATTCTTTTCGGAAGGAGGAGGGGGGGGGGGCTTTTTATAGGGAAGCTAGAAAATCTTTCAGCTAACTAGGATTTGTGACATTTTACTGGGGAAGAAATTTTGTAGAGATTTTAGACAAGTACTCGTTCAAAATTCCGATACTACATCCTTTATTGCCTATATTATTCTTTAGTGGGTTTTATATAAAACGGGTGATATATTATAAGGTCATTCTTAACAATTCTGCGCAATCATCCACTCCACTCTCATACGTGCTCGAGTGGTCGATCTTGTAAAGTTTATAGGAATTTGGTAAATGAAGAGAGAGTGTATTTTTTACCAATTCTGCAACTTTTTGAACTTTCAGGGGTTGCCAGAAGAGGTGAGGTGTTTAGTATTGCAAACACATAAATTATATTTTTGTCAGGCCCGCAGATGTTATAATTAGAATTAAAATGTAAGTCAGGTGTCATAGTTGTGACGTAAATAAAAAAAAATGTTTTGATGGCGTCAAATTTTCTTTAATCCCAGCATTTTCCCCGGTAGTCACGATTGATGCGATATCAATAATAAAAAGCACGTTTTATGCTTTTAAAATGGGGTTCGCCTAGGTTGATTAGCCCCAAACATAGTTAAATTATTTTCTGAAAGAAAAACACTAATGCAGACTGAAACGATAACAGACAGCTGTCATTTAACTGGCATTACATGACATTTAGGCTGACATGACAACTTACAATATCTCTTTATGAAACGCAATTGATTGTTAACTGATGCAAATGATTTTATAGACATATACCGTGAAATACAGCTCACTTAGAGGAAAAAGATATATTTTTAACACATTCGAGTTGCAATTTTTAATAAAAAGAATCATACTGACATAATGAGGAGAACAAACACATAGAAAGGGGCGGCACAAAATTGCATAATTATATCAAGAAATTGTACAATTTATTTCCCCCTCCTTAATCAGACCTCAAAATGACTCACAAAACTGGATCTTTGAAAAACAAACATTTTTTCTGATTTGTTAAACTTTTGAGGCTGTTAACGTTTTGAGACCTGGGTAAATTATTTAAACTGCCTCTGTACTACTCAACTCTAGTCCACGTGATTTTACGCCGATTGTCTTTGGTTCTCTACTTTTGTACTCGTCTTAAATGCCTAATTAATCACCAAGCCTGACAGGTTTCGTCACATGAACGGGTGGAGTTCTGGACGCGGGAAGGAGAATAAGAATTGCAAAGTACTTTTGAGCCACGTGTACATGAGATAACTGTACGACAAAAGATCCTTTTGATCAAAATTCCCACTCTGAAATAAAGCGCTCCTTTCAAATGACCGCAGATTCAACATTGACTCATGTACGAAATTCTGCGTCAATCAGTCTCATTGATAATCCCAAAAGGCGGTAAGCGATTGTTTTATACAGCAAAATAAAAAAATCTTTTTCAATCGAAAATGTAGAAAAGGTTTTACTCAAACAACGCAACTGGGAGTTGCGCTGCAGATTCATTTTGCTATTTATTAAAAAATATTTTACGCATAACACCAGACCACATACTTTCTGACGTGATCTTTTTCATGGGAAGTAGCGCGTGTAATACCAGAAACCCCACGATGGGAAAACCACACGGGAAAGTTGCTGCGTGTAATGCGTCCTTTACAATAGCTGCTTTCCCATACAAACGCCCGTCAGAAAGCGCACGGGAAAGTTATGTGTAATTTAGCTTTAAAAGTTGATGAAAATCTTGATGGAGACCATTTCGGATAGTGGGAAAATCACTAATCGTTCATTTCCACTCAGTTTATGATACATTTTATGTAAATAAATATTCTTCTTACATAATTATGTAGATATATATAAATACGATTTACTTTTAACGTACATTTTAAACGTGTGTCTTGTTATTTATTGTAAGCATTATATTGAAAATGAAAAAATAAGGAATAGAGATTTTAAAATATAGAGTCATTTTCAATTAAAGTGTGAGAGTAAAATTTGCCCAATGTATATATTATGATTTGGCGATGACTATGCTGTCCAAATGAATTAAAAACCGACGAAATTTCTGCGTAACATGCAGTAAATACATTAAAAGATTAAAATACAACCCCATCTGATTATTATCAATGTCGTCATTACAATTTTTTAATAACTCGTTTCCATCTAAATTGAAAGTGACAATTATTGAATTATTTGTGGCATATTTAGGGTGATACAATAAATGCCATATGGTTTTCTTTACATTATTATGACCAAAATATGTATTCAAACCATTTATATTTTATCAACCGGTTATCGGAAACAGGTAGAAATCGGCTAAATGATAGTTGGCGATATGCCGTCAAAATTCATCGCCAGAGTGTCACCAAGCGTTACAGACGGAGAAATAGATTATTCTTATAGTAAATTCTTATATTTTTTCCAAGATATTAAATTTTCATTAATTAGTCGTCACTTTTATCAATTTAGCTATATTTTTATCAATTTGGCAACATTTTTATCAATTTGGCGACATTTTTATCAATTTGGCGACATTTAAAATATCTCGCCAAGTTGACGATATTTTGCCAATTTCGACACCACAATTTTGCCAAGCGTTACCCAGAGATAGATAAATAAACATACAGATAAATCAAGATGTTTATATTATAAATACCTTTAAATTTCCCTCTTTTTAGCAATTCAGCTATTTAACGTCTACGGCTGCAGTATCTGCAGATTGTTACTATGCATAAAATAGACGCTTCGCCAAAATAATCTGAGTGCATTTATATGGAAAATTGAGAGAGATCTGATTTGTCGCTGCTCTTTCATACAGGCAAAAGGAGAGGATACAAATTTCCAGAATCTCTGCTATATGTAGGGCCCAGGTCTGCATTTGTGAAGAACAATTTCTGTCTACACAGTTTTATTTTCCTGCCATGGGGTCCGGAATTATTGTTTTCCCGTGGCCCGTGCTGTCTGCATGGCTCTGGATTTAGGACGAAAAATTTCTGCCTACAAACAGATTTTACCTGTCATGGGGTTCGAAGTTATTTTTTTCCTGGGACCTTGTCAGTAGGGCCCGGGTCTGGATTTATGAAGAACATTTTCTGTCTACACACAGTTTTTCCTGTTATGGAATCCAGCAATTATTGTTTTCCAAGGGCCTCGACGGCTCTGCCTGCAGATATAATAATATGGAATTGAACACTCAAATTATAATAAGCTTACGGATTTTTAAGGGGTTGTAAATAAAGTTTTGTGTTGTCAAGTCATTATTAAATCTCATATCAAGGTCTATAGGTCAGGTGATGTGTGAATTATTGTCAAATAATAATGATAATAATAATAAACTCACGATACTTCTTCCCAGGTCACGTCCCCCGTGCGAACCAGATGATCGGCGTCAACTTCAACCAGGGCTGCATTATGGGCATCGTCGAGTTTGAGAAGAGGAGGCGCAGCCTGCAGGAACTTCTTCACGGAAAGACATGCTATGACATCAAATAAATGATCAATTTTAGATATAGATTGCGTACTCTTACTTCTACACTCAAAAAGTTTATACACATTCAATAACTTACGTCTCAATCAACTTACCAACCCTCAGCGACTATATTCCCCATTAGGGCCGAACCTAGGGGGCCCATTTGAAAGGGCACTCCATTGGATGATGTTTAAAATATTGATGTTGTTAAGAACGTATCCTCATCAGGAATCGTAGATGTACACGCAGGACACAAGAACGAGTCCAAGTTTCTGGATAACTTGCAGTTATTCACAAGCACAACGTAAACAGGAACAGTACACAGAAAAACAACACTCAAATACTTCATTAATTTAACAGAATCAGCGATATTATTCTCAAAATACTGACTAAAATCGCAGTCCAATATGGTTCGTGTCACGTTCGTTCATCAACTCCACTGCAACGAAGGGGTGAGTCCTTTGTATAGTCTCTTCATAGAAACTTCTGGAAATCTCTCGGTAGAAATTTCTTGTAGAGTTATCTAATATCTCCAAGACTAATCGTTAAGTGAGATCGTTAAATGATCTCCAAGTGAAATATCTGGAACATTCCAAATGTCGACTCGACTTTTGACTCGAAATTCTAGCACCCATAGAGTGACGCCAGGGAAAGAATATCCGTACCGCTGTCTTCTGGAGAAAACACTCTGATGGAACCGTTTGGTCTGCGATGGATACAAAAGACAAGACGTGGGGACTCCAGTGAGAGAATATTACGCATTCGCAGCAATATTATAAAGTGTAATACAACTAAATACTTTTAATTGTAATCAATCTATATATACTAATAGCCAAGTGTCCGTCTGTCACGCCTTTTTTAGGCACTTCCCGAATAGATAAAGACTTGCAATTTGGTACAGGGGTCGATCGTTCGATTAAACCCCCTGGAAAAATCGAATTTTTCAAAAACGCTCTCTAGAGGGGGTGCTCCATCCCAAAACGTTCGAAAAGTGAAATGATAGGAAAGCATACTTTGCCATAAGATAGAGACTTCAAATTTGGTGTATGGCTAAATCGTTCGAAAGGAAAAAGTGCACAATTTCAGATTTCCAATATTTTCTACTTAAGGTGGTGTCGCATACCAAAATGTTTGATTTACCGAATAAATGAGAAACGGCTTCTTCAGAATTTGATAGAGGCTTGAAATTAGGTATATGGACTATTCATTTGATGAAAACACCCAAGACGAATATAATTTTTCAAAAACGTTCGTTTAAGGGGGTGCTCTAGAGGAAAACGTTCGAAAGGTAAATTGATAAGAAAACATACTTCGGGATAAGATAGAGATTTGAAATTTGGTGCACGGGTAAATAGTTTGGAAGGAAGGAAGTGTTCAATTTCAGTTTTCCAATATTTTCTACTTTAGGGGGTTGTTGTTGTTGTTGTTGTTGTTGTTGAGATCCAGACCGTCCGACCTACCAGAAAGGTGTAAGGTAACCGTTTGGAAGGCCGAGAAGTGCCATCCAATTTAGACCGGAACCCAGTGGGGGAGGCATCCACAGGGACCGTACCCTCCTTTCCCTACTACCAACCTCTCGGAAGGACTTACGGATCCACATGTTTAACGTGATCGTACTCCGCGTGAACACGGCGGCAGTTTTGGTAGTTTAGGGAATCGAACCCGGGTCTACCGAGTGCAATTCTCGCGCGCTAACCACTGGGCAACCGCGCCCTCCGCGACAATCTCCATAACTTTTTTATTATTCACCCAATTTAGACCGGAACCCAGTAGGGAAGGCATCTACAGGGACCGTACCCTCCTTCCCCTACCACCAACTTCTCGGAAGGGCTTACGGACCCACATGTTTAACGTCATCGTACTCCGCCTGAACACGGCGGCAGTTTCGGCAGTGGCGGGAATCGAATCCGGAAAGTATGCTTTGCAATGAGGTAAAGACTTCAAATTTGGTGTATGGGTCAATCGTTCGAAAGGAAGAAAGGGTGCATTTTCAGATTTCCAATATTTGCTACTTTAGGGTGTGCCGCACACCAATATGTTCGATTTTCCGAATAATGAGACACTCATCTTTTTAAATGTGATACAGGCTTGATATTTGGTATATAAGTCAATCAATGTGAATAAATGTGCCGAATAAATGTGAAACGCAAATTATTCGAAAATTTACATTATTCAGGTGTTGCTTATTGTGAGACCGTTGATATTCAACTGGTATTCTTCTAGTGTATACTAATTGCCAAGTGTCCGTCTGTCTGTCACTCTTTTTTAGGCACTTACCGAATAGATAGAGACTTGGAATTTGGTACACGGCTGAGTCGTTCAATAAAACCCCCTGGAAAAATCGAATTTTTCGAAAACTTTCTATATAGGGGGTGCCCCACACCAAAATGTTTGAAAAGTGAAGTGATGGGAAAGCATACTTTACGATAAGATAGAGACTTCAAATTTGGTGTATGGGTAAATTATTGGAAAGGAAGAAAGTGTGCAATTTCAGATTTCCAATATTTTTTACTTAAGGGGGTGCCGCCCACCAAAACTTTCGAAAAGTGAAATGATAGGAAAGCATGCTTTGCGATGAGATAGAGACTTCACATTTAGTGTATGGGTAAATCGTTCGAAAGGAAGAAAGTGTGCAAATTCAGATTACCAATATTTTTTACTTACGGGGGTGCCGCATACCAAAATGTTCGATTTACAGAATAAATGAGAAAACGCTCCTTTTAAATTTAATAGAGGCTTGAAATTTGGTATATGGGCTAATCATTTGACGAAAATACGCAAGACGAATATAGTTTTTTAAAAATGTTCGTTTATGGGGGTGCTCCAGAGTAAAACGTTTGAAAAGTGAATTGATAAAAAACCATGCTTCGGAATGAGATAGAGATATCAAATTTGGTGTAAGGGTAGATAGTTTGAAAGGAAGAAAGTGTGAAATTTCAGATTTCCAATATTTGCTACTTTAAGGGGTGCGCACACTAATATGTTCGATTTTCCGATTAAATGAGGCACGCTTCCTTTCAAATGTGATAAAGGCTTTATATTTGTTATATGGGCCAATCATCTGATAAAAAACACAAGACAAACCGAGGATGCGCAAATTTAGTTTCACAATATTCTCTTCTTTAGGGGGTTCTGCACACCAAAATATTCGATTTGTCGAATAAATGTGAAACGCGAATTATTATATAATTTACTTTCTTCAGGGATTGCTTATTGCGATAACGTTGATTTTCAACGGGTATTCGGCTAGTATATACTAATTGCCAAGTGTCCGTCTGTCTGTCACTCTTTTTTTATGCACTTCCCGAATAGATAAAGACTTGCAATTTGGTACACGGCTCGATCGTATGATGAAACTCCCTGGAAAAATCGAATTTTTTGAAAATGTTCTATAGAGGGGTTGCCCCACACCAAAACGTTCGAAAAGTGAAATGATAGAAAAGCATACTTTGACATGAGATAGAGACTTCGAATTTGGTGTATGGATAAATCGTTCGAAAGGAAGAAAGTGTGCAATCTATCTATATATACTAATTGCAAAGTGTCCGTCTGTCTGTCTGTCACGCTTTTTTAGGCACTTCCCGAATAGATAGAGACTTGCAATTTGGTACACGGGTCGATCGTTCGATAAAACTCCCTGGAAAAATCGAATTTTTCGAAAATGTTCTATAGAGGGGTTGCCCCACACCAAAACATTCGAAAAGTGAAATGATAGAAAATCATGCTTTGAGATAAGATAGAGACTTTAAATTTGGTGTACTGGTAAATCGTTCGAAAGGAAGAAAATCTGCAATTTCAGATTTCCAATATATTCTACTATAGGGGGTGCCGCACACCAAAATGTTCGATTTGCCGAATAAATGAGTAACTTATCCTTTAAATTTTGATAGACGCTTGAAATTTGGTACTTGGGCTAATTATTTAATGAAAACACCCAAGACGAATAAAATTTCTCAGAAATGTTCGATTAAGGGGGTGCTCCAGAGAAAAACGTTCGAAATGTGAAATGATAAAAAAAACATGTTTCCCTATAAGATAGAACTTTCAAATTTAGTGTACTGGTAGATAAATTAGAAGGAAGAAAGTGTACAATTTCAGTTATCCTATATTTTCCACTTTAGAGGTTGCCGCACACTAAAATGTTCGAATTTCTGAATAAAGGATATATGCCTCTATTAAATCGTGTTAGAGGTTTGATATTTGGTATATGGACGAATCATTTGATAGAAAACGCAAGCAGAATGGAGTTTTTTTTAAATGTTCATTTAATGGGGTTGGGTACTCCACACAAAAACATTCGAAAGATAAAATGATAAAAAAAAGCATGCTTTGGGATGAGAAAGAGACTTCAAAATTTGAGTACTGGTAGATTGTTGGAAAGGAAGAAAGTGTGCTATTTCAGTGCTCCAACATTAGGGGCTGCCGTACACTAAAATATTCAATTTGATGAACAAATGATAAATAGCTCTTTTACAATGTGATAGTGGCTTGAAATTTGGTTTATGGTCTAATTATGTGATAAAAACCCCAAGAAGAATACAGTTTTCAAAAATGTCCATTTAAGTTGATGCTGTACAGAAAAACGTTCGAAAGGTGAAATGATAATAAAAGCATACTTCGCGATAGGATAGAGACTTCAAATTTGGTGAACCAGTAGATAATTTGAAAGGAAGAAAGTATGCAATTTCAGATTTCCAATATTTACTATAGTGCCGCACAACAAAATGTTCGACTTGCAGAATAAATGAGTAACGCCTCCTTTAAATTTTGATAGAAGTTTGAAATTTGGTGCATGGGCTAATCATTTAATGGAAACACCTAAGACGAATAAAGTTTTTAAAAAATATTAATTTATGGGTGTGATCCACAGGAAAACGTTTGAAAGGAGAAATGATAAAATAGCATTCTTCCGGATGAGATAGAGACTTTAAATGAGTGAACGAGCAGATAGTTCGAAAGAAAGAAATGCCCAATTTAAGTTTTCCAACATTTTCTTCGTTAGGGGGTTTTGCACACTAAAATATTCGATTTGCCGAATAAATGTAAAACGCGAATTATTCAAAAATTTACATTATTTAGAGGTTGCTTATAGCGAGACCGTTGATTTGCAACGGATATTCGGCTAGTAATAAATAAGCAAGCAAACAAAAACAAGATTCAAACATCAATAAACACAAATTATTTTGTGTTGATTGGAAAGTGAGAATTCGCGTAGAAGATTGAGCCGAAGAGTGATACACGTACGTTTGTCCGGCCGGCCAAATGGCTACTCATGTCCTTGTTGACGAGTCGGTCGGTCTGGGTCTTCAACACGTACGTTTGTAATTAAAAATTCCCATAAAGCGACAGCGATTATAAAAAAAAATTAATTTTCAGAGATATTGAATGATTGCAAAGATTTGCAACATTTGTCTTAGGGTGGACAATTATGTCCTCAAGCAAGCAAATAGCCAACATATCTGTTACTCAACAGAGATGTTTGTTTTCCGTATGGAGTGATGGATTTCCGCTTTCTAACTTTTTTACTAGTTAGATTATAGAGACGGGTGAGGTGCGTAATTGTTAGTAGCAGAGCGTAGGTGACTCCTATAAAGACTATAAGACTCCTATATAAAGAGCTGGAGCATCCGTCATATTATATTATGCTTGCGAATTGGCTTCTATAGAGCTTGGGCATGTGTGGTCACATGGGCCATTGTACTCTTACGTTTCCAAAACAAAAAAATTAGATGTGGGCAACACATGACTTTCTTTATATAATGCAATGAATTGGCTACTTTTATAGCAAAGAAATATGTTTTTCTTATAGTAGATACTTATATTCTTTCCAAGATATTGAATTTTCGTCAATGAGTCGTCATTTTCATTGATTTAGCGTCATTTTTATACATTTGGCGAGATTTTCATTAATTTGGCAACATTTAAAAAGTCGCCAAGTTGGTGACATCTCGCCAAATTTGTCGCCAAAATCTCGCCAAGCGCTATGGTCGGAGAAATAAGTTATTCTTATAGCAGATAAATGACTATTGGCGTTCAAATACAAAAGTATTACTCAAAATATCTTTTCTCATGACTGGAACGAGCTAGATCCACTAGAATAATATCACCAAATGTATCGCATGATATTACATATGAAAAGTGAACATGTTTCTCAACAGTTAATATTTTTTTTTAATTTTTGGCATTTTTTGATAAATTTATTTGAAAAATGTGCCGTACCTCGAGAACGGTTCATTCTAGCGTTCTAAAGTTTATGCCAATCATTTTCTAAGGAAAAATTACATAAGAAATGTCTATTTGCGTAACTTTTTTAAAGGTTTTGATTTTTTAATGATTTTTCCAAAATTTCACTCGAAAATTTAGGGGGTTCTGAACATTCGATTACGTTTAAAAACGATAGGCTTCCAGTGCTTACGGATTGGGATTTTTGTACCAAATTTCATTCAACTCTCTCCATTTGTTCGTGAGATATCGTCTCCACAGACCATTCTTACAGCAGATAAATGACTATTGGCGTTCAAATACAAAAGTATTACTCAAAGTATCTTTTTTTATGAATAGAACGAGCTAGATCCACGAGAATGATGTCACGCAATTTATCGCATGGTATTGCATATGAAAAGTGAACATGTTTCTTAATAGGAAATATTTTTTTTTATTTTATATGACTTTTTGATAATTTTTTTGAAAAATGTGCAATATCTCGAGAACGGTTCATGTTACCGTTCTAAAATTTATGTCAATCGTTTTCTAATGAAAAATTACATAAGAAATGTCTATTTGCGCAAATTTATTACTAGTTTTGAGTTTTTGACGAATTTTTCAAAATTTCACTCGAAAATTTAGGGGGGTTCTGAACATTCGATTGAGTATAAAAAAAATAAGTTTCCAGTGTTTACGGATTGTGATTTTTGTATCAAATTTCGCTCGAATCGGTCCATTCGTTCGTCAGTTTTCGTCTCCAAAGACTCATTGACACACACACACGCACACAGACATCACTTCAAAAATGTTTGATTCGTGATCGGGGATGCTTGAAACGTGCTCTCCCGTCGAAAACTCGAATTCGAATTTTCGACCCCGTCACAATTCTTTCCTTATACATTATGTATATAAGGAAAATTAAAATGGTGCGAACATATATAAGAAAAAGCGTACTAAACCAGAGGTTAGTGAAGAAGACATTCAAAAAGCAATGGAAGCGGCCCAAAATGGCTTGTCTCTACGAGCAGCAGCAGACTTATTTGGAATGAACTTTTCGGCTTTGTTTTATAGATTAAAAAAAAAGCAAGGCAATTAATTCTCTTGATGATGAAACCAGTAGTTATACAACTAACATAAAATGCTACAGCTCCCAATACACAAGCTAGCAAGTTTTTAATGTCGAGCAAGAAACCCTGCTTTGTGAATAGATAATTAAATGTTCAGTTCCTAATTATGGTCTAACCTACAGACAAGTTCAACAACTTGCCTATGATTATGCAAAGCATCTCAACTCAAACATTCCAAGTACCTGGGACGAAAACAAAACTTCTGGAATCGACTGGGTGAAGGGTTTCACGGAGCATCGTCCATAGCTTACATTAAGAAAACCAGAAAACACCAGCTTAGCAAAAGCTATAGCTTTTAATAAAGCCAATGTTGCTGAGTTTTTCGGCAATTATGCGCGAGCTGTTAAGTCTGGTTCTTTTACGGCTGAACAAGCTGGATGAAACCGAAGTGTTAACAGTTGTTCAAGCTCCTAACGTTTTTGCCAAGCTAAGAGCTCGTCAGGTAGGCCAGGCAGTTTCTGGCGAGCGTGGGAGCATGTATGATAATAAATGCTTTAGGAAATACACTCCTTCCTGTATTTATTTTCCCGAAGGCGAGGTTCCACGACTCGATGTTATTTGGGGCACCATCAGGCAGTTTAGGTTTAGTTAACAGTCCCAAAAGTGGATACATGATTGGCCCTCTGTTTTTGGAGGTTCTCAAGCACATTAAAAAGCATACTCGTTGTTCAGTAGACAACAAAATACTTTTGATCATGGACAAAAGTCACTGACTTGATGCTGTGCTGTTTGCAAAGGATAATGGTATAGTGCTAGTGACATTTCCTCCACATTGCTTTTGGATGTTGGAGTCTTAGCACCATTCAAATCCAAATTGAGAGTAGCGCAAAATGATTGGATGGTATGAAACCCAGGCACGACCAATAGCATACATAACCTGGCTGCATTAGCAAATACCGTATATCCTGCCACATTTACAAACAAAAACATCACTGCGACCTTCCAAAAAATTGGCATCTGACCGTTTTCACTGACGAAGAATATAAACCTTCTTCTGTCATTGACGTACCTGTTCAGCAAGCTCCTGTTGATTCTGGTGAAATTCTTCCTGGTTATTCAATTGCTGATTCTTCAGGTGCACAACAGAAAGTCTCCCAAGCACAAGTAAAGAAAATCTGATGTGGGCAATACCTGACTTTCCTTATATAATGCAACGAATTTACTACTTTTACAGTAAAAAAAATAGGTTTTTCTTGTAATAGATACTGATATTCTTTCCAAGATATTGATCATTTTCATTGATTTAGCGTCATTTTAATCCATTTGGCAAGATTTTCATTAATTTGACAGCATTTTAAAAAGTCGCCAAGTTGGCGACATTCCGAAAAATTCGTCGTCAAAATCTCGCCAAGCTTTACTGACGGAGAAACAAGTTATTCTTATAGCAGATAAATGACTATTGGCGTTCAAATACAAAAATATTACTCGAAGTATATTTTTTCATGAATGGAACGAGCTAGATCCACGAGAATGATGTCACCCAATTTATCGCATGGTATTACATATGAAAAGTGAACGTTTCTCAATAGGAAATATATATTTTTTATTTTTTATGACTTTTTGAAATTTTTTTTTTGAAAAATGTGCAATATCTCGAGGACGGTTCATGTTAGCGTTCTAAAATTTGAAATTTATGTTAATCGTTTTCTAATGAAAAATTACATAAGAAATGTCTATTTGCGTAACTTTATTAGCGGTCATGATTTTTTGACGATTTTTTCAAAATTTCACTCGAAAATTTAGGGGGATTCTGACCATTCGATTACGTTTAAAAACAATAGGCTTCCAGTGCTTACGGATTGTGATTTTTGTACCAAATTTCGTTCGAATCGGTTCATTCGTTCGTCAGTTATTGTCTCCACAGACTCACAGACACACACACACACACACACACACACATACTTTCACACACACACACACACACACACACACACACACACACACACACACACACACACACACACACACACACACACACACACACATCACTTTAAAAATGTTTGATTCGTCATCAAGGATGCTTGAAACGTGCTCTCCCGTCGAAAACTCGAATTCCAATTTTCGATCCAGTCACAATACTTTCCTTATACATTATGTATATAAGGAAAGTAATACGGCAGTATGGAAATTTTCATTATTTCTGTATTGGAAACTGCTACTTAGGAAACTTATAAACGTTTAACTTCTCATTTTAGTAAGATATATCTCAATCTATCTTCTTGGATGGATATTTGTAATTAACCCGAAAATAAAATATTCACTTTCATTAAAATATATATACGAGTTTTTACTTTCCTTATATACATATAATGTATAAGGAAGGTATTGTGACGGTGTCGAATATTCGAATTTTTTGACGGGAGTTTTTGACGGGAGAGCACGTTTCGAGCATCTCCGAACACGAATTAAACATTTTTGAAATGATGTCTGTGTGTGTGTGTATGTGTGAAAGTGTATATGTGTGAAAGTGTATATGTGTGAAAGTGTGTGTGTGTGTGTGTGTGTTAGTGAGTCTGGGAAGACGATACCTGACGAACAAATGGACCGATTCGAACGAAATTTGGTACAAAAATTACAATCCATGAACACTGGAAGCTTATTGTTTCTATACGCAATTCGATGTTCAGAATTCCCCTAAATTTTTGAGTGAAATTTTGAAAAAATCATTAAAAAATTAAAACATTTAATAAATTACGCAAATAGTCATTTCTCATGTAATTTTTCATTAGAAAACGATTGAAATAAATTTTACAACGCTAGCATGAACCGTTCTCGACATATTGCATATTTAAAAAAAAATAATAAAAAAGTCATATAAAATAAAAATAAATATTACCTTTTGTGAAATATGTTCACTTAACATAAGTAATATCATTCGATAAATTGGGTGACATCATTCTCATGGATCTAGCTAGTTCATTGATGTGAAAAGATATTTTAGGTAATACTTTTGTATTTGGACGCTAATAGTCATTTATCTGCTACAAGAATTAATTTATATCTATTCCATAACGCTTGGCGAGATTTTGGCGGAATGTAGCCAACTTGGCGATTTTTAAATGTTGCTAAATTAACGAAAATATCGCAGAATTAATAAAAATGACGCTAAATCAATAAAAATGACGACTAGATGATGAAAATTCTTGGAAAGAAATATCTTGGAAAGACCATAAGCGTAACGGGATGTCGCCAACTTGGCGACTAATTTTAAATGTTGCTAAAATGACAGACATGTCGCCAAATTGACAAAAGTGACTCCAAATGGGAAGTATTGTGTCCCAAATTCTGATTTCCGTCATATGACAGGCATACCTTCTAGTATATAAGAAATACTCTTCTTTCCATTTATCTTTAACACTTGGTGATGCATTTAGCAAACTCAGCGAATAATTTAGCAACGTATTTCTAACTTGGCAATAGTTCGTCCCAGATTGACGAAAATATCGTCAAAATTGCAAAAATGACGTCAAATTAATGAAAATTATGCCTACTTGATGACGTAATTATTGAGGTATTTTAATATATGGACTATATCATTTTAGCGAGGATGCTATCAATATTAATGACTGTTTATTTAGAGTTGCGCGAAGTTTGAGGTAATTGAGTATTTTGAAACAGTTTTACATGTTGTCATCCGGAAAAGCGCCCAATGTACAATTCAACGATAAAATCACAGCTCCGTGCATCTTATGCATTAATTTTTGACTGCAAAACTAGTAAATTCATTGCATTATATAAGGAAAGTCATGTGTTGCCCACATCAGATTTTTTTATTATGTATCTTTCCCTTCTCTCTCGCATATACATTGCAGAATTTGCTAACATATGCATACATCTTCAGAACGCTAGTGAGTGACTACGGTAAAAATGAGTTGTAGTGTACAGTCACTTAAAATCCCTTAAAGTGCACTTTAATAAAGAAAATCTTTAAATATATGTATTCTAAATAATTTATTTTCATCCCAAAGATAAATTTCGAAGTTTAATGGGTTTAGTTTCAGTTTTTATGTGCTATCATCGTCCGTTTACTATTATCCTTTATGGTCAAAATAATGCCCTTACGTTTCTGCGCATTCTACTACGCAGGTTCTTTATTTACGCTCATGCTTATGCTCTATTCCGCTGTAACTCTATATCGAGCATTGCGGTATAAATTCGCAAAACATTTCGTTCGGCCGTAAATTTCTCTAATAATTCCCCAAAAGGGATGAGAATGTTTATATTCCTGAATGAGCAAGAAAGAATGGTTAAAAATGAATGAATTATTGAGAGAATGAATGCAATAATGTCATTTTGGGGGCAATCGGTGGCAATGGCGCTAAAAACAGCTGCGTTCCACTGTGCGTTCATAGGAAACTAGCGCTGGTTCTCACCCCTTGTCCCCAAGCCGTTTCGCTATGTATGAGACGCTTTCTTTAGAGAAGACGGAGAGTGAAAAGAATCTAGTCCAATTCGTATAATAATTGCATTTTGTGAGGGAGTATAAAAGAAAATGAGTTGCAAAGTATTTGTTTTGTTGGGGGTCGGGGTTATGTAGTAATGAATACTTTTTAACAGAAGAAATGCATGATTTGTACGTTCCACTTTCTAAGCCAATTTTTAATTAATAACACTATTTTCGACGCTAATCGACGACATTGTTAAACAAAATAACACTTAATTAACAAAACGCAACTTTTTAATTTTTTATGGGTGTTAGTTTCCTTGTATTTAACAGGCTCACATACTGCTATAAAATTCGAAATTTTAAACTTTAACAGTTCAGGAGATGGACATTGTGAGTCACCTTATTAAAATTCGAATTTACTTAATTATTAATTATTTAAGATTTACACGGCGCTGCTCATGAATTAAAATATGCACAAATTCTTACAGTGTTCTAAATGACGTTGTTTCTGAAGACATTCTATTAAAATATTTAATTCCTTTTAAAAGTCTCTGTTTTCGTTAGACAAAATTATTTTAATAAAATTCTCTGGTCTGTTAGTAAACTAGTTCATTTATAAAATTAATTTTTACATTCATTTCTTTATTATTAAAATCGGATAAATTAATAAAAATCCGTCTTCCGTATAGACACATTTGATTTGTGTTGCTAAGCAACATATTTTATTCAAATAAATTTTTGAAAAAAAATATTGTGTACATAATGATTGTAGTATCGAAATCTGCGATGTATATTTCTGTTTTAAAATGCTCTTTTCATGTCAAGTAAATGTAGAATTCCTCAGCCGATTTTCGGTGGAAATAGGTCAATCTGTGAAGTGTTTGCGTCCTTGAACGGCGCCAGCCGAGGGAGAGAAAAACCGTTGAGTGTTTAATTTTATCTTGTTGATTATTTTCCACTGTTCTGCATATGAGAGTGCTAATGTATATGTGTGTTGTGACGTCAGAATTGAAAGTAAGTGTAGAGAGACGCGTCTTTCAGAAGACAGAGCATGCAATGGGCTGGAGATCTGTCGGTCGGGTAAAAAGTTGTTCCATAGTTTTTTTAAAAATGAAACTGTGTTAAATTTAAAAGTAATCTACAGTATGGCTCTCCTGTTGTTTTACGACCGACAGAGCCCCTCCGAACCGCACTCCGGGTGCGTAAGTATTTTTTCCTTTAAATGGGAGATTTAAGATTAGTTTCTGGCTATATGACTAGCAGAATTTTTCATTGTAAGAGCCAGCTAAATATTAAATACATGTTTCAATCTCCTTTGATATTTGTTGTAAAGCGAAATATTTGAATTTGTATATTTAAAGATTCTCAAGCTTGTCATATTGATTTAGGTATTTTGTTTAAGTCTAACTCATGATTAAAAAGAGTTTAGAATTGTCTTCGAGCAAAAGATGTTGTTTGATCTATAATAACTGCATATATGTGTTTCGTAATGATAATTAAAGAATATTCATTTAACTTAAAGAAAATAGAGTCTTCATTTCACGAGATGTTTTACTTGCCATTTATATGTTACCAGCCACTGAGTTGCAGTTTCGCTTCTCACCAGGGAGACGGATTCGATTCTGGAGTTATAAGTACTTACCACTAATTAAAAGATCACTTGGCTATTATTTGTGTTACATGTTTATGCAATATCAACTAACTTTATTTCAGTTTATACATTCGAATGTGAAAGGCACAAAACGCTTTTACAATGATATTTCAACGGAAACGTTTTACTTTCCCTATATGCATAGTATATAGGGAAAGTATTGTAATGGGAAGTATTGTATGCGGAAAATATTGTAAAGGGTAAGTATTGTATAGGGAAAGTATTGTAAAGAGGGTTGAACATTCGAATTCGAATTATCGACGGAAAAGCACATTTCAAGCATTTCTGAACTGGAATCGATCGTTTTGGAAATGATATATGTATATATATATATATATATATATATATATATATATATATATATGTGTGTGTGCGTGTGTGTGTGTGTCTATGGAGACGATATCGCATGAACGAATGGCGCGTTTCGAATGAAATTGGGTACAAAAATTATAATCAGTGAAGATTGAAATCTTATTGATTTTAAGCGCAATCGAATATTCTTAAAAACCCTAAATTTTCGAATGGAATTTAAAAAAGATTATCAAAACATTAGAACTGTCAATAGCGCAAGTAATTCTTATATATTAAAAAATATTAAAAATATTAAAAAATATTAACGGTTGTGATATATGTTCACTTCTCATATGGAATATTATGCGATAAATATGTTAACATCATTCTCGGGGATCTAATTCGCTCCATTCACAAGAGAAGGCACTTTGTGTAATAGAAGGTACTTTGTCGAAAGCTCAGGCCATCCGACTCGTCCGAAGACATAGAGTAGCAAATTGGGCGGCCCGGAGAAGGTACTTTGTGTAATAGTTAGGCTTCAAAATACGAAACAATTACACAAAAAAGGTACTTGGGGCGCGGTAGCCCATTGGTTAGCGCGCTGGAGTTGCACTCGGTAGGCCCGGGTTCGATTCCAGCCACTGGCAAAACTGCCGCCGTGTTCATGAGGAGTACGATCACGTTAAACATGTGGGTCCGAAAGTCCTTCCGAGAGGTTGGTGGTAGGGTAAGGAGGGTACGGCCCCTGTGGATGCCTCCCCCACTGGGTTCCGGTCTAAATTGGGTGGCACTTCCCGACCGTCCAAACAGTTACCTTACACCTTTCTGGTAGGTCGGACGGTCTGGGTTTCAACAAAGAAGGTACTTGGTGGCCACCTCGGAACACCGCGTGCTGTTGGCCATCTCGGGTGCGGTATCCCCGTGGTTTGCGCGCTAGATTTGCACGCTACCACAAATGCCGCCGTGTTCATGCGGAGTACGATCACGTTAAACATGTGGGTCCGTAAGTCCTTCCGAGAGGTTGGTGGTAGGGGAAGGAGGGTACGGTCCCTGTGGATGCCTCCCCCACTGGGTTCCGGTCTAAATTGGGTGGCACTTCCCGGCCGTCCATACAGTTACCTTACACCTTTCTGGTAGGTCGGACGGTCTGGGTCTCAACAACAACAACAAAGAAGGTACTTTACACCTTTACCTTTACACCTTTACAGTTACCTTACACCTTTCTGGTAGGTCGGACGGTCTGGGTCTCAACAACAACAACAAAGAAGGTACTTTGTTGTTGTTGAAACCCAGACCATCCGACCTACCAGAAAGGTGTAAGGTAACTGTTTGGACGGTCGGGAAGTGCCACCCAATTTAGACCGGAACCCAGTGGGGGAGGCATCCACAGGGACCGTACCCTCCTTCCCCTACCACCAACCTCTCGGAAGGACTTTCGGACCCACATATTTAACGTGATCGTACTCCGCATGAACACGGCGGCAGTTTTGGCAGTGGCTGGAATCGAACCCGGGCCAACCGAGTGCAACTCCAGCGCGCTAACCAATGGGCTACCGCGCCCAGAGAGAAGGTACTTTGTGAAAGCCCCAGGCCGTCCGACTCGTCCAGAGGACTTAGAGTATCTATTTGGACGGCCGGGAAGGATAGAAGATACTTTGAAGAAGGTACTTTGTGTAATAGTTTCGTATTTTGACGCCTAACAATTTGCCAACAGTCATTTAAAAAATGCTGTTCTCTCCATTTGTCTGTGAAGCCTGCCTATAAATTCGATGATTTTGACAGCTAATTTAACGAAATATCGCCAATTTAGAAAATTGAAAAAATGTTAACGAAAATGACATGCCAAATTAACGAATAAATTGTTAAAATATGTTAATATATGGACTATGTATTAACTGTCTCATACATTAACCCGTATATTAACTGTATATTAACTGTATTTTGTTATATATTGCATATTGCGGATGCTATCCATATCGATCATTGTGTATTTAGAGATGCGTGTACCGTAAGTTAATTGTGTACTTTTAAATAGTTTCACATGTTGTCATCTGGAAATGCGTCCAATGTATACAATTCAACATTAAAAGCATCGTACCGTAGATATCATACATAACTTGTTTTCACATTGAAAAAGTAAAATCATTGCATTATATAGGAAAAGTCATCTGCTGTCCACCTAATTTTTTTTTTAATAATATCTCGACAACCCCCTTGTCCCATGTTATCCCATGCATGGGGTTATCAGCAGTGAAATAAAGAATAACCATGCCAAATTAAAAAAAAATTCGGTTAAAAGTTGTGGATTTGTATGCGGAACATACAGAAAGTCTTTGCATTATATATATGTATATATATATATATATATATATATATATACAGAGAGATAAATTTTGAGATAAAGTAAGAAATACTAAAAGTTTATCCAAAAGAAAACGAAGCAATAGTTCGTCGGAAAGAGAATCTCTCCAATTATTTACCCTGATTATTCTTGTGCCCAGCTGTGAAAATAGTTCAAAACATCATTTCGCAAAACTCTCAACCTCGAGATGAAGAAACCTTCACTGAATGAGAATGGGGTGCAATGAGCGGTGAACGACAGCATACTAATATTTGTTTACCTCCCTAAAAAAAGTCAACGTTTTAAAATTCTGTAATATGTCACCTGAAGTTTTAATCCTGGAGTTGTTTTCCTTTCTACTTGTAATCTCTCTCTTTATGTATCGCTTGGGTACATTGGTACGTTGGGTGAAAAAAAATGACCGAATTATCGTTTCCCGAATGGCAACAAGTACAGCTATTAAACTCGTACTCGTCTTTAAAATAGCTATTTTCTTATTTAGTTAAATTACATTGTTTAATGGAGTTATAAAACGATATCGTATGATGCATGGAGTTTTACTATTATATTGTTTGATGCATGGAGTCATACAATTGAATTGTTTGAGGTATTGAGCTATAAAAATATATTGTTTAATGCATGAAGTTGGAGAGAAAAATGATGATATGCTGTTTTATACGAATCTTTCTAAACACTTTTGCCGAATGGCAACGAGTTAAACATTTTATAATAACTATTTTTATTCACTTATGAAAGTCAAAAGGATGTAGGTTTTTAATTGATTTTGAAATGGCTTTAAAACGGGAAGTTATTTATAAGAGTGTATGTAAAAAAAAAAAAAAGCACGGGATAATGAAACTGTTGATGAAGCAATTGAAATAAAAGCATTGTGAAACAAAGCTAATAAAGATCGACGGGCCGAAAAAGTGCAAAACTTGGAGCCAATAAAATTATTTTTTGTCAGTGCTCTATTACTAAAAAATTCACAGATGCCCTGTCTCTGTCTCATCGTCATACTTGGCGAAGAAGATGACACAATATTGCTAAGTTGGCCATAATTCAATATCAAAAAATTGAAATTGAAATTTTTTGATAAATCCCGTCAATTTGCTGGAATTCGTAACTTTCTTCGTAAAAGAAAATGAACCATTTTGACGGATAGTTAGCTTTCGATTCGAAAAACCATGCTGTTTTGTAAGAAAAAGATCCCACATATTATTAGTTTAGAACAGTACTCAAACTTCTTTCTATTACGCCCAGAATTCTGAAAAAAAAAAAAAAAAAAACTCTCCTATTTAGGCTCCACCAAAACTTTAATTTCTGGAGACCAACAATAATTTATTTGCCCATTCATTATTGTATTTTCTTATACGAACATATTTATTAAGAACAATAGAGAGCACTTCATTTACTTCCTTGTAAAGTAAAAATTAAAAAAAGAACAGAAATTAATTTCAAATTTACTGCAGTTACTGAATGTTTTTACTATAGTGTTTTCACGGCAACGTTACTTGCGCCCGTGACAGACCTAAAATCACACGTGCCTCCTGAGTGGTGCTAAATGATTAACGGCTAATGGCTATGGTATCTCTTTGTGAGATGATAGTTATGTAATGAATTGACTTAAGTAACAATAATTTACTTGAGCCATAAGTAACAATAATTTACTACAGCTGCTGCCTACAAAAACAATTTAATAGGATGGGATGGGATTGCATATTTTTACGTAACAAATCAACATCCACAGAATGTTGGATATCAGTTTTTATTGCATATCGTCGGTTTTTTTTTTTTTTTTGACATCGGATTTGTCGGCTCCCTTGCATTGACGAAGGAGGTCCAGCGTATCCTCGAAACAGCTGTGTGCTGCATTTTATGTTATTTGTACTTAAATACTTTGTTCATGTTTTTCAGTGTTTATTACTTTCTTTATCTACAGAGTATAAGGCAAACCATGACACGCTTTTGCAGGCAAGGACCTATTTCTAATTTTCTCCGTATTGTGGTCTACCCTATATTTATTGCATTCCAATAACAAGTAAATGTAAAAGTTAGTTGTTTGAGTAAAAATGTTTTATTCATAATTCGCCATGAGCAGACGTGATGGGAATTTCCGTGTCTAAATATCTTCAAATTGGTTAGTTCTAACCCTAAAATGTCTAAATTGGTAACTGTAGCGCAGTGAAATTAGCCGGCGTTCACATGATAACTCTGTGTGACAGAAACAAGATTTCCGCGGGAATATAGTTTGATATTGTGAACCCGTTCTATGCATTTTAATTTGCTGCGCACGCACTTCGGAACAGCTTCCTTGATTTCTAATTTCTGAGCTACAGAGTTATCTAATAAAACAAAATCTAATTTTATGATTGATTTTCTCTTAAAATATTTATGGTAGATAAAAAAACTTTAAATTTGAGACGCAAATTCAGAATTCTAAGCGGTCGTCTGTGAATCAAAGGAAATAGTTCATTTATCTTTCCTTAATGACAGCTTAAACTCCCAATTTTAATATTTTGAAATTGATAAAACTATATATTTTGATAAATTTTTTTTTTTGTAATTTACGATACATTTTTCGCCCTTCAGTTAATCACCCCAAATTTCTTTGTAGTCCACCAATGGACGACAAACGACGTCTTGTACGAACCTGGTAGACTGTATTGGGAGAGAATTATGACTGAGTCGAAAATTTAAGTTTTCCCCGGAACAGCACGTTTCAAGCATCCCTGAACTCGAATCGCACGTTCTTGAGGTTATATCTGTGTGTAGCAAGGTCCCCAGATAGACAAGGCTGTTCGGTAAAGGTAAAATCCAGCTCCCTCATGCTACTTTAATGCCTGACCATTAACCCAAGTTCTAGTAAATAGCTCTTGAATTTAAATTAAAAAAAATCTGATGTGAGCAGCACATGACTTTTCTTATATAATGCAATGAATTTACTACTTTTACAGATAAAAAAAATGTTCTTATAGTAGATACTTATATTCTTTCCAAGATATTGAATTTTCTTCAATGAGTCGTCATTTTCATTGATGTATCGTCATTTTTATTCATTTGGCGAGATTTTCGTTAATTTGGCAACATTTAAAAAAGTCGCCAAGTTGGCGACATTCCGCGAAATTCGTCGCCAAAATCTCTCCAAGCGTTATGGACGGAGAAATAAGTTCTTCTTACAGCGGAGAAATGACTATTGGCGTTCAAATACAAAAGTATTACTCAAAGTATCTTTTCTCGTGAATGGAACGAGCTAGATCCACGAGAATGATATCACCAAATTTATTGCATGATATTACATATGAAAAGTGAACATGTTTCTTGAGAGTTAATATTTTTTTTATTTTACTTGATTTTTTCATAAATTTATTTGAAAAATGTTCAATATCTCGAGAACGGTTAACGCAAGCATCTCACAGTTTGTATCAATCGTTTTCTAAGGAAAAATTACATAAGAAATGTCTATTTGCGTAACTTTATTAAAGGTTTTGGTTTTTTGTTGATTTTTCAAAATTTTACTCGGAAATTTAGGCGAGTTCTGAACATTCGATTGTGTTTAAAAACAATAGGCTTCCAGTATTCACGGATTGTAATTTTTGTACCAAATTTGATTCGAATCGTTCCATTCGTTCGTGAGATATCGTCTCCACAGGCTCACTGACACACACACACACACACACAGGCACACAGACATCACCTCAAAAATGTTCGATTTGTGATCAGGGATGCTTGAAACCTGCTCTCCCGTCGAAAACTCGAATTCGAATTTTTGACCCAGTCACAATACTTGTACATTATGCATATAAGGAAAGTAAAAATATTTTATTGACGAGATTTATGACGTAATTTTATACGAACTATTATTTAAAAGTAGAAAATTTTAATATAATCATTCTTATATAATAGTATGATACAAGCATTAAATTTGCAATTAAAATACGAAAATGTATCAAGTAACACACACAGTGTCAACTTTAAAATCAGCATTTTTTATATATTTTATTTTATTTTCGCCCTTTGAATGTTTCGCATCCAGGAACTCTCATTGGATTGACATGTAAACGGAACTTTTCAATTCAATATATATAGAGAGAGATAGACCTCTATTTTTTGTGGTCATTTAGTTTTCAAAATCTGTCGTACTATTACTTATATATATATACCCTCATGTCCAAAAGTGAAGCATAATTCGTAAAATGCAAAAAATTCGAAGTTAATTCGGATACAGTGGTTCACAATCAGTTGTGGAGAATCGTGGGACGAAGGTAAATCATTGTGCATATGCAAAACTGTTCAGTCGACGTCGACATGCGCAAAGCACTGGCGCACGTGGGAACGAGTATAAAACGGCCTCGAGCGGCATGTTCAGTTGAGGCAGAATTTCGCAATTGCTGTGGTACGGAACGTTGTTAATAATCAAAAAGGACGAAAGATGTCACAAAGATGCCAACTGGACATGTATTTGGAGGAATGTGCCTCAGTATGTGATCTCCAGACAGTGGCAAAGGTTCCAAACCATTGGAGATATTACCCGACGACCAGTACTAGGTCGGCTAAGGATAACAACCGCTCGGCAAGACCGATATTTGGTGATAACTGCTCGACGGCAGAGGAACCGCTCTGCCAGACAACTGGGTTCGGCCCAGACAGCCGCCACAGCAGTCACTGTTTCGAAACAAACTGTTTACAGGAGACTCAGACACGTTGGTCTCTATGCCAGACCACCAGCAGTTTGCACCCTCCTGATGTCTGCACAGAAACGCATTCGTTTACGGTGGGGTTTGGAACATCGGCAGTGGAGTGGACAACAGCGGGGCAATTTCATGTTCAGTGACGAGTCCAGGTTTAGCCTGCAAATCGATTCTCGTTATGCCACGATCTGGAGAGAATGTGGAAAGCGTTTTCACCCGGGAAACATCACGGAAAGACATCGTTTTCCGTTTGGAGGAGTCATGGTCTGGGCAGGCATCATGATGGACGGCCGCACAGACCTCCACATCTTTGACACGGGGTCAGTTACCGGGCAAAGTTACCTGTGACCCTTTTTCTTTCAACCCTTTTCAATGGATAATAAAAGTCGTTATTATCCTTGTTTTGCATTATCTTCTTTTATAACCCTATTACACCCACATACCGCGTTTCCTTCCATTCCGATGTAGATTTCCTGAAATTTTCACATAAATAGCAACTATGCTTAACTTTTGGACATGAGTGTATATATATATATTTAATTTACAGAACAAAACATAAATATTATAAATCAATATAAAAAATAAAACATAAAATAAGAAAAAGGCGTTACAGAAGTACTTAAAATTCATAAGCACACAGACTGAAAAGAAATTAGATTTATAAAAAGAAAAATTTAAAAACAAAGGACATTTAAAAGTGAATTTCAATTGAAACAAATTACGTTATTATTTAAATGAACTTTATACTTTGAGGAGCATCTTTGAAGTTATTTTTGTGTGTTTTTGAGATAAAATTAACATAGTATTAAGAGTAGATCTGAAAACTTATATCATTTTGCAGCATTCCACTTATTTCTGCATTAATTTTCGTATTAATGTAATACAAAAATTTAATATCACACTGGTAACTAATAAAACAAAAGGAACAAACAGCTGGAATGTTCGATTAGTCACATTATAGCACTTTTTTTTATTAGACTTTTAACAAAAAGTTATTTCCTAGAACATCGCAAAAGATGCTAATAGAAAGTCAGATGCTAATAGAAAGTCAAATGCTAATGGAAATATGCTAATGGAAAATGGCTCAAAGTTTAAATTTTATGCCTTGTACTTTATAATATTCAATACAGGAAAGGAAGCCCATAAGAGAATACCTGAAATGATTTACATGTTTAGTCAAAAGATACAAAATTACACTATTTTGTAAAATGAATTAAAAATTCAGAATGTTAATCATTAAATGTGATTCATCTTGGAGCTTATTGTTTATAATTATTTTTTTCATTACTGGTTTCATTATGAATTAATACATTTCTTTTTTATCCATGATTAGGCTTAAAAGTAGAATTTTATCCTTGTTTGCACTTAAAAATATGTTTGTATTTTATCAGATTAGATATTGGGGGGGGGGGGGGGGTGAAAAACACTTTGATAGATTTTGTGGGGACTAGAGTAAAATATTTTTTTTTATTTACAGTTGAAACATTAATGTTTGGAAGGAGGTTAACTGCACACAGGCCCATAAAAATAGCACCCTCAAACAAAACACTAAAGGTTCGAAGAAGTAAAATGTTTCACAAAAAACAACCGCAAACTGAATTTCATGTTACTATGATCACTGAAACCAATTTAGTTAGGGCCTCAAAGATCTGAATCACACTGACAAATATCCAATCAAATTAAATGAAATATTGAAAAAAGTGGATGAGAAAATTAAATAAGGACACTTAAAAGTAGCGGAAGTGACAGTCGTGTGGAAAAGGGCAAACGTTTAAAATTTTGGCAAAATTTTAACAATTGTAGATTGTAAAATCATTTAATTCTACGAACACAATCTCGTAAAAAAGGCGATATTTTTACGAAATTCTTGAGAAAGAAAGATTATAGTCCTTTTCGATACGAACATGAAATGACTATTAATTTACTAAAACGTAGCAAAAATTAATGTAACTAAAATAATTGGAAATGTTTTAAAATTTAGCTTTCACTTGCGTAGTAGAAATATTATTGACTTGCGAAATTTAAAACATATTTCAAATTTGAAAGTCTAGACTTAGTCACAGGGAATTTTCCCTTTATTAAGATTTTAATTGACATTTTCCTATGTGGTTAAATTTTATTTCTTGCTTCTTTTAACAGTTTCGAATAATGTACAATATCTTATTAAATTTTATAAAATTATACAACATATGCAGTATTATTTTAAAAGAACTCAATCTTTTTATTTAAGTCATTTTTATCAAAGCGATGTACACTTTATCTTCATTTGTCATCAATTTGCACACATGAAGGCAAATTTTTACTTCCCTTATATACATAGTATAATGTATAAGGAAAGTATTGTGACGGGGTGGAACATTCTTCGGAATCGAGTTTTCGACGGGAGAGCACGTTTCAAGCATCCTTGATCACGAATCGAACATTTTTGAAGTGATGTCTGTGTGTGTGTGTGTGTGTGTGAAAGTATGCGTGTGTGTGTGTGTGTGTGTCAGTGGGTCTGTGGAGACGATAACTGACGAACGAATGGACCGATTCAAACGAAATTTGGTACAAAAATCACAATCCGTAAACACTGGAAGCCTATTGTTTTTAAACGAATCGAATGTTCAGAATCCCCCTAAATTTTCAAGTGAAATTTTGATAAAATCGTCAAAAAATCAAAACCGCTAATAAAGTTACGCAAATAGACATTTCTTATGTAATTTTTCATTAGAAAACAATTGACATAAATTTTAGAACGCTAACATGAACCGTTCTCAAGATATTGCACATTTTTCAAAAAATTCATAAAAAAGTCATATAAAATAAAAAAAATATATTTCCTATTGAGAAACATGTTCAATTTTCATATGTAATACCATGCGATAAATTGGGTTACATCATTCTCGTGGATCTGGCTCGTTCCATTCATGAGAAAAGATACTTCGAGTAATACTTTTGTATTTGAACGTCAATAGTCATTTATCTGTTATAAGAATGACTTATTTCTTCGTCAGTAAAGCTTGGCGAGATTTTGGCGACGAATTTGGCGGAATGTCGCCAACTTGTCGACTTTTTGAAATGTTGTCAAATTAACGAAAATCTCGCCAAATGGATTAAAATCACGCTAAATCAATGAAACTGACGACTAATTGGCGAAAATTCAATATCGTGGAAAAAATATAAGTATCTACTATAAGAAAAACCTATTTTTTTTACTGTAAAAGTAGTAAATTCATTGCATTATATAAGGGAAGTCATGTGTTGCCCACATCAGATTCTTTTTTAACTGTAAAAGTACTAAATTCATTGCATTATATAAGGAAAGTCATGTGTTGCCCACATCAGATTTTTTTTACTGTAAAAGTAGTAAATTCATTGAATTATATAAGGAAAGTCATGTGCTGCCCACATCAGATTTTTAAGAATAATAACTAGTTCTTCGCTTCCATAATTTGTAAATAAATTTTTATCTTCATAATTGGCAAATTAATTGCGTCAGAAATATGAATGTTGCTTAATAGTGAATGTGAATTTATGTCTGTATATCTTTTATCAATATATTCTGTCAATTTATCCCATAATTTTTCTCTATCTCTAAGAAATAGTGATTTGCACCCGCTGTCTTTCTGCAACGTTACTCCCTCAAAAGAATTGGTATCTTCAGCATAATTTTTTTCGAAATTACATAGTTCTTTGCCATCATCTGTTTTAAGGCTTTCCATGGATGATTTCGTTCTCAGCAAACGTCGTTTAATTGTGTCAAAAGAGAGATTATTTCTTTGGAATACTTGGGATAATTTCGCTAAACAATTTGTTAGGTCTAGCGTAAAAAATAAAATCGCACCATACGTAAAGATGTGGACCTTCATTTTTGCTATTTTTGTTGGATTGTTTTCATCATTTAAGCAAAAACTTTCCATGTGTGTGATGGTAATAAATGAGTTTTTAGTAATGGCTGTAAGAGCTTGCTGTTTTGAAGACATCCATCTAATACTCTTAATTGTTGTATGTTTTAGCAAAATGTGTTCAAATATTTCAGTCACATTTTTTAATTCTTTTATAAGCTTTGGACTTTTATGGTAAAGTTTATAAACTGGTTTTAGCGATCTTTCACACTTAGATTCAAAGGGAGCATGTTCTAAGGTATCAGAAATGGCCAATGCTAACCTATGAGTAGTGCAATATATGGTTATAATTCCAGGTGTTTCAAGAGATAGTAGAGTCGCCACATCTTTGTGTTTTCCAAAATTAACACTTGCACCATCAAAGCAAGCTGCTGTCAATTTAGTTTTCCATTCTGCGGGTCTTTCTGAATCATGGCCTGATCTATTGCAGCAAGAGTGTCCTCTGCAGAACCTGTTTTCAATTCTTGCAGTTTAATAAATGTACTTTCAATTCTACCTTGCTTATTGACTGCATTAGCATACAAAATTTCAGATTTTAAAACTGAAATATCTGTCGATCTGCCGTGATGACAAGGAATTGGGAATTCACTGAAGCACTGGCTTTCTGCCTACATATAGCTTTAGCCATGTAAAAAATAAGCATGATACATGCCTTATAGTTTAAGTAGGTGTCACCAATATCAAGTTTATTTTTCTTTTACAATTGGCAGAGTCGGAACAAGTCTTAGAACCAAGTCTTTGCAACGGAACATATCTTAGGACCAAGTCTTTGCAACGGAACAAGTTTTTGGACCCATTGATGTGTTCTGCTCGAAAATATGCGGACCTATGATGAATAAGCCAGTAAAGTCACACCAAACTGTTACTTTTGGAGAGGGCAAAGGAATCTCCTAAAACGCAGGAGCTCAAATGCGGCAATTCTGCTTGTTTATAGTTCCCTTCAGATGAAAATGCCCCTTATCACTCCACAAGGTTTTCCAAGGCCATGATTCGTCGGCTTCCATGCGAGCTAGGAACGTCAGACAAAAGTCTAAATGAGCTTCTGCATCTCCTTGAAGCAACTGTTGAGTGTGGCTGATTTTGTACGGGTAAAATTGTAGCAATTTACGCATGATTTTCCATACCGCAGAATACGACATATCCAGTTGCCTGGATATTGTCCGAGCACTGCTAGATCCGGCTGTTAGATTCTCTATAGCAACTGCATGAAGTTCTTCATTCCTTATAGGTTTAAACCCTCGTCCTGGTAACACTTGTAAAGTTCCAGAATTTTCAAAACGCAAAACCATTTTTCGCAAACCTGTGACAGTCAATGGATCTTTCTTGGGGCCCTTCAACCTCCCATATTCTCGACAGGCAGCAGAAGCGAAGCATTTTCACTTGTTTGGTAGTAATGCTTTACTAGCAAAGCACGATCACGTAATGTTAGCATAGCGAACTTTTAACAGCAAAACACGATCGTAAAAATGTAGCGCATCATTGATTCCGACACATTCTTCCCGCTTTCCTTATATCCTTAAAACTAGTAGAACGTACTAATGCCGTCAGCGTCAGCTGACTAAAATTTGCATAATGTTTTGCATTACCACCTCTTTTCTCTGTGAAAATCTGCACATTTACTTCAACGCACTACTGCATATGGGAGATATGATTGCTAAAATGTTTGATAAAATGTAAGTGCAAATGTAAATGTAAAATGGAATGTCAATATAAAAATGCATGTAAAATGTTAACTTTCTGTAATTATGCCTATTTAACTTCAAAAATTATGAAAATCAATCTTCAATTCTTACAGCGCCACTTTGGCTCGCGGCGGCAAAAATCCGAACTATTTTTTTTTTCTTTTGAAAATCAAAACCCCATAGTCTAAATAGTATTTACTGCAAATTTGGTTGAGTTTGGCCCAACATTTTTCTCACTATCGGGCTCTAAACATCTAAACTTTAATTATGGCCACCTTGACATAAATAATGTCAATATCTTTGTCTATTTAATTCGCTTGGAGAAAACTTGACTGTTGCGCAAGGAATATGGCCAAGTTGGCTAAAATTCAATATCTTTTAAAATGACATAACAAGAGCACAGCGTAAAATACTAATCACAAAATGTAGGATGCCAACGATCGTTTCGAATCTTTCTACAGTAGGAACATAAAATAATAAAAAATGTGCCCTGTACCTATAATCTATATTTAAGTAATTTTATAGTATTATTGTCCAATAATATATCTTCTATTTTATTCTACGTTGAATAATAATAAATATTTATATCAAATAATATAGAATAATATTAAATATATAGTATCATTGAATAATATGACAGAAGTATTTTACACTTCTCTATTTAGCTACAATTCTTTTCTAGTAACGAGTGTTCACTATTAAAAAGGATATGTTCACTATTAAAATGATGTATAGAGAAAAAGTTACGGCATGTCCTACATAAAATATTACTTTCATTTTACGTTACATACACATCCTTATTCAGAATTATACCAGCAAGGCGATCTTCATGCTCCATTGCATACGCAGGGCAGATTTTAATTCACTAATACCTTAATCCTGTCTCTGTCCTAATTATTGTCTAATGCAAAAGCCTGGCACGATGTCACGAATGCAGAACTTTTCGAAGTTCTTCTTCCATCGACCCCAATTGCTAATGACGCATCACTTCCAAGAAAGAACTCCCATACTATGGTTTAAGGGATTCTGTGTCACATATTTTGAAATGTTCAAGATAAATACATCGGAGTAATTAGTCGATAATTTACACACTTAAAGGTAAATGGTTTGGATCTATGCCTTGAATTCGTGCAGTCGTTCATGAAACAATTTCCCGAAACAGACTTTGGAAGTTGGTAACGAACTTACTTCTGTAAATGTCTTCTGTCGTATGTTCATTTGATTTGCTTTAATGAAATCTGTTCTGAAATGTGTTCGGATGTGTGTCTGACTATTCTAGCTAGAGTACCTGAGCGTATAAAAACAATAGGCGTCGAGTGTTTACAGATTGTGATTTTTGTACCAAATTTGGTTCGAATCGGTCCATTCGTTCGTCAGTTATCGTCTCCACAGACCCACTGACACACACAGACACACATACTTTCCGACATACATACACACACACACACACACACACACAGACATCACTTCAAAAATGTTTGATTCGTGATCAGGGATGCTTGAAACGTGCTCTCCCGTCGGAAACTCGAATTCGAATTTTCGACCCCGTCACAATACTTTCCTTATACATTATGTATATAAGGAAAGTAATAATAGGCTTCCAGTATCCACGGATTGTAATTTTTGTACCAAATTTCATTCGAAACGCTCCATTTGTTCGTGAGATATAGTCTCCACAGACCCCCCCCCCCCCCACACACACACACACACACACGCAGACATCACCTCAATGTTCGATTCGTGATCAAGGATGCTTGAAACGTGTTCTCCCGTCGAAAACTCGATTTCGAAGAATGTTCCACCCCATCACAATACTTTCCTTATACATTATACTATGTATATAAGGGAAGTAAAAATTTGCCTTCATGTGTGCAAATTGATGACAAATGAAGATAAAGTGTACATCGCTTTGATAAAAATGACTTAAATAAAAAGATTGAGTTCTTTTAAAATAAAACTGCATATGTTGTATAATTTTATAAAATTTAATAAGATATTGTACATTATTCGAAACTGTTAAAAGAAGCAAGAAATAAAATTTAACCACATAGGAAAATATCAATTAAAATCTTAATAAAGGGAAAATTCCCTGTGACTAAGTCTAGACTTTCAAATTTGAAAATATGTTTTAAATTTCGCAAGTCAATAATATTTCTACTACGCAAGTGAAAGCTAAATTTTAAAACATTTCCAATTATTTTAGTTACATTAATTTTTGCTACGTTTTAGTAAATTAATAGTCATTTCATGTTCGTATCGAAAAGGATTATAATCTTTCTTTCTCAAGAATTTCGTAAAAATATCGCATTTTTTACGAGATTGTGTTCGTAGAATTAAATGATTTTACAATCTAAAATTGTTAAAATTTTAATCGCATACAGCTTGTATAGAATAATTGGATGACAATGAATGTTTATTCCTTGTCTTAAAACACACTGTGTTCGAATAAACAAACATACTATTGATCAGCAACTGCTTTGCCATTAAAATATTTGAATTCCTGAATTAGTTTAAAGCCATGGAGGTTAAGGAGCCAAGACTCCATGTTGAAAAGACGTAAAAATGCTTGAAGCAATTCAGATTTTTTTTACTGCAATACCCTGCAATACACGGTAATGTATAGGGAAAGTATTAAACTCGTGCCGAAAATCGCAACTCGAGTTTTTGACAGATCTACACGTTTTGCGACCTATAAAATACGAAAAAACTATTTTTAGCGTGATATTTGTGTGTGTGTGTGGTATTCACTCTAGCTAAAAAACTTATTAACCCAATTTCACAAAATTTGGTGGATAAGTCAGTGGGCTACCCTGGTATTGATACGATTTTGGATTGGTTTCGGGAGAAAACCGAGAAGATGAAATGATTAAAAATGAAATGATTGAAGCATCGTCTGCAACCTGCTGATGAGCACCAAATGAACGAAGCTATGGTACAAGGCGAAACAATAGCTAGATTTCTTCCTCATATTAAACACTTTATTATTTGGGTAGAGATCGTTTCAATATTACACCACATTAAGCTAATAAAATTAAAATTGGCCATAAACCGCCTACTTCCTCTAATGTTTTCAAAATGTAAAAAACAATTCAAATTATATAAATGTTAATGAAAAGCCATACGGAACATAAAATTCAAAATATTTAAAATTATTATTTATAAAATATTTCATTTCAGTAATAAAGGATTTTTTTTAAGCTTTTTATTTTGTTATTATTCTCTTTCTCCATTGTTTTAATAAAATTAATTAGTATTTTTACGAAGCTTAGCGTATTTTGTCGACATAGTTGCAACTCAATGGTCTATAATAGCTGTGCACATAATTACTTTCTTTAATGAATTTTCGATGATTAAATGCATCCTCTTTTTAATTAAATTTCATAAACAATAAGAGTACGTAAAATGAGTACGTAAAATGATATGTAAAGAGTACGTATATTGGTTGTGTTACGAAAATGAGAAATTCCCTCACATTTGAGAGCCAGAAGGGAAAAAAACCGTACAGGCAATCTTTCCTATTAAGTGAATCTAGGGTTGTCATTTCAGGGCAGTCGATTCAGGATTGCCAGGTTTGGTGATTTATCGCAAATTTCGCAACATTTAGAGACATTTCGAATTTCGATATTCCGTTTTGGCGACATTTCAAATTTCGACATTCTATTTTCGCGACATTTCAAATGTTTGAGAACCTTCTTGTTATAGCGAATATTCTACGAGATGCGAGTTTCTTTTAGGAGTTACTACAGAGAGTCTATAAAAGGAGTCAACACACAGTTGGAGGACAGTTGACATGATAAGAGCTACACCGAATTCTAAAGAACGAGAACAGTAGCTACTGTTTTGTGAAATGAGTGGACCAATTAATTGCTGTTTTAATGTACCTGACAATTGTTTAACTTTTTGCTTACGGGTGGGACAGTGTCCATCCCAAACGAAGAACCTCTAAAAAAGACAGGTATTTGACATACCCTATCCCAGACAGTTCGATTCCTTTTTGCAGGCTGCCTGCAAAGAGGGATCGAACACACACATACTCAGACACACATACCCCAGACGTCAAGCTAAATATAGATATTTCGTATTCTAGAGGTCTCAAAACGTGTAGATCCGTCGGAAACTCGAGTTGCGATTTTCGACACGATTCCAATACTTTCCCTATAAATTATCATGTATTGCAGGGAAAGTAAAAATCTGATGTGGACAGCACATGCCTCTCCCTACAGATTCAAATTCACTTTCTCTCCTTATTTAATCAATAATTCATTAAATTCAGTTAATTGCGAAAAATAACAGCCATAATTATTTTAATTACACTGAATCTGTACGTTTAATTCAATTTTCGTATTAATATGGTAACTGGGCTTATTTTCAAAAGATAGTGTATCGAAAATACAGAAAAAAAAAAATTGAGAACGGCTAATATTAGAATAATGGGGTTGATCCTATTATTTTTGTTGTCAATAATTACGTATAAAATGTGCATTTAATGGATATGTTTGAGCATGCGTAGTCTTTTATTTTTAGATTTAACGATTTTGGCGGACCATTTTACAAAAGAGCCAGATTCTTTTTTTTCCGAATCGTATTAAAATCTAATCAGCACCAGATTAACCTAAAACTAAATTATCTGCCAAATTTTATGAAATTTGGTCTAATATGAATTTTGTACAATTGAACTTTAAAAACACAGTACCATGGATCTTATACATTATTTTTTTACTGTAAAAGTAGTAATTTCATTGCATTATGAAAGTTAGGCACTGCTCAGATCAGATTTTTTTTAGACCAATGGCGTTGCCACAACATGATGCACTAGTTGCATGATCATGAGATTAGAAGGAAAAGTGTATTCAGCTCATGGAGCTAGAGATAACACCACCTCCATAATTCATATGAATAAGAAAGTTAATATTGAGAAGTCATCCCAATTTCAAAAGTCAGAATACGAATATTTAAACCAGAGTTAGAGAGACGTGCTTTTTGCTTTATTTTCACATTCACATTTAAACAATCTATTGAATGCAATTTTTTTTATATAGATTGGTTGGAGCTGAATTGTATGACTCTCTGAAATTAGAGAAAGTTGGTCCCTTTTCTTTCATGGCAAAAGTAGAAATGGAAGGCTTGGGATAAAAAGTGTGAGGTATAAAACTTGGATAAATTGATTTGTTAAGTGGGTCTGGGGATCGTCAATAAATAGAGTTATGTTAAGGGGTTGGTATAGTATTGTTATGAAACGTATCCTCAAGAATCATTCGTGTATGTGCTGGATACAAGAACGATAGTCCAAGTTCCTGGATAACTTACGTTTATTCACAAGCACAAAGTAAACAGAAACAATATATAATCAAACAGCACTTAAATGCTCCCCTCATTACACAGAATAAGCGATATTATTCTCAAAACACTGTCGAAAATAATTTCACAAAACAACGGACGGCCTGGGGTTTCCACAAAACAACGGCTGGGGCGCGGTAGCCCATTGGTTAGCGCGCTGGAGTTGCACTCGGTAGGCCCGGGTTCGATTCCAGCCACTGCCAAAACTGCTGCCGTGTTCACGCGGAGTACGATCACGTTAAACATGTGGGTCCGTAAGTCCTTTCGAGAGGTTGGTGGTAGGGGAAGGAGGGTACGGTCCCTGTGGATGCCTCCCCCACTGGGTTCCGGTCTAAATTGGGTGGCACTTCCCGGCCGTCCAAACAGTTACCTTACACCTTTCTGGTAGGTCGGATGGCCTGGATCTCAACAACAACAAAACAACGGCTCACCTGGGAACACCGCGTGCTGTTGGCACATTTCGGGTGCGGTAGCTTGGTGGTTTGAGCGCTGGTTTTGCACGCTGCCACAACTGTCGCCGTGTTCATGCGGAGTACGATCACGTTAAACATGTGGGTCCGTAAGTCCTTCCCAGAGGTTGGTGGTAGGGAGGGTACGGTCTCTGTGGATGCCTCCCCCACTGGGTTCCGGTCTAAATTGAATGGCACTTCCCGGCCGTCCAAATGGTTACCTTACACCTTTCTAGTAGGTCAGACGGTCTGGGTCTCATCAACAACAGAACAACGGCTCCCCTTCCGAGAGGTTGGTGGTAGGGAAAGGAGGGTACGGCCCTTGTGGATGCCTCCCCCACTGGGTTCCGGTCTAAATGGGGTGGCACTTCCTGGCCGTCCAAATAGTTACCTTACACCTTTCTGGTAGGTCTGACGGTCTGGGTCTCATCAACAACAGAACAACGGCTCCCCTTCCGAGAGGTTGGTGGTAGGGAAAGGAGGGTACGGTCCTTGTGGATGCCTTCCCCACTGGGTTCCGGTCTAAATTGGGTGGCACTTCCCAGCCGTCCAAACAGTTACCTTACACCTTTCTAGTAGGTCTGACTGTCTGGATCTCAACAACAACAGAACAACGGCTCTGACTCATGTCTTCGGACGAGTCGGATTGTTTGGGTCTTCAACAGAACAACGGCTGCTGTTCTCAAAACATTGACAAAAGTCACAGCAACGTATAGCTCGTATATTGTGTCAACCGAACTCCAACGGAGCAATGAGTCCTATTTATAGTCTCTCCATAGAAACTTCTGGAAATCTCTATATCTCAAAGAATAATCGTTCTATCGAGAAGTTTCTGGAATATTTCGGAAGTCGTAAATTTGACTATAAATCACCAAATTTCGCAACCCTTCTTTTAACAGGAAAACCCTGAGCCCACGTCATCCTCATGTCATGGGCTGTGTTTTCTTCGCCTTGCCTTCGAGACAGATGAAGGACGAGGCGCCAAAGGGTTCGTAACAGTATATATGTTTTGATAATGAGTCGTATAATAAAGAGTCATATTAAATGGGAGGGGTGTATGGATCGCATGTGTCCGTGAATAATAGGAGCGGATGGGAGGGTCGGCGAAAGTGCTTGGTCACCGGTTCCTGTTTCCCAAGCATGGGCGTAGTGCACTCGAATGGGTGTAGCGCACGAAGCGAGCGGACTTTGCTGGTTTATCACAATCTTACATCCCTAAAGAGTACAGCAAAAAATAAAAAAACTGAATAAATGTGGAATGTTTATTTTTTACGGTCATTTTACGGTTTGGCTGTGAATAGCTTCTTTGCAATAGATTTTACAAAGGTGGTTTTACATGCTTCGAGAATCTATTATATTTTTCATGCTCCTGAATGCTTCTTTGACCTCGTGATATATAATTTTTGGGTCATGACGATGTCCCGTTTATGTCAGCGAAACCGGTCCACCGATTCTGGTTGCTGTACTGAAAGCATCATTTTGTAGTACTCCAGTCCGTACCATTTGCTTAGTATGAAATCTGCTTAAATTAGGTTTCCACGCACAGGTTACTTAGAGTAGTATGTGCTTTTGCGATGAGTCTCAGGTGCGTCTATGCGAGCTCTATCCCCATTACTCCATGCACGTACTGAATAGACATGTTACCCAAAGGATAACTTTGGAATTTGCATGGCAGTGGCACTACTGGAATATTTCAAATGCCATTCCGAAGAGGGCCTCAAGATCTAATTCTTACATTCAACTCACACTGAACTCGAAAATGCAGAAAAATACAACAAAAGGTGTATTCTTGTTACTCTTTAAGAGTTGGAAAAGAAAGAGAAAACCTCTATTTTCTATATTTACTCTATTTTTTAAGATTCCATAATGATACAAAAGGGCAAGTAGGTAGGTAGTGATATAAAAAGGCCGGTAGCTTTTAATACTTTCCAATCATGCACTATATCATATATATAAGAAATTGACATTGTCTCAAAAATTCGAATTTGAGTTTTAGGGTATTAGTACGTTATGAACGATCCTGTACTCGAATGGGATGTTCTTGGGGTGATACAGGTGGTTCCTAGGAAAGTCTTTAAGCACGCCAGTCACTTTGGAAGTCCAAAGTCCATGAGTGTACCCAAGTGGTGCACCTATAGTAAAGTGACCATGTCCGATCGAATGAAAGAGGTCGTAGCGCTCTTAGTGGAGAATTCAAAAAGTTATGATAACGAACTCGGTACCAAAGCCAAAATGATTAAAAATATCAATTACAAAATTATCTAGCGAGTAGAAGTCGACACCAGAAACGAACAAAATGGGAATACAGGTAGGAAGACCACATGTCAAAATGAGTATCATCAGGACCTCTAACACGATGATATCTGAATTGTTTATCAAACTGTGAGGTTCTATTATTTCTAGAATGTAAATGTGCATTATATCTCTGGAGGGCATTTTAAACAGGTTCTACACTAGACTTCTGTTCATGTGAGTGTTCTTTATTGTATCGTTCTTCCATAAGGCACATATGTTCGCAAATAACACTATTGTGTTATGCTTTTTGTAACAGTTTTAATGTCGCTTCCTACTCATTAGATAATGCTTTATAACATGTTAATTGGCCTTTTTCATTTATCTCTTTTTGTTGTCCAGTTCGTTATGCTGTTTTTTTATTATTCACCAGGAATGCTACAATCTCTTTTATTCAATGGAGCATGGTCATTTTACTACACGTGAACGCTCATGGATTTTTCATATGTTTGTACACTCATTGATCTCTTCTTACAAAGATTTTTAGGTGAACAAGGAACCCTGTATCAAAACCTGTCCCTGAATTAAAAATTCAAATTCACATTTTTGATGTATTGGTATGTTATGAAGAATCCTGAGCTCACATTGAACGTTTGTGAGGTTATATAAGTGTGAAAGTATGTGTTAGTTTGTGGACATGGGTATCCCCTAAAAGATTAATAATATAAACACCTTGATTTATCGGTTTGTTTATCTATCTATCTGTAGGTAACGCTGCTACAAAATGTTGCCAAACGTGTTTCCATCGTGGATAAACATTTCAATTTATATACTAACCCAGACCATCAGCATTTTCATAACCCTCCACGTGAGCACTCAATTTTTCCGATCACCCACTGACTTTCTACGTTCACTGGTGTTTGAATTCAGTGCTCATATTAAAAACCGGAGCTTTCTTCTTAGCTAACTAAATTTTTGTTTGAACGCGGTTCGTTTCTTGTTTTCCTTTTTTCTTATTTTTTCTTTTCAGTGGTGTCAGCAGATTTAAATTTATATTTAAAAAGGTTGAACAACAACGAAAAAAAACAGTTTTTGAAATTCAAAACATTCAAAACAAATTTTATTTCACAAACATGTTGGCCAATAGAAAATGAAGAGGACAGAAAAGAAAAGAAACGTCGGTTAAACAGAGAAAGAGTGAGCAAGCACGCCAAAGTCAAGAAGAACCTTTGGAAAAATTCGGAAAGAAAAGGTCGAAGCACATAGGTTGCAAATTGAGCAGGAAACTCTACAGCAATCTCAAATCCATCGCCAAATTGATAAAATGACGTCAAATGGGAGGCAATGAATTGAAAATTTGAATTCCGTCGTATGACGGTATACCTGCTAGTTCAATTATAACCAGTTATTATTACTTCAATCTGTGAATCAATAACCAAATGATACAACGTATAATTTATTTTTGGGACTATATTCACAGGATATAAAAAGATCTACATAACTTAAGCTTAAAGTAGCAATCGGTGTAAAGAGGAACAAAATATAGTTAATGGCATGCTATGTATTTAGAAAAGCTATAAAACAACTCTTGAATACAATAAAATTGAAAACGATGCTCTACTTTTTTGCAATCAAGAAGATCGTATTCTCCAGTCATGGAAGTATTCAAAATTCCCTTTTTACCCACATCACGTAATATCTCTCTTTCAACACTGAGTCTCCTTATGTATCGCATGTGGAAACAGTTTGAAAAATATAGGTAACAGGGGAGAATTCTTGAGCCATTATTTAGTTACTCAAAAGTTACAAAATCCACTAACTTGGCGGCGTTTCGCCCAATTTATTGTCGAGCATCCGACTCAGATATCACTGAAATAGTAAGCGACTATTATACATGTTGCTGTTCTGTATAAAGAGTATTAAACTAGGAAATATATATTAGATAATTGCAATATTACTAAAATATTTTTCATTTTGAGCACCTCGTAATGGAGCATTCAAAACACTCCATATTTTTAAATGTCTTTTAAAATTTAAAAAAAAAATTAATGCAATCCAGTAATTTAAATGTAATTTATGTTAGGTTTTTAAATTCAAATCTAATAACACCACTTTTAAAATCGTAGCTATTCGAATATTTTTTCGAATATGTAAAGTGAAATATCACTCGGGAAATACACTATACTTCTATTATTCGCACGCTGCCACAACTGCCGCCGTGTTCATGCGGAGTACGATCACGTTAAACATGTCGGTCCGTAAGTCCTTCCGAGAGGTTGGTGGTAGGGGAAGGAGGGTACGGTCCCTGTAGATGCCTCCCCCACAGGGTCCCGGTCTAAATTGGGTGGTACTTCCCGGCCGTCCAAACAGTTACTTTACACCTTTCTGGTAGGTCGGACGGTCTGGGTCTCAACAACAACTATACTTCTATTAACGTTATTCTCGTTCATCTAACACGATCCTTGAGAAAAACAATTTGTTATAGTGTTTCAGATTGGCACGAACCAATTATGCCCATTTCACTTAATCCACACGATTTTTCTTAAATGTTATTAATACTTTAAAGTGAATGTTGCACAGAGTTGCATGCAGTAGTTTGATTATATCCATAAAAATTTAAGATACTTCGCGCGGAACACATATTACAATATTTATCGATAATTTTTAATTATTTTTTATATAATATTTCTCAATTTTCACTCATTCATGTTTTCTTATCTTAAAGATTTTTTTTTCTACCCGAAAAATTTCATTCCAATGATTTTAGTGGATTTTATTTTTAAAATGTTTAAGCTTTTGTTGACATCTTCGCAATTTAAGAGTAGAGTATGGATTTTGAACGTGGCTCTAAAAGAATAGAATTAAACAGGTTTTCTAACATTTACAAGACGTAAATGGATTACATGCATAGGTGACTCACAACAGAATTTTAAACACGAGCCAGATTGCCGAGGAAATACATATTGTACTGTCGAATTTACCGACACTGAGTTTAGATAGAGCTGCTCCTTTTATCGTTCGGCCAAGCTGTAGTGGATGTTATGCATGGAATGGGGATGTACCTGTGTTTGTGTTGATGTTTATGTAATGTGCTGTGGTTGTTATTAAAATGTGTATATAGTAATTTCTCGTCATGCTTTGCTTCCTAGTTCAATCTATACCCGAACCTTAAATCAAATGAGTATGCTTCAAACTCTCATATATATTTTAATGAATTAAATAATCAGTCTAACAACGACCCAAACAGGAGTTAAGACGGAGTTGTCATTAACTCTGTGTGAGAAGCTCTTCAAAACTGAGCGCTCACGGCACGAACCTCTATAAAGTTTAATAATGACTGAATAATATACGGGTGGACTGAGATAAATACAATGCATTGACATAATTAAAGTGCGTCCGACCATGTAGGTGTATTATTAGAATATCAGTGTACCTGTACAAGGATTTTAAAGCGCAAATTTTTGGGTGTAGAAAGTAGAGGTTCATCTTGAATGGGAGGTATGGATCTTAAGAAAAAGTTGTGAAAATGAAAATTTGAAAAATTTAAGAAATTTTTAATTGTTTACAAAACTCTATAGCCTTTATATTAAATTTCGTAACTTTAAGATGTTAAGAGGTTTTAAACGAAAAATTTTGCCGTAAAAAACGCGACGTGTTTTAAATGCAAGGTACAAAACTTGAGAAGAGAGAAACTTGAGAAGAAGAATAAACTAATGTTAATACAATAAAAATTTCAATAAAAATTATTCATAAATTTTAAAATCAATAAAATTTTATTTAAAATTAAAATTTTAGACAAATGGGGCATTTTTTCTAAGCGGGCTTTTCATCTTTCTTGTTACAATATATTTTTTTTCCTATTCATCAACCAGTTTTTTTGCATTATATTTTAATATGGGTGGTTTAAACTAAAAAAAAAAATCAATAGCAGTGATCATTTCGGGGAACTTAAATAGAAAATGCAAATTTTTATTTTCAAGACAAGTAAACACAGCATGACAGGGGAATGACACTCAATATAGGCAACTGTTTTGTTAGTATATATATATATCATTAGAAAAATATTTTGCTTTAATTGCAATCTTATATTTAGAACTGACTTCTTATTTGTTTCATCGTCTAAAAAGAAAATTTAGTTTATATGTAATTCACCTGCTTTAATATCATTCCCTTGTCTACCAAGAAGACAGGTAAATGCCGACAGGGGAATGACAAATCATGTGATTTTACCTTCTGAGTATATGAGTTTAATTTGCATTTAAGCCTCACTTGATAATCAGTTTGCTACATTAAATAGGCACACATATATGTTAAAAAAATTTATTTATTTATTTATTCTAAGCATAATTACGGACAGGTGAATGACAAGGAATAAAAATACGTACCCAAAATTGTTCAGTTTTATAATATTTCCCTGCACAGAATGATAGCTAGAACATAGTCAAACTCTTGGAATGGTGAATGTGGACTTTAGTGAAAAATAATAATACTTTAACTATAGCTTGTTGCCATCCATGTACAGAAAGATGGGTTAAAATGTAAAGACAGGTGAATGACAGAAAAGCTAGGGGACAGTTGTACAGTGGATGTACAGTGGATGTACAGTAATGTACAGTGGATTTTTTATTACTCTTTGGATTTTAAAGTGTCTAATTTATTATAAAACAACAAATTAAAATAAAACTAAAAAATCTGATGTGGGCAACACATGACTTTCCTTATATAATGCAATGAATTTACTACTTTTACAGTTAAAAAAATGTTATTCTTATAGTAGATACTTATATTCTTTCCAAGATATTGAATTTTCTTCAATTAGTTGTAATTTTGATTGATTTAGCGTCATTTTTATCCATTTGGCGAGATTTTTGTTAATTTGGCAACAATTAAAAAAGTTGCCAAGTTGGCGACATTTCGCCAAATTCGTCGCCAAAATCTCGCAAAGCATTATGGACGAAGAAATAAGTTATTCTTACAGCAGATAAATAACTATTGGCGTTCAAATACAAAAGTATTACTCAAAGTATTTTTTTCATGACTGGAACGAGCTAGATCCACGAGAATGAACTTAGTAATAAGAAATAAGAAGTCAGTTCACCCAATTTATCGCATGGTGTTACACTTGAAAAGTAAACATGGTTCTCAATAGGAAATATTTTTTTTATTTTATGACTTTTTGATAATTTTTTTGAAAAATGTGCAATATCTCGAGAACGGTTCATGTTAGCGTTCTAAAATTTATGTCAATCGTTTTCTAATGAAAAATTACATAAGAAATGTCTATTTGCGTAACTTTATTAGCGGTTTTGATTTTTTGATGAATTTTTCAAAATTTCACTCAAAAATTTAGGGGGGTTCTGAACATTCGATTGCGTATAAAAACAATAGGCTTCCAGTGTTTACGGATTGTGATTTTTGTACCAAATTTCGTTCGAATCGGCCCATTCGTTCGTTAGTTATCGTCTCCACAGACTCACTGACACACACACACACATACTTTCACACACACACACACACACACACACACACACACGCACACACACACACACACACATACACACACACAGACATCACTTCAAAAATGCTTGATTCGTGATCAGGGATGCTTGAAACGTGCTCTCCCGTCGAAAACTCGAATTCGAATTTTCGACCCCGTCACTATACTTTCCTTATACATTATGTATATAAGGAAAGTAAAACTGAAGGCTTGTACATAAAGTTGTGATTTTATTATTTGGCTGTTGGGATACACAGGGGAATGACATTTAATAAAACTAAATGTTTAAATATTAAAAATATAAATTGATTTCTAGCGAATGGGTGACACATATCAACTACAATATAGTAAAACTGATCAGTGTCCAAAATCCGTCCCAAGCCATGCAAACTTTTATTAAAACACCTGGGAGATGTCAAAATCCCGTTAACAGAAAGTGACCTAAATGTTTGAGGGCTGCATAAATTGAAAATATTTCAGGTTTCGCAGACCGTATTTCGAGGGCCGTATGCGGCTCGCGGAACACCAGTTGCTAAATTGAGGTCTGATGTGTGATAATCCACAAAATATTTGCTTTTGACGAATGACGACTAAATGCGCAGTCTTAGAGCATGTGATTACGAATAGCTTAAAAAAAACAATATGTACCAGAAATGTTTTTTTAAATATATTTTAAATAATATATTATTTTGTCTGAACTTAAATTTTTTGGGATGATATGTTGAGATAAAAAAAATCTGCTCCAAATGAGGATGCGGTCATTGAAATAAAACTTTATTTTCGCTTTGGAATTTTATAATAATAAGGAAACAAATTAATTTATAACTAGCAGCATACCCGTTCTTCGTACGGAGTATATAATATAAAGAAACTTATAATTCGCAATCATGTGCAAATTCTGTTAAAATATTAAATTTATTGCTCATAAAGAGAAGTTTAAGAATATCTGTTCTCACTATGCAAAATTATCTTCACGGGCAGATATGAAGAATAAAACATCCTGACCCCTTTTGTAAGCAAATTTACAAAAAAAAAAAAAGGAATTGAATCATTATATGCAACCCGCCGTACTACTTATACTGTCGTAGATTAGAAAATATGCCAATGTGTTATTAGAAGATTACCCGTATTACAATATGAGTCTCAAAAATATTTGCCAAAATAAAGGAGATGACGTAATAAACTGAAAATATCAATAATCCCCGTAATCTTTTACCAGAAGGTCGTAATTGATTCCAATATATGCCAATATATATCAAAATATATGCCAATATACCTGTACTACTTATATTCTCGTAGATTAGAAGATATAATGCATTTGTAGAAGATTACTCGTACAACGTACTGTATATGAGTTTCAACAATTTTCGTCATAATAAAACAATGTCATAATAACTTGAAAATATCAATAATCCCTGAATCAAAAGTCCCCGAAAATATCAATAATAATAATGTTTAAATCTAAAGACCATAATTGATATTATCCAGTCAAAAATGCAATGTCAATGAAATTTATTTTATATACATATCTTTATTATTCAAATCGGAAAAGATTTAATATAAAATCGTATGCCGTATAACACATTGGATCCGTTGCTAAGCGACATGATATCATTTGCTTCAAATAAATTGATGGAAATCATATCATCTGAATAATGCGACCTCCGTGGAAGGTTTGGCGACATTTTAGTCAATTTAGCGATAACTTAAAAAATCCCCAAATTTATCGCCAAGTGGGACTGTAGAACAGATAGTCCCATTTTGCGACAAATTGACGAAACATCATCACAATACTATCCCCTAACAAAACACAATTATTTTCATTTATTAAGCGCGATTTTATCAATTCTATGATATTTTTATGGACTCGCAAATACTTTTATCAATTTGGTGATATTAAAAAAATTCGTTAAATGTGTTACTAAGTAGGATGGATGGACTGTCCGACAAATGCTACCGAAACATCATTTAAGTACTATATTTTAAAAAAACAAATCATTGATTTGCGTCATTTTTATAAATTTGGAAACATTTCCGCTAATTTGGTAAAGTTTAAGAAAAGTTACCAAGTTATTTAGAGATATTCCGCTAAACTCGTAGCTCTAAATTTGCAGATCTGAAGAATAAAATATTCTGATCCCGTTTGTATATACTAAATGAAAACACTAAAAATGTATTATAAGATACACCCGTTCTACTCTTTTTCTTCTTCAACAATCGGCTAAATGAATTTATTGGGTAAACACAATATATGAGTTTATTAGCTAAACACAATATATGATCTGGAAACCTCTTTGCTAAAATAAATGAAAATGATGTACGCAGTTCGGAATTTATATAATTAAAAGAACAACCAAACCTTTCATTTAACAATATATTTTTACATCCATTTATTTATTATTCAAATAGAAAAAATAATAATAAATATTAACAACACATTTAATTTCATTACGTTGCCGAGCAACATGATATAAGATAGAATCTTCCTCATAAAATGCGAAATTAAATAGCCATTTTGATTTCCTTATACTTTTAATCGTTGAGTAAAAGCTTGTGAAATATAACCATGGAGGTAGATTTTTCCATTTAAATTCATGTTTCAAACAATTCGTGTTTTCCGATAGTGACTAATTAATGCCAAAATCCTGCACCAAACTCGGAAATAAAGTTTTATTTCATTTCGCCGTTTTAAACAAACGATTGTCATCCTTTCCGTTTGAATAAACCAAGGAGTTGGAGAGTATAACTCATAGGAAAAAGTTCCGTTTTTCATTAATATCTCGACACCCCCTGGTCTTAGAAACTCGAAACTTGGACTAAATTTATGGGGGGCTATTTCAAGGATATCCACAAAATTTCATTAAATTCGGTTCAGCCATTTTTCCGTGATGATGAGACAAACGAAAATTTCGTTTTTTACTAATATCTCGAGAACCACTGGTCGTAGAAACTCAAAACACAGACTAAATTTTAAGTGGGGCTATTTCAAGGCTACCCACCAAATTTCATCAAATTTGGTTCAGCCGTTCTCCCGTGATGACGGGACAAACAGACAGACAGACAGACAGATTTTCAATTTTATTTATATAGACTAGCAGCATACCCGTTCTTCGTACGGAGTATATAATATAAAGAAATTTATAATTCGTAATCATGTGCAAATTCTGTTAAAATATTAAATTTGTTGCTCATAAAGAGAAGTTTAAGAATATCTGTTCTCACTATGCAAAATTATCTTCTCGGGCAGATCTGAAGAATAAAACATCCTGACCCCTTTTGTAAGCAAATTTACAAAAAAAAGGTAATTGAATCAATGTATGCAACCCCCTACTACTTATATTGTCGCAGATTAGAAAATATGCCAGTGTGTTAGTAGAAGCTTCCCCGTATTGCAATATGTGTCTCAAAAATATTTGCCAAAATAAAAGAGATGACATAAAAAATTGAAAGTATCAAAAATCCCCGTAATCTTAATACCAGAAGGTCGTAATTGATTCGAATATATGCCAATATATATCAAAATATATGCCAATATACCTGTACTACTTATATTCTCGTAGATTGGAAGATATACCCATGCATTTGTAGAAGATTACTCATACAACGTACTATATATGAGTTTCAACAATTTTCGTCATAATAAAACAATTCCATAATAATTTGAAAATATCAGTAATCCCTGAATCAACAGTCCCCGAAAATATCAATAATAATGATGTTTAAACCTGAAGACCGTAATTGATATTATTCAGTCAAAAATTCAATGTTAATGAAATTTATTTTATATACATATTTTTACTATTCAAATCGGAAAAGATTTAATAAAAATCATATGCCGCATAACATATTGGATCCGTTGCTAAGCGACATAATATCAATTGCTTTAAATAAATTGATGGAAATCATATCATCTGAATAATGCATTTCCATGGAAGGTTTGGTGACATTTTCGTCAATTTAGCTATAACTTAAAAAATCGCTTATAAACTATAACTTAAAAAATACTTTTAGCGTGACGTCTATATATGTGTGTGTGTTTTTTTTTTGTGTCTGTCTGTGTGCAATGTATGTATCCACTCTAACTCAAAAACTAATGAACCCAATTTTATAAAATTTGGTAGGTAAGTCACTTGTGTGTGACCCTGGTGTTGATTAGTTTTTGGTACGAATCGAAAAAACAGAATTCGCCTTATTTTGCGAAATGGCCCGTAAAAATTTCATGTATCCACTCTAGTTAAAATACTAATAGACCGAAGTTCACAAAATTTGGTTAAATTACTTGTGGGACACTCTGGTGTTGATTAGATTTTGATACGATTCGGAAAAGAGCAACCTGCCTTTTTCTACGAAATGGCCCCCCAAAATTTCATGTAACCACTCTAGCTAAGATGCTAATTGACCACATTTCACAAAATATGGTAGATAAGTTACTTGTGGAATACTTTGGTGCTGATTAGATTTTGGTACGATTCGAGAAAGACCAGCTTGCCTATTTTTACAAAATGGCCCACAAAAATCGCCAAAATCTAAAAAAAAGACTACGTATGCTCAAATGTATATATTAAATTCTTGTTTTATACGCAATTTTTTACGAGGAAATGAATATAACCAACTGCATTACTTTATGACTAACCGTTCTCAAGATATGTGAGATTTTTTGCATTTTTTTACGCCGTTTTCGGAAAAATATCCAATTGCCAAATAAAAATAAAAATTGAATTAACATTGCAAATTTAGTGTTATTTTGTGCAATTAAACTTAATCTAATGAATTATTAAAGAAATGAAGAAAAAATGAATTTGAGTCTGCAGGGAAGTCATGTGCTGCCCATATCAGACTTTTTTCATCTTAGGTTGAAGACCTTGCCACAACATGATGCAATCGCGTGGTATTGAGATATTAATGCCCTCAAGAAACTGAGAGGAAAACTGTATTGGAGTTAGAAATGAAACTATCCCTTTAATTCCATGATTCAGCAGAAGAGGAAAGTTAATATTGAGAGGTCGTCCCCATTTAAAAATTTAGAATTTGAATATTTAAATTTTAACCATGGAGTTTGAAAGACTCGCTTCCTGCATTATCTTTATATTTACGTTTTGCGCAATGCAATGGATGCAAACTTCGTTAATAGATGAGTTGAAGCTGAATTGTATGAGATAATGAGTCCTCCTTTTAACTCTATGGTATGACAAGAAAACAGACATTTACGAAAAGAACACAAATTCCTATAGCATACTAAATGGCATTTTTAATCAAAATATTCTGTTAAAATGTTTAAAACACTGCTCTTAAAATGCAGTTTAAGAATGTTTGTTCTCGCTATACAAAATTACCTTCACGGGCATATCTGATGAATAAAACATGCTGGCTCCTATTGAAAGCAAATTTACAAAAAAAAGGAATTAAATCAATATATGCAAAATGAAAGCATTAAAATTGTGCGAGACCCGTGCCACTTATATACGCGAATACTAGAAGATATAATCTGTATTAGTACATTACATGCATAAATTGAAAATATCAATAAACCCGTAATTGACTCCAATATATGCCAGAATGACAGTACTAAAATTATATGGGAATATATATATATATATGTCCCTTACTACTTATATTGTCGCAGATTAGAAAATATGCCAGTGTTTTACTAGAAGATTATCCGTATTACAATATGAGTCTCAAAGATTTTTGCCAAAATAAAACAGATGACGTAATTAATTTTAAAATATCAATAATCCCCGTGACCTTGATACTAGAAGGCCGTAAGTAATTACAATATATTCCAATATACGTATCAAAATATATGCCAATATACATGTACTACTTATATTCTCGTAGATTAGAAGATATACCAGTGCATTTGTAGAAGATTACTCGTACAACGTACAATATATGAGTTTAAATATTTTTTGTCATAATAAAACAATGGCATTATGACTTGAAAATATCAATAATCCCTGAATCAATAATCCTCAAAAATATCAATAATAATAACAATGTTTAAACCTGAAGACCGTAATTGATATTATGCAGTCAAAAATGCAATGTCAATGAAATTTATTTTATATGCATATTTTTATTATTGAAATCGGAAAAGATTTAATAAAAATCCTTTGCCTCATAACACATTGGATTTACATCCGTTGCTGAACAACATGATATCATCTGCTTCAAATAAATTGATGGAAATCTTATCGTCTGAATAATAATGCTACCGCCATGGAAGGTTTGGCGACATATTCGTCAATTTAGCGATAATTTAAAAAATCGTCAAATTTATCACCAAGTGGGACTGTAGAACTGATAGTCCCATTCTGCTACAAATTGACGAAACATCATCACAATACTATCCCCTGACAAAACACATTTAATTTCATTTATTAAGCGCAATTTTATCAATTTCAAGATAGTTTTATGGATTTACAAACATTTTTATCGATTTTGTGACAATTTAAAAATTCGCTAAATGTGTTACTAACTAGGATGAATGGACTGACCGACAAATGCTACCAAAACATCATTTCAGTACTCTCTTCAAAAGAAAAACTAAAGTTTATTGATTTTGCGTCGTTTTTATCAATTTGGCTACATTTTCGTCAATTTGGCAACATTTAAGAAAAGTTGCCAAGTTAGCGACATTCCTCCAAATTCGTAACTCTGAATTTGCAGATCTGAAGAATAAAACATCCTGATCCCGAATGTATATACTAAATAAAAACACTAAAATTGTATTAGACGATATACCCGTTCTACTCTTTTTCTGTTTCAACAATCGGACAAATGAATTTATTGGGTAAACACAATATATGAGTTTATTAGCTAAACACAATATATAAGCTTAAAAATTCTTTGCCAAAAAAAATGAAAGTGGTGTACGCAATCCGCAATTAAAACAAATGAAAGAAAAAATCAAACAGTTATTTTCTAAAATATATTTTTATATCCATTTATTTATTATTCAAATTGAAAAGTAATAATTAAAGTTAACACAAAGATTTAATTTAATTGCGTTTCTGAGCAACATGATATGAGATAGAATCCTCCTCATAAACTGCGAAATTAAATAACCATCTCGATTTCTTCATACTAATCACTGTTGAATAAACGCTTGTGAAAAATAAAGCATGGAGATAGATTTTCCATTTAAATTCATGTTTCAAACAATTCATGTTTTTAGAAATTGACTAATTAGCGCAAAAAAATCTCCCACCAAACTCAGAGATAAAGTTTTAATTCACTTTAAAACGATTTTCAACCTTTTCGTGTGGATAAACCACGGAGTTAGAGAGTAGAACTTCTGGGGAAAAGTTTCGTTTTTCATTAATATCTCGACAATCCTGGGTCTTAGAAATTTAAAACTTGGACTAAATTTATGGAGGGCTATTTCAAGGCTATCTACAAAATTTTATTAAATTCGGTTCAGCCGTTCTCCCGTTATGATGAGACAAATAAAAGTTTCGTTTTTTACTAATATCTCGAGAACCACTGGTCAAAACTCTAAACATGGACTAAATTTTAAGTGGGGCTATTTCCAGGCTACCCACAAAATATCATCCAATTCGGTTCAGCCGTTCTCCCGTAATGATGGGACAAACAGACAGACAGATTGTGAATTTTATTTATATAGACTAGCAGCATACCCGTTCTTCGTACGGAGTATATAATATAAAGAAACTTGAAATTCATAATCATGCCCAAATTCTTATAGTATACTAAATGACATGTTTAATCAAAATATTCTGTTAAAATATTTAATATAATGCTCCTAAAAAGAAGCTTAAGAATCTCTGTTCTCGCTATATAAAATTATCTTCATGGACATATCTGAAGAATAAAACATCTTGGACCCCTTATGTAAGCAAATATAAAAAAAATATGGAATTGAATCAATATATGCAAAATAAAAGCGTTAAAATTGTATGGGACACGTACTAATTATATACGCGAATATTAGAAAATATAACCTGTATTAGTAGATTACATGTATAAATTGAAAATACCAATAAACCCGTAATCTTTAAATCTGAAGACAGTCATTTATTCCAATATATGTCAAAATTAAAGTGCTAAAATTATATGGGAAGATATACACGTACTACTTATAATGTCCGATTATTAGTAGAAGATTACCAGTTTTGCAATATGAGTCACAAATGTTTTTTGGTAAAATACAACAGACGACGTAATAAATTGAATATATAATTAATCCCCTTAATCTTCATACCAGAAGACTGTACTTGATTCCAATATATATGCCAATATATGTCAAAATATATGCCAATATACCTGTACTACTTATATTCTCGTAGGTTAGAAGATATACCCGTGCATTCCTAGAAGATTACTCGTACAACGTACAATATGCGTGTGTCAGCAATTTTTGCCGCAATAAAACAATGGCGTAATAACTTAAAAATATCAATAATCCCTGAATCAATAATTCCGGAAAATATCAATAATAATAATGTTTAAACCTGAAGAGTATAATTGATATTATCCAGTCCAAAATGAAATGGCAATGAAATTTATTTTATATACATATCTTCATTATTCAAATCGGAAAGGATTTAATAAAAATCGTCTGCCGCATAAACACATTGGATTTAAATCCGTTGCTAAGCGACATGATATCATTTGCTTCAAATAAATTGGTAGAAAAAATATCGTCTAAATAGTTATATTTCTATGGAACATTTGGCGACAGTTTCGTCAAATTAGCGACATTTTAAAAAATCGCCAAATTTATCGCCAAGTGGGACTGTAGAACTGACAGTTCCATTTTGCGACAAATTGACGAAATATGATCACAATACTATCCCCTAACAAAAAACAATTAATATCATTTATGTAGCGCAATTTTATCAATTTCAAGATATTTTTATAGATTTGAAAACATTTTTATCAATTTGGTGACATTTTAAAAATTCGCTAAATGTATTACTAAGTAGGATGGTTGGTCTGACAGAGAAATGCTAACCAAACATCATTTCAGTACTCTCTTCTAACAAAACAAAAAAAAATTTCATTGATATGTAGAAGACCCAAGCCACACGACCAACCCGAAGGTTTATGGCAGCTGTTTGTGTGTCGTTTATATCAATTTGGCGACATTTCCGTCAATTTGGCAAAGTTTAAGAAAAGTTGTCAAATTAGCGATATCCCTCCAAATTCGTAGCTTTGAATTTGCAGATCTGAATGAAACATTCTTATCCCGTTTCAATATACTAAATGAAAACACTACAGTTGTATTAGAAGATATACCCGCTCTACTCTTTTTCTGTTTCAACAATCGGCTATATGAATTTATTGGCTAAACACAATATATGAGTTTAGTAGCTAAATACGATATAAGCTTGAAAACTCTTTGCCAAAATAAATGAAATTGATGTACGCAGTCAGCAATTAATATAATTAAAAGAAAAATCAAACCGTCCATTCATAAGATATACTTTTATATCCATTTATCCATTTATTTATTATTTAAATCGAAAAAAATTACTAAAAACATTAACAAACACATTTAATTTAATTGCGATGCCGAGCAACATGATATATCCTCCTAAAATGTTAAAATTTATTAACCACTAACAGCACACCTGTTATTCGTACGGAGTGTATAATTTAAAGAAACTTAAAGTTCGCAATCATGTGCAAATTCTGTTAAAATATTAAATTTATTGCTCCTAAAGAGAAGTTTAAGAATATATGTTCTCACTATGCAAAATTATCTTCACGATCAGATCTGAAGAATAAAACATCCTGCCCCCTTTTGTAAGCAAATTTACAGAAGAAAAAATAGGTATTGAATGAATATATGCAACCCCGTACTAATTATATTGTCGCAGATCAGAAAATATGCCAATGTGTTAGTAGAAGATTACCCGTATTACAATATGCGTCTCAAAAATATTTGCCAAAATAAAAGAGATGACGTAATAAATTGAAAACATCAATAATATCCGTACTCTTTATACCAGAAGGTCGTAATTGATTCCAATATATGCCAATATATATCAAAACATATGTCAATATACCTGTACTACTTATATTCTCGTAGATTAAAAGATATACACGTGTATTTGTAGAAGATTCGTACAACATACAATATATGAGTTTAAACAATTTTTGTCATAATAAAATAATTGCATAATAACTTGAAAATATCAATAATCCTTGAATCAATAATCCCCGAAAATATAAATAATAATAATTTTTAAACCTGAAGACCGTAATTGATATTATCCAGTCAAAAATGCTATAAGAAAAATCAAATCGTTCTTTTCTAAAATATATTTTTATATCCATTTATTTATTATTCAAATCGAAAAAATAATTATTAAAATTAACAGACAGATTTAATTTAATTGCGTTTCTGAGTAACATGATATAAGATAGAATCTTATAACATGTTAAATATGTCATGTCTTATAACATAAACTGCGAAATTAAATAACGATTTTGATTTTTCTATACTTCTCATTGTTCCGTAAAAGCTTGTTTTAAATAAACCATGAACCATGGAGATAGATTTCCCCTTTAAATCATGTTTCAAACAATTCATGTTTCAGAAAGTGACTAATTAACGCAAAAAATCTCCCATCAAACTCAGAGATTAAATTTTAATTCACTTTCAAACGATTTTCAAGCTTTTCGTTTGGATAAACCACGGAGTTAGGGAGTAGAACTCCTAGAAAAAAGTTCCGTTTTTCATTAATATCTCGACAACCCCAGGTCTTAGAAACTCGAAACTTGGACAAAATTTATGGGGGGATATTTCAAGGCTATTCACCAAATTCGGTTCAGCCGTTTTTCCGTGATGATGAGACAAACGAAAATTTCGTTTTTTACTAATATCTCGAGAACCACTGGTCGTAGAAACTCAAAACACGGATATAATTTTAAGTGGGGCTATTTCTGGGCTACCCACAAAATTTCATCAAATTCGGTTCAGCCGTTCTCCCGTGATGGTGTGACAAACAGACAGACAGACAGACAGACAGACAGATTTTCATTTTTATTTATATAGATTTAAGTCATCATTTTTTCACACCGGAAAGACAGATTTTTTTTTTACACCAGAAAGATTGCGTGCACAGAAGAAACCTTTACACTTTTCGATTGTGTGACAATAAACAAGAACAAGGATACTGTTTCAAAAGTATAAAACAAAGAATAAGAAACTATTTTTAAAAAGAATTTGATAAAAAGAAATTTTAATTTCTTTAAGGATGACTGCTTTAACATCGGTCCTGAGAACTGTGATTTTACGGGCAATTAATTTGACGTCACAGCTGACGATGAAAATATATTACAAGAAAGATCAATCATGCTTAAAGCATTGATTATGAAACACTTTACAACTTCAATACAATTTTATAAAAAAGTCAAAAATGCAATACATTCCTCGGTAATATTTTAAAACTTATCACAGTATTACATTAATTTATTATATTTGAAAACTTAAACCTTCATTGAAAAAAATGAACTTTATTCAAATGACGGCATTGAAATATAAATTGCCTGGTTTAAATATCTCTAAAATGCGATACATTCCACGGTAAAATTTTTAAAACTATCATAATACTACGATAATTTATTATATTTGAAAACTTTATCGAAAACAACTTAAATTAATTCAAATGACGTCATAGAAAAAATAACACGCCCAGATCTCTCTTTAAAAACAGCATTTCATTCATAACTTTCTCCCATTCATTTCATTCATCACAATACTATAATAATTTATTTTATTTACAAATTAAGACCATGGAGCTACAAGTAATTAAACTCTATGCCTAAAACTTCATCGAAAAAAATCGTCCTTCTCTTTATAAAATCAATTAATATTTCATTCATATCAGTCATGTAGACTCCATGGGCTAAATTATTTTGTGTTAAAGAAATACAGCAATTCTAATGCAACTCATTCTACATATTTTGCTGTTTACATTTTACATAAGTGAAAAATAGGCTTCGTTGTAAATATAATCAAATTTGGATAATCATTTAAACTCAAATATATATTGTACTAGCAGCGTACCCGTTCTTCGTACGGAGTATATAATATAAAGAAACTTGAAATTCATAATCATGCCCAAATTCTTATAGGATACTAAATGACATGTTTAATCAAAATATTCTGTTAAAATATTTAATATAATGCTCCTAAAAAGAAGTTTAAGAATCTCTGTTCTCGCTATATAAAATTATCTTCATGGACATATCTGAAGAATAAAACATCTTGGACCCCTTATGTAAGCAAATATGAAAAAAAATATGGAATTGAATCAATATATGCAAAATAAAAGCGTTAAAATTGTATGGGACCCGTACTAAATATATACGCGAATATTAGAAAATATAACCTGTATTAGTAGATTACATGTATAAATTGAAAATACCAATAAACCCGTAATCTTTAAATCTGAAGACAGTCATTTATTCCAATATATGTCAAAATAAAAGTGCTAAAATTATATGGGAAGATATACACGTACTACTTATAATGTCCGATTATTAGTAGAAGATTACCCGTTTTGCAATATGAGTCACAAATGTTTTTTGGTAAAATACAACAGACGACGTAATAAATTGAATATATAATTAATCCCCTTAATCTTCATACCAGAAGACTGTACTTGATTCCAATATATATGCCAATATATGTCAAAATATATGCCAATATACCTGTACTACTTATATTCTCGTAGGTTAGAAGATATACCCGTGCATTCCTAGAAGATTAACAACGTACAATATGCGTGTGTCAGCAATTTTTGCCGCAATAAAACAATGGCGTAATAACTTAAAAATATCAATAATCCCTGAATCAATAATTCCGGAAAATATCAATAATAATAATGTTTAAACCTGAAGAGTATAATTGATATTATCCAGTCCAAAATGAAATGGCAATGAAATTTATTTTATATACAAATCTTCATTATTCAAATCGGAAAGGATTTAATAAAAATCGCCTGCCGCATAAACACATTGGATTTAAATCCGTTGCTAAGCGACATGATATCATTTGCTTCAAATAAATTGGTAGAAAAAATATCGTCTAAATAGTTATATTTCTATGGAACATTTGGCGACAGTTTCGTCAAATTAGCGACGTTTTAAAAAATCGCCAAATTTATCGCCAAGTGGGACTGTAGAACTGACAGTTCCACTTTGCGACAAATTGACGAAATATCATCACAATACTTTCCCCTAACAAAAAACAATTAATATCATTTATGTAGCGCAATTTTATCAATTTCAAGATATTTTTATAGATTTGAAAACATTTTTATCAATTTGGTGATATTTTAAAAATTCGCTAAATGTATTACTAAGTAGGATGGTTGGTCTGACAGAGAAATGCTAACCAAACATCATTTCAGTACTCTCTTCTAACAAAACAAAAAAAAATTTCATTGATATGTAGAAGACCCAAGCCACACGACCAACCCGAAGGTTTATGGCAGCTGTTTGAGTGTCGTTTATATCAATTTGGCGACATTTCCGTCAATTTGGCAAAGTTTAAGAAAAGTTGTCAAATTAGCGATATCCCTCCAAATTCGTAGCTTTGAATTTGCAGATCTGAATGAAACATTCTTATCCCGTTTCAATATACTAAATGAAAACACTACAATTGTATTAGAAGATATACCCGCTCTACTCTTTTTCTGTTTCAACAATCGGCTATATGAATTTATTGGCTAAACACAATATATGAGTTTAGTAGCTAAATACGATATAAGTTTGAAAACTCTTTGGCAAAATAAATGAAATTAATGTACGCAGTTAGCAATTAATATAATTAAAAGAAAAATCAAACCGTCCATTCATAAGATATACTTTTATATCCATTTATCCATTTATTTATTATTTAAATCGAAAAAAAATAATAAAAACATTAACAAACACATTTAATTTAATTGCGATGCCGAGCAACATGATATATCCTCCTAAAAAGTTAAAATTTATTAACCACTAACAGCACACCCGTTATTCGTACGGAGTGTATAATTTAAAGAAACTTAAAGTTCGCAATCATGTGCAAATTCTGTTAAAATATTAAATTTATTACTCCTAAAGAGAAGTTTAAGAATATATGTTCTCACTATGCAAAATTATCTTCACGATCATATCTGAAGAATAAAACATCCTGCCCCCTTTTGTAAGCAAATTTACAGAAGAAAAAATAGGAATTGAATGAATATATGCAACCCCGTACTAATTATATTGTCGCAGATCAGAAAATATGCCAATGTGTTAGTAGAAGATTACCCGTATTACAATATGCGTCTCAAAAATATTTGCCAAAATAAAAGAGATGACGTAATAAATTGAAAGTATCAAAAATCCCCGTAATCTTAATACCAGAAGGTCGTAATTGATTCGAATATATGCCAATATATATCAAAATATATGCCAATATACCTGTACTACTTATATTCTCGTAGATTAAAAGATATACACGTGTATTTGTAGAAGATTCGTACAACATACAATATATGAGTTTAAACAATTTTTGTCATAATAAAATAATTGCATAATAACTTGAAAATATCAATAATCCTTGAATCAATAATCCCCGAAAATATAAATAATAATAATTTTTAAACCTGAAGACCGTAATTGATATTATCCAGTCAAAAATGCTATAAGAAAAATCAAATCGTTCTTTTCTAAAATATATTTTTATATCCATTTATTTATTACTCAAATCGAAAAATTAATTATTGAAATTAACAGACAGATTTAATTTAATTGCGTTTCTGAGTAACATGATATAAGATAGAATCTTATAACATGTTAAATATGTCATGTCTTATAACATAAACTGCGAAATTAAATAACGATTTTGATTTCTCTATACTTCTCATTGTTCCGTAAAAGCTTGTTTTAAATAAACCATGAACCATGGAGATAGATTTCCCCTTTAAATCATGTTTCAAACAATTCATGTTTTCAGAAAGTGACTAATTAACGCAAAAAATCTCCCATCAAACTCAGAGATTAAATTTTAATTCACTTTCAAACGATTTTCAAGCTTTTCGTTTGGATAAACCACGGAGTTAGGGAGTAGAACTCCTAGGAAAAAGTTCCGTTTTTCATTAATATCTCGACAACCCCAGGTCTTAGAAACTCGAAACTTGGACAAAATTTATTGGGGGATATTTCAAGGATATTCATCAAATTTCATTAAATTCGGTTCAGCCGTTTTTCCGTGATGATGAGACAAACGAAAATTTCGTTTTTTGCTAATATCTCGAGAACCACTGGTCGTAGAAACTCAAAACACAGATATAAATTTAAGTGGGGCTATTTCTGGGCTACCCACAAAATTTCATCAAATTCGGTTCAGCCGTTCTCCCGTGATAGTGTGACAAACAGACAGACAGACAGACAGACAGACAGACAGACAGATTTTCATTTTTATTTATATAGATTTGCATTGTTTCAGTATGTAGATGCACAGAATTTAAGCAAAAATGAAGTAGTTTTAGGACGGATACAACACTCAATATGAATTAAAAAGAACTTAAATATCACGATTTTGAAATAAGATGGATGCCATATATCATTTTGAAGTGGGCCATGTGATCTTTTCATATCATGGTCACGTGATCGTTTCATATAAGAGGTGTAATTAATATTTTAATTTTTATTTAAAAACTACTGAATATATTTCGCTGAATTTTTTTTTATATCTTTTGTGGAACAATTTGAATATTACCTAAAATTTTCGAAGCAATTTGTGAATTTTAAATCCGCTTAAAAAATGTTTGAAAAATTAGGTCCCATAGGGTTCAATGTATTTCATTTTTTCAAGCCGGGTTCCATCCAAAACTAATTGGGTGATATTATTCATTTATATTCCCATAGGTTCCACAGACCGTCTGAACATAGTAAAATTTCATTTTGATTAAGTCATTTTTACGGCAATTATCGTGCTAACGGACAGACAGACAGACAGAATGAACAGAGTCATAAACACTTTTCAACTTCGCTGTAAAGTGTTAAAAGTGAGGAAACAGAATGGAAAAATATATATATATATCGATTTCTAAAAACTGTACTCATGAGCCATTTCGTGTTTCAAAGTGAAGGGAAGTGCGAAAAGTGGACATATTTCTCCTGCGAAACATCTTAGGGCGCGCGCGGAGTACGGAACAAATCATGACGGAAATATAACGGGATGAAACGGAAGTATGTAACGGAGGTAATCTCATATTATTATAAACACTTAAATAAAAACTGTTATAATAGAAAGGTCTGGAACGCTTGACTTCGATGATACACTCAGTGACATTGGCAACGAATTTAGGAAAATATCGCCAACTTGGCGACTTTTGGCGGGATCTGTAAATGTATCAAATTTTGCAAATTGACTAGGAAATTTACGAGGCTTTGTACAGAGGACACATAAGCCGCCATTATTCAGAAGGTGGGATGAAGTGTCGACATCTATTGAGGTGCTCACCACTGATCCCTGAACATAGGCAAAGCCGTCTGAAGGGGTGCCGAACTCAGTCAGCCTGGACAAGGTCAGATTAGAAGCATGTTGTCTTTAGCGGCGAATCCCTCCTATTTCTCAGTGTTGATGACCGCCACATACGTGTAGAAAGCTCAGACCACACGACCAACCCGAAGGCTTATGGTTGCGCCACATACGTGTGTGAAAGAGCACTGGTCAGCGTTCCGATCCCGCATTTATTGTCGAACTGCCATCATACGTGGTATGACACTCTGGGGAGTTATCTCGTGGGACAGCCGATTTCCTCTAGTTATGCTGCAAGTCGATCTGACCACTCGCTTGTACGTCGATGATATTCTGAATTCAGACTATGCTGTCAAGCCACCCAGATTCCCCTTACCAACAAGATAACACTCGGCTACATACTGTACTATTTTTTTCACCTATGTCTGTGAGGATATTATTCCCTGCCATGGCCTTCCAGGTCTCCAGACATATCCCCAATAGAACACGTCTGTGACATGCTGTGGCATTAATTACAGCCCTCTCATAACACCACTGAATTAGCTTACCAGTTCCAACATCTGTATCAAAAATCTTCCACAGAGGTTCATCAGCAACTTGACTGATTCTATACCGCACCGAATATCGACTTGTATAGCTGCAAATGGAAAAAATTTACCTCTTACTAAAATGCCCTTATTAAAATGCCATCATCTTGTTACCACCATTTCTTAATAAAACGTTTTCTTCCTCCCAAATTCTAATCATTTGCATATTTCCTCAAACGATACATACATGCCGAGTTTTGCAGCTGCAGCTGAATTTCTTATACATGCATATACTCTTTTTGCAACAGAGTGTATATATTTTGGTCTACAAAGCGAAAACAAATCATTTAAATATATAAATATCCAAAAAAGAAAAATCTATGTACATTATTAAAGGCTTGACGTCGCGGTGTTTTGGCAGACAATTTTATAAATTTATAATGAATCTATGAACAGAAGTACACAATTTATCCTTACTAATATTAAATAAGTCATTTAATTATCGTATTTGCTTTGGTGAACTTTCTTAATGCTTTGTAACAAACACATTACGACAGGACTATTAAAGCCCAAAACTCTTTGAAGAAAGATAAAAGGGAATTATAGAATCGTCTGCATGTGTCATCTATTGTACCTGCTCGAGCAAATGCGCTCGGGATGCCTTCACTTATAATGTAATGCGCAAATGAATACCGCCACAGTGTTGTGTTGTGTTGACGAAACGCGTATCTATTAATGGCGTAGGAATAACAGCAAGGAAAGTGGGCAATAAATCCTAACGAGGAACTAGAAACACAGCAGTTTCAAAACTAAGTAAAACGTCCGAAATAGATGTATAGAACAGTGATCGGCAATTAAGAGTCCATTTCGGATAAAAGTAATCTGACATGGGCAGTACGTAACTTTCCTTGCAGACTCAAATTCATTTTTTCCTTATTTCTTTAATAATTCATTAAATTGAGTTTAATGGCACAAAATAACAGCCAGAATATATTTAAATGACACCAAATTGGCGCTTTTAATTAAATTTTTGTTTTCATTTGGTAAGACTTATTTTCCAAGATGGTGTAGCGAAAATGCCCAAAAACTAAAATATCTCGAAAACGGCTAGTTCTAGTGTCATGGGGTTAGTCTAATTTTTTTCATCGTTAAAAAGAGCATACGTAGTCTTTTATTTTAGATTTTGACGTATTTTTCAGCCATTTCGCAAAAAATGGCAGGCTATTATTTTTCCAAATCATACCAAAACCTAATCAGCAACTGGGTAACCCGCAAGTACTTATCTACCAAATTTTGTCAAATTTGATCTATTAGTTTTTCAGTTAGAGTGGATACGAACAATTTTTGCGAGCCATTTTGGAAAAAAAACGAAGGGTGTTCTTATCCCGAATCGTACCAAAAACTAATCAGCACTAGGGTCACACTTATGAAATTTTAAATTTGTTACTTTCACACACACACACACACATACTTTCACACACACACACACATCACTTAAAAATGTTTGATTCGTGATCAGGGATGCTTGAAACGTGCTCTCTCGTCGAAAACTCGAATTCGAATTTTCGACCCGTTACAATACTTGCCTTATACATTATGTATATAAGGAAAGTAACAAACGATATATATTATTTATTGTGAAATATGTTCACTTTCCATACGCATCATTATGCGATAAATTTGTTAATGTTGTGGATCTAGCTCGTCCCATCCAGGAGAGAAGATACTTTAAGTAATAGTTTTGTACACTAGCTTCCAAAAGGTAAAATGGCACGGACGGTAAAATCACCAAAAATGGAAAAGCTTTGTAACTCGTAATTGTACATGAAGGTAGCAAATGTGTTTATGTATTAAAGAAAAAAGAATTATGTATAAAGATGAAACTAATATTTAGTTTTCGTAAGTTACATGATTACGTCACATTTGGGTCAATTTACGTCACATTTACGTCACATTTGGATCCAAATGTTCCAGATGTGGCTGTTAGGTCTAAATTCCTGATTTTATCCGTATTTTAAAAGAAATATGCTGCATCTTTCCTGTCTCCACGGAATCTTTGAACGTTTCCTTCATACTTTGCCGGCTATCTCCACTCTGTAATTCTATCTAATGACCCGGTTGGGTGAATATAAATATTGTTTTTAAACTCTCAATTTCTTAAATTCTCAATATATGATTTCTCAATATCTGAAATGTATGATTTAAATTTTATTCTCTGAATTTAAAATTCTAAAGTTTTATTTCTGAGAGAGCCATTTTCTAAACCTTCCTAAATATATTAGAGCCTGGGAAATTTTTATTTTTTTTTTAAATTTAATATTCTATTGTTAATATTGTATAATGGAGTTTAAATAGATTTGTCAGTAAAGTTTTTATACAGATTCTTTACTTTTAACTAAGCTGATAAATTCTAAAATTCTAATGTCTGTGATAAATTTAATTTAAACTTGTTAATTCTTCCTGATTCGCCTGCCCAGAGTTTTTGTAATTTGTTATTTGAATTAACTTGAAGTTTCAAGTTAATAAACTAATTTTCTTTAAACTATTTATTATGTATTCTTTTATAATTTTTAAACACAGCACTTATATAAACGTATAAGGAAAGTATTATGACGGGGTCGAAAATTGAATTCGAGTTTTCGACGTGAGAGCACATTTCAAGCATCCCTGATCAAGAATCGAACATTTCTGAGGTGATGTCTGTGTATGTGTGCGTGTCAGTGAGTCTGTGAAAACGATATCTCACGAACGAATGGAACGATTCGAATGAAATTTGATACAAAAATCGCAATCCGTGAATACAGGAAGCTTATTGTTTTTAAACACAATCGAATGTTCAGAACTCCCCTAAATTTTCGAGTGAAATTTTGAAAAAATCATCCAAAAATCAAAATCTTTAACAAAGCTACGCAAGTAGACATTTCTTATGCAATTTCTCCTTAGAAAACCATTAACATAAACTTTAGAACGCTAGCATGAACCGTTCTCGAGATATTGTACATTTTTCACATAAATTTATCAAATACACCCATAAATTAAAAAAAAATATTAACTGGTGATAAACATGTTCACTCTTCATATGTAATATCATGCAATAAATTGGGTGACATCATTTTCTTGGATCCAGCTCGTATCATTTACGAGAAAAGATACGTTGAGCAATAATTTTGTATTTGAACGTCTATACTCATTTATCTGCTATAAGAATTTCTAATTTCTCCGTTCAAAACGCTTGACGAGATTTTGGCGACGAATTTGGCGAAATATCACCCACTTGGCGACTTTTAAAAATGTTGTCAAATTAATGAAAATCTCACCAAATATGAAAATGACGCTCAATTAATGAAAATCTCACCAAATATGAAAATGACGCTCAATTAATGAAAATCTCACCAAATATGAAAATGACGCTCAATTAATGAAAATGACGACTCATTGACGAACATTCAATATTTTGAAAAAAATATAAGTATCTACTATACTAGAATAACCTATATTTACTTTCCCTACAATACATTGTAATGTATAGGGAAAATATTGGAATCATGCCGAAAATCGTTACTCGAGTTTTCGACGGATCTACACGTTTCGAGACCTCTAAAATACGAAAAAAACTATTTCTAGCGTGACGTCTGTGTGTGTCTGTCTGTCTGTACATAGTTTATATCCACTCTAACTAAAAAACTAATTCACCGAATTTCATAAAATATTTTATGTAAGTCACTTGTGGGTGAATCTGGTGCTGATCAGTTTTGGGTATGATTCGGGATAAAAGAACCAGCCCTTTTTAATGAAAGGATCCGCAAAAGCCTGTATGCACTCTAGCTGAAAAACTAATGGACTGAATTTCAAAACTTCAGTAGATAAGTCACTTGTGGATCACCCTGTTGCTGATTAGATTTTGGTACGATACGGAAAAAAATAACATGCCTTTTTTTGCAAAATGGCCGCAAAAATCGTCAAAATCTCTAATAATGAACTACGTATGCTCAAATATAACCCTTAAATGCTTGTTTAAGACGTTATTTTTAGCGAAGAAAAGAAAAAGAATAAGACCAACCCCATTACACTAGGACTAGCCGTTCTCGAGATATTTTAGTCTTCCCCTTTTCCCCCCTCTGAAAATAAGTCGAGTTATTAAATGTGAACGATAATTGAATTAAAAGTGAATTAAATTTAATTAAAATAAAGAGAACGTGGATATAACACTGCAGAGAAAGTTACGTGCTGACCACATGAGATTTTTACTTTCCCTGCAATACATGGTAATGTATAGGGAAAGTATTGGAATCATGTCGAAAATCGCAACTCGAGTTTTCGATGGATCTACACGTTTCAAGACCTCTAGAATACGAAAAAGCATTTCTAACGTGACGTCTGTCTGTGTGTGTGTTTTCGCGTCATACTGTTACTGTCTGTCTGACTGTGCATATTTTGTATCCGCTTTAACTAAAAAACTAATTGACCAAATTTCATAAGATCTGCATTGAACATCGTCGCAGGGACCAACTATTTTGGTTTCCGTGGCGATATTTACTTACAAAATACGGGTGCACCTATGGGCATCCCATTTCTAGTATCTTTGCGGAGGCATTTTGGCAACGTTATGTTGATGATGTGTTTATAATTTGGAACCATAGTTTAGATGATTTACTCAATTTACTTGATTCTGTCAATGATTTTTATCCCACTATTAATTTTACCGTTGAACATGAATCCAACTTTTCTTTACCTTTTTTAGACTTTATTATTTCCCGTAATTCATCTAATTTTTAGTCTTCTGTATTTCGTAAATCTGCTTTTACCAACACGTGCATTCCAGCAAATTCTTTTCACCTTATTTCTTCTACAAAGGTATCCTTTACCACATATTTCAATCGCGCTTTTAATGTTAGTTCAACTATAATTTCTTTAGGTAATGAAATTGATTTAATTTTAAACTCTGTCAAGATGCCGGCTACACTTATGAGTTTATCCATAATATCTACATTAAGATCCGCCAAAAGTTTTTACAACCCTTTCTAGTCTTATTCCTATTAACGATCGCTTACAGTTTAAAGCTGGTTTTCCTTACCATCCTAAAAATGTTCGCCCCCTTATTAATTTTTGTACCGAATTTAAATTGAAACCCGCTCATTCAGCTGTTACCACTTTATTCAATCGCATTCGAACTGATAAGTTTAAGAATATTATTAAATTTAAAAATCTTGCTGGGGTGTGTGTTGTACCCGTCCTTTCTCCGGTTAATATCTATAATTTTTATATCTGTAGTACTAAACGTACGGTTGGTGTCTTCCGAACATGCAAGAGACATAAAAAATGGTAAATTAGCGACTGCCCTTGCCCAGTTCTTGAATAAAGATAATATTCGCCCTCATTTTGAAAAAACTTTTTTTGTAGTTAGCTGTAACAGCCCACGTTCGATCACGCTTTATGAATCCCTTTTTATTTATTTATACCGTTCTTCTATTTGTAATTTTGAGCCTGTTCAGGTCCTAAGTTATGCTTGCGACTCGTTCTCGATTCCCTGCATGTTAAGCCGTCAACATAGCTACATTGATTTATAATTATTGTGTGGGGGAGGGCACTCAGTGGGAACCAGCGTTTCCGGTTCTGGAACTATCACTTTCTATTCAAAAATTTACATTTTTCTTGAAACATCTATTTCTTGGAATGTTTTTCTTTTCTCGGAATAGATATAGCTTAGAGGATGACTGAAATCGATTCATCATCCAAATATTGAAGTGAGAGGATGAGGAGTTGCAAGGATTTATATTTCCGGTCCACAAAAATTTCCTCAAACATCTATTTCTCAAGATCGGTTATAGGTAGAGTGTACACAATGACTCATATTAATTTAGCATACAATTTTGCAGGAAGTCGGGGGTTCAACGATTTCCACTTCCGGTTCAAACATTCCTTCTTAACATTTTCTCAGGATTGACTATAGGTAGAGGTTAGATGATGGTTGATATGTATTCAGCATTGAAATCCTGAGAGTGGAGAGGTTCCCTGCGGATTTCCATTTTCAGTTCGGTAGACGACACTTCCGGTTTTTTCGAAAATTCTTAAAGTCTATAAATAAAAAATCGTGTCACACATGAAGATCACACACCCTTTGCCATCTTATGGAGTCTCCTTCACGAATATATTGTTTGTCCGTCTGGTTTAAATGTCACTAACAATTTTCTTGTCCACGTTTTTACGCCAAGTTCTTACCCTGCTTTGCGGTTTCCATACCAAATTCGCAAAAAGTGCGTATGAATAGTGACGCATAAATTTAATATCACTTCTCTTAGGTGAATGAAACTTAACACTGGTTTGTAACACATATTCTTCAATTCCACGTTAACCTTTTGCTGACGGTTGGGACAGCATCCATGGCGTCCACGGACGCCAATGTCTGCAATGAGGAATCGAACTGTTTGGGATAGGGTGTGTTGTTGTTGAGACCCAGACCGTCCGACCTACCAGAAAGGTGTAAGGTAACTGTATGGACGGCCGGGAAGTGCCACCCAATTTAGACCGGAACCCAGTGGGGGAGGCATCCACAGGGACCGTACCCTCCTTCCCCTACCACCAACCTCTCGGAAGGACTTACGGACCCACATGTTTAACGTGATCGTACTCCGCATGAACACGGCGGCATTTGTGGCAGCGTGCAAATCTTAGCGCGCAAACCACGGGGATACCGCACCCGAGATGGCCAACAGCACGCGGTGTTCCGAGGTGGTGGGATAGGGTATGTGAAATACCTGCCTTTTTGAGAGGTTCTTCGCTTGCGATGGACGCTGTCCCATCTGTAAGCAAAAGGTTAAAGTTATCAATATAAACGGACGGTAAAACGGTCCACTTGAGGAAAGACAAGTGATGACACTAGTCATCAGTGGGTGACCACTGATAAATAGTGCTTATATAGTAGATATTTTAAATTATTTTGTCAGTTTAAAAAAAAACAGTATGTTCGGTTTAACTTCGATTTTATCAACATCAGCGAAATTTTGTCTCCGCTGTTTTCGTAAACAAAGGCAGGCGCCACTTATAATACGTATCCGAAACAATGAAAACATTGAATAAAATTCTGTGCAGTCAACAATGCATGGGTGACGTCACAATGAGCTTTATACACCAATCGTTGATATTTCTGTTTTCCATTGTTTGGAGATCATTTTCTGATATATTTTGAAGCTGCTAGCTTGAGAATACTGAAACTCGTATTTTCAAGAACTCGTTTGACTCTATTTCGAAGTGATTCGGGTCTGGAAAGTGTTTCTTCGAAGGCAAGAAGTAAGTGCATCCTGTTATATGCAAAAGTATAAAGCTAAGTGTTTAAAAATAACATCTCAATGGGAATCAATCTGAGCAAATTTGAAAAAATGTAACTTTATTACATTTTTTCAGATTTCATGAATAATATTTATCTTATTTTACATTTTCTATCGTTTTCCTCCCATGTTACGAATCGCCGACATCAATAGCCACTTTCCGTTTCCTTGTGAAGCCATCGCTTCTGTACATTTGACACAGCCATTTTCCTTGTAATTTAATTGTGTTTTACAGATAATATGTTTTTCTTTACTACATAATAATTTATCTGTCACCCACCACAAATACCAAAATTCAGATTTTTAGGCAGCTGTTCTTATATAATGCAATTCATTGAATTCTTTAACGGTGCAAAAGTGATGAAAAGATCCACGGCACAGTGTTTGTAACGAAAATTGTTCATTGGACGCGGAAAATTATACATCCGAATGCAACATCTAAAGCTATTTCATAACCAATTAACTTATATTTCGAGCAACTCGAACTGGACAATGGTCAATATGGATAGCATCCGTAATAAGCAATAGAGTCCATATATTTAAATATTTTAATCATGAGTTCATCAATTAGGCGTCATTTTCATTAACTAGGTGCCAAAATCCGTCGCCAGAATTTTGCCAAGTGTTACAGACGGATTCTTATGTTGGAGTCTTATATCCTTTCCAAAATATTGAATTTAAATCAATTCCGTAAATTGGCGATATTCCGTCAAATTCGTCGCTAAAACTTCGTCAAGCATTATGTTCTGAGAAATAGTTTATTCTTATAGCAGATAAACGACTAACGGCATCCAAATACAAAACTGTTACCCAAAGTATCTTCTCTTATAGTAGATTCTTATTCTTTCCAAGATATTGGATTTTCATCAATTAATCTTCACTTTCATTATTTAGCGTCATTTTTAACAATTTGGTAACAATTTTATCAATTTGGCTATATTTTCGTCAATTTGGGAACATTTAAAAGAATCGCCAAGTTCGCGATATTCTGCCAAATTCGCAGGGTTAATTTCACCAAGCATTGTGGCTAATGGCGACTAATGGCGTCAAATTACAAAACTATTACCCAAAGTATCTTCTCTCGTGAATGGAATGAGCTAGACCTACCAGAATGTAGATAACATATTTATCGCATAGTATTACATATGGAAGTAAACAGATTTCACAGAAGTTAATATTTTTTTTTTACTTTGTGATTTTTTGATAAGTTTATTTGAAAAGTATGCAATATCTCGTGAACGTTTCATGCTAGCGTTCTAAAGTTTATGTCAATCGTTTCCTAATGGAAACATACATAAGAAATGATTATTTACGCCACTTTATTGAATGTTTTCATTTTTTAATGATTTTTTTTTAATTTCATTTTAAAATTTAGGAGGGTTCTAAAGATTCGATTGCACATAAAAACAATAGGTTTCCAGTATTCACTGATTGTGAGCTTTGTATAAAATTTTGTTCGGATCTTTTGATTCGTATGTGAGATATCGTACACGCGCGCACACACAGGGCGCCCCACAAATGGGGGGGGGGGGAATTTGGATCATGGTACTGGGGCCCGGCGAACGATAGGGCCCGTGGAAAAATATTTTTTCAGCATTATTTGTACATATGAATTTATAATAAAAATATTTTATAATACAATATCGCATATTTTACGCAAGTATGGAATTACAAGTATAGACTAAATTAGAAGCAAATGCAAGTATGAAATTACAAGTATAGAGTAAATTAGAAGCAAATGCAAGTTCTTTAAAACAATACGCCTCCTCCCCCCCCCCCCAAAGAATTGTAAAAAGTAAACACATTAAGCAACATATGATATGTTTTATTTTCTTGATTCCATGTGTTTCAAAAAAGGAGAAAAAAGACGCCGTCCGTAACTTACAAAGAATACGCTATCCCATCAACAAGGAATCAGAAAACCCGGTAAGAAAATAATAGATAATACTCCCCATAAATTGCCCAGCTTTTAAGGGAGGGCTACATAGCATTAACCAGGGTAATAAAAGTAACTTTTTGCTTTTCAGCTTCGAAAATTTGCAAGCATTGAACTGATAAAATAAATGCCTTTACAACTAGAAAGAAAAGCCCTGCACAGAGAGTCATCTCTTTGTGTAGAGGTTTTTTTTCACTCCCATACTACAGTGTCTAGAAGGAAGTTCTAGACACTGTACCCATACAGATGAAATAAGATCATATGAATGGTCAGTTGTCCTAAAACAATTAACACATCAGGGGGCCCAGGTTCAGTCTACCGACAATATCTGCGGTCTTTTGTAGCAGGAGAAAATTCTGGTTATTAGGCAATGGATCGGATGATCATATTTCCAGCTCTCAAGTTCTGTAGTAGTTGCCTGAAGGAAGAGTGTTGCATTTCATCCTGAGGAATCCAAGTGGTCAGCATTGAAGACCTTTTGTCCAGCAGAATATCCGAGTGGATCCTCTAGAAACGAATTTATCGTTGATGAGTAAGATACCTCGGTCTAATCCAAAGAAAATGTGTTTTTATTTAGCAGTAAGATTTTGTAACTCGTATAAATTCTTCAATATTTGTAATTAATAGAAAATTGTTTTGCACAGGTGTCTGATATTAAGGTTTGTTTGAATTCTTATATTTTTTCAATATTATTTTTAATTGCCTTACAAATATTGATCTTAGAATTAACGTTATGTATTTTATCAGAATACTATATAGTACTGTAAAATCGTTCTATACATTTAAAATTTTTATAAAGCTTTTGGATGAATTGACTCATTGAAAACATCCCTGAAAACGTACAAACCAGTACCATCTTGGAGTACAACACAGATTGAAATAATGAAACAGAATGTCGCACAATTATTTCAATCGTGTAAACATCAGAATCCTATTCATTTTCAGTGAGGTCGGACCAGGAGAAGGCTTTTTCAATTGTTTATTCTTAAAATTGAAAAGGCATACAAAATATTCATGTTACCAATATATGTACAGAAATAGCCGTTAAATGTGGAATTTATTTTTGTATTAAGAAGCAAATGACATCATTTATAGGATGTTCCATCATCCAGATATTGCATGTTTTTCTTTATCTAAGTTTAAAAAATGATAAAAAAGTTAAATATGGTATTCATTACCAATTGGGTGCTTAATTTAAGTACATTTAACCAGAAATGAATTGAAAATATATTTAGGATTTATCCTAAACCACTTTTGAGGTATTAAGAAATATTACTTTTCCTACAACATAATTAAATAATTTCCATGCGATTAGGTATATTTCTTTTAATCAGTGTCAACATTAGACCTTTTTATTTTCAACGAGTTTGCGTCATAAGGAAGTTCTGATTTTTTTCATTGTTTATGGATATCAATATATTTTCATTTGCTGGGAAGTTTTTTGTTAGATACATCAGATGTTTCAGTTATTGGGCTGTGTATACTTTTTTGTTCTCTGAGTAGTAAATAAAATAACTAAAATTTACAGAAAATTTGTAGATTCTTTCAAATTATCAAGTAACTCAAGAAATTTTTTGCAACTGATGTATTGTTGAACCTGTTACACTACTGTAGAGGGCAGGAAGAATGAAAATTAATCATACCAGAATGCCGCAAGATAGAAATAGGTCATTTTTCATCGCCGGTGCACATTTATATTCATCTAAAAATAATTACTCAGAGTTGCCCGGGGCCTAGATAAGCTTCCGCTAGTTAAATAATGCATACAGATAAAAACCACTCAATTTGCAAATCGCTTCCTTCTTTCATTCCGCAACCGTGGAAAGCAGAAAATAAAATAAATAAAAGAAACAAAATGAAATCATTTCTCTAGGCGAGAGGACTTAAACTGCATCGTGAGTTCCAAGGTTTTGAGGAGCATGCGCACAAATGTCCACTGAGGAGAAAAATATACACATTTCATTAACGATATCTACAATTTTAAATTGTATGCGTTTGCTTGAAAATTCACAGCAAATAAAATAATGTAGTAATTAAAAATATTTCCGTTAGAATACGAGGATATACACACATATTTAAGTATCAAATAATCTAAAATATACAAATTTCAATGTATTTAAAAATAAATAAATTTAAAGGAATTGTCCTACGGATTGTGTTCAAACATTGTTTGAAGAAACGTTTTTCGATCTTTCCCATGGTGTCAAAATAGAAACTCAGCGATAATATTTTCGATCATTAAGGGACAGATTTTTGTGAAAATCGCTCAAAATCGTGATTCAATATTCAATATAAAATAACTAAAAAACTAATATGAATTAAAAACAAATCATCGAGCAGTATTTGTCGAGTCGTCCTGCAGTGTATATGTACCAGATCCCGTCGCTGTCCGCAGCTTAGATTTCTCGCTACAGACTACACACCTGCCTTCTTATATTAAGTAAAATTAACTTTTTGGTACCCCTATGGAGTGCTGATTTGAAGAAAATTAGAGACCAACTGATTTCGAAGATCCAAGCTACTATTACACATTATTAAAAAATCATTTATCGCAACAAGGATATTCATATATGTGAGATTTTGATATGAAAAATCGATTTATACAGAAAATCAAGAGTGTTTTATCTGCATATCCTGCTTTCATTAAGAGAGTGGCAATAGGAATAAAAATTGATCAAATATTGTATTGGAAGTTATTTTGGATAGATCTTTTTTTACTTTATTCATGAATATATATATATATATGTACATTTTCATTTCCCTAAATGATTGATTTTACTTTCCTTATATAATACATAATGTATAAGGAAAGTATTGTGACGGGGCCGAAAATTCGAATTCGAGTTTTTGACGGGAGAGCACGTTTCAAGCATCCCTGATCACGAATCAAACATTTTTGAAGCAATGTCTCTGTGTGTGTGTGTGTGTGTGTGAATGTGCGTGAAAGTATGTGTGTTTGAGTGTCAGTTGTATGTGTGTGTCAGGAGACGATAACTGACGAACGAATGGACCGATTCAAACGAAATTTGGTACAAAAATCTCAATCCGTAAACATTAGAAGTCTATTGCTTTTATAAGCAATCAAATGTTCAGAACCCCCTAAATTTTCGAGTGAAATTTTGAAAAAAGCATCAAAAAATCAAAACCTCCTAATAAAGTTACGCAAATAGACATTTCTTATGTAATTTTTCATTTAAAAACGATTGACATAAATTTTAGAACGCTAACACGAACCGTTCTCGAGATATTGCACATTTTTCAAAAAAATTATCAAAAAGTCATATAAAATAAAAAAATATATATTTTCTATTGAGAAATATGTTCACTTTTCATATGTAATACCATGCGATAAATTAGGTGACATCATTCTCGTGAAACTAGCTCGTTCCATTCAGGAAAAAAGATACTTTGAGTAACACTTTTGTATTTGAACGCCAATAGTCATTTATCTGCTGTAAGAATAAATTATTTCTCCTATCCACACCGCTTGGCGAGATTTTGGCGACGAATTTGGCAGAATTTCGCCAACTTGGCGACATTTTAAATTGTTGCCAAATTAACAAAAATCTCGCCAAATGGATAAAAATGACACTAAATCAATGAAAATGACGACTAATTGAAGAGAATTCAATATCTTGGAAGGCATATAAGTATCTACTATAATAACATTTTTTTAACTGTAAAAGTAGTCAATTCATTGCATTATATAAGGAAAGTCATGTGTTGCCCACATCAGATTTTTTCTACTGCGTTTAAGTATTTTGTAATTTTTTTTCCAATGGCCAGGCACAAGACTCTACGTCGACTTACGTCGTCTGCCCTATGTACGGTCGACATCGTGAACCATTTTGCCGTCCTAGGACGTTGCCCCAGGCGCACCAGAGGGGAGGGGAACACACTGCGCCCACAACATCCATGTCTTACGTGGGACTCGAACCCACAACGTGGCGGCCGATCGATCGCTGGAAATGCTCGCCTTGACCGTTCGGCCACCACGTCGACTTAAATGAGCCAACAGCACACTGTGTTCCCAGGTGGTCAACCACCCAAGTACTATCCGCGCCAAATGCTGCTTAACCTCGGTGAAATAACGGGAACCGGTGTTTTCAGCACGGTAGAGCCGTTGACTTTTTTATTTTGTAACTAGATAATTCAATTTTAAATTATTTAAAAATACTGAGCAAACATTATTTTACTAAAGTTGACTTTGGCGAAAATGTGTTGGATACAAGGAGGGGGGTTAATCACTCCCTTAATATACATGGGGCCCGCGGGACTACTTGGTACCCTGTCCCACAATTTGATGTGGGAGGCCTGCGCACACACGCACACACACACACATACACACACACACACACGCGTGCGCGCGCACACACACACACACCTGTACACACCGCCTCAAAACGTCTCATTCGTGTTCTGCGACGCTTGAAACAGGGATTCCCGTCGAAAACTAGAATTCGAATTTTACCCCGTCATAGTACTTTCCTTATACATTATACTATGTATATAAGGTAACCGAAACACTCGTCCATATTAATCTTTATAATGCTGTTTGAACTTTTTTTCATGCTTCAGTCAACTCATATCTGGAGATTTTTGGAGTTAGGATTATAAAGCGAAAGGGCATTTTGGGAGTCTTCGTCGTACGTCGAACCTTGGATAATGGAGTCTTTAATATTTAAAAGAGACAGTGACTTGTCAACTTTGTATAGAGACCAAGTAGTCATGTGTCGAGGCTCTATTTCAGACACTGCTGCACAGAACCCAGCAAGAAGCAGCTGTTCATTTTTCAAAGGATTGAAAGATTTTTTTTAACGTTTTTATTAATTTATAAAAATTGGTAATGCCTCCCTTCCTCCAAATCTAATGAACACTAAATTACTTACAATGTATGACAATCACACACCAACACAGCGACAGAAAGAGTGACATACTAAAAGTACAAGATTTATATTTCAAGATATTCAAAGTTCTTACTTTCCACCCCCTTTACAAAATGATATTTATACTATGCAAAGGAAACCATATGCAGTCGAAATATCCACTCGACAGTGAGGGCTATTTAATTTTTTTTTTGTTTATTTGTATCTAAGTCGAGGGTCCTTCATAGGACATAAAGCCATGAAATTATTCATTTAAGAATGATTTGTGTTTTAATTATTCCAAATACAAAAGCAAAATTGTCTAGTACTAGATTTTATATAATTATCCCTCCATCCAATGATACGAGTCTTTATGTTCACCACAAAATGTGCAGCTTTTAATTGAAACACATCACAGTCTCATCAGGCGATTTACTAGCCACTTTGTCCACTTCATTTTTACCGTCTCATGCTATTTTTCAGAGAAAATAAAGGTCACCCGAAACTATTGGAATTCGACATTTTGACGGTGAAATACGTTTACAGACCACAACACATTTCGAACATGTTTTGAAAGGCTTTTGTGCGATGTCTGTGCGGTATGAACGCAATACAGAATGAATACTTCTATAAAATTTTGTGCATAGATTTGTACTACAAGAAAAACTGCAATGCGAGATATTATTTAAAGACATTGAGAGCACAAATCATTCGTAGAAGAATTCCATTGCATTATTTTCTACTAAAACGAATGTCTAGCCAATGTCCAGGTTCTAGGTAAAAGGTCGCTACATAAATAATACCACTCGATTTCTAAATCGCCCAATCAGTTTCAATTCCACTCATCACGAAATGTAAAATCAGTATTTGAAGCGCACAGAAGGCACTCCTCGATAACAAAACAGAAAAATAAATCTAAATCTATCAGAAAATCCCAATGAGATAAGATTCAAATTGCATAAAATTAGCTATGAGATTATACAAGCTATACTGAGACGTCATATGATATCACTTTATAAAATTATAGAATATCTTTTGGCATTGATTCATGTGCTACACATAGATTGTCACAATTTTCAATTTAAAGGGTTGCTCATAGACATCGAAATAAAAAATCATGGAAAAATAATAATAGTCTAATACGTTTCGGATAAGTTTGTTTTTGTAAACAAATGCAAGGGTCCCTTACAATGCGCACCCGAAACAATGAAAAAATTTAATAAAATTTCACGCTGTCAACAATGAATGGGTGACGTCACAATGAATTTTTGTAGCCAATCGTAGATGTTTTTGTTTTCCCATTGTTTGGAGATCATTTTCTGATAAACTTTCAAGCTGCTTGCTTGAAAATACTGAACACTCGTCGTTATAAACTTCTGTAACTCTATTTTAACGTAATAAAGACCTGGAAAGAGACCAGACGTTTCTTGGAGACAAGAAGTAAGTACATGTAGATTCAAAACTAAGAAGATTGAGTGTTTAAAAGTAAATTTTCTGTGTGATAACTTTTTCCATTAGTCTTGTAAACCTAAGCTTTAAGACAGTTTTTTTCCATTGCATGCGTATTACATTTTTTCAGATTTCATGCGGAATATTTATCTGATTTTATATTTTCTATCCTTATTTCCTGCCATGTCTTTCAAATATCAGTAGCCACTTCCCGTTTCCTTATGAAAATATATTGACGCAGATACATACATTAGACGCAGCTCTTTTCCTAGGAATTAAGTTATGCAGACGGTTTGTTTCTCCTTACCATATAATAATTTATGTGTCACTCCTCACAAATGCTGATACAGGTTTCACTTCCTGTATGAAGCCGCTTGGCGAAATTTTATAGTATTGGACAAACTGCTTGGGTTATGAACATGCCTGATGGAAAGAATTGACCATAGATTTCAGTAAATACCACCATTTTTACCTCCGATTCTTTCTGGTTCATATTAATATGTGGCATGATCCCATTAATGGTCTATAAATTAATCGTCTTTAAGACACTCGTCCAATATTTATATTTTTAATTCTGCTGTTTTCACTATTCAATAAGCTGATATCGGGATTTGGTATTATGGAACGCTTCTGGGTATATGTAAAAGCCTTTTTGAGGTCCTTTGACGTTGAGCTTTGGGTTACATAGTTCATTTAAAATCAGTTATGATCTCCGTTTTTAAATATTTAAACGAAACATTGACAAGTCAACTCCTCGTAGAGTTTAAGTAGTCATGCGTCGAGGTTTATCTTAAAAGTTGCTGCATAGAAAACAGCAAGAAGCAGTTGTTTATATTTCTAATTATTGGTTCGGGGTAAGATTTAAAATAACTAAAAAACTAATTTGAAATTTTAAAAAATGACGCCGACTGATACCTATGTATGTCCTGGAGCATTCTAACGAAGATAAATTTCTATTTTAAAAATAGTTTTAATATTTGAAGTATCTTATGGAATCGCAATGGACCGTCTCTACTTTCATATCCCCCTCAGGTCATAACGTTTCAAGAGGGGTGGGGGTGAGTTCTCAGCATTCGAGAAGAACTTCCAGAGACAGGTTTGGAATCTTTTTTTCTGCTTTGCAGAGGTAGATAAAGTCCTTGTGTGGCAACATAGGTGGAAGCCATCTGCTTCATTTCGCGTTTTCATAGGCGGTCAAAATGAAGTATCGGAAATATAAAAAAGGCGTTGTTTACGGAAGATTGAGGTTTGCTTCTTTTCCTGCAGCTGCTTTACTTCATCATTTACTTTTTCCAAATAATTTGAATAATGTTTATGAGCATTTTTTAACTCCCTAAATTTTGAGTGAAATATTGAAAATATCACCAAATTATCAAAACCTTACAGAAAGTTAAGCAAATAGACATTTCTTATGTAAATTTTCATTAGAAAACAATTGACTTAAACTTTAGAACGTTCTTGTGAACCGTTCTCGAGATATTGCAGATTACCAAATTAATTTATTAAATAATCACATAAATTAAAAAGAAAATATTAACTATTCTGAAATATATTTATTTTTCATATGTTATATCATGCGATAAAAATAGTGACATCATTCTCATGGATCTAGTTCGCTCCATTCATGAGAAATGATACGTTGGGTAATACTTTTGTTTTGAACGCCAATAATCATTTATCTGCTAAAAGAATAACTTATTTCTCCGTCCATAATGTTTGGGCAGATTTTGGCGGAATGTCGCCAGCCTGGCGACCTCTTTTTAATGTTGCCATATGCACGAAAATAGCGCGAATTTGATAAACATGACGTTAAATCAATGAAATGACGAGTAATTAATGAAAGTTCAATTTCATAGAAAGAACGTAAGAGTAGACTATAAGAATAACCCATTTCCCCGTCCGAAAGTTTTGGCGAGAAATTCAGCGGAGCGTCGCCAACTTGTCGAATATTTTAAATGTTGTCAATGTGACAAAAATGTCGACAAATTGATAAAAATGACGTCAAATGGTAAGTAATGTTTAACAAATTATGATTTCCGTCATGACGAGCATACCTTCTAGTATACAAGAATTGCTCTTCTTTCCATAACACTTGGTGATGCATTTTGGCGAACTTGACGTATAATCTAGCAAAATACCGCGAACTTGGCGATATTTCACCTCAGACTGGCGAAAATATTGTCAAAATTGCAAAAATGATGCCTGAAAAAGTAACATTTTTCAACTGAGATAGTAAAAGTGAATCAAATTTTGGATGGAATTGAATGGAATTTTAGTCTGAGTTCTAAAATTGTCCATTATCTAAAAGAGTAATAATTTTTTCTGTTACTATATGCGGATGTAATATAGAACATTTCAAACTTCTAATTGAATTTATTTCGGAATTCGAACGTCCGCAGAACTCCCGTCAAATTATAATATTGGAAACTTTAATTTTTCTGTTTGATTTATCAAACGGCCATTCTATTAGTTGCAATCTATTAGTTACAAGTCTCTAAATTACAGGAAAGCGTTAGTTTTTTAAGCAGTCGCTCAACATTTCAAACAGTTATGTCCATGACAATATTTATATCTACGTTGATGTTGTTATATTATTTCTCTTTGTACCCAAATTGAAGCCTCTACCTCATGAAACTCGTTCGAACATTTTCCCTTGTGAAATCCCCCCTAAAATAATAAATATATGAAAACACCTAAAATCCATGCTATCTATCATATATTTTAACGGTGTTCCAAATATTCAAGGTCTATTGTGCAATAAACCTGGATTTTCCTGTTGACATGAAAATTTGAGCATTCTTGCTTAGAACAACGCCTAAAATTATAAATATTCGAAAACAAAAATTATACATGATAGTCTTATCATATGATTTACCTATTTTCCAAATTACAAATTTCTAAAGTTCAAGATACCTGCAGTTTCACGTTTAATCGATCAGTTTAGTCAGCACCCCCTCCTCCCCCCTCCCCCCCTACACACACACACCACTTAAAAACTGGAACGCTCGGATTTCTTAAAACAGCCGGACAAATATTCCAGAGTCGCTTCTTTTGCGTCTCACTCGTAATAATTTCTCACAACACATTTTTCCGTGAGTCTCATCGTAAATTAGGTGATAAAAACCGGCAAAAGCATCATTTGAATTAAAACAACAAGTGTTAGGGGAAAAAATAACGCGAGGAACTTAATGTTCAGTAGTAAGCATCGCGTGGAACATAAGTTCCATTCGAAAAGTGGACGACGCGCTACTTGCGCAAACGAAGGATTGCAAAAAAAAAAAAAAAAAAACTGAAGCTGAAAAATTCCGCGAGCGTATTTATACGTGCGGAAAAACAGAGAAGTTCAGACAAACGGCAGCAGTTAAAATCCGGTTACCGAAATTTGAGTTGCCAAAATTAAAACTCAAAACTGCGATAGCAGACGACACGGAAGTATGCGAACCAATTAAAATAATTCACGAATTACAAAGAGGCGCGAAAAGCGCTTAGGCGTCGTGTCAATCGCTGTAAAAGCCGGCAAAACCAAGATTTCAAGATGACCGCAACTGAAATTTTTAAAACGCACTGAACATGGATATAACGGGAAACTATAGAAAAAACGGAATTTCTAAACAAAATGGGAAAATGAAACATCAAATCAAAGGGAATTTTAAGGGGAATCAAATAAAAAACATTTTTATAAATTTACAAATTAAAAGTAATATTAATTTAGGGAATGGAACATTTTTAATTAAGAATAATTTGAAGAAAATTAATTTAGAAGAATAAAAATATTCTAATTAACGAATAAATGAAAAAAACCCAATAAATATTATTTAAATATTACCAAATTGAGAATATTGAGCCAGGGAAAAATAAATAAAAGCAAATTTCAAACCCCTAAATTACATAAAATCTAAAGCAACCCAATACTGACAAACTTAAAGGATATAGAGAACGATATAGTATTGAAGAATTATATATATATGTGTTTATGTACATAAATATATGTCCGTCTGTACGTACATGTGGCTGTTTATATGACTGAGTACATGCATGAAATCAGTGGATTGGAGATCATACCATTAGTTTATTACAGTAAAATTTAAATTTGTAGTTAATCATATCGTTTAATAGGACAGACTCTATAATAGAAGACAAGTTTGTAGCTTTTCCTAAATCTCTTTGCACTCAAGTTGTCTATGCCGAAAATAATGTCAATTCTTATGTAGATGAGACTCCTATGAATGAATCCATTTACCACCATGGTTATTGTGTCGCATTTCTCAATTTCGCGGAAGCGAGATTCGATCCTAACCCATTGAGGACATAACTGCAAAATGAAAGAATTGCTTAGTTTCAAATGGCAACAATGAAACCCTATATAAAAATAAAAATTCCCCAGAATGGCTCACTCGAACTTGAGCCGTCGAAGAGGAAGGATCTTAATTGTTCACAGTTCAGAATTTGACTTAAAAAAAGAATTATCGAATTCTGCAGCATTTACAAATCTATCCGTAAAAGCACAGAAGCTTAAATAAATGTAATGTTAATATTTTATAGGTTATTTATACAGATTTTCCTTTACATACAATTTTTTAGTGTCTGTATTAATGTGTTTAATATTTGTTTAAACCGTAATTTCCAAATGTAGTAAGATAGATTATTTATGTTCAATATGTATTGCGCATTCCAAAATCTGTAGGATGAATTGTATTTAGAAATTTATTTCTGGTTGTGATAAGTGAAATAGGTAAACAACTTGCGTTCTTATTTCTGAAATTCAAATTTTCATTACGATTTGTATGCGTTAAGGAACTCAATTTCGTAATGTTTTTGGACCGCAAATTCTTTGTCAATTCTGAAATAAAACATATAATTCTTAAAATTTGAATGTTTCGATATCTTACTAATCCTTAAATACAAGAAATCGAAACGGTTTGAACAGAAATCCATTTTGTCTTTGCCGGCGAATTTTCGGCGATGTTTATTGTAGGCGAATTTTCGGATTGTTTTTAGCACATTTCTTGATTCCAGTACAATCAGATATATTATTTAGATTCCTATTCTGTTAAAATAAAAACTGATGAAAATTTTGATAATGCAATATATGGATTATAATCTAGATTTGGAACGTAACATTAATATCCAGCTGACTCCGTTCTTTACAGTATTGCCAATTTATTACGTATTTCAGCAGTGCATTTAGTTAGCTATTACCATATTTAAACATCCTTATGAAAAGTCTCCAAAATTTCAAAGCTTGTGCGTAAAACGTGATATTGGTTTACAATTTTATCCTTGACAATAAATTGAAAAAAATCCCTTTTATATGCTAGCTTAAAAATTGTTTTAAAGATGTTTTCAAATATATTCTTAAAATGAAGTTTCCATCAAAGAAAGCCATTATTTTTCAAACACGGGCGAATTTTACCTTTTTTTCCACATTTAATCCCCATTATGATTAATCTTTTATTCAAAATCGAATTTTTCGAAAATGTTCTGTAGAGAGGGTGCTCCATACCAAAACGTTCGAAAAGAGAAATAATAGAAAAACATTATTTGGGATGAGATCGAAATTTTTTTTTTAGTTTATTTTTAATTTTATATTACTTTACCATTATGAATAGCATGCTAAACTTAAACCTGTCTTAAAGGAAAATTCGATGATATAGCCAAAAACGTTTGGATTGTTTTTCGAAGGTAATAGAAAGTTTTCTTTTCGCGACTTCAAAATATTTTTATTGTGTCGCTCCTGCCGACGTTCGTCAATCGATCGGTTGCTCCTCTAGAGTGTATCCAAGGAGATTATTTAAGACGTATTCCCGCGTTGCATTATCGGCATGGTTTGTATATCGACGTTGTATAACCGGAATGTGAAAATCGAAGCGTGGGAATTATTTTACTTCGAAACAGGCGATTTGGAAATCGAGTAGCATCATCTGTATAAGTATTATTTAATTAAATGGCTCTCATTTGGGTCTCGGGCAACGACAAGTCATTCGTTCTAGTTAAACATAAAATCATGCCATATAAATATTTGTTTTATCAAACACCGATACCAAACTTCAGTTTATGACTCTTCCACTGTAGAGTAAGGACATTCTCTGTAGGGTCGTGCGCTGGTCGTAAGGTCATGTGCTGTACACATCAGATTTTTTCAATGGATCTTAATGTCTTTAGTACTTCATTTAAAGCTCGCCTATGCTTTTACATGTGCGGCTAGTGAAAATTCGACTGTGCCAGGAAAAGCTATTCCGTTTTTAAATAAATGTTAAAGTATTCTTGTTCTCAAATGTTTGACGCAAGTATCATTTAGAATCATATCTGCTGTTGAAATCTATACAAACAAAAACGACCGAAAATGCTGTTTGTTTGAAATCTTTATAATGGCCCGACTGGGTGTAAATATGAGAAGTGAGTTCATAGAATTAAAATAAAACAGGGTGATTGGGAGTAAAATATTATAAATATTATGTAAAACAATACAAAATGTCTTAACCATCAAAATATGTAAGAAAAACCAAGTTGTTGTAGTAGTCTGAAACTTTCTTTCGCTAGGAGGTTACAGTCACGAAAATGAAAATCGTTATAGATTTGCCTTGTCATTGGCTTTGAATGCATTATTTCGTTACGATTCTCAATTCCGCGGAAACGAGATTTAATTCTAAAACATTGAGAACAGTTTCTCGATGTTAAAAGTTTAGTTCATTAAAATGGCAGCAATAAAATATTTTATACAGATATATAAACGTAAGAATCTCAGAGTTTCTCATTCGAAGCTGAATGACCGAGCTGTAAGCATCCGAGTTCCCAAGCTGAGGATTTTCTTAACCAGAGAAAAACGATCGACTTCGTTTAGAAATCTTATCGGAATAAAGTATTCAAGCACACAATGTAACGTTTTAATTTTTATTTACGAGATGTTTATACAAAGTGTCTTTTAAATCCCACAATTTCTTTCTCGTATTAAAGTATTTGAAATTTGACCCAAATATATGTTTCTATAGAACGTAACATTCCGATGCGGTACATGCAATGGATTATATATGTTTGATGTGCATCGAATCATTTCAGAATAGGCAAGATTAAATACATTTATAATCATATTTTTGCTGTTAATAAATAAAATAAGCTAAAAGTTTGCACTCGAAACTTCTGAAATTCAAATTTTGTTTACTACCTACATGCAACTACGATATGAGTTTTGTAATACACAAATAATTTATGAAGTATTTAATTAAAAATGAATATGTTTTTAAATGCTGTTAATATACCCTAACTACTAATATTTAAAACGGATTAGACGTTAAAAAATCTAATGTGGGCAGCACATGACTTTCCCTATATAATACAATGCATTTACTTATCACAAAGGGAAAAAATGATGTATAAGATCCAAGGAACAGTCTTATTAACTTTCAATTCTGTATATATGGCGCTTTTTCATCTGACAACATGTAACACTGTTTCAAAGTACCCAAATGACTCGAAATTGACAATAAATTCAACAATAATTTGGAGTCATTTTCGATACTTTAGCTTCGTTTTTATAATTTTAAAGGTATTTTCTTCAGTCTGGGCCAAAGTGTTGGAACTGTTTCTTGCAATATGTGTTAGACAAGTTAGACTGTAGGCAATTTGCGGAGACCCAGGTCATCCTTAGCGGCCGAAATTTGAACTTTTTTTTCTTCAGATACTGAAACCGCATACTTAGGTAAGTATATGTACGAAATGAGTTGAGACTCACCCAGTAGTTCTTCCTTCCTGGCGTTTAATTTGAATCTGCTTTCACACTACAGTTAGAAACTTGTTGGATCCGTCTCAGCTTACAGATTTACGAAACCATCGAAAGTTCTTTTATAATTCGGGGTGATGACACAAAGGGATTTACGCCACTCTGCCTCTGAGAAATAATAAAAACTGAATTTGATAAACTTCACTGCCATCAGGATGTGGAAATACTATTCAATCTATATTTTTATTTAACATGTTAACGTCATTGTAAAATAGTTTTTATGCTTCTATCTGCAAGGGTTTTAATAATTCTAAAATTTATCAATTATTGTCGCACAGAATAATGACTAGTCATTTCGAACGCTCGAAGCTGGCATGAAAATTGCTAGTAAATATATAAACGGATCCGATACTGTCGAATGTTAAGTTTTCAATTTCATGTTTCAAAAGAAAGCTCAGCATGCCGATGGAAACAGCTTGAGTGGAAAAAGCTACAATAGAACAGTAAAGATTGATTCAAGACAGATTTTTGAAAGTGGCGTAGAATTACAGGATTTAACGGTTTTCATTGAAACGTAGGCACGCACATTGCTGGACTTGACAAAGAAATTCTTTTGATGGAAATAATTACCTCGATGAACCAACCATTCAATGGATCAGTTATTATAAACTAGAAATCTGGGTCAACCAATCTGGGCAAATTAATGATTCCCTCAAAGCATCCGAGGTTGTCAAAGAAATTAAATTAAATGAATAGTGTAGATCACATGAGATATAAAATTTTCCACCAATTGACATTTACTAGCTACACATGACAGTTACTCAGGATATGAGTTGGTGTTCACAATAATGTGACTGGACAGTGTAGATAGAATTTTTTCTTACTTCGAGCGAAATCTTGGAAATTTTACATAATTTTAATATGGCAGCATAGGACAAAATTGGACATCATCCTGCATAACATGGTTGTCCAATGATCACCAGACTTTATCTTTTTAATCATTGCTGCGAAAAATAACAATTTTATTCCGTGACGTCATTAGGGGAGCAAGTGACTCCCCTCCCCCGGGGGTACATTGTCAAGCATGGTATCAAACGAAATATTTCTTCAAGCCCTTTAAAGTGAAGGGTAACGTCCTATAGTTGTACTCACGATCCCGATTTTTCACACTTTTTCTTGTAAAATTTAAAAGAAGGGGGATTCTGGTATGAGAAATTCCACACTCAAGTTAATTCAAAATATATTATTGCGCAATCGTCTTAAAAGTCATTCCTACTAAAACTGGGTTGAGTTCCAACAAATAGATGCTTGCACGGAAGATTTTGAATGCAGATAATTAAAATGCCTTTTACCTCTGCGTAAAAAGAGGCGAAAAGGAAATCTCGTTCCCCTTTTACTCGTTGTGCAAAACGTGCTGGAGGAGTCATGAAATAATCTCTTTTCAAAGCAAATCTCATTCGGGAGACAGCAGATGATATTGAAGGGTCACTGTGCTTTTTGTGTGTAATTTTTTAATGTCACTTAAATACATATATATCAATCGAAAACTAAATTATTTTTTTATTTTGTTTTTCTAGATAGTACAGTTCTATTAAAAGAAGGAGAAAGAATTACAAGACAAAATGTCGGTAACCAATTATGTATTTAACAGATTTTCATCATTTTGCCTTACCATCTTAAATTTCTTACGCTTTCTTTCAGGTCGGAATCGCTTCATTCTGCCCATGCTCGAAGCGTCCCTCCAAACAAGCGCCTCCTGTTCCTCTTCTGGAGGAACCTCTGTAGATGAACTTATGGAGGTGGTTGTGGAACCTGCTCCACCTCGATCTCCGTCCACCACCAGCGATGTCCGTGCATCAGGTCAGAGGGCAGGCGACCAAGTGGGAGGGGTTGCTGAACCTCTGTGCCCCCCTGAGAAGAAGAGCGTCACTTGGGCAGATCCCCTGTGCTCGGTCATCGTCACAGACAGCGACAGTTCAGAAGCAGAAGAAGACTGCATCATGACTCGATATCGTTACTCATTTCCTTTCGTATCCTTTTTCGGATTCGCATTTATTGTGTATCTTTTCTATTATATTTTAAAAACTCTAGTATTTTGAAATTGAAAACATTTCATCTTTTTAACAAATTACTAAAATTAATACAAATTTAATACGATAAGTGCTAAAATTATCAATCAGCAAAAGAATAATTGATATTCTAAAATAATCCTAAAGCCATAATATTCTAAAAACTTGTAGCGTACCTGTAAATTTCTAAAGTTCCTAAAAACTGTCTGAAATAAACTAAAGTTGCCCCAAAGGCGCCAACTTTAAAGTTAACTAATAATAATAATTAAATTAAGATATTAAAATCATAGAATTATTTACCAAACGAGAATTTGGAATAAAAAGGAACATCAGTTAGCCAAAAGGAAATTTAGAACCTAATTAACAACACAACTAAAAGTTAAAAAACCCCCAAAATCCAGGTTCTAGAGACTTACAATTTATATGTCAAGTGGTCTTACTCCTACCAACACAATTGAACTTAAAATAATGCAAAAGTAGAACAACTAGAATTTAAAGGGGAAAGAATAATATCACCAAGGGCTCCAAGAAAATCTTCCGGCATTTACAGGAGAGGACTCCACTGGGAAAAGTCACCAAAGTTCTTATAGGGGCTACTCATGAAGAGCAAAACACGGCATAGGAGGGTTAAATCCATCAGTATTCAAGAAAATCACCGACCAGATTCCAATTCCAAAGAGCTATTACAAACAGGGCGTTTATAAACGATGAAATAATTTCTCCACACAGCAAACCTCTGAACGAATTCTTAACCGAAAATAACAAATTTAGAATCACATCACAGGGAATAAAAAGAACTAAAAATGGAATCACAAATTAGCCAATTTAAATATATTTAAATTGCTAAAACCTAAAAAGAATAAACTTTCGTCATTTAAAATACAATACCTATGGAATATATTGGCATTTGGAACAGAAGAATAATAAAACCTAAATAAATGAAACATAGACAACCAAATTTAAGGAAAGAGCATAATACGTAAATAAGTAGCCTGAACCCGTTTTTACTACTAAACAAACTTCCTAAAATTATTAAATAGCAAAAGCAACCCACACACCTATGTAATTGAAAATGATTAAAGCTCCAATACAAAAATTATTTCTTTCGAAATTTTCACATAAAAAGCATTTAAATCAGTTAAAGAGACAAGACTATAACACCTGAAGCAAATACCCGGTCGACCATCCGGCCGGATGACAGACACACCGAGCTACGTTCCCAGCAACATCGAGAGCGTAAAGGTGAAAATGTCATGACCAGATAACCACGACATGAAAATACGCGAACGACCCAATACATTTTTGTACCGGTCGTGGACGTTTATGTGAATTTATTTCACTTAATCTGAGTATTAGTAATTAAGTTTTATCTAATTTTAATTTTGTTATTTAAGATTCTTGTATTTTATTACTGTATATTTAAGATTTTTGTATTTTATTATTGTGTATATAAGATTTTTATATTTATTATTATATATGATTTCTATGATTTACCATTTTCTTCATCCTTACAACTTTTTTATTCTCTTTTAAAACCGTGAACAAGCATACTGCGTCTTCATTCTGGGAGGGTTACTTTCTGGGAGGGTTACATGACTTACTGCGTTCGTTTCTCGTGCACCTCCATCGCGTCACCGCATCTCCGTCAGCCTACGACATCAGCGCGTCAGCTCCTCATCGTCACCCAACGAGTGCCTTCATCTTCGAACTCCTGCATCTTCCATCTCCATCCACTTGCACAAGCTTCGTAACACCTGAAGCACATTCCCGGCCTACCATCTTGCCGGATGACACACCGAGCTACGTTCCCAACAACATCGGGAGCGTAAAGGCGGTGTGGCCCATGGGGATCATTTCTGCAACCCACCTCCTAGTGGTGTCCCCGGGCAACGTTCCTACAAAGAGTGGAAGCGGCTAAGCGGTTGCACAAATGTCTCCAAATGTGTCGTATTTTCTAATTTATTGCAGAAGCTATCGAAGACACTCCACAAACTGTAGAAGGATAGCCAACTTTAACTTTTTGGATGCAGATAGGATTGGGATACATATTTCAAAATATTTGAATCCATGGTTTCACAAGATTTTGACTCCGTTAGACATATGACGTGACTAGGAGTTTTTGTTTGGCCAAAATTTCAAGTCCAAATCACCAGGCCTGCATTTCTAAAATGAATACCTATAAGCTTGTGGGATTTTTCACCTCGTCTTGCGATTCTGAACAGCCATTTGCCACCAGCCGGGAGTTCTGCTTTCGATCTCATTTGACCAAAAAAGCACCTGCTATTAGGTGTTTGAAAATAAATATTTTTCAAATGCGTCTCATTCTTCGACCTCGATGAGCTCATTTTAATAGGTTATTACGTCAGTAGGTACGTAGTACAACACAGAATAATTCCATCGCCTATTCCTTGACTACCACCGTGCCACCTAAAATTGCAATCGACATTTTGTACAAGGTTTTCGACGACTGATAAACAATAATGATAATACGTAGTAAAAACCGTGTATATTACTTAAGCATATTTATTTACATATTGCTATCTCGATACATTTATCGATACATTATCGATACATCGTCGTTACATTAGGGTTACATGGGTATTACATGGGTCTAGAACCTGCCTTTGAAAAGAGAAGTTGTGCAATTTTTTTTAAATGTTCCGTAAACTTGAGCGATGATTAACAGTCAAGTTAGCTTTGCCACAAGAAAAGTTAGTCTGCTGCCTTACTCGATTCAGAGAAAGCTCGATTTAATTCTAACCGTGGAGCTAAAGGAACTCTAAACTCCTTGATGTTTACACATTCAACTTGAAATTATATATGATTTGAATCAAAGAATTATTTTTTCTGAATGGCAACAATGAAATGTAATCTCAGATACTCGTTCGAACTTAAGCCAACAATCTGTAAACTTGATAAGATCAAAGTTGGAAATTTCCTTTGAAGAAAGAAATTGCATATTGTCTTTATGAACTTTATCCCGTTAAATCCTGCTAGGCTTCATTAAATGCAACGTGTTATAATTTTTGTACGGATATTTATACACATTTTTGTTTAAATGGCATTTCTTGCCTGTATGAATGCGTTCGATATTTTTCTCAAATATATTTGTTTAAAACGTAACATTCGAATGAAATATGATATACTATTAAAGTTCGATATGTATTACGTATTATAAAATTTATATGAATAAGTTAAGATTTTATATCATTTTTGTGTGAAATATATAATGTGGGTTTAAGTGTTGTGTCTGAATATCTGCAAATCAAATTTTTTTACGATTTCTATTCAATTATGAATTATGCTTCGCTTTTGTGGCAAAATTCTGAAATTAAATATAACAAGAAAGATCAATGATGCTTTGATTATGAAACACTTTCCAACTTCAATGCAATTTTATGTAAACATGGCTAAAATGCAATACATATTCCTCGGTAACATTTTAAAACTTATCAGAATACTACATTCATTTATTATATTTGAAAACCTGAACCTTCATCGAAAAAAATGAACTTCATTCAAATGACGGTATTGAAATACAAATTGTCTGGTTTAAACATCTCTAAAATGTGATACATTATTCGGTAATAATTTTAGAATTATCATAATACTGCGATAATTTATTATATTTGAAAACTTCATCCAAAACAACTGAAATTCATTCAAATGACGTCATAGAAAAAATAACACGCCTGGCTCTCTCTATAAAAGCAGCATTTGATTCATACATAATTTCCCATTCATGTCATTCATCACAATACTATAATAATTTATTTTATTTAAAAATTAAGACCATGGAGCTACAAGTAATTAAACTCTATGCGTAAAACTTCATCGAAAATAATCGCCCTTCTCTTTGTAAAATCAATGAATATTTCTTCATATCAGCTATGCAGACTCCATGAACTAAATGATTTTGTGTTAAAGAAATACAGCAAGTCTAATACAACTCATACTACATATTTTGCTGTTTACATTTTACATAGGTGAAAAATAGGCTTCGGTGTAGAAATAATCAAATTTGGATGAGCATTTAAACTCAAATATATTGTAATTGCGTTGTTTCAGTATGTAGATGCACAGAATTTAAGCGAAAATAAAGTGGTTTTAGGACGGAAACAACACTCAATATGAATTAAAAAGAACTTAAAAAAATCACGATTTTGAAACAAGATGGATGCCATATATCATTTTGAAGTGAACAATCTTTTCAAATCATGGTCACGTGATCGCTTTATATAAGAGGTGTTATTATTATTTTAATTTTTATTTAAAAAACTACCGAATATATTTCGCTGAATTTTTTTTATATATTTTATGGAACTATTTGAATATTATCTAAAATTTTCGAAGCAATTTGTGAATTCTAAATCCGCTTAAAAAATGTTTGAAAAATTATGTCTGATAGGGTTCAATGTATTTCATTTTTTCAACCCGGGTTCAATCCAAAACTAATTGGGTGATATTATTCATTTATACTCACTCCCATATGTCCTACAGACCGTCTGAACAACATACTAAAATTTCATTTTGATTAAGTCATTTTTACGGCAGTTGTCGTGCTAACGGACAGACAGACAGACAGAATGAACAAAATTATAAACACTTTTCAACTTTGTTGTAAAATGTTAATAAAATTTTAATTAAACTGTTTCTAAATCTTATTACCTAACTACAGGCGTTTAAAAGGGGTTGCACACAACAATGATTCGGCTCCGTTTTTTCTGTGTCATTCTATTGTTGGCGAATTTGCTGATCATTTTGAAAATAACGTCTTTGATCAAGGTATCAAGCGAAAATCGGGGCCTTGCGATAAATATAAACATTATAGACGCTTATATATCCTTTTAAAGAAAAAGTTCGTATACTTGCATAATCAAACTTGACAAATATTGGCTGTGCTTTATATACATTGTATATTGCACTACAAATTTAAAATTTTTATTACATATTTCATATTATTATCTATAAAATATTTATGTTTGTTTACTTCTTATTACGTACAATTACAAATCAGATTTAAGTTTACAAGAACCCTGAGCGAAACTGGAATTTCTATCCAGCAATCTATCTATCAAGATATCAAATTCACATCATCTAAGGTCTCTTTAATCTTCTTGTAGCTGTTACCACTAGATGCCGATACTTAACATCTTTTGTAGGTGTACCACTTTTAACTTTTCTTTTATACATAATGTATAAGGAAAGTATTGTGACGGAGTCAAAAATTCGAATTCGAGTTTTCGACGGGAGTTCACGTTTTAAGCATCCCTGATCACGAATCAAACATTTGTGAAGTGATGTCTGTGTGTATATGTGTGTCTGTGTGTGTGTCAGTGAGTCTCTGGAGACGGTAACTAACGAATGAATGGACCGATTCGAACTAAATTTGGTACAAAAATCACAATCCGTAAACACAAACAGCCTATAGTTTTTATACGCAATGGAATGTTCAGAACCAACTGAATTTTAGAGTGAAATTTTGAAAAAATCGTCAAAAAATCAAAACCGTTAATGAAGTTACGTAAACAGACATTTCTTATGTAATTTTTCATTAGAAAACTATTGACGTGACTTTTAGATTGTTATCATGAACCGTTCTTGAGATATTGCACATTTATAAAAAAAATTATCAAAAAGTCATATAAAATAAAAAAAAATATTTCCTATTGAGAAACATGTTCACCTTTTATATGTACGGCCATGCGATAAATTTAGTGACATCATTCTCGTCGATCTGGCTCATTCCATTCATGAAAAAATATAAAAATGTGTTGGGTTGCTTTAGAATTTAGGTAATTTGGGGATTTGAAAATTTATTTTTATTTCTTTTTCCCTGGCTCAATATTCTTAATTTGGTAATATTTAAAATAATATTTATTGGCTTTTTCATTTATTCTTTAATTGGAATATTTTTAATCTTCTAAATTAATTTTCTTTATAATATTCTTAATTAAAAATGTTCCATTCCTTAAATTAATATTACTTTTGATTTGTAAATTTTAAAAATTATTTATTTATTTGATTCCCCTTAAAATTCCCTTTAATTTGATATCCCATTTTCCCATTTTTGGTTAGAAATTCCGTTTGTTCTTCAGTTTCAAGTTATTTCCATGTCTCACTGTAATTCAAAAATTTCAGTTGCGGCCATTTTCGGAATTTTGTTTCGCGGGCCCTTTACTGCGATTAAGGCGCCACCTAAGCGTTTTTCGCGCCTCTTTGGAATTCGGGATTTTTTTTAATTGGTTCGCGTTTTTACGGATCGTCTGCTCTCGGAATTATGAGTATTATTTTGGCAATTCTAATTTCGGTAAGCGAATTTTAATTGCTGCCGTTTATCTAAACTCGCCCTTTTGCCGCAAGTATAAATACGCGCGCAGAACTTTTCAGTTTCAGTTTTTTGTTGAAATCCTTCGTCGGTGTTAGCGCGAGAAGCGCGTTGTTTATTTTCGAATGGAACTTATGTTCCACGCGAGCTTTTCAATGGAACGTTAAGTTCCTCGCGTTATTCTTTTTTTACATTAGTTGTTTTAATTTAAATTATGCATTTTTCAAACTTTTATCGCGGAATTCGCGACGTAACTCTCCAGAAAAGTACGTGGTTAAAATTCCTTATGCGAGCTGCGTGAACGTAGTTTCTGACGAGGACGGCCGTTCTAAAAAGATCCGAGTGTTCCAGAAGTAGCTGTTAGGTGTGATCTCCTGAGTTTACAATCCTTTTCAAGAAAAATGCTGAATCCTCTCCTGTTTCAAGTTTGGTGATTTCCAGAAAACCAGTGTAGTTTTATTCCTGTCAGCTCAACTTTTAGAACTTTTTGTCTCCAACCAGTGCAGCTCTAATGATTGGAACTTCCCCCCCCCCCCCATGTCTGATGACCCAGCTGGTGAATATTACTGTTATATTTAAACTCCTAATTTCTTAAATTCTCAATATTTTTGAAATGCATTTAACTAAAATTTATTCTGTAAATTTAAAATTCTAAACTTTATTCTGAGAGCAAATTTCTAAACCTTCAAAAATTTTTAAGAGCCTGGGTAAAATTCTAAAATTCTTTAAATTTAATATTTTTGTTAATGATTTTTGATGAAATTTAAATAGATTGTTTTGAGTTAAGTTTTTATGCTAATTCCTTAATTTTAACTAAGTTGATAAAATTCTAAAATTCTAATGTCTAAAATTCTAATGTTAATTCTTTCTGAGTTGCCTGCCTGTGAGCAGTGTTTTTGTATTTGTTAATTTGAATTAATTTGAAGTACTATTTAATAAACTAATTTTCTTTAAACTAAATATTATGTCTTCATTTATCTTTTTTAAACACAGCAGGTTTTATTCTATCTGTCAAACACAACAGTAGGTGCACCACTTTTAACTTTTCTTTTATACATAATGTATAAGGAAAGTATTGTGACGGAGTCAAAAATTCGAATTCGAGTTTTCGACGGGAGTTCACGTTTTAAGCATCCCTGATCACGAATCAAACATTTGTGAAGTGATGTCTGTGTGTATATGTGTGTGTGTGTGTGTGTGTGTGTGTGTGTGTGTCAGTGAGTCTCTGGAGACGGTAACTAACGAACGAATGGACCGATTCGAACTAAATTTGGTACAAAAATCACAATCCGTAAATACAAACAGCCTATAGTTTTTATACGCAATGGAATGTTCAGAACCAACTGAATTTTAGAGTGAAATTTTGAAAAAATCGTCAAAAAATCAAAACCGTTAATGAAGTTACGTAAACAGACATTTCTTATGTAATTTTTCATTAGAAAACTATTGACGTGACTTTTAGATTGTTAACATGAACCGTTCTTGAGATATTGCACATTTATAAAAAAAATTATTAAAAAGTCATATAAAATAAAAAAAAATATTTTCTATTGAGAAACATGTTCACCTTTTATATGTACGGCCATGCGATAAATTTAGTGACATCATTCTCGTCGATCTGGCTCATTCCATTCATGAAAAAATATATTTGAGTAATAGTTTTGTATTTGAACGCCAATAGTCATTTATCTGCGGTAAGAATAATTATTTCTTCATCCATAACGCTTGGCGATATTTTAGCGAAGTTGGTGGAATATCTCCAACTTGGCGACATTTTTAAATGTTGCTAAATTAACGAAAAATTCGCTAAATGGATAAAGATTACGCTAAATCAATGACGACTCATTGATGAAGATGACATGGAAAATTACGACTCATTGACGAAAATTCAATACCTTGGAAAAAATATAAATAACTACTATAAAAACAATCTATTTATTTTTCTGTAAGAGTAGTAAATTCATTGCATTATATAAGGAAAGTCATGTGCTGCCCACATCAGATTTTTAACAATAGAAAATAGGGAAAATGAACGGCCATTTTAAATAAAGATGGCTATGATTGGAAAGAAGAAACGGCAGAAATGAAAGAACAGACATTTTAAAAACAATCACATAAATAAAAAATCTGATGTGGGCAACACATGACTTTCCTTATATAATGCAATGAATTTACTACTTTTACAATAAAAAAAATAGTTTTTTCTTACAGTAGATACTTATATTCTTTCCAAGATATTGAATTTTCGACAATTACTCGTCATTTTCAATGATTTTGCGTCATTTTAATCCAATTGGCGAGATTTTCGTTAATTTGACAACATTTAAAAAAGTCGCCAAGTTGGCGATATTCCGCCAAATTCCTTGCCAAAATCTCGCCAAATTATACTGACGGAGAAATAAGTTATTCTTATAGCAGATAAATGACTATTGGCGCTCAAATACAAATGTATTACTCGAAGTATCTTTTCTCATGAATGGAACGAACTAGATCCACAAGAATGATGTCACCAAATTTATCGCATAGCCCTATATATAACAGGTGAACATGTTTCTCAACAGAATTTTTTTTTTATTTTATATGGCTTTTTGACAATTTTTTTTTAAATGTGCAATATCTCGAGAACAGTTCATGCTAGCGTTCTAAAATTTATGTTAATCGTTTTTTAATGAAAAATTACATAAGAAATGTCTATTTGCGTAACTTTATTAGCGGTGTTAATTTTTTGATGATTTTTTCAAAATTCCACTCGAAAATTCAGGGGGTTTTGAACATTCGATTGTGCATAAAAACAATAGGCTTTTTGTGTTTACGAATTGTGATTTTTGTACCAAATTTAGTTCGAATCGGTCCATTCGTTCGTCAGTTATCGTCTCCAAAGGCTCATTGACACACACACACACACACACGCACACATACTTTCTCACATACACACATACTTTCACACACACACACACATACTTTCACACACACACACACACATAATTTCACACACACACACACGCACACATACTTTCACACACACACATATACTTTCACACACACACACACATACTTTCACACACGCACACACACACACACATCACTTAAAAAGTGTTTGATTCGTGATCAGGAATGCTTGAAACGTGCTTTCCCGTCGAAAACTCGAATTCGAATTTTCGATCCCGTCACAATACTTTCTTTATACATTATGTATATAAGGAAAGTAACAAACGATATATACAGTTAAACCTGTCTAAGTTGGACACTCACGGTTCCCCCTAAAAGCGTTCAACTTAGACAGGTGTCCAACATAGGCATTATGATGAAATTTCATTTTCCCCTTCAATAAAGCACATCAAAAGACTTCATTTTTAACATGTAGAAAGTACTAATAAGCCAATGGTTTTAATTAAATATTGTAATTACTGTTACAAAATACTCATGTATGTGCGTACATACTTAAAATGTGAAGCAAGAAATCTTATACATATAATTTTATACGTAATATGTAACGGCTACTCACATACTGTCAGATTGATGCAGAAATCCATTTCTATTGTTCATAAAAATACTCTGTCAGAAGAGTTTGTTTTTTTCTGATTCCAGATGCACATTGTCTTTCTATTTTACTGTGCAGAATAAACACGGCCTCAATGAGTTCTGGCGTATTTTGCATAAAAGCATACAGTTCTAATTTCTTGACACACTGCATTGCACTTTCGTGTGTAGGAAGTTCTTCTACATCTGTTTTTTCCTCTTCCTCCGAAGAAAAGCTGTCGTAATCATTCTTGCTCAATGTAGCAACACATGGAGATTCAGTATCTTGGGTTTCAAGAATGTCATCAAATGCAACATTTTGACAAGCATCGGATAACTCTTTTCTGGACGTTTCAGAAAGACACTTTAGTTCTTCATCCAGTGACTCCAATTCGAAACAGTCTGTCACTTGACCCTCGGAAAAGCTGAGATCACATATAAATCCCGCATGCTTGAAACACTTAACAATAGTGTTTTCTGATACATTTTTCCACGATTCATAAATCCATCGGACTGCGTTTAAGACTGTTACCTGTTTGACAAATTTTGCCGCATTCTCACAATTTTCTGCAGTCTGGATAAGTTTCCGCATTAGTTGTTTCCTATACAATAACTTTACTGCTTGAATAATCCCTTTGTCTAATGGCTGCACTTCACTCGTTAAATTAGGAGGCAAAAATTGTATTGTAATGTTTGACAACTTCAAGTCGACATGACATGTTGCATTGTCAATGAATAACAAAATTTTTCTGTTTGCATGCTTCATTTTTTTATTGATCTCAGTCAACCAACCTGAAAATATTGCGGTAGTTATTCAGGCTTTCTTGTTATACTGCCATATCACAGGAAGGTTGTTTATTTTCACATTGCTGCTCTTAAATGCTCTAGGGTAGGCTGCCTTTCCTATTACCAAAGGCTTCAACTTTTCTCCTCGAGCGCTGCAGCACTACAAGACTGTGATCCTCTCTTTAGACTTTTGCCCCCTCTGCATGTTTCACCTTTTTTTCACCAATGAACGTGTAGGCAACAACCGATAAAAATGGCCAGTTTCATCGGCATTAAAAATGTTTTCGTCGCCATACTCCAATGTTAGATTTGAAAGTTTACTTTTCCAGTCTTCTGCAACGTGGATGTTAGCACCAGCTGATTCACCGCAAAGAACTTTAAAACTGATATTGTTTCGTTTCCGAAAGGACTCTAACCATCCGTTACTTGCAAAAAATGACTCCATTTTCAACTCTGAAGCGATTTCTTTAGCCTTTTCCTGAAGAAGTGGGCCACTTATAGGGATGTCCTTGCCACGACAACATAGAAAAAATTGACGCACTTTTTCATTTAGGTCATCATGTGGGGTTCTACAGATTCTTTTTCTTGTTCCAGAGCAGTTCAGTTCCCATGCATGTATGATATCAGATCTCTTATTGTTTATATTGGAAACAGTAGATTTTGATATGCCGAACTCCTCTGCCAACTTTCTGCAGCTGTCACCTTTTCTAGGCGATCAAGAATTATTTTTTTCTTTTCAGTAGTTAGCTCAACTAATTTACGTTTGCTCATTATTAAAAACTAATGTGCACGTCACTAAAATCACGGTCACCTTTCCAGAATGCACTAAGAAACAAATGTGAATTTTGAGGGTAGAGAAACCTTTTTATTCAGAGGATGCAGAAATCTAATTGGACAAAGCAAATATGGGGTAGGGAAGCTACAGATGTCCATTCTTCAAGTGTGTTGTTGTGTGTGTGTAACAAACTGATAACAAAAAGGTTGTGGGCTGTGGAATGGTGGGGAGGGACAGCCATTTAGCAACAATAAGAAAGAAATGTGAGCAGATAAGAGCTTCCTGAAAGTGATAACAACAAAGGAAAAACTTCTGGGGATCAACAACAAAAGATAATCCCTAGGGATAGAGTCTGGGGATCAACAACAAAAGAAAATCCCTAGGGATAGAGTCTGGGGGATCAGCAACAAAAGATAATCCATAGGGATAGAGTCTGGGGATCAACAACAAAAGATAATCCCTAGGGATAGATAAGGAAGGTCAAAAGTAGGAAGGTTACTTCCTTTATGCAAATGCCAATTTTAAGGAACTTGTCCAACTTAGCAATGTAAAGAGTGTCCAACTTCCAAGATAGACAGGTGTCCAAGTTAGACAGTATTATATACATGTTAAAACATAGGAATTCATTCCGTTCCAGGGAATTGTGTCCAAGATAGACAGGTGTCCAACATATAGAGGTGTCCAACTTTACAGGTTTTACTGTATTATTTATTGTGAAATATGTTCACTTTTCATACGCATCATTATGCGATAAATTTGTTAACATCATTATTGTGGATCTAGCTCGTCCCATCCAGGAGAGAAGATACTTTAAGTAATAGTTTTGTACACTAGCTTCCAAAAGGTAAAATGGCACGGACGGTAAAATCACCAAAAATGGAAAAGCTTTGTAACTCGTAATTGTACATGAAGGTATCAAATGTGTTTATGTATTAAAGAAAAAAGAATTATGTATAAAGATGAAACAAATATTTACTTTTCGTAAGTTATATGATTACGTCACATTTGGGTCATTAACGAAATGATGTTTAAAAGCAAACAAACCAAACAAAACTCACAGTAATATGGTATTTGACCACCCCGGACCTTCACACAAACTACAACGATTTTCCATGCTTTCAATGATGTAGCAATAGCAGATCAACAATAGCAGATTCGAGCAATGACCATTCCACCAATAGGGCAGTTCCCAACTCTCTGAGACTAGCTGGAGGAGGTAAACGTGCAGAGATAACACGCCCGAGGACATCCCAAAGGTTTTCAATCGGATTAAAGCAGGGGGAATACGCCTGTCACCCCATACCTGCCCTCACTTTCCAGGTATTCTTCAACGATGTTAGCTAGATGGGAACGGGCCTTATCGTCCATAAGAAGTAAATCAGGACCAACTACTACAGCGTAGAATCTCGCAATTCGGTGTAGGACTTCATCCCAATACCGCGCAGCCGTCACAGGACCGCCTTAAAGATGTGCAGCTCCTTGCGATATCCCATTGCAATTTCTGCCCACACTATGACGCTGCCACCTCTGAATGCGTGATGTTCCATGATGTTCTTGGCCTGAGTGCATGTGCCTCGTTCTCTCCTGACCCTTACACGTTTATCGTCTGATTCCAGGGCAAATCTGGACTCGGCCGTGAACAGGACGTTGCACCAATCTGAGACAGTCCAATTGACATGTTGACGGCACCACCTTAATCTTGCCCCTCTGGCTTGTACGTTTAGTGGAACACAAAAACGTAGTGGAATACAAAAACGTGGTACTCGGGCGTACAGTAAGTGGAGCCTTCGGAGCACAGTACTGGCAGATATTGTCTTTCCAAGTACCGCTGCCGCCACGGGTATAACAGTTTTGGAGTCCACTCGTAGACTCCGCTTGGCTACTATAGCAATATTCCGATAATCAGAAGGGGTGGTAACCCTTGTACGACCGACCAAAAGTCTCCGGATAACTGTTTGATTTGTTTGGAATTCTTTCCATAATCGAGAATTACCGAATGATCAACACTTAAGAAAATAGCGACATCTCTGATTGACTGTCTTGTTTCAATGCGTCCGACAGCACGCCAGCGCTCACCATCTCTCTTGCGTCTTCTTTCAGCCATAGAAACACGAATATCATCAAAAATAATCCTACAAAATTTAAAAACACTTCGTATCAGCATTTAAATGCGTCTCCACAAACCATTCAGAATGCTGGCGTATTGAACAACCGCCTAATTAGCATATATCCGGACAGTCCATCGTGATTGTCTGTAACATACGATATTTGCATATTGCCATCTACATTCGCAGCAATTTTCAACCACTCAAATTCACATACGTTTTCGAAAAATGAAAATTTGCATTGTGTGCTTAACTTTTGTAAGTCAGTGTATTTTGACGACATTACTCATTTATGTACTATAAGAATAACTTATTTCTCCATCCATAAAGTTTAGCGAAATTTTAGATACGAATTCGACGTAATATCGTCAACTTGGCGACTTTTAAACGTTGGCAATTTGATAAAAATGACACTCATTCTCAATGAAAACGGCGACTAATTAATGAATATTCAATATCTTGGGAAGAATATAAGAACATATTCTTTGTAAAGCATCGCGTGGACAAAGAAGCGTCTGACGATGTCGAGTTTTTTTTCTTTTAGTTTTCCTCCGGCTGTCAATTACGAAGATCCAAGTGTTCCAGATGTGGCTGTTAGGTCTAAACTCCTGATTTTATCCATATTTTAAAAGAAATATGCTGCATCTTTCCTGTCTCCACGGAATCTTTGAACGTTTCCTTCATACTTTGCCGGCTATCTCCACTCTGTAATTCTATCTGATGACCCGGTTGGGTGAATATAAATATTGTTTTTAAACTCTCAATTTCTTAAATTCTCAATATATGATTTCTCAATATCTGAAATGTATGATTTAAATTTTATTCTTTGAATTTAAAATTCCAAAGTTTTATTTCTGAGAGAGCGATTTTCTAAACCTTCCTAAATTTATTAGAGCCTGGGAAATTTATATATTTTTTTTAATTTAATATTCTATTGTTAATATTGTATGATGGAGTTTAAATAGATTTTTCAAGAATAAAGTTTTTATACAGATTCTGTAATTTTAACTAAGCTGATAAATTCTAAAATTCTAATGTCTGTGATAAATTTAATTTAAACTTGTTAATTCTTCCTGATTTGCCTGCCTGTGAACAAAGTTTTTGTAATTTGTTATTTGAATTAATTTGAAGTTTCAAGTTAATAAACTAATTTTCTTTAAACTATTTATTATGTCTTCTTTTATAATTTTTAAACACAGCACTTATATAAACGTATAAGGAAAGTATTATGACAGGGTCGAAAATTCGAATTCGAGTTTTCGACGTGAGAGCACATTTCAAGCATCCCTGATCAAGAATCAAACATTTCTGAGGTAATGTCTGTGTATTTGTGTGTGTCAGTGAGTCTGTGAAAACGATATCTCACGAACGAATGGAACGATTCGAATGAAATTTGATACAAAAATTACAATCCGTGAATAGTGGAAGCTTATTGTTTTTAAACACAATCGAATGTTCAGAACTCCCTTAAATTTTCGAGTGAAATTTTAAAATATCATCAAAAAATCAAAACCTTTAACAAAGCTACGCAAGTAGACATTTCTTATGCAATTTCTCCTTAGAAAACCATTAACATAAACTTTAGAACGCTAGCATGAACCGTTCTCGAGATATTGCACATTTTTCACATAAATTTATCAAATACACCCATAAATTAAAAAAAAATATTAACTGGTGATAAACATGTTCACTCTTCATATGTAATATCATGCAATAAATTGGGTGACATCATTTTCTTGGATCCAGCTCGTATCATTTACGAGAAATATACGTTGAGTAATAATTTTGTATTTGAACGTCTATATTCATTTATCTGCTATAAGAATTTCTAATTTCTCGGTCCAAAACGCTTGGCGAGATTTTGGCGACGAATTTGGCGGAATATCACCCACTTGGCGACTTTTTAAAATGTTGTCAAATTAATGAAAATCTCGCCAAATATGAAAATGACGCTCAATTAATGAAAATGACGACTCATTGACGAACATTCAATATCTTGAAAAAAATATAAGTATCTACTATACTAGAATAACCTATATTTACTTTCCCTGCAATACATTGTAATGTTAGGGAAAATATTGGAATTATGCCGAAAATCGTTACTCGAGTTTTCGACGGATTCGTTTCGACGGACTACACGTTTCGAGACCTAAAATACGAAAAAACTATTTCTAGAGTGACGTCTGTGTGTATGTCTGTCTGTGCATAGTTTTTATCCGCTCTAACTAAAAAACTAATTGTAATATGTCACTTGTGGGTATAACTAATTGTATGTAAGTCACTTGTGGGCGAATATAGTGCTGATTAGTTTTGGGTATGATTCGGGATAAAAGAACCAGCCTTTTTTTATGAAATAATCCGCAAAAGCCTGTATCCACTCTAGCTGAAAAACTAATGGACTGAATTTCACAAAATTCAGTAGATAAGTCAATGATTAGGTACGATACGGAAAAAAATAACCTGCCTTTTTTTGCAAAATGGCCACAAAAATCGCCAAAATATATAATAATAAAGTACGTATGCTATTATACGTATATATCCATTATATTACGTATATATCCATTAAATGCTTGTTTAATACGTAATTTTTAGCGAAGAAAAGAAAAAGAAGAAGACCAACCCCATTACACTAGGACTAGCCGTTCTCGAGATATTTTAGTTTCCCCCCCCCCCCCCCCTCTAAAAATAAGTAGAGTTATCAAATGTGAACGATAATTGAATTAAAAGTGAATTAAATTTAATTAAAATAAAGAGAACGTGGATATAACACTGCAGAGAAAGTTACGTGCTGACCACATGAGATTTTTTCTTTCCCTGCAATACATGGTAATGTATAGGGAAAGTATTGGAATCATGTCAAAAATCGCAACTCGAGTTTTCGATGGATCTACACGTTTCAAGACCTCTAGAATACGAAAAAGCATTTCTAACGTGACGTCTGTCTGGTGTGTGTTTGCGTGTCATACTATGTCTGTCTGTCTATCTGTGTATATTTTGTATCCGCTCTAACTAAAAAACTAATTGACCAAATATCATAAGATCTGCATTGAATATCGTCGCAGGGACCAACTATTTTGGTTTCCGTGGCGATATTTACTAACAAAATCCGGGTGCACCTCTGGGTCTCCCATTTTCTAGTATCTTTGCGGAGGTAGTTTGGCAACATTATGTTGATGATGTGTTTATAATTTGGAACCATAGTTTAGATGATTTACTCAATTTACTTGATTCTGTCAATGATTTTTATCCCACTATTAATTTTACCGTTGAACATGAATCCAACTTTTCTTTACCTTTTTTAGACGTTATAATTTCCCATAATTCATCTAATTTTAAGTCTTCTGTATTTCGTAAATCTACGTTTACCAACACGTGCATTCCAGCAAATTCTTTTCACCCTATTTCTTCTACAAAGGCGCCCTTTATCGCATTTTTCAATCGCGCTTTTAATGTTAGTTCAACTATAATTTCTTTAGGTAATGAAATTGATTTACTCTTATGAATTTATCCATAATATCTACATTAAGATCCGCCAAAAGTTTTTACAACCCTTTTCTAGTCTTATTCCTATTAACTATCGTTTACAGTTTAAAGCTGGTTTTCCTTACCATCCTAAAATTTTTCGCCCCCTTTTTAGTTTTTGTACCGAATTTAAATTTAAACCCGTTTATTCAGCTGTTACCACTTTATTCAATCTCATTCGAACTGATAAGTTTAAGGATATTATTAACTTTAAAAATCTTGCTGGGGTGTCTGTGTACCCGTCCTTTCTCCGGTTAATATCTATGAATTTTATATCTGTAGTACTAAACGTACGGTTGGTGTCCTCCGAACATGCAAGAGACATAAAAAATCTGATGTGGGCAGCACATGACTTTCCTTATATAATGCAATGAATTTACTACTTTTACAGTTTAAAAAATGCTATTCTTATAATAGATACTTATATTATTTCCAAGATATTGAATTTTCTTCAATGAGTCGTCATTTTCTTTGATATAGCGTCATTTTTTTCCATTTGGCGAGTTTTTCGTCAATTTAGCAACATTTAAAAAAATCGCCAAGTTGGCGACATTCCACCAAATTCGCCACCAAACTCTCGTCAAGCATTATGGACAGAGAAATAAGTTATTCTTACAGCAGATAAATGACTATTGGCGTTCAAATACAAAAGTATTAGTCAGAGTATCTTTTTTCATGAATGGAACGAGCTAGATCCACGAGAATGTTGTCACCCAATTTATCGCATGGTATTACATATGAAAAGTGAACATGTTTTTCAATAGGAAATATTTGTTTTTTATTTTGTATAACTTTTTGATAATTTTATTGAAAAATGTGCAATATCTCGAGAACGGTTCGTGTTAGCATTCTAAAATTTATGTCAATCGTTTTCTAATGAAAAATTACATAAGAATTGTCTATTTGCGTAACTTTATTAGTGGTTTTGATTTTTTGACAATTTTTTCAAAATTGCACTCGAAAATTTAAGGGAGTTCTGGGCATTCAATTCCATAAAAAAAATAGGCTTCCAGTGTTTATGGATTGTGATTTTTGTACCAAATTTCGTTCGAATCGGTCCATGCGTTCGTCAGTTATCGTCTCCAGAGGCTCACTGACACACACACACACACATACTTTCACACACACACACACAGACATCACTTCAAAAATGTTTGATTCGTGATCAGGGATACTTGAAACGTGCTCTCCCGTCGAAAACTCGAATTCGAATTTTCGACCCCGTCACAATACTTTCTTTATACATTATGTATATAAGGAAAGTAAAAAACCCAGCTTGATGAATAGATTATTTCATTAGAAGGGAAATAATTTACAGAATTTTTTTCCAAGCAGGGAAACTAATTTAAGGGCCTAAAATTTTACTCATTCAAAAACGGTTGAATAAAATGACGTGAAACTTGGTATCCGAGGTTAAATTTTCATGCAGATTTGAAATCTGGCGTCAAAATTTGGGGTTGCTTTTCGAAATTTTCAACTTTTTACGTATTTAGATATGGAGACGACCCCTTATGCAAATTTTAAGAATATAATTTTTCGTTGATGTTATTAGATGGTCCACTAAGTTTTATATGCATTTTGCATTATTATTACTTTCCTTATATACATAACGTATAAGGAAAATATTGTGACGGGGTCGAAAATTCGATGTCGAGTTTTCGACGGGAGAGCACGTTTCAAGAATGCCTGATCACAAATCCAACATTTTTGAAGTGATGTCTGTGTGTGTGTGTGTGTCAGTGAGTCTGTGGAGACGATATCTCACGAACAAATTGAGCGATTCGAATGAAATTTGGTACAAAAATCACAATCCGTGAATACTGGAAGCCTATTGTTTTAAAACATAATCGAATGTTCAGAACCCCTTAAATTTTCGAGTGAAATTTTGAAAAAATCATCACAAAATCAAAACTTTTAATAAAGTTACCCAAATAGACATTTCTTATGTAATGTTTCTTAGAAAACGATTGACATAAACTTTAGAACGCCAGCATGAACCGTTCTCGAGATACTGCACATTTTTCAAATAAATTTATGAAAAAATCCCATAAATGAAAAAAAATATTAACTCTTAAGAAACATGTTCACTTTTCATATGTAATATCATGTGATGAATTTGGTGACATCATTCTCGTGTATCGAACTCGTTCCATTCACGAGGAAAGATACTTTGAGTAATACGTTTGTATTTGAACGCCAATAGCATTTATCTGCTGTAAGAAAAACTTATTTCTCCGCCCATAACGCTTGGCGACATTTTAGCGAAATGTCGCCATCTTGGCGATTCTTTTTAAATGTTGCTAAATTAACGAAAATCTCACCTAATGAATAAAAATGACGCCAAATCAATAAAAATGACGACTGTTTGAAGAAAATTCAATATCTTGGAAAGAATATAAGTATTTACTATAACAATAACATTTTTTTAACTGTAAAAGTAGTAAATTCATTGCATTATATAAGGAGAGTCATGTGCTGCCCACATCAGATTTTTTAGTTTTTGTTTTAAAATGTTATACCTCCATGCTAGAAAAGGATAATGTTACTTTCCACAAATTGGCATCACTTTTTCAAAGTCTCACGTTTAACAACACATTTTATTTTCCTGAGCTTGTTAATGGTAATTCGAATAATTGAATTTGGATATCATGTTACTTTGTTTTATCTTAGGTATATGCTTTGTTGACGCCGTAGTAATGTTATATAAAGAGTTATTTATCCTGTTAATAAAGATTTGCTTTACGAAGTCATGCGAATTTAATGCGTAGTTCAAAGTCGTCGACTTTTTTAGTGGTGTCAGTAAAAGTCGTCGACTTTTGAGTTGTGTCATTTCACATTATGGCGGGAATAGATGTTATTCCTTATCGAATGGAATATTTGAATTTGCTCTACTATGAATAGTGAACGAAAATGGGTGGTGGTGGTTGTTTTTTCTGTATGTATACAATAAATTTCGAAAACAAGAGCCCATAAGATCTTATTTATAGTGAAACATATTGTGCAGACTATCCAATGTTTACTCAGGACTGGATTTTCATTAGGCACAGTGATTAGGGCATTCGCAAGGCAGGAGCATCGAAAGCAAGGTAAAAAATCTGGTGTTGGCAACACATGACTTTCCTTATATAATGTAATGAATTTACTACTTTTACAGTAAAAAAATAGGTTTTTCTTATAGTAGATAATAATATTCTTTCCAAAATATTGAATTTTCGACAATGAGTCGTCATTTTCTTTGATTTAGCGTCATTTTTATCCATTTGGCGAGATTTTCGTTAATTTGGCAACATTTCAAAAAGTCGTCAAGTTGGCGACATTCCGCCAAATTCGTCGCCAAAATCTCGCCAAGAGTTATGGACGAAGAAATAAGTTATTCTTACAGCAGATAAATGACTATTGGCGTTCAAATACAAAAGTTTCTTTTTTCATGAATGGAACGAACTAGATCCACGAGAATGATGTCACCCAATATATCGCATGATATTAAATATGAAAAGTGAACATGTTTCTCAATAGGAAATACTTTTTTTTAATTTTATATGACTGTTTGATAATTTTTTTGAAAAATGTTCATTATCTCGAGAACGGTTCATGTTAGCGTTCTAAAATTTATGTCAATCGTTTTCTAATGAAAAATTACATAAGAAATGTCTATTTGCGTAACTTTATTAGCCGTTTAGATTTTTTCACAATTTTTTTCAAAATTACATTCCAAAATTTAGGGGGGTTCTGAACATTCGATTGCGTATACAAACAATAGGCTCCAGTGTTTACGGATTGTGATTTTTGTGCCAAATTTTGTTCGAATCGGTCTATTCTTTTGTCAGTTATCGTCTCCAAAGTCTCACTGACAAACACACACACACACACACACGCACGCACACCCACACACCCACACACACACACACACATACTTTCACACACACACACACACACACACACACACACACACACACACACACACACACAGAGAGATCACTTCAAAACTGTTTGATTCGTGATCAGGGATGCTTGCAACGCGCTCTCCCGTCGAATTTTCGACCCCTTCACAATACTTCCCTTATACATTATGTATGTAAGGAAAGTAAAAATGGTAAATTTGCGAATGCCCTTGCCAGTTCGTGAATAAAGATAATATTCGCCCTCGTTTTGAAAAACTTTTCTTTTAGTTGGCTGTAATAGCCACCGTTCGAGCTTGCTTTATAAATCCCTTTTTACTTTCCTTATATACATTATGTATAAGGAAAGTGTTGTGACGGGGGTCAAAAATTCGAATTCGAGATTTCGACGGGAGAGCACGTTTCAAGCATCCCTGATCACGAATCAAACATTTTTGAAGTGATATCTGTGTGTGTGTGTGTGTTAGTGAGTCTGTGGAGACGATAACTGACGAACGAATGGACCGATTCAAACGAAATTTGGTACAAAAATCCCAATCCGTAAACACTGGAAGCCTATTGTTTTCATTCGCAATCAATTGTTCAGAACCACCCTAAATTTTTGAGTGAAATTTTGAAAAAATCGTCAAAAAATCAAAACCGCTAATAAAGTTACGCAAATAGACATTTCTTATGTAGTTTTTCATTACAAAACGATTGACATCAATTTTAGAACGTTAACATGAACCATTCTCGAGATATTGCACATTTTTCAAAAAATTTATCAAAAAGTTAATATTATATAAAATAAAAAGTAAGTAAAAAAAGAGTAAGTATAAAATAAAAAGTAAGTAAAAAAAATGTATAATAAGTTATAATTATATAAAATAAAAAAAAAAAATTTCCTATTGAGAAACATGTTCATTTTTCATATATAATACCATGCTATAAATTGGGTGACATCATTCTCGTGGATCTAGCTCGTTCCATTCATGAAAAAAGATACTTTGAGTAATACTTTTGTATTTGAACGCCAATAGTCATTTACCTGCTGCAAGAATAACTTATTTCTCCGTCCATACCGCTTGGTGAAATTTTAGCGGCGAATTTGGCGGAATGTCGCCAACTTGGTGACATTTTAAATTGTTGCCAAATTAATAAAACGCTAATTAATAATGACGCTAAATCAATGAAAATGACGACTTACTGAAAAAAATTCGATATCTTGGAAAAAATATAAGTATCTACCATAAGAATAACATTTTTTTTAACTGTAAAAGTAGTAAATTCATTGCATTATATAAGAAAAACCATGTGTTGCCCAGATCAGATTTTTATTTATTTTTACCGTTCTTCTATTTGTAATTTTGACCCTGTTCAGGTCCTAAGTTATGCTTGCAACTCGTTCTCGATTCTCTGCATGTTAAGCCGTTAACATTGATTTATAATTATTGTGTGTTTTTTAAAAATCATATTTTTAAACCTTTTTAGAGTATTTGCTCTTGAACTTTCTTTAAACTATAATCTGACTCATAACCCACCTTTTTGTACAACTGACAATTTCATGATATGCAAAATTTTTCTTGAAAGTATTGAAGTGTGCATGTATATTCTGCGCCAAAGAAATTACACTATTTTTTAGTTTAAATGATCATCAGACTTTGATTATTTCTACAACGAAGCCTTAGTTTAATGAATTCAGAATGCAAGCAAGTGACTGTATGATGAGTTGTATAAGAATGGGTGAATTTTTTTCACGCAAAATTATTGAACTCTGGAGTCTGGAATTAAAGTGTATGAATGAAATAGTCACAGCTGTTACATAGAGTCAGTCGATTTTATAGCAATGCCTCGTCAGATGAAGTTTCCAAGTGAAATAAATGATTGTAATTCTGTAATAATTTTGAAAATATAACGACTAAATGCATCGCATTTTAAAGATGTTTAAATAACATTGCATTTCAGATGGCAAGTATTTGATAATCAATGCTTTATACATGATTGGCCATTCTTGTTTCTCTTTAAAAGAAGGATACTGAGAGCTTTGAGTAAAGAAACTAAGTTAATCAAGATTTCAATTTAAAGACAGTCTCGGATGAATTTCCCTTTGAATTTGGAGTATGAGTTTATTGTAAACGAAATCAAATAACTTTTCTGGCTCATTTTCAAGCTTCTAGAGTAAGACTACTAAAAGCTCGTACATTTAAAAAGTGTCTGTTGAATCTATTTGAAAGTGATGAAGGTCTGGAAAAAGCGATCCAACGTTTCGTCGGAGGCAAGACGTGCATACAGATTTATATTCAAAATTAAGAATGCTAAATTAAAAAAAATAATAATATTCATAATTCTACCACCATTAAATATTTCAATCTCATGCACAGTGTTAGATAGAGTCGTGTTTTCACAGACGGTATGTATATTATTTTCGCTATTTCATATCGTTTTCATGTCATGCAAATATCAGCTGCTATATCAGTTTTGTTTCCTGATCAGCATCTCACATTTTGACGCGACACTGTTAGTTACATTGTATTTTTGTTGTTCGTGTATGGATAATAGTTTCTCTTTTAGATGCGCACGATGAACTGTCTTTTAAACATACGAATGGCTATAGGCTGAAGTTCTTAAGAGGGACCTCTTGGAAACTGGAGAGGCTTAATGTTTTCAGTATTGCTAATAGTGAACTTTCCGAATTAAGTACATGAACCTAAGGGGGCCATACTTCAACTTTTAGGATATTTAATAAGTTTTCGGTAAGGTGCAAATGGCTGACACTTGTGAGGGAAGACAACACTTTAATCCGTGACACGCGGCTAAAGACGCGCTTCAAAAATCTTGTTCAACCATTTAATGTAATTAACATTGTAACATGTGGTCTACCTTATTCTCGGGTGAACTAAAGGTGGTCTACATATGGAGATCGATTTTAAAAGAAATTTCTATGAGCTGAAAGTAAAATAAGACTCTTGGTAAAGCTAGTTGTACTTCCGAAGAAACACGCCTATTAGTTAAATATTAAAAAGGAACTGAGATAAATTTCAGTTAGAATCCACGGAGAAGTGAATTTTTCGATATTGTTCTTTTAGATCTTTTACAGTTCTCATACACATGTATCGTGTGCGCTGATAGTGGAGTATCGTGCCAATTATTGGTGAAAAACCGTTTGCCATACTATTTTGCTTGGAGGGGGACTACCATACTATTGGTTTTTGACTTAAAACATCTATTTCTCAAAATCTGCTGTATAAAGAACTTAGATGATGACGTATATGGATTCAGGATCAAATTCGAGAGATTTAGGGGGGGCTTTACTAAGAATTTCCACTTCCGGTTATTTTCCATTCCCTGTTCAAAAACCCTCGCTTTAGTCTCAAGAGTGTCCGTAGATAGAGCTCAGATAGTAACTGGTATGGATTCAGGTTCAAATTGTAGAAAAAGTAGGGTGATCTAATAAGAATTTTTACTTCCGGTTTCTTTTCTACTTTCGGTTCAAAAAATTTCTTTGAAACATCCATTTTTCAGAATGAATTATAATTAGAACTTAGCTAATGGTTGATATGTATTCACTCTAATAGCACTTAATATTGGTCCAAGATTGGACCAATATTGTATATCGTGGCATTACATGGGAAATATTTCCAATGTAATCTCAATATTGTGGAAATTATTGGGGTTATATTGACCTCCAATATAGGTTAATATTTTCATTACATTATTACGCCAATATTGGTGTTACATTAGAAATATTCACGTAATATTGTTCCAATATTTGTAACCAATATGAGGCCAATTCTGTCAAAATATTCCATTTTTTACTTTCCCTGCAATACATGATAATGTATAGGGAAAGTATTGGAATCATGTCGAAAATAGCAACTCGAGTTTTCGACGGATCTACACGTTTCGAGACCTCTAGAATACGAAAAAACTATTTTTAGCGTGACGTCTGTGTGTGTGTCTGTCTGTCTGTGCAGATTTTGTATCCACTCTAACTAAAAAACTAAATGACCGAATTTCATAAAATTTGGTAGGTAAGTCACTTGTGCACGAATCTGGTACTGATTAGTTTTGGGTATGCCTCGGGTTAAAAGAACCCGCCTTTTTTTTTGTGAAATGGCCCGCAAAAGCTTGTATCCACTCTAACTGAAAAACTAATGGACCGAATTTCACAAAATTTGGTAGATAAGTCGCTTGTAGGCCACCCTAGTGCTGATTAGATTTTGGTATAATTCGAAAAAAATAACCTGCCTTTTTTTGCAAAATGGCCCGCAAAAATCATCAAAATCTAAACTTAAGAACTACGTATGCTCAAATATAGCCATTAAATACTTGTTTAATACGTAACCTTTAGAGAAGAAAAGAATAAGACCAACCCCATTACACTAGGACTAGCCGTTCTCGAAATATTTTAGTTTTTCGTATTTTTCCTACACCATTTTTGAAAATAAGTCCAGTTTTCAAATGAGAACGAAAATTGAATTAAAAATTAATTAAATTTAATTTAAATAAATAGAACGTGAATATAAGTCTGCATGGAAAGTCATGTGCTGCCCACATCAGATTTTACTTTCCTTGCAATACATGGTAATGTATAGGGAAAGTATTGGAATCATGTCGAAAATCGCAACTCGAGTTTTCGACGGATCTACACCTTTCGAGACCTCTAGAATACGAAAAAACTATTTTTAGCGTGACGTCTGTGTGTGTCTGTCTGTGCAATGTATTTATCCACTCTAACTCAAAAACTTATAGACCGAATTTCATAAAATTTGGTAGGCAAGTCACTTTGGTATGACCCTGGTGCTGATTAGTTTTTGGTACGATTCGTAAAAACAGAACCCGCCTTTTTTGTGAAATGGCCCTGTAAAAATAACATACATCCACTCTAGCTAAAATACTAATTGACCAAATTTCACAAAATTTGGTAGATTAGTTACTTGTACAATACTCTGTTGCTGATTAGATTTTGGCATTATCCGGAAAAGAACATCCTGCCTTTTTTTACGAAATGACCTTCAAAAATCGCCAAAATCTAAAAAAAAGCTACATATGATCAAATATATCAATTTAATGCTTGTTTTATATGTAATTTTTGATAAGGAAAAGAATAAGAATAACTCTATTACTCTAGGACTAACCGTTCTCGAGATATTTGAGACTTTTCGCATTTAGTTATGCCACTTTTGGAAAAATGTCCAATTACCAAATAAAAACAAAAATTGAATTAAAAATGCAAATTCAGTGTTATTTGGTCAAATTAAACTCAATCTAATGAATTATTAAAGAAATAAAGAACATATGAATTTGAATCTGCAGAGAAAGTCATGTGCTGCCCACATCAGATTTTTACTTTACCTGCAATACATGGTAATGTATAGGGAAAGTATTGGAATCATGTCGAAAATCGCAACTCGAGTTTTCGACGGATCTACACCTTTCGAGACTAGAATACGAAAAAACTATTTTTAGCGTGACGTCTGTGTGTGTGTGTCTGTCTGTGCAATGTATTTATCCACTGTAACTCAAAAACTTATAGACCGAATTTCATAAAATTTGATAGGTAAGTCACTTGGGTATGACCCTGGTGCTGATTAGTTTTTGGTGCGATTCGTAAAAACAGAACCCGCCTTTTTTTTCGAAAAGGCCCGTAAAAATTTCATGTCTCCAATCTAGCTAAAATACTAATTTACCAAATTTCATAAAATTTGGTAGATAAGTTACTTGTGGGATACTCTGGTGCTGATTATATTTTGGTATTTTTCGAAAAGAACAACCTGCCTTTTTTTACGAAATGGCCCTCAAAAATCGCCAAAATCTAAAAAAAAAAGCTACGTATGTTCAAATATATTAATTAAATACTTGTTTTATACATAATTTTTGACGAGGAAAAGAATAAGAACAACTCTATTTTTCTAGGGCTAATCGTTCTCGAGATATTTGAGATTTTAGTTATGCCACTTTTAGAAAAATGTCCAATTACCAAATAAAAACAGAAATTGAATTAAAAATGCAAATTTAGTGTTATTTTACGCAATTAAACTGAATTTAATGAATTATTAAAGAAATAAAGAAAATGGATTTGAATCTGCAGGGAAAGTCATGTGCTGCCCCCATCAGATTTTTTATATTAGCCCAATACTACAAGGGCAGAACAGGATTGCTACTAGGGCAGCAACTAATTCTGCGCGAGAAGGGGGAGGGGACTCATTGGGAACCAGCGTTTCCGGTTATGGAACTATCGCTTTCTATTCAAAAATTTACATTTTTCTTGAAGTATCTATTTCTCGGAATGTATTTTTTTTTTCTCGGAATAGATATAGCTTAGAGGATGACTGAAATCGATTCATCATCCAAATATTGAGTTGAGAGGATGAGGAGTTGCAAGGATTTACATTTCCGGTCCACAAAAATTTCTTCAAACGTCTATTTATAGAGATCGGTTATAGGTAGAGTGTACACAATGACTAATATTAATTTAGCATACAATTTTGCAGGAAGTCGGGGGTTCAACGATTTCCACTTCTGGTTCAAACATCCCTTCTTAACATTTTCTCAGGACTGTCTATAGAGAGAGTTCAGATGATGGTTGATATGTATTCAGCATTGAAATCCTGAGAGTGGAGAGGTTCGCTACGAATTTCCGTTTTCAGTTCGGTAGATGACACTTCCAGTTTTTTTTATAATTGGTACAACTGTATAAAATAAATAATGTTCCGTCATACATGAAGTTCACACACCATTTGCCTTCTTATGGAGTCTCCTTCATGAATTTATTGTTTTGTCCGTCTGGTTTAAATGTGACTATCAGTTTTCTTTTCCACGTTTTTACGCCAAGTTCTTACCCTGCTTTGCCGTTTCCATATCAAATACACCAAAAGTGCGAATGAATAGTGAATCATACATTTAATATCACTTCTCTAAGCTGAATGAAACTTAACACTGGTTTGTAATACGAATTCTTCAATTCAACATTAACCTTTTGCTGACGGTTGGGACAGCATCCATGGCGTCCATGGACGCCAATGCTTGCAATGAGGAATCGAACTGTTTGGGATAGGGTACGTGAAATACCTGCCTTTCTGAGAGGTTCTTCGCTTGCGATGGACGCTGTCCCATCTGTAAGCAAAAGGTTACAGTTATCAATATAAACGGACGGTAAAACGGTTCACTTGAGGAAAGACAAGTGATAACACTAGTCATGAGAGGGTGACCACTGATAAATAGTGATTATATACTAGATATTTTAAATTATTTTGTCAGTTTAAAAAAAACAGCATGTTCGGTTTAACTTCGATTTTATCAACATGAGCGAAATTTTGTCTTCACTGTTTTCGTAAAAGGCAGGAGCCACTTATAATACGCATCCGAAACAATGAAAACATTGAATAAATTTCTGTGCAGTCAACAATACATGGGTGACGTCACAATGAGCTTTATACACCAATCGTTGATGTTTCTGTTTTCCATTGTTTGGAGATCATTTTCTGATACATTTTGAAGCTGCTAGCTTGAAAATACTGAAACTCGTATTTTCAAGATCTCGTTTGACTCTATTTCGAAGTGATTCTGGTCTGGAAAGTGTTTCTTCGAAGGCAAGAAGTAAGTGCATCCGGTTATATGCAAAAGTATAAAACTAAGTGTTTAAAAATAACATCTCAATGGGCTATCGTTTGCATTCAGCTGTGTTAACTATAACATGCCTAGTCTTTAAGACAGTTTTAGCCATTTAAAGTGTATTACATTTTTTCAGATTACATGCATAATATTTATCTTATTTTATATTTTCTATCGTTTTCCTGCCATGTCACTAATCGCCGACATCAATAGCCACTTTCCGTTTCCTTGTGAAGCCATCGCTTTTGTACATTTGACACAGCCATTTTCCTTGTAATTTAATTGTGTTTTACAGATAATATGTTTTTTACTACATAATAATTTATCTGTCACCCACCACAAATACCAAAATTCAGATTTTGGCAGCTTTTCTCATATAATGCATTTAATTGAATTCATTAACGGTGAAAAAGTGATGAAAAGATCCACGGCACAGTGTTTGTAACGTTAATTGTTCATTGGACGCGGATAATTATACATCCGAATGCAACATATGAATCTATTTCGTAACCAATTAACTTATATTTCGAGCAATTCGAAATGGACAATGGTCAATATGCATAGCATCCGCAATAAGCAATAGAGTCCATATATTTAAATATTTTAATCATGAGTTCATAAATTAGGCGTCATTTTCATTAACTAGGTGCCAAAATCCGTCGCCAGAATTTTGCCAAGCGTTACAGACGGATTCTTATGATGGAGTCTTATATTATTTCCAACATATTGAATTTAAATCAATGCGTTGTCATTTTCAATAATTTAGCGTCATTTTTATCAAATTGCCGACCTTTTCATCAATTGGTTGACATTTAAAAAATTCGCCAAGTTGGCGATAATCCGTCAAATTCGTCGCTAAAACATCGTCAAGCATTATGTTCGGAGAAATAGGTTATTCTTATAGCAGATAAACGACTAAAGGCATCCAAATACAAAACTGTTACCCAAAGTCTCTTCTCTTATAGTAGATTCTTATTCTTTCCTAGATATTGGATTTTCATCAATTAATTTTAAGTTTCATTATTTAGCGTCATTTTTAACAATTTGGTGACATTTTTATCAATTTGGCTATATTTTCGTCAATTTAGGAACATTTAAAACACTCGCCAAGTTCGCGATATTCTGCCAAATTCGCAGGTTAAATTTCACCAAGCATTGTTTATGTAGAAATAGGTTAGACTTATGGTAGATAAACGAATAATGGCGTCAAATTACCAAACTATTACCCAAAGTATCTTCTCTCGTGAATGGAATAAGCTAGACCTACCAGAATGTAGATAACATATTTATCGCATAGTATTACATATGAAAGTAAACAGATTTCACAGAAGTTAATATTTTTTTTTACTTTATGTGATATTTTGATAAATTTATTTGAAAAATATGCAATATCTCGTGAACGTTTCATGCTAGCGTTCTAAAGTTTACGTCAATCGTTTTCTAATGAAAACATACATAAGAAATGATTATTTACGTAACTTTATTGAATGTTTTCATTTTTTAATGATTTTTTTTTATTTCATTTTAAAATTTAGGAGGGTTCTAAAGATTCGATTGTACAGAAAAACAATAGGTTCCCAGTATCCACTGATTGTGAGTTTTGTACAAAATTTTGTTTGGATCCTTTGATTCGTAAGTGAGATATCGTACACGCGCGCACACACAGGGCACCCCACAAAGGGGGGGGGGGGGGGGTAATTGGGACCATGGTACTGGGGCCCGGCGAACGATAGGGGCCCGTGGAAAAATATTTTTTCAGCATTATTTGTGCATATGAATTTGTAATAAAAAATATTTTATGATACAATATCGCATATTTTACGCAAGTATGAAATTACAAGTATAGAGTAAATTAGAAGCAACGCAAGTTATTTAAAATAATAACCCCCCCCCCCCTCCAAAAATTGTGAAAATTAAACACATGATACCTTAAACAACATATGATATGTTTTATTTCTTTGATTCCATATGTTTCAAAAAAGGACAAAAAAGACGTCGTCCGTAACGTACGAAGAATGCGGTATCCCATCAACAAGGGTTCAGAAAACCCGGTAAGAAAGTAATAGATTATACTCCACATAAATTGCTCAGCTTTGAAGGGAGGGCTACAGAGCATTTCCCAGATTAATAAAAGTAGCTTTTTGCTTTTTAGCTTCGAAAATTTGCAAGCATTGAACTGATAAAATAAATGCCTTTACAACAAGAAAAGAAAGCCCTCCACAGAGAGTCATCTCTTTGTGTAGAGGGTCTTTTTCACTCCCATACAGATGAGATAAGATCATGTGAATGGTCAGTTGTCCTAAAACAATAAACACATCAGGGGGCCCAGGTTCAGTCTACCGACAATATCTACGCTCTTTTGTAGCAGGAGAAAATCCTGGTTATTAGGCAATGGATCGGATGATCATATTTCCAGCTCTCAAGTTCTGTAGTAGATGCCTGAAGGAAGAGTGTTGTATTTCATCCTGAGGAATCCAAGTGGTCAGAATTGAAGACCTTTTGTCCAGCAGAATATCCGAGTGGATCCTCTAGAAACGAATTTATCGTTGATGAGTAAGATTCCTCGGTCTAATCCGATGAAAATGTGTTTTTATTTAGCAGTAAGATTTTGTAACTCGTATAAATTCTTCAATATTTGTAATTAATAGAAAATTGTTTTGCACAGGTGTCTGATATTAAGGTTTGTTTGAATTCTTATAATTTTTCAATATTATTTTTAATTGCCTTACAAATATTGATCTTAGAATTAACGTTATGTATTTTATCAAAATACTATATAGTTCTGTAAAATTATTCTGTACATTTAAAATTTGTATAAAACTTTTGGATGAATTGACTCATTGAGAACATCCCTGAAAACGTACAAACAGTACCATCTATGAGTACAACACAGATTGAAATAATGAAACAGAATGTCGTACAATTATTTCAATCGTGTAAACATCAGAATCCTATTCATTTTCAGTGAGGTCGGACCAGGAGAAGGCTTTTTTAATTGTTTATTCTTAAAATTGAAAAGACATACAAAATATTCATGTTACCAATATATGTACAGAAATAGTCGTTTAATATGGAATCTATTTTTATATAAAAAAAGCAAATAACATCATTTATAGGATGTTCCATCATCCAGATATTGCATGTTTTTCTTTATCTAAGTTTAAAAATTTATGAAAAAGTTAAATATGGTATTTATTGCCAACTGGGTGGTTAATTTAAGTACATTTAACCAGAAATGAATTGAAAATATATTTAGGATTTACCCTAAACTACTTTTGAGGTATTAGAAATATTACTTTTCCTACAACATAATTAAATAATTTCCATGCGATTAGGTATATTTATTTTAATCAGTGTCAACATAAGACCTATTTATTTTCAACGAGTTTGCGTCACAAGGAAATTCTGATTTTTTTCATTGTTTATGGATATCAATATATTTTCATTTGCTGGGAAGTTTTTCGTTAGATACATCAGATGTTTCAGTTACTGGGGCTGAGCATATTTTTTTGTTCTTTGAGTAGTAAATAAAACAATTAAAATTTACAGAAAATTTGTAGAATCTTTCAAATTATCAAGTAACTCAAGAAATTTTTTGCAACTGATGTATTGTTGAATCTGTCATACTACTGGAGAGGGCAGGAAGAATGAAAATTAACCATATCAGAATGCCGCAAAATACAGATAGGTCATTTTTCTTCGCCGGTGCACATTTATATACTACTAAAAATAACTACTCAGAGTTGCCCGGGTCCTAGATAAGCTTCCGCTAGTTAAATAATGCATACAGATAAAAACCACTCAATTTGCAAATCGCTTCCTCTTTTCATTCCGCAACCGTGGAAAGCAGAAAATAAAATAAATAAAAGAAACAAAATGAAATCATTTCTCTAGGCGAGAGGACTTAAACTGCATCGTGAGTTCCAAGGCTTGGAGGAGCATGCGCACAAATATCCACTGAGGAGAAAAATATACACATTTCTATAACGATATCTACAATTTTAAATTTTATGCGTTCGCTTGAAAATTCACAGCAAATAAAATAATGCAGTAATTAAAAATATTTCCGTTAGAATACGAGGATATACACACATATTTAAGTATCAAATAATATAAAATATACACATTTCAATGTATTTAAAAATAAATAAATTTAAAGGAATTGTCCTACGGATTGGGTTCAAACATTGTTAGGAAAAACGTTTTTCGATCTTTCCCATGGTGTCAAAATAGAAACTCTGCGATAATATTTTCGATCGTAAAGGGACAGATTTTTGTGAAAATCGCTCAAAATCGTGATTCAATATAAAATAACTAAAAAACGAATATGAATTAAAAACAAATCATCGAGTAGTATTTGTCGAGTCGTCCTGGAGTGTCTCTGAACCAGATCCCGTCGCTGTCCGCAGCTTAGATTCCTCGCTACAGACTACACACCTGCCTTCTTATATTAAGTAAAATTAACTTTTTGGTACCCCTATGGAGTGCTGATTTGAAGAAAATTAGAGACCAACTGATTTAGAAGATCCAAGCTACTATTACACATTATTAAAAAATCATTTATCGCAACAAGGATATTTACATATATCAGATTTTGATATGAAAATTCGATTTATACAGAAAATCAAGAGTGTTTTATCTGCATATCCTGCTTAGAACATGAAATAGAAAATGATCAAATAACGATATTGGAAGTTATTTTGGATAGTTCTTTTTTTACTTTATTGATGAATATATATTTACATTTTCATTTCACTAAATGATTATTTTTTCTACTGTGTTTAACTATTTTGTAACTGTTTTTTTTCCCAATGGCCAGGCACTAGACTCTTGTACTAGAGTCTACGTCGACTTACGTCGTCTGCCCTATGTACGTTCGACATCGTGAACCATTTTGCCGTCCCCAGGCGCACCAGGGGGGGGGGCGGAACACACTGCGCCCACAACACACAACATCCATGTCTTACGTGGGACTCGAACCCACACCGTGGCGGCCGATCGATCGCTGGAAATGCTCGCTTTGACCGTTCGGCCACCACGTCGACTTAAATGAGCCAACAGCACACGGTGTTCCCAGATGGTCACCCATCAAAGTACTATCCGCGCCCGATGCTGTTTAACTTTGGTGATCTAACGGGAACCGGTGTCTTCAGCACGGTAGAGCCGTTGACTCTACTATTTTGTAAATAAATAATTCAATTTCAAATTATTTAAAAATACTGAGCAAAAATTATTTTACTAAAGTTAACTTTAGCGAAAATGTGTTGGATACAGGGAGGGGGGGGGGGGGAATCACTCCCTTAATATACATGGGGCCCGCGGCACTACTTGGTACCCTGTCCCACTATTTGATGTGGGGGACCTGCGCACACACACACACACACACACACACGCCGCCTTAAAGCGTCTCATTCGTGTTCAGCGATGCTTGAAACGGGGATTCCCGTCGAAAACTAGAATTCGAATTTTTGACCCCGTCATAATACTTTCCTTATACATTATACTATGTATATAAGGTAACCGCTTGATGAAACACTCGTCCATATTTATCTTTATAATGCCGCTTGAACTTTTTTTCATGCTTCAGTCAACTCATATCTGGAGTTTTTGGAGTTAGGATTATAAAGCGAAAGGGCATTTTGGGGGTCTTCGTCGTACGTCGAACCTTGGATAATGGAGTCTTTAATATTCCAACGAGACAGTGACTTGTCAACATTGTATAGAGACCAAGTAGTCATGCGTCGAGGCTCTATTTCAGACATTCCTGCACAGAACCCAGCAAGAAGCAGCTGTTCATTTTTCTAAGGATTGGAAGTTTTTATTTTTTATTTTATTATTTTATAAAAATTTTTAATTCCTCCCTCCCCCAAACCTAATCAACACTAAATTACTTACAATGTATGACAATCACACACCTAAACAGCGACAGAAAGAGTGACATACTAAAAGTACAAGATTTGTATTTCAAGATATTCAAAGTACTTATTTTTCACCCCCTTTACAAAACGATTTTTATACTATGCAATGAAAACCATTTGCAGTCGAAATATCCCCTCGACTGTCTCAGTGAGGGCTATTTCAGTTTTTTGTTTATTTGTATCTCAGTCGAAGGTCCTTCATAGGACATAAAGCCATGAAATTAGTCATTTAGGAATGATTTGCGTTTTAATTATTCCAAATACAAAAGCAAAATTGTCTAGTACTAGATTTTTATAATTATCCCTCCATCCAATGATGCGAGCATGTGTCTTTATGTTCACCACAAAATGTGCAGCTTTTAATTGACACACATCACAGTCTCACCAGGCGATTTACCAGCCACTTTGTCCACTTCATTTTTACCGTCTCATGCTATTTTTCAGAGAAAATAAAGGTCACCCGAAACTATTCGAATTCGACATTTTGACGGTAAAATACGTTTACATACCACAAAACATTTCGAACATGTTTTGAAAGGCCTTTGTGCGATGTCTGTGTGGTGTGAACGCAATACAGAATGCATGCTTCTATAAAATTTTGTGTATAGATTTGTACTACAAGAAAAACTACAATGCGAGATATAATATAAAGACATTGAGAGCACGAATCATTCGTAAAAGAATTCCATTGCATTATTTTCTACTAAAACGAATGACTAGCCTTTGTCCAGGTTCTAGGTAAAAGGTCGCTTCATAAATAATACCACTCGATTTCTAAATCGCCCAATCAGTTTCAATTCCACTCATCACGAAATGTAAAATCAGTATATGAAGCGCACAGAAGGCACTCCTCGATAACAAAACAGAAAAATAAATCTAAATCTATCAGAAAATCCCAATGAGATAAGATTCAAATTGCATAAAATTAGCTATGAGATTATACAAGCTATACTGAGACGTCATATGATATCACTTTATAAAATTATAGAATATCTTTTGGCATTGATTCATGTGCTACACATAGATTGTCACAATTTTCAATTTAAAGGGTTGCTCATAGACATCGAAATAAAAAATCATGGAAAAATAATAATAGTCTAATACGTTTCGGATAAGTTTGTTTTTGTAAACAAATGCAAGGGTCCCTTACAATGCGCACCCGAAACAATGAAAAAATTTAATAAAATTTCACGCTGTCAACAATGAATGGGTGACGTCACAATGAATTTTTGTAGCCAATCGTAGATGTTTCTGTTTTCCCATTGTTTGGAGATCATTTTCTGATAAACTTTCAAGCTGCTTGCTTGAAAATACTGAACACTCGTCGTTATAAACTTCTGTAACTCTATTTTAACGTAATAAAGACCTGGAAAGAGACCAGACGTTTCTTGGAGACAAGAAGTAAGTACATATAGATTCAAAACTAAGAAGATTGAGTGTTTAAAAGTAAATTTTCTGTGTGATAACTTTTTCCATTAGTCTTGTAAACCTAAGTTTTAAGACAGTTTTTTTCCATTGCATGCGTATTACATTTTTTCAGATTTCATGCGTAATATTTATCTGATTTTATATTTTCTATCCTTATTTCCTACCATGTCTTTCAAATATCAGTAGCCACTTCCAGTTTCCTTATGTAAATATATTGACGCAGATACATACATTTGACGCAGCTCTTTTCCTAGGAATTAAGTTATGCAGACGGTTTGTTTCTCCTTACCATATAATAATTTATCTGTCACTCCTCACAAATGCTGATACAGGTTTCACTTCCTGTATGAAGCCGCTTGGCGAAATTTTATAGTATTGGACAAACTGCTTGGGTTATGAACATGCCTGATGTAAAGAATTGTCCATAGATTTCAGTAAATACCACCATTTTTACCTCCGATTCTTTCTGGTGCATATTAATATGTGGCATGATCCCATGAATGGTCTATAAATTAATCGTCTTTAAGACACTCGTCCAATATTTATCTTTTTAATTCTGCTGTTTTCACTATTCAATCAGCTGATATCGGGATTTGGTATTATGGAACGCTTCTGGGTATATGTAAAAGCCTTTTTGAGGTCCTTTGACGTTGAGCTTTGGGTTACATAGTTCATTTAAAATCTGTTATGATCTCCGTTTTTAAATATTTAAACGAAACATTGACAAGTCAACTCCTCGTAGAGTTTAAGTAGTCATGCGTCGAGGTTTATCTTAAAAGTTGCTGCATAGAAAACAGCAAGAAGCTGTTGTTTATATTTCTAATTATTGGTTCGGGGTAAGATTTAAAATAACTAAAAAACTAATTTGAAATTTTAAAAAATGACGCCGACTGACACCTATGTATGTCCTGGAGCATTCTAACAAAGATAAATTTCTATTTTAAAAATAGTTTTAATATTTGTAGTATTTTATGGAATCGCAATGGACCGTCTCTACTTTCATATCCCCCTCAGGTCATCCCGTTTCAAGAGGGGTAGGGGTGAGTTCTCAGCATTCGAGAAGAACTTCCGGAGACAGGTTTGGAATCTTTTTTTCTGCTTTGCAGAGGTAGATAAAGTCCTTGTGTGGCAACATAGGTGGAAGCCATCTGCTTCATTTCGCGTTTTCATAGGCGGTCATAATGAAGTATCGGAAATATAAAAAAGGCGTTGTTTACGGAAGATTGAGGTTTGCTTCTTTTCCTGCAGCTGCTTTACTTCATCATTTACTTTTTCCAAATAATTTGAATAATGTTTATGAGCATTTTTTACCTCCCTAAATTTTGAGCGAAATATTGAAAATATCACCAAATTATCAAAACCTTACAGAAAGTTAAGCAAATAAGACATTTCTTATGTAAATTGTCATTAGAAAACAATTGACTTAAACTTTAGAACGTTCTTGTGAACCGTTCTCGAGATATTGCAGATTACCAAATTAATTTATTAAATAATCACATAAATTAAAAAGAAAATATTAACTATTCAGAAATATATTTATTTTTCATATGTTATATCATGCGATAAAAATAGTGACATCATTCTCATGGATCTAGTTCGCTCCATTCATGAGAAACGATACGTTGGGTAATACTTTTGTTTTGAACGCCAATAATCATTTATCTGCTAAAAGAATAACTTATTTCTCCGTCCATAATGCTTGGGGTGATTTTGGCGGAATGTCGCCAACCTGGCGACCTCTTTTTAATGTTGCCATATTCACGAAAATAGCGCGAATTTGATAAACATGACGTTAAATCAATGAAATGACGAGTAATTAATGAAAGTTCAATTTCATAGAAAGAACGTAAGAGTAGACTATAAGAATAACCCATTTCCCCGTCCGAAAGCTTTGGCAAGAAATTCAGCGGAGCGTCGCCAACTTGTCGACTATTTTAAATGTTGTCAATGTGACAAAAATGTCGACAAATTGATAAAAATGACGTCAAATGGTAAGTAATGTTTAACAAATTATGATTTCCGTCATGACGAGCATACCTTCTAGTATACAAGAATTGCTCTTCTTTCCATAACACTTGGTGATGCATTTTGGCGAACTTGACGTATAATCTAGCAAAATACCGCGAACTTGGCGATATTTCCCCTCAGACTGACGAAAATATTGTCAAAATTGCAAAAATGATGCCTGAAAATGTAACATTTTTCAACTGAGATAGTAAAAGTGAATCAAATTTTGGATGGAATTGAATGGAATTTTAGTCTGAGTTCTAAAATTGTCCATTATCTAAAAGAGCAATAATTTTTTCTGTTACTATATGCGGATGTAATATAGAACATTTCAAACTTCTAATTGAATTTATTTAGGAATTCGAACGTCCGCAGAACTCCCGTCAAATTATAATATTGGAAACTTTAATTTTTCTGTTTGATTTATCAAACAGCCAATCTATTAGTTGCAATCTATTAGTTACAAGTCTCTAAATTACAGGAAAGCGTTAGTTTTTTAAGCAGTCGCTCAACAATTCAAACAGTTATGTCCATGACAATATTTATATCTACGTTGATGTTGTTATATTATTTCTCTTTGTACCCAAATTGAAGCCTCTACCTCATGAAACTCGTTCGAACATTTTCCCTTGTGAAATCCCCCCTAAAATAATAAATATATGAAAACACCTAAAATCCATGCTGTCTATCATATATTTTAACGGTGTTCCAAATATTCAAGGTCTATTGTGCAATAAACCTGGATTTTCCTGTTGACATGAAAATTTGAGCATTCTTGCTTGGAACAACGCCTAAAATTATAAATATTCGAAAACAAAAATTATACATGATAGTCTTATCATATGATTTACCTATTTTCCAAATTACAAATTTCTAAAGTTCAATATACCTGCAGTTTCACGTTTAATCGATCAGTTTAGTCAGCACCCCCTCCTCCCCCCTCCCCCCCTACACACACACACCACTTAAAAACTGGAACGCTCGGATTTCTTAAAACAGCCGGACAAATATTCCAGAGTCGCTTCTTTTGCGTCTCACTCGTAATAATTTCTCACAACACATTTTTCCGTGAGTCTCATCGTAAATTAGGTGATAAAAACCGGCAAAAGCATCATTTGAATTAAAACAACAAGTGTTAGGGGAAAAAATAACGCGAGGAACTTAATGTTCAGTAGTAAGCATCGCGTGGAACATAAGTTCCATTCGAAAAGTGGACGACGCGCTACTCGCGCAAACGAAGGATTGCAAAAAAAAAAAAAAAACTGAAGCTGAAAAATTCCGCGAGCGTATTTATACGTGCGGAAAAACAGAGAAGTTCAGACAAACGGCAGCAGTTAAAATCCGGTTACCGAAATTAGAGTTGCCAAAATTAAAACTCAAAACTGCGATAGCAGACGACACGGAAGTATGCGAACCAATTAAAATAATTCACGAATTACAAAGAGGCGCGAAAAGCGCTTAGGCGTCGTGTCAATCGCTGTAAAAGCCGGCAAAACCAAGATTTCAAGATGACCGCAACTGAAATTTTTAAAACGCACTGAACATGGATATAACGGGAAACTATAGAAAAAACGGAATTTCTAAACAAAATGGGAAAATGAAACATCAAATCAAAGGGAATTTTAATGGGAATCAAATAAAAAACATTTTTATAAATTTACAAATTAAAAGTAATATTAATTTAGGGAATGGAACATTTTTAATTAAGAATATTTTGAAGAAAATTAATTTAGAAGAATAAAAATATTCTAATTAACGAATAAATGAAAAAAACCCAATAAATATTATTTAAATATTACCAAATTGAGAATATTGAGCCAGGGAAAAATAAATAAAAGCAAATTTCAAACCCCTAAATTACATAAAATCTAAAGCAACCCAATACTGACAAACTTAAAGGATATAGAGAACAATATAGTATTGAAGAATTATATATATATGTGTTTATGTACATAAATATATGTCCGTCTGTACGTACATGTGGCTGTTTATATGACTGAGTACATGCATGAAATCAGTGGATTGGAGATCATACCATTAGTTTATTACAGTAAAATTTAAATTTGTAGTTAATCATATCGTTTAATAGGACAGACTCTATAATAGAAGACAAGTTTGTAGCTTTTCCTAAATCTCTTTGCACTCAAGTTGTCTATGCCGAAAATAATGTCAATTCTTATGTAGATGAGACTCCTATGAATGAATCCATTTACCTCCATGGTTATTGTGTCGCATTTCTCAATTTCGCGGAAGCGAGATTCGATCCTAACCCATTGAGGACATAACTGCAAAATGAAAGAATTGCTTAGTTTCAAATGGCAACAATGAAACCCTATATAAAAATAAAAATTCCCCAGAATGGCTCACTCGAACTTGAGCCGTCGAAGTGGAAGGATCTTAATTGTTCACAGTTCAGAATTTGACTTAAAAAAAGAATTATCGAATTCTGCAGCATTTACAAATCTATCCGTAAAAGCACAGAAGCTTAAATAAATGTAATGTTAATATTTTATAGGTTATTTATACAGATTTTCCTTTACATACAATTTTTTAGTGTCTGTATTAATGTGTTTAATATTTGTTTAAACCGTAATTTCCAAATGTAGTAAGATAGATTATTTATGTTCAATATGTATTGCGCATTCCAAAATCTGTAGGATGAATTGTATTTAGAAATTTATTTCTGGTTGTGATAAGTGAAATAGGTAAACAACTTGCGTTCGAATTTCTGAAATTCAAATTTTCATTACGATTTGTATGCGTTAAGGAACTCAATTTCGTAATGTTTTTGGACCGCAAATTCTTTGTCAATTCTGAAATAAAACATATAATTCTTAAAATTTGAATGTTTCGATATCTTACTAATCCTTAAATACAAGAAATCGAAACGGTTTGAACAGAAATCCATTTTGTCTTTGCCGGCGAATTTTCGGATTGTTTTTAGCACATTTCTTGATTCCAGTACAATCAGATATATTATTTAGATTCCTATTCTGTTAAAATAAAAACTGATGAAAATTTTGATAATGCAATATATGGATTATAATCTAGATTTGGAACGTAACATTAATATCCAGCTGACTCCGTTCTTTACAGTATTGCCAATTTATTACGCATTTCAGCAGTGCATTTAGTTAGCTATTACCATATTTAAACATCCATATGAAACGTCTCCAAAATTTCAAAGTTTGTGCGTAAAACGTGATATTGGTTTACAATTTAACTTTGATAATAAATTGCAAAAAATCCCTTTTATATGCTAGCTTGAAAATTGCTTTAAAGATGCTTTTAAATATATTCTTAAAATGTAGTTTCCATCAAAGAAAGCCATTATTTTTTACACAAGAGCGAATTTTCCCTTTTTTTCCACATTTAATCCCCATTATGATTAATCTTTTATTCAAAATCGAATTTTTCGAAAATGTTCTGTAGAGAGGGTGCTCCCTACCAAAACGTTCGAAAAGAGAAATAATAGAAAAACATTATTTGCGATGAGATCGAAATTTTTTTTTTAGTTTATTTTTAATTTTATATTACTTTACCATTATGAATAGCGTGCTAAACTTAAACCTGTCTTAAAGGAAAATTCGATGATATAGCCAAAAACGTTTGGATTGTTTTTCGAAGGTAATAGAAAGATTTTCTTTTCGCGACTTCAAAATATTTTTATTGTGTCGCTCCTGCCGACGTTCGTCAATCGATCGGTTGCTCCTCTAGAGTGTATCCAAGGAGATTATTTAAGACGTATTCCCGCGTTGCATTATCGGCATGGTTTGTATATCGACGTTGTATAACCGGAATGTGAAAATCGAAGCGTGGGAATTATTTTACTTCGAAACAGGCGATTTGGAAATCGAGTAGCATCATCTGTATAAGTATTATTTAATTAAATGGCTCTCATTTGGGTCTCGGGCAACGACAAGTCATTCGTTCTAGTTAAACATAAAATCATGCCAGATATATTTGTTTTATCAAACACCGATACCAAACTTCAGTTTATGACTCTTCCACTGTAGAGTAAGGACATTCTCTGTAGGGTCGTGCGCTGGTCGTAAGGTCATGTGCTGTACACATCAGATTTTTTCAATGGTTCTTAATGTCTTGATTACTTCATTTAAAGCTCGCCTATGCTTTTACATGTGCGGCTAGTGAAAATTCGACTGTGCCAGGAAAAGCTATTCCGTTTTTAAATAAATGTTAAAGTATTCTTGTTCTCAAATGTTTGACGCAAGTATCATTTAGAATCATATCTGCTGTTGAAATCTATACAAACAAAAACGACCGAAAATGCTGTTTGTTTGAAATCTTTATAATGGCCCGACTGGGTGTAAATATGAGAAGTGAGTTCATAGAATTAAAATAAAACAGGGTGATTGGGAGTAAAATATTATAAATATTATGTAAAACAATACAAAATGTCTTAACCATCAAAATATGTAAGAAAAACCAAGTTGTTGTAGTAGTCTGAAACTTTCTTTCGCTAGGAGGTTACAGTCACGAAAATGAAAATCGTTATAGATTTGCCTTGTCATTGGCTTTGAATGCATTATTTCGTTACGATTCTCAATTCCGCGGAAACGAGATTTAATTCTAAAACATTGAGAACAGTTTCTCGATGTTAAAAGTTTAGTTCATTAAAATGGCAACAATAAAATATTTTATACAGATATATAAACGTAAGAATCTCAGAGTTTCTCATTCGAAGCTGAATGACCGAGCTGTAAGCATCCGAGTTCCCAAGCTGAGGATTTTCTTAACCAGAGAAAAACGATCGACTTCGTTTAGAAATCTTATCGGAATAAAGTATTCAAGCACACAATGTAACGTTTTAATTTTTATTTACGAGATGTTTATACAAAGTGTCTTTTAAATCCCACAATTTCTTTCTCGTATTAAAGTATTTGAAATTTGACCCAAATATATGTTTCTATAGAACGTAACATTCCGATGCGGTACATGCAATGGATTATATATGTTTGATGTGCATCGAATCATTTCAGAATAGGCAAGATTAAATACATTTATAATCATATTTTTGCTTTTAATAAATAAAATAAGCTAAAAGTTTGCACTCGAAACTTCTGAAATTCAAATTTTGTTTACTACCTACATGCAACTACGATATGAGTTTTGTAATACACAAATAATTTATGAAGTATTTAATTAAAAATGAATATGTTTTTAAATGCTGTTAATATACCCTAACTACTAATATTTAAAACGGATTAGACGTTAAAAAATCTAATGTGGGCAGCACATGACTTTCCCTATATAATACAATGCATTTACTTATCACAAAGGGAAAAAATGATGTATAAGATCCAAGGAACAGTCTTATTAACTCTCAATTCTGTATATATGGCGCTTTTTCATCTGACAACATGTAACACTGTTTCAAAGTACCCAAATGACTCGAAATTGACAATGAATTCAACAATAATTTGGAGTCATTTTCGATACTTTAGCTTCGTTTTTATAATTTTAAAGGTATTTTCTTCAGTCTGGGCCAAAGTGTTGCCAAGTTGTCGGTATTTCGCTGAATCAGTCGCCAAGGTCGCCAAAACGATTGCCAAGAATTACAGATAAACCGAGATAAGAGCTTTTGTTACATAAAAATATCTATTGGCGAACTATTAGACGCCCATAAAATGCGTTTCTATTACCCAAAGTATCTTCTATCGTGAATGGAACGAACAAAATTCACGACAATAATGTAAACAAATTTATATCATAATATTGCATATGAATTGTAAACATATTTCACAAAAGATAAGAGTTTTTAATTTTGTGATGCTTTTAATAACTTTGTTTGAAAAAATGTACAATATCTCGAAAACAGTTTATTTTAGCGTTCTAAAGTTTATGTCATTGGCTTTGTAATGAAAATTTACAATAAACATATATGATCCTTTAAGTCACATTCTTGAACGTTCCGTTATTTTAAAGTTTTTTTTTTTACTTTCATTCTAAACATTTTTTGTACTTTTGATTGCGTTTAAATTCAGTATTGTTCATTGGATCGTAATAATCGTACCAAATTACATTCAAAACGTTCTATTTGTTCGTAAGATACTGCATCCACACAAATGCATTAACTAAAAATGTTCGATTCGAATTCAGGGAGATTTGAAACGTACTCTATCGTTGAAAACACATGCGAAATTTCGATCCCATTACGCTGCTTCCCCTATACATCACACTATGTGTATAGGGAAAGTACTAATTTATTTTTTGGCAGCTTTTGGGGGGTGTTATTTTATGGTCGGCAAATTTTCTAAATATTTTTTAGCATATTTCTTGGTAACTGTGCAATCAAAGATATTCTGTTCGTGAAAGGGTTAAGGGAGTGGATCCTTTTGTGGGTTCCCGATTTGCGGTCGATTCATTCTTCTTCGACCGACAACGTCTGACCTACATGAAGGTATATAAGGCATCAGTTTGGACGGCAGGAAGTGCCACACAATTTAGACCTCCATCCATATGGGCCGTACCCTATAGATGCTGGATGAAAATTTTATTCCTGGATGAAAATAGGATCCGCTCGAATATTCCAAGAAAATTGAAACTCATTCTATTTTGAATAAAAAATATTAAACTGAAAATTTCCTCAAATCGATAGGAATTGCCAAAAAAATTTAATTTTATTAATAGTCCAGATTTTCTGAGTGAATTTTCGACAATTTTTTAAAATATTGGTCGATTTTACAATGTTTTGTAGCGTTACGAAATTTTCCAAAATTTGCAAAGTTTTAACTACGTCCAATTTGTCGCCGAGTGGGACAAACGGGTGGACAGCCAGCAGAACAGATCCTATCGAAACGGAATTAATGTATAAACCTTTAACAAAACACAAAAAAAATTACGACCCATATAGCCTAGGACCAAGACCTTCAAACAAAATGCTGCTGTCCCACGAACACTAAAACTCAATGTATTTTGAATCAAATATGTAAAATTAACAATTCTGAATAAGCGACGTGGTTTATCACAGACACAGACTTAATTTTTATACTAGATTTTAAATTTTAATTAAGATTTTAAAATTTAATCAATTTTGCTTCATTTTCGTTCATTCAGCGTTAGTTTTATCAATTTAACGATGCCAAATTCGTCGCTTTTTCTCCAAATGTTTCGTTCCAGATAGATATATCTGGGTGATTATATATAGTACATTATAAACCTGTTCATAGTTATAGGGAAAGTTATTTGTTTGGCTTTTCTTATCGCTTTTCTAAAATAATTAAATGTCTCATATATTTTGAGTTAATATTTATTTATAACTTGTCGAAACTTGATTTCCTTCGGCTTGACTAAATTTTCCTTTCGTATTATTTTATGAGTTGTGGAAATAAGAATTCCAAAGTAAAATTTAATCTTTTCTTTGACACTTATTGAAAGAAGAAAAGGAATCAGTAAACTAAACATCAATCCAATCCGCCAAAATTTTCTTGCATTGACGTATACTTCCTTGAATTCCGATTCTCCTTTATTGTCTTTTATCTCCATAGTATAGTCAATACTGCATAAACTCAAATATATAAGCATGCCAACCGGTATCGAGGCTTTCTACTACAAGACCAATAGCTTTCTTCTGCAGGACCAACAAGGAGTGTGACATCATCCATTTAAGTAAATTCGGTAACTGGGGTTAAAATTGATCACACTGTTGAAAGTAGGAAATAAGTTGGCATCGCCGAGGTGAGAAATGAATGAGAAAAGTGAATGAGACAGAAAATCGAGATGCGTGGTGAACGATAAAAACAACGGAGGGAAGGAAGTGTAGCAGTCAATAAAGTATGAGAGGAAAGGAAAGAAGACGGTAAAAGAACGGATATCAGGACGAATTAAAATAACTCAATAGTGAGTGAAATTGAGCAAACGGTTACGAAGGAACATGACGAAGGAAGAAACATTTAAATCAGCTGTAAGGATACAAACAATGAAAATAATTAAAAGTTGCTTGAAAACAATTAGATCAAATAGGGAAAAAGGAAAACAAAATATAACTGATTTCCAAACTAACTTCCTGAAATAAAATTGCGAAATCTAACTAAAATCACCCTCAAAAATAGACTTAAAATTTCCATGCGAAAGGAATGAAGGAATAATGACGGTCAACAAGAGTTTGATTGAGAAACAATAGAGAAGTTCGATTCAGAAATAGAATTAGGTGTAAAAAGGATCTTGGCTTCAGCAATATTTTGAGCATAATGAGAGTTCCAAGAATGTTCAGAAATTGGATCCCTCTCGTTTGGTAACATAACTCAATTGAGCCGAAATTTGAGAGCTCTTTTTGTTTGAGCCACTTCTAGGACCATTTTCACCTGCAATAAACATATCGCCGATTGAAGACAGGGATGGGGCCCACAAGTGAGGAGAAATCAATTTTGTTAAGCGGTTTGAATACACACCTAAAATTGAAACGAGAACTTCTGCTGTTTTCATGCAGTTGCCGAACTTACGCGACGTCGCGGTTCCTTCTGGTCTTGAGGAAGGAATTCGAAACCAGTTGACCTGCATATATTTCTGTTTAAACTGTATTTACGAATTTATTTTATTATTGAGTTCAGGAGTTTGTTTTGAGCGTTTTTACACCTTTTTATTTAACTAGATCCGCTGTCCGTGTTATTCAAATCTTTGAAGCCCTAGCTAATCAGATTCCAATGACATTCGAACATGAAATTTGGAATGTCGTTATCTTTAGTAGTATATTTTATTTCTCTGAGTTTTGGATCTGATCCAGCAAGCTTGACATTGGCACGCTACAGAAATCAACTGATTTTGGGGACTAAATCTGGGACCGGGGAAAATAGAAAATCCACATTTGGTATGTCGTTGCCTCTTGTGGTTCACATCATCAGACGCATCAACCCAACACAAATGCAGGGAAAATAAAAACGGAAACTTTAGATCGGTTGACAAAATAAAGGGAGAATACAAAATACATGTTTCATATTAAGATATATGACAAATTAGCTGTCGGAAATGAATTAAACGAGCACAACTGAAGGAAATTCCAGATATACTCTCATATTTAAGAAAAATAACACGAACGCTTTAGGTGGACTAGAAAATAAGGGTATAATAAAATGTAGGGGAAAATTAAAAATACTAAAATGCGTGGAGTGCGATATCAAATAATTGGAATAAATTAAGGATGAATACAAATATTCCAGTAAATACAAATTGCTGTTATTTTATTCACTGGAGAAAAGAATATGTACAAAAATGTTCAAATTCAATTTTGATTTAAGATAGGTAATGTGCGATAACATTTTCAGAAATATATTAATCACTATAACATTCAACATAGTTCGCCTTTGAAAATATATCCCGTTACGCAATAAAAACGAAAATTGAATTATAACTGTGCATTCAGTGTCATTTCAAATAATGATGCGTGCAACTAAACTCAATTCAAAAAACCATTAAAGAAATAAAGAGAAAATGAATTGGAATCTGTAGGGAAAGTCATACGCTGACCACATTAGATTTTTCTTTTTGAATTGACTGTAGAAAGGAGAAGTTATAGAAATCGTTCAGCTTTAAAATTTTTGAATATTTCAAGATAATGATATTTTGAATATTTTTATTATATGAAGTCTATTTTCAAGTTCATTTCTGTTTTTGATGAATGAAAATAGGTTAACAACTAGCGTTCGAATTTCTTAAACTCAAATTTTTTTATGATTTATACGTAATGAGGAACTAAATTTTGTACTGCTTTTGTGCTGCAAATTCTTTCTGAATTTTATAATAAATCATATATAATTTTAAAAATTTGAATTAAACTGTTTCTTAATCTTATTGCCCCCTAACTATACCAGAAATTATAGCTATGTGAACAGAAACCATTTTATTGTTGGCGAATTTGCGGACTGATATGAACACATTTCTTGCTAACGATACAATCGGAAATATCCTTTAGATTCATATACGGCTAAACTAAAAAAAATAAACTAGATTACATTCTAGGTTTTGAACGCAACTTAAATACCTACACTGACTCCATTCTCTAAAACATTACCATTTCATTACGCATTTCTGAAATGCATTAGGTTCGCTATTTCTGAATTTTCCACGTACGTATGTTAAACTTATTCAGTACAGGGTGAATCAAATAAAGGGTGTTCAGACCTAGCTCTCTGTAGGGAGAGTATCAAAATCCAATTTCGTACACGTACTTTCATGAGTATGCTGTTTCGATTTCGAAAGAAAAACAAATAGTTCAATATTCGGCCTTTAGTGGTAAAATCGGGCGCTGATATCCCCCATCATTTACGTATTGCAAATTATATCTTATAATCGCAGTCTATAAAAGGAGTCACAAAGTCTTTTACCACGCATCCACGGATGTCATGTAGGTCACCTTACCAGATAGACTTTCCTTTATTAACAAGTGACGGTGAGGCCATCAAGAAAACAGCAGTGCTTCCTGCTGCAGTTAAGGCATTTCGACGGTTAAAAGGTTTACGTAGAAGTCCAACCACCCTGTATGGTCTTTGGAACTGTTTCTTGCAATATGTGTTAGACAAGTTAGACTGTAGGCAATTTGCGGAGACCCAGGTCATCCTTAGCGGCCGAAATTTGAACTTTTTTTTCTTCAGATACTGAAACCGCATACTTAGGTAAGTATATGTACGAAATGAGTTGAGACTCACCCAGTAGTTCTTCCTTCCTGGCGTTTAATTTGAATCTGCTTTCACACTACAGTTAGAAACTTGTTGGATCCGTCTCAGCTTACAGATTTACGAAACCATCGAAAGTTCTTTTATAATTCGGGGTGATGACACAAAGGGATTTACGCCACTCTGCCTCTGAGAAATAATAAAAACTGAATTTGATAAACTTCACTGCCATCAGGATGTGGAAATACTATTCAATCTATATTTTTATTTAACATGTTAACGTCATTGTAAAATAGTTTTTATGCTTCTATCTGCAAGGGTTTTAATAATTCTAAAATTTATCAATTATTGTCGCACAGAATAATGACTAGTCATTTCGAACGCTCGAAGCTGGCATGAAAATTGCTAGTAAATATATAAACGGATCCGATACTGTCGAATGTTAAGTTTTCAATTTCATGTTTCAAAAGAAAGCTCAGCATGCCGATGGAAACAGCTTGAGTGGAAAAAGCTACAATAGAACAGTAAAGATTGATTCAAGATAGATTTTTGAAAGTGGCATAGAATTACAGGATTTAACGGTTTTCATTGAAACGTAGACACGCACATTGCTGGACTTGACAAAGAAATTCTTTTGATGGAAATAATTACCTGGATGAACCAACCATTCAATGGATCAGTTATTATAAACTAGAAATCTGGGTCAACCAATCTGGGCAAATTAATGATTCCCTCAAAGCATCCGAGGTTGTCAAAGAAATTAAATTAAATGAATAGTGTAGATCACATGAGATATAAAATTTTCCACCAATTGACATTTACTAGCTACACATGACAGTTACTCAGGATATGAGTTGGTGTTCACAATAATGTGACTGGACAGTGTAGATAGAATTTTTTCTTACTTCGAGCGAAATCTTGGAAATTTTACATAATTTTAATATGGCAGCATAGGACAAAATTGGACATCATCCTGCATAACATGGTTGTCCAATGATCACCAGACTTTGTCTTTTTAATCATTGCTGCGAAAAATAACAATTTTATTCCGTGACGTCATTAGGGGAGCAAGTGACTCCCCTCCCCCGGGGGTACATTGTCAAGCATGGTATCAAACGAAATATTTCTTCAAGCCCTTTAAAGTGAAGGGTAACGTCCTGTAGTTGTACTCACGATCCCGATTTTTCACACTTTTTCTTGTAAAATTTAAAAGAAGGGGGATTCTGGTATGAGAAATTCCACACTCAAGTTAATTCAAAATATATTATTGCGCAATCGTCTTAAAAGTCATTCCTACTAAAACTGGGATGAGTTCCAACAAATAGATGCTTGCACGGAAGATTTTGAATGCAGATAATTAAAATGCCTTTTACCTCTGCGTAAAAAGAGGCGAAAAGGAAATCTCGTTCCCCTTTTACTCGTTGTGCAAAACGTGCTGGAGGAGTCATGAAATAATCTCTTTTCAAAGCAAATCTCATTCGGGAGACAGCAGATGATATTGAAGGGTCACTGTGCTTTTTGTGTGTAATTTTTTAATGTCACTTAAATACATATATATCAATCGAAAACTAAATTATTTTTTTATTTTGTTTTTCTAGATAGTACAGTTCTATTAAAAGAAGGAGAAAGAATTACAAGACAAAATGTCGGTAACCAATTATGTATTTAACAGATTTTCATCATTTTGCCTTACCATCTTAAATTTCTTACGCTTTCTTTCAGGTCGGAATCGCTTCATTCTGCCCATGCTCGAAGCGTCCCTCCAAACAAGCGCCTCCTGTTCCTCTTCTGGAGGAACCTCTGTAGATGAACTTATGGAGGTGGTTGTGGAACCTGCTCCACCTCGATCTCCGTCCACCACCAGCGATGTCCGTGCACCAGGTCAGAGGGCAGGCGACCAAGTGGGAGGGGTTGCTGAACCTCTGTGCCCCCCTGAGAAGAAGAGCGTCACTTGGGCAGACCCCCTGTGCTCGGTCATCGTCACAGACAGCGACAGTTCAGAAGCAGAAGAAGACTGCATCATGACTCGATATCGTTACTCATTTCCTTTCGTATCCTTTTTCGGATTCGCATTTATTGTGTATCTTTTCTATTATATTTTAAAAACTCTAGTATTTTGAAATTGAAAACATTTCATCTTTTTAACAAATTACTAAAATTAATACAAATTTAATACGATAAGTGCTAAAATTATCAATCAGCAAAAGAATAATTGATATTCTAAAATAATCCTAAAGCCATAATATTCTAAAAACTTGTAGCGTACCTGTAAATTTCTAAAGTTCCTAAAAACTGTCTGAAATAAACTAAAGTTGCCCCAAAGGTGCCAACTTTAAAGTTAACTAATAATAATAATTAAATTAAGATATTAAAATCATAGAATTATTTACCAAACGAGAATTTGGAATAAAAAGGAACATCAGTTAGCCAAAAGGAAATTTAGAACCTAATTAACAACACAACTAAAAGTTAAAAAACCCCCAAAATCCAGGTTCTAGAGACTTACAATTTATATGTCAAGTGGTCTTACTCCTACCAACACAATTGAACTTAAAATAATGCAAAAGTAGAACAACTAGAATTTAAAGGGGAAAGAATAATATCACCAAGGGCTCCAAGAAAATCTTCCGGCATTTACAGGAGAGGACTCCACTGGGAAAAGTCACCAAAGTTCTTATAGGGGCTACTCATGAAGAGCAAAACACGGCATAGGAGGGTTAAATCCATCAGTATTCAAGAAAATCACCGACCAGATTCCAATTCCAAAGAGCTATTACAAACAGGGCGTTTAGAAACGATGAAATAATTTCTCCACACAGCAAACCTCTGAACGAATTCTTAAACGAAAATAACAAATTTAGAATCACATTACAGGGAATAAAAAGAACTAAAAATGGAATCACAAATTAGCCAATTTAAATATATTTAAATTGCTAAAACCTAAAAATAATGAACTTTCGTCATTTGAAATACAATACCTATGGAATAGATTGGCATTTGGAGCAGAAGAATAATAAAACCTAAATAAATGAAACATAGACAACCAAATTTAAGAAAAGAGCATAATACGTAAATAAGTAGCCTGAACCCGTTTTTACTACTAAACAAACTTCCTAAAATTATTAAATAGCAAAAGCAACCCAACACCTATGTAATTGAAAATGATTAAAGCTCCAATACGAAAATTATTTCTTTCGAAATTTTCACATAAAAAACATTTAAATCAGTTAAAGAGACAAGACTATAACACCTGAAGCAAATACCCGGTCGACCATGTTGCCGGATGACAGGCACACCGAGCTACGTTCCCAGCAACATCGAGAGCGTAAAGGTGAAAATGTTATGACCAGATAACCACGACATGAAAATACGCGAACGACCCAATACATTTTTGTACCGGTCGTGGACGTTTATGTGAATTTATTTCACTTAATCTGAGTATTAGTAATTAAGTTTTATCTAATTTTAATTTTGTTATTTAAGATTTTTGTATTTTATTGCTGTATATTTAAGATTTTTGTATTTTATTATTGTGTATATAAGATTTTTATATTTATTATTATATATGATTTCTATGATTTACCATTTTCTTCATCCTTACAACTTTTTTATTCTCTTTTAAAACCGTGAACAAGCATACTGCGTCTTCATTCTGGGAGGGTTACATGACTTACTGCGTTCGTTTCTCGTGCACCTCCATCGCGTCACCGCATCTCCGTCAGCCTACGACATCAGCGCGTCACCCCCTCATCGTCACCCAACGAGTGCCTTCATCTTCGAACTCCTGCATCTTCCATCTCCATCCACCTGCACAAGCTTCGTAACACCTGAAGCACATTCCCGGCCTAACATCTTGCCGGATGACACACCGAGCTACGTTCCCAACAACATCGGGAGCGTAAAGGCGGTGTGGCCCATGGGGATCATTTCTGCAACCCACCTCCTAGTGGTGTCCCCGGGCAACGTTCCTACAAAGAGTGGAAGCGGCTAAGCGGTTGCACAAATGTCTCCAAATGTGTCGTATTTTCTAATTTATTGCAGAAGCTATCGAAGACACTCCACAAACTGTAGAAGGATAGCCAACTTTAACTTTTTGGATGCAGATAGGATTGGGATACATATTTCAAAATATTTGAATCCATGGTTTCACAAGATTTTGAATCCGTCCGACATATGACGTGACTAGGAGTTTTTGTTTGGCCAAAATTTCAAGTCCAAATCACCAGGCCTGCATTTCTAAAACGAATACCTATAAGCTTGTGGGATTTTTCACCTCGTCTTGCGATTCTGAACAGCCATTTGCCACCAGCCGGGAGTTCTGCTTTCGATCTCATTTGACCAAAAAAGCACCTGCTATTAGGTGTTTGAAAATAAATATTTTTCAAATGCGTCTCATTCTTCGACCTCGATGAGCTCATTTTAATAGGTTATTACGTCAGTAGGTACGTAGTACAACACAGAATAATTCCATCGCCTATTCCTTGACTACCACCGTGCCACCTAAAATTGCAATCGACATTTTGTACAAGGTTTTCGACGACTGATAAACAATAATGATAATACGTAGTAAAAACCGTGTATATTACTTAAGCATATTTATTTACATATTGCTATCTCGATACATTTATCGATACATTATCGATACATCGTCGTTACATTAGGGTTACATGGGTATTACATGGGTCTAGAACCTGCCTTTGAAAAGAGAAGTTGTGCAATTTTTTTTAAATGTTCCGTAAACTTGAGCGATGATTAACAGTCAAGTTAGCTTTGCCACAAGAAAAGTTAGTCTGCTGCCCTACTCGATTCAGAGAAAGCTCGATTTAATTCTAACCGTGGAGCTAAAGGAACTCTAAACTCCTTGATGTTTACACATTCAACTTGAAATTATATATGATTTGAATCAAAGAATTATTTTTTCTGAATGGCAACAATGAAATGTAATCTCAGATACTCGTTCGAACTTAAGCCAACAATCTGTAAACTTGATAAGATCAAAGTTGGAAATTTCCTTTGAAGAAAGAAATTGCATATTGTCTTTATGAACTTTATCCCGTTAAATCCTGCTAGGCTTCATTAAATGCAACGTGTTATAATTTTTGTACGGATATTTATACACATTTTCGTTTAAATGGCATTTCTTGCCTGTATGAATGCGTTCGATATTTTTCTCAAATATATTTGTATAAAACGTAACATTCGAATGAAATAAGATATACTATTAATGTTCGATATGTATTATATATATATATATACGTATTATAAAATGTATAGGAATAAGTGAAGATTTTATATCATTTTTGTGTGCAATATATAATGTGGGTTTAAATGTTGTGTTTGAATCAAAATTTTTTACGATCTATATTCAATTATGAATTTAGTTTGTCTTTGCTTTTGTGGCAAAATTATGAAATTAAATATAATAAAATTTGAATTAAACTGTTTCTAAATCTTATTACCTAACTATAGGCGTTTAGAACGGGTTGTACACAACAATGATTTGGCTCCGTTTTTTCTGTGTCATTCTATTGTTGGCGAATTTGCTCATCATTTTGAAAATAACGTCTTTGATCAAGGTATCAGACAAAAATCAGGGGCATTGGGATAAATATAAACATTATGGACGCTTATATCCACTTGTTACGAAAAAGTTCGTATACTTGCATAATCAAACTTGACAAATATTGTCTGTGACTTATATACATTGTATATTACACTACAAATTTGGAATTTTCATAACATATTTCATATTTTTATTTATAAAAAATTTATGTTTGTTTTCTTCTTATTACGTGCAATTACAAATCAGATTTAATTTTGCAAGAATCCTGAGCGAAACTGGAATTTCTATCTAGCAATCTATCTATCAAGATATCAAATTCACATTGTCTGAGGTCTCTTTAATCTTTTTGTAGCTGTTACCACTAGATGCTGATACTTAACATCTTTTGTAGGTGTACCACTTTTTACTTTTCTTATATACATAATGTATAAGGAAAGTATTGTGACGGAGTCGAAAATTCGAATTCGAGTTTTCGACGGGAGTTCTCGTTTCCAGCATCCCTGATCACGAATCAAATATTTTTGAAGGGATGTCTGTGTGTGTATGTGTGTGTGTGTGTGTGTGTGTGACAGTTAGATTGTTTAGACGATAACTGACGAACGAATGGACCGATTCGAACTAAATTTGGTACAAAAATCACACTCCTTAAACACAAAAAGCCTATTGTTTTTATACGCAATCGAATGTTCAGAACCTCCTGAGTTTTCGAGTGAAATTTTGAAAAAATGGTCAAAAAATCAAAACCGTTAATAAAGTTACGCAAATAGACATTTGTCATGTCGCATTTCTGCGCCATGAGCTTTTTCGTATTTTCTGTGAGAGAAATATCTTTTTTCCCTCCGTGCCTGTGTTGTATTTTTGCTAAGACTTGTTTGTATTGAATTCGCACTGAAAAGCGAGTTTGGTCGAGAATTCGTTGAGAATGTCTAGGATTTTTGTCTGGCTCAGATGCGTGACGTGTGATCGGCTGTTGCGAAGGAGAGCTCGTCTGTCCAATCAGGAAGAGGCGCAAGGAGAAATTCTTTGGCGTGGGCCCGAGAGACTCAGGGCAGATTGGAGCTGGAGATTCCGACTGAAAAGTCGCATCGAAAATTTGTCTAAGGAATAGACAAAGGGTTTTGGCCAAAATGGCTAAGCTGGCGGAGTTGGGCTTTTGTTTCTAAGGGAAACCGCCCTGCCCTTCTGGAGCTGAATGGAGAAGAACCTGGAAAAGTTTCGGCAATTCATTTTCATCTTTTCTAAAATTATTTTTCTTTATTCCAGGAGTCCTGTTTTCGGTTGCTGGAGATGAATATTCATTCGCGGAGGTCAGGCTACTTGCCATATTTGAATGATGTCCTGTTATCTAAATTTTGGACTGTTTTCCTCGACAATCCACTTTTGGGAACTCTTTGATTCTACCTCAGATCGTGTTATCCTGAATAGGACATTCTTCGTATTGTAAAATTACTCTACCGCTCAGGTAAAATTTCTTTTTCGGAACAAGAAGTTCCGTTGCATCACAGGCACAATGAATACAATTTAATTGATTATAATTGGCTCAGAATTGAAATAACTTTATGTTTGATTTGAATTTCATGATTAAAAGGAAATCATATATTTGTTGAATAAATTTAAAGATTGTTTGCTATATATATTTTTGAACAGAACATAAGCAAAAATATTATATTTGATAAGAGAAGCTCTGAATAATTTGATTGATAAATTGAAAGTTTAATGCATATAATTACTTTTGCCAATCTTAAAATAAAAATATTATTTGAGTATTAAATGAGCCTGTTTTTTTTGTGTATCCCTTCATGTTTTACTCACTGTACATCATTTAGGATTTAATTCTCCTAAACTGGGAACCTCTTTTAAAACTGAACCTGGAGCTTATTTTGGTAATTATGATAAAGTTAAATATGTTAATTACTGTTGGTTTTTGGTCTACTAAATTTACGTTCACGGTGTTGTGTGTAGTGGAATCGGTACATGCATTTTGGTACTGAAACCGCTACCACAAATTGGTGCCTGTTCCCTTTTCCCAGAGTATTACAGTGAGAAATAGTAATTTTTATGAAGGAATGCAGAAATATTTGTGTTTTGATTATATGCATATGAGTACTGCAGAATTTGAATGTCGAAGTAAGTCACAAAATTTCTTTATTGGTGCAAAGTATTTGAGTTATTAATGGGCAAGAGATTTCTGTTTATATGTCATAAAGTAAATATAAAAGTGCAAAAAGCACATAAGCCCAGATGCACCAGAGTATTATTTGCATATTGAATTTTTGTTGCATATATATATTCTTTGAACTATATTTGACATACATAAATATATACACAAAATTCTATATTTAAGTGAAGTGAAAATTTTCAAAAACACATACATTGACATAAAGTGCATACACACATTTTTTCTTATCTGTTGTGCTGATGCAAACATTAAAAAAATCAAATCATTCCTTTCTGATAAATATCACATACAGAGGGTTAATCACCTGTGTCGGAGAGTGGTGATTGTTCGTCCCACATTAACTTGACTCGACACTGTATTATCAATACAAAATTAGATTGGCACATTTTACATACAGATAGTGGCTTCAGTCGCCACAGTCATCAGTGTTTTGGACTTTCTGATAGTGCATAAAAATCAGTAGACTGGCATGTTTCACATACACTGGCATGTTTCGCATACAGAAGGTGATCTTGGTAGCCACAGTCATCAACGTTTTCGGTTTTACTGATAGTGCATGAAAATCAGAGGAATGACATGTTTCACATACAGTGATTGCTTGCTGCAATAGTGTTCACATACAAAGTGTTTTCGTTGTGTTTTTACACGAGGTGTGTTAATTGAAAAGAAATTTACAAACTGTGCTTGTGATAAACTGTGATAAAATGCCTCGAAATAGTAAGAATTCTCGTGCAAGTAGGAGTAGAGACTCCTCTGCACAACCGAACAGATTAGACCGTATGCCTTCGGTGTCTCCACCACGACTTTCTCCAAATTCTGGCAGATCAGCTTCCGCTGTCAGAGACTCAAATAAAGTTAAAGTGGGAATTGGATCGCAGTTCCTTGGATCCATTCCAGGTTTTGCTGGCAATGCAAATGAATCTTTTCAGGAATTTTTGGAGAAATTCCTTCTGGTCGCTGAACACGCGGAGTGGTCAAATCGTGACAAGATTTTCGTCCTGAAGTTGAAATTGTCTGGTCGGGCTGAAAGACTGATCAAATCTATACCTAAGTTAAACCAAAGCACGAATTTTACTGAAGTTGTTAACGCACTCAAGGAAAACTTCACAAAGAAAGAAAATATTGCCAAGAACGTTGCTGCCCTTGTAAACTGTAAACAACTAGTAAACGAGGATGTACGTGATTATGCGAACCGCATAGAAGCTGAATCCTATGTGGCTTTTCCACAAGATGCTGTGTCTGACAATGAAGATTCCCTGAGAACTGCAATTTTGCTCAACTCCTTTAAGAAAGGATTGAAGATCCTTATTCGAAAAGCTGTGTTATCTGCAAACCCACAGTCATTTGAAGCTGCTAAAGAGATAGCAATATCGGAAGAAGAAGTGCAAAATGAAGTGCTGGAAGAAATGACAGAAGACATAAATACTGTAAGAACTGAAAATGACCCTAAACAAGAAATTGAAGAACTGAAGAAAGAATTAAACTTAAAGAAGAAAGAATCTGAGAAGTTAAGGAAAAAATTTAGTGAGAACTCTGAAAAAAGAAAGAAAAGACTGAATGAAATAAAGGAAGATCTGGAAAAGAGCAATTCCAGTTTCGAAGAATCCTTCTTGGATACGCCCTCTACAAGCAGATACAATGAAAATGAACTGGAAGAAGAAGATTGGGAAGATATTCCAGTAAAGAAGAAATACAAACCATCAACATCCTTCAAAACTTCTACACCATCTAGAAGAACTGACAATAGAAACCGTTTCAGTCAAAGAAGAACTCCGGTTGCCTCACAGGAAGAAGAGTGGTATGTTAAAAGTCCATATCAAAATTATTCTCCAAGAAAGAACTTTCAAACATTTAGAAGACCTTTTCGTAACAGTTTTAATAGAAATTCAAACTTCCAGAGAAGAAATTTTTCAAATTTTAGAAATTCTTTTGATAATTATAAATCTCAAAATTACAATAATTTTGGATATAGAAGAAATAACAGATATTTTAATAATAGATTTGGTAATAGAAGACAATTTAGAAGACAGAATTTTAGAGGACAAAATTTTCAATCTCCAAATTTTAATAGATCAAATTCTGAGTTTAGTTACATGACAGAAATTGAAACACCTTGCCAAACAAACTTTCCTATTATTCAAGTTTTTGTTGAAGATGTTAAATTAAGTGCATTAATAGACACTGGAAGTTCTATAAACATTATCTATAGTGATGCTTTACACAAAATTAATCCTCGAAAAGTGCAAATAAAACATACATCCACTGTTCTGAAAGGAATCGGTGATCAGAACATTTTGGTTGAGAGAAAAGCTTCCTTTTCCATAATCATTGGAAATGAAAGAGATATGATTGAGTGCTGCATTTTAAATACACCTGCCCCAGGAAAATATAACATGATTTTAGGAAATACTTTTCTACACGAGAAAGAAGTGACAATTACTTATAGACATAAACGTGTGAATTTCTTGTACTGTAGTATACCCTTTACCGAATTTACTGAATCACAAAGTTTTACTGTGATTTCTGATGATGTACAACTTAAAACAGTCCAGAGCTATGCAATAAGTCATGATTTTGATAGAAGAAATTACAATTTTACAAATGATGTGGATTATAGATCCAAAGACACAAATTTTTCGAGAAATTTTAGAGGATATGAAAATAAGGGTGATAATGGATATTTATTTAAACAAAACAACTACCATAATGAATTCAGAGATGTCGACTTTAGAGATTTTGATGCAAATGTGAATGAGAGATCAAATTATGAATGTGAAAATGATTTACATGAAATGCAGATGAATGATTATGTACATACAAACAGATCTTTGACAGAAAACAATACCAGTGATAATGAAATTTTTGAAACAAGTTGTGATAAACATGATGAAGGAAGTTCACAACAAAACAATACTTTGGGTATTGCCAAAGCATTTAAGAAATGTGTTTTGAAACCATACACAGAGTCATTTGTTAAATTAAAAAGAAATTATAAATTTGAGAAAGACACGACAATTTTACTTGAACCTATCAATAATAAAGAATTTTCTGCAAATAAAATCTTTGTAGCTAGAAGTATTCATAAAATTCCAGAAAATGACTTTTTGTACGCACGTGTTGCAAATCCTTCAGAGAAATGTGTTTATATAAATAAAGGTATGAAATTAGGAACTTTTTAAAACATCTATGAATCTGATATTGACATAAATAATAGAATTGACATTGAGAACTGTATTGAAGATAATGATACATTTGATGCATGGGGAGGAGATTTTGATTTGAAACATATGAACTATGCCCAGAAAACTTTACTTTTAAAATTACTAAATAAATATAAACATGTTTTTGCTAAGAATATGAAAGAATTATCTGGATGTGATACAATACTGCACGAAATTAATCTGGAGTCTAACATACCTGTTAGACAGAAACCATATCGAATCCCTCACAATTTACAGAAAGAACTTTCACGTCAAGTGAATGAACTCTTGGATGCCAAAATCATCCAACCGAGCACATCTCCTTACAATACTCCAATGCTTTTTGTTAAAAAACCTGATGGAAGTTACCGTTTAGTAGCGGATTTCCGAAAGCTCAATAAAATTACGATTGTAGAAAATTTCCCTATTCCAAATATATCGGAATTAATTGACAACCTTGCTGGAGCCTTGTATTTTTCGACCCTTGATTTAACCAGTGGATTTTATCAATTGTGTTTACATCCTGATGATTATCAGAAGACTTCTTTTTCAACACCTGACGGACACTTTGAATGGACTAGAACTCCATTTGGTCTTAAGAATGCGCCCGCATCCTTTCAGAGATTGATGTCTCTGGTGCTGGCTGGCATATCTGGAATTTACATTGACGACATTATTGTTGCATCAAGAACATTCGAAGAACATTTGAAAAAATTAGAAGAAATTTTTGTAAGATTAAGTAAACATGGCTTGAAGCTTAAGCCATCTAAATGCCATTTTTTCAGAAAAACAATTAAGTATCTTGGATTTTTAGTATCAAATGGAAAAGTACAACCTGATACTCACAATTTGGAAGTTGTAGAAAAATTTAAAATTCCTAAATCAATTAAGAATGTGAGACAATTTCTTGGACTCACTGGATTCTATAGAAAATTCATAAAAGACTATGCTGAACTGTCCCTTCCATTGACTGATTTACTGAAGACCAAGAATAATGAAAGTAAAAAGAAATTTATTTGGACTAATGAAGCTCAAAAATCTTTTGAAATTTTGAAAGGAAAACTTTTGTCAAAACCAATTTTGACTCTTCCAGATTTTAGAAAACCATTTATTTTACACACAGATGCTTCAAATCACTCTTTGGGCTGCTATTTGTCCCAAGAAGATGAAAACAAAATCTTACATCCAATATCTTATGCTAGTCGTAAATTGAATGAAGCTGAATGTAAATACAGTGTTGTCGAAAGAGAAGCATTAGCCGTTGTATGGGCTACTAACTATTATAAACACTATTTAATTGGAAAACCTTTCACAATTTTTTGTGATCAAATATCCCTATCTTTTGTATTTAAGTTAAAAGATCCTACATCTAGATTAGCTAGATGGATTGCATCTCTATCACAATTTGATTACCAAATAGTACATAAACCAGGAAAAGCGAATTTGGTGGCTGACTATCTTTCGAGAAATGTAGATGAATGTACAAATTCTGTTCAGAACATTCCTAGAAAATTTGTATCACAATATAAAGTGATAAATAACAATGTAAACAATGCAAATCAAAATTTTCCAAGTGTAAATCAAAATTCTCAAAGTTCTAGAAATGTAAACAATGCTAATACTAGCAATAGAAGAGAATCAGAAGTCAATTTGAATTCAACCAATGCAAATGAAACAAATGAAATTTGTGCTGTTGATAATAGTGAAAGTGAAATTCAAAATGAAAACAACATACAAAGTGGTCAATTGGAACAAACATTTACTTGTCCTACTTTACTCATTAGAATTAAGAATGCTCAAAAATCTGACCCAAGATGCAATAAAATTATAGATCTTTTAGATAAGAACATAAAACCTTACCCACAAACTTTAGTATTTTTTAGAAAAGATGATATCTTATGGTGTACACACAGACACCCTAAACGTAGACACCAAGAACAAGAAAGAGTTGTTGTTCCGCAGGAACTTGTGTCTGAAATTTTATGGTTACATCATGATTGTCCTACTTACGCACATTGTGGATTTAGAAGAACTTTAGCTTCTGTGAGTAGAAAATACTTTTGGCAGGGAATGTACTCCCAGACCCAAAATTACGTCGCCTCATGTGAAATTTGTGTGGTAAATCGTGGTTTTAGAAATAATAAAGCACCTATTCAACCATTTTCAAGATCTACATATCCATTTGAGCGAATCGCTATGGATTGTGTCGGACCATTACCTATATCAAGATCTGGAAATAAATTTATTCTTGTGATAACAGATTATTTTACTCGATGGCCTGAAGCATATCCCTTGGCTTCAATTAAAACTGAAGACATTTTAAATTGCTTAGAGCACTATATGGCTCAGCATGGCATACCTAAATACATTGTCTCGGATCAGGGGACGAATTTTGTTTCTAGAACAGCAAGATGCTTTTATAAGAAATTGGGAATAATAAAGAATACTACTATTGCCTATATGCCTTCAGTAGATGGCTGTGTTGAAAGATTAAATGGTACTTTAGTCAGATCTTTGAAAAATATTGCATATAACGATAAAAACAATTGGGATAATTTAATTCATTTTGCTTTATTGGCTCATAGAAATGCCATACATGCTTCTACGGGTGAATCACCTGCTTATTTACTCTATGGAAGAGATTTGACAGTCCCAAATACCTTGATGGCTGGATTTAAACCTCCGACATATGAATCAACATATGATTATGGAGAGGACTTGAGATTCAGACTTAAAAGAACATATGATGTAGTAAAAAGTAACTTGGAAAAAGCTGAAAATTCACAAATTTTACAACAACATAAGAAAGCGAAGATACCCAATATCAAAGTAAATGACTTAGTGTACTTATACACTCCCTTTTTGCCTCATGGTCAGTCAAGAAAACTGAGTTCATTTAATAGAGGTCCTTTTAAAGTGATAAAACAAACATCTGCAGTAAATTTTTTAATCAGACATGTGATGAATCCCAAAAATGAACAACTGGTTCATGTGAACAGACTGAGTCTTTTACCTCCAAGAAGAGAGGAATTGCAAAAATTTTCAAAACAAACTACTGAAAGTCAAAAACTGAACTCTAAGCCTAATAAACTTACTCCTGTGATCACCGCTGAGAAAGACTCTGTGAAACTCAAATCTTGTTTATCTAAATCTGCAGAAAAATCTCAAAACAAAAAGACTGTGAAAAGAGTAAGATTTAATTTGCCTAAGAAAGTCAATGACAATGCTGTTCATACTAGATTAAACTTTCATGCAAATAAAGGTCAACATTTCACACCTAGAAATAATTCAAATAACTTTGATAATAGAGGAAATGGAAGAATCATTTACAACAATAACTACAGAAATAATTATACACCACACCAAAATCATAATTATACGAGAGATAGAAATACACGTACACCTTATAATCTTAGATCTTATCAAAGATTTTCACAATATTAAATTTTGGTTGAGTTCACAATTTTTCAGAAATTAAATTTTGCAAGAAAAATCTCATTTTAAATTAAAGTTGATACTTGTTTAAATTTTTGTATTTCAATATTGTCTTTTAAAATAGAATTTATGAAAAAAATTGTTGTGATTTTAAAATTTGTTGGAAATCTTGCATTTAAGTTAATAGTAAATAGAAAATTAATTGATTTTGTGAACCATAATTTATGAATGTTTATATTGTAATTTAAATAATAAGTAATTTTGTTAATTGACTCTCCTTGGACTTTAAAATTTTTCGAGAGTCCTGTTTTGATTGACTTTGATTATTTTGTTGTGTTTTATTGTGAAAAAAAAATCTTGATTATTTATTTAAGCTCATGAAATAATTGAAATGGTGTTGGTATTTGATTTGTTCCCCTAAGTAAAAGGAGGAAATTTTTGAAATTTTGGAAAAAAGTAAATGATTTTGTTAAAGTAAAATTGAAATTAATATAAAGTTAATATGAAGAAATGTAATATAAAGTAATTGAAGTAATTTAAGTGATTTGAATTTGAAAAATGGAAAGTTTTGAATTGAGAATTTTTGAAATTTAATGAAATTTTTTTTGAAGATCAAAAGTAAATGATCTCTTTTGAAAAATGTTTTTGAAACTTTGTTGCTGAGAGAGGTGAAAATTTTTGGCGGATGTGTTGTTGAAATTTGTTTTCTTGAAATTCCATTTCACATTGTTGTTTTTTTTTTGGCCAGCAGTTTTCAAACATCTACACAAATTTCAGTGAGTCATCATTTTATTATGCTGCAAACCTTTTTTTCCTGGAAGCTGGCTGGTGGACACAAACATGAACAAATTTACATGGATCACAGATGAAGAAGCAGCTTGACAATTTAAAATTCCCGGTGTATGCTGCATGACTGGAGTCCTGGACGACAACTTGTTCCGAGCCCACCTAGGACAGTTGTGATGGCTAGGTGGGAAACTGGTGAAGCTTGAGGATGATGATGATGAAGAAGATGATGATGATGATGACAATGATGGGGTCAGCGCAAGCTGTCCAAAATTTTTGTTTTCCGTGGCTTCTGAGGCGTGTCCTGGCGTCCTGTTTTGTGGCCTCTGCATCCTGCACGCGAGTATTTTTTTTTTCCTTTTCACACCTCCCTTTTTTACTTTGTGGCAACTCGTTAGTCCCCGCCGAGTTTGCTCTTTGGATGTGTTCCTGCTTTTACATAACTGATGTGAATTTCAAGAGAATTTTCCTTTTTCTCTCTCTCAGTAGACAAATGTGTTTGAATGTAAATTTTTGTTTTGTGACACGTGAAGTGATCACTTGTTTGAAATAATTTCAGTGAGTTGTGGAAAGTAAAGTAAATTGAAATTTAAGATAAATTGAATAATTTTAATGTAAATGAATAATTTAAAGTAATATGAAAGTTGAGTCAGAATGAGAAAATTCTGAATTGTTTTAATGACAAAAATAAGTGAAATTAAAATAAATGTTGAATGAAAAGTTGAAATGTTGAAAAATTGAAAGTAAATGTAATTTAAAGTTAATGTGTTGAAATTGAAAATGAAAGTAATTTAAAGTGAAAGTTAAAAATTTGAAATGAAAGTTTTGAAATGAAAAAGTTTGAAATTGAAATATTAAAAGTGACTTTGTTCTCAAAAGTGAGACAATTTTTGAATGAGTGAAGAATCTCATTTCCTGAATATGACAAATTTAATTTAAAAATTAATTTTCAAAATATTTAATCTTTTGATGAAAATTAAGAATTGTTTTGTGTCACTTGTGTGTTTTGAAAGTGACAAATGTTTGAATTTTTGAATTTTTCTAATTGTTTATATTGTATAAGTATTGTATTCATATCATATCATGTTTTAGCTTCGCATCACCTGGTTGATCTCAATGTTGTTGATTGAGATATTTTGTTGTCAGGCAAAGTGCCTTAACAAATTTTTCTGTATTTAAGTGTAAATTTTTGTAAAGGTTCCTTTAAGATGTGGTGACATCTTGTCATCCTTTTGGTTTTCTTTTGGTCTGTACCTGTGGTGATGAATGGCAGGACCCGTCATTCAGATCTACAGTGTTGTTGTTTTGAGAAACGTGAACGATCGCACCTTTCTCGCCCAAAATTTTGTTTTAAATTATTTTACACTTACAGGTTCCTAAAACTCTTTGTAAATTTTTGTGTTTTTGTGTTTTTGAGTGAGAGAAAAATTTTCCTCACTGTTTTTCGGAAAATTTTTGCCTCCCAGGAGGGGAGAGCTGTCATGTCGCATTTCTGCGCCATGAGCCTTTTCGTATTTTCTGTGAGAGAAATATCTTTTTTCCCTCCGTGCCTGTGTTGTATTTTTGCTAAGACTTGTTTGTATTGAATTCGCACTGAAAAGCGAGTTTGGTCGAGAATTCGTTGAGAATGTCTAGGATTTTTGTCTGGCTCAGATGCGTGACTCAAGGACTCAAGGACGGGGTTTTACGGAGTGCCCAGGAGGGGAAAGAATTCCCCCCTTTAAACTCCGGACGAAGAGGAAAAGAGATACGAAAAAGGAAACATATGTGACAGAATTTACATCTGAAGGAGTGCTTGGGGGGGGGCTCAACCGAAGTCGGGCCCTTCCCCAAGTCTGCAGAGGAGGAGAAAGGACTAGGGCCCAAGCGGGCGCCTAGCAAGATAAAAGGAGGGGTAGAAGAAGGGCGCCCCGAGGGACGCAGGGCCTTGAGCTTGAGACAGGGAGGGGGGGTACCGAACATTACAAAAAAAAAAAAAAAACTCAGATGCGTGACGTGTGATCGGCTGTTGTGAAGGAGAGCGCGCCTGTCCAATCAGGAAGAGGCGCAAGGAGAAATTCTTTGGCGTGGGCCCGAGAGACTCAGGGCAGATTGGAGCTGGAGATTCCGACTGAAAAGTCGCATCGAAAATTTGTCTAAGGAATAGACAAAGGGTTTTGGCCAAAATGGCTAAGCTGGCGGAGTTGGGCTTTTGTTTCTAAGGGAAACCGCCCTGCCCTTCTGGAGCTGAATGGAGAAGAACCTGGAAAAGTTTCGGCAATTCATTTTCATCTTTTCTAAAATTATTTTTCTTTATTCCAGGAGTCCTGTTTTCGGTTGCTGGAGATGAATATTCATTCGCGGAGGTCAGGCTACTTGCCATATTTGAATGATGTCCTGTTATCTAAATTTTGGACTGTTTTCCTCGACAATCCACTTTTGGGAACTCTTTGATTCTACCTCAGATCGTGTTATCCTGAATAGGACATTCTTCGTATTGTAAAATTACTCTACCGCTCAGGTAAAATTTCTTTTTCGGAACAAGAAGTTCCGTTGCATCACAGGCACAATGAATACAATTTAATTGATTATAATTGGCTCAGAATTGAAATAACTTTATGTTTGATTTGAATTTCATGATTAAAAGGAAATCATATATTTGTTGAATAAATTTAAAGATTGTTTGCTATATATATTTTTGAACAGAGCATAAGCAAAAATATTATATTTGATAAGAGAAGCTCTGAATAATTTGATTGATAAATTGAAAGTTTAATGCATATAATTACTTTTGCCAATCTTAAAATAAAAATATTATTTGAGTATTAAATGAGCCTGTTTTTTTTTGTGTATCCCTTCATGTTTTACTCACTGTACATCATTTAGGATTTAATTCTCCTAAACTGGGAACCTCTTTTAAAACTGAACCTGGAGTTTATTTTGGTAATTATGATAAAGTTAAATATGTTAATTACTGTTGGTTTTTGGTCTACTAAATTTACGTTCACGGTGTTGTGTGTAGTGGAATCGGTACATGCATTTTGGTACTGAAACCGCTACCACACATTTCTTATGTAATTTTTCATTTCAAAACGATTGACATGAATTTTAGATTGTTAACATGAACCGTTCTCGAGATATTGCACATTTTTTAAAAAAATTATCAAAAAGTCATATAAAATAAAAAAAATATTTCCTATTGAGAAACATGTTCACCTTTTATATGTACTACCATGCGATAAATTTCGTGAGATCATTCTCGTGGATCTGGCTCATTCCATTCATGAAAAAATATACTTTGAGTAATACTTTTGTATTTGAACGGCAATAGTCATTTATCTGCAGTAAGAATAACTTATTTTTTCATCCATAACGCTTGGCGCTATTTTGGCGAATTTGGTGGAATGTCTCCAACTTGGCGACATTTTTAAATGTTGCTAAATTAACGAAAAACTCGCTAAATGGATAAAGATGACGCTAAATCAATGACGACTCATTGATGAAGATGACATGGAAAATGACGACTCATTGACGAAAATTCAATACCTTGGAAAGAATATAAATAACTACTTTGAAAACAATCTATTTATTCTACTGTAAGAATAGTAAATTCTATTAGGAATCATTCTATTAGGAATAGTAGTAAAATTATTATATAAGGAAAGTCATGTGCTGCCCACATCAGATTTTCAACAATAGAAAAGAGGGAAAATGAACGGCCTTTTTAAATAAAGATGGCTATGATTGGAAAGGAGAAACGGCAGAAATGAAAGAACCGACATTTTAAAAACAATCACATAAATAAAAAATCTGATGTGGGCAACACATGACTTTCCTTATATAATGCAATGAATTTACTACTTTTACAGTAAAAAAAAATAGTTTTTTCTTATTTTAGATACTTATATTCATTCCAAGATATTGAACTTTCGACAATTAATCGTCATTTTCATTGATTTTGCGTCATTTTAATTCATTTGGCGAGATTTTCGTTAATTTGACAACATTTCAAAAAGTCGCCAGGTTGGCGATATTCCGCCAAATTCGTCGCCAAAATCTCGCCAAGCTTTACTGACGGAGAAATAAGTTATTCTTATAGCAGATAAATGAGTATTGGCGTTCAAATACAAATATATTACTCGAAGTATCTTTTCTCATGAATGGAACGAACTAGATCCACGAGAATGATGTCACCCAATTTATCGCATGGTATTACATATGAAAAGTGAACATGTTTCTCAATAGGAAATATATATATTTTTATTTTATATGACTTTTTGATAATTTTTTTTTAAATGTGCAATATCTCGAGAACGGTTCATGTTAGCGTTCTAAAATTTATGTTAATCGTTTTCTAATGAAAAATTACATAATAAATGTCTATTTGCGTAACTTTATTAGCGGTTTTGATTTTTTGACGATTTTTTCATAATTTCACTCAGAAATTCAGGGGGTTCTGAACATTCGATTGCGTATAAAAACAATAGGCTTTTTGTGTTTATGGATTGTGATTTTTGTACCAAATTTAGTTCGAATCGTTCCATTCGTTCGTCAGTTATCGTCTCCACAGGCTCACTGACACACACACACACACGCACACATACTTTCACACACACACAAATACACACACACACACACATACTTTTACACACCACACACACACACACACAGACTACGTCACGCTGAAAATATTTTTTTCATATTCTAGAGGCCCCAAAACGTGGAGATTAGTAGAAAACTCGAGTTGCGATTTTCGGCACGATTCCAATACTTTTTCTATACATTACCATGTATTGCAGGGAAAGTGATAATCACTTAATCAAGGATATATCAGCTGAATTCAAAGGAATTAAGCATATACCGACGAAGGAAACACATTACTAAATGATAGGAATATTAAGAATTTATATCACTGTAAATAATTATGTTTATGTTAAACATTTATATTTAACCAACATTTGTAGCATATTTTTCAAGAAGAATGTCCATTTTAGATCTAAAGATTAATATCGAACTTTATTTAATTTATAGTTTCAATGGTATTATCAATTTATGGCATTTTATACATTTAATTAAAATTATAGATTTTATATAGGTCAAATAAAAATTGTACTTAAGGATTTAATAAATTTGTCCATGAGTCTCAAAGGTATTGCGTTATATTAGAATTCATATTCATTTTATAACACTTTCTCGTATTATTCTTTGCATAATTCATATTATGCTAATGGTGTTGTTGTTGTTGAGACCCAGACCGTCCGACCTACCCGGAAGGTGTTGAAGACCCAGACCGACCGGCTCGGGAAGGTGTACCCGGAAGGTGTAAGGTAACTGTTTGGACGGCCGGGAAGTGCCACCCAATTTAGACCGGAACCCAGTGGGGGAGGCATCCACAGGGACCGTACCCTCCTTCCCCTACCACCAACCTCTCGGAAGGACTTACGGACCCACATGTTTAACGTGATCGTACTCCGCGTGAACACGACGGCAGTTTTGGCAGCGGCTGGAATCGAACCCGGGCCTACCGAGTGCAACTCCAGCGCGCTAACCAATGGGCTACCGCGCCCCTATATGGCCTATGCTAATGGTGTAGAAGACCCAGACCGTCCGACTCGTCCAGGGGACTAAGAGCACCTATTTGGACGGCCGGTATGCTAATGGTGTGAAAATTTATCAAGAAACTTCTTGATTATTTCCCAATTATATTGAAACCGACTTCATGTTTTGAACCGCCGATTGTCTCAAATCGATTGAAAATATTACGAAAGACTGTTTATTAAAAGCATTTTCCTCAAAATATTTCAGACTGAATTGTTTTTTGTAAAGTCAAAACTGAGGCATTTTTATGCTTAACTATTTTCAAAACTATCCATTTCGTATCTAAATTATTGCCGTTTCAATCTTAACACCATACTCAATTCCGCAGAATGTTTTTTTTTTCTGTAAACTTTAATCGACACCCTTACCACCATTTTCCATATTTTGAAAGAATTTTTTAACTATGTCATTCTGAGAAGATTAATAATACAAGAAAGATCAATCATGCATACAGCATTAATTATGAAACACTTTCCAACTGCAATGATATTTATTTAAATATCTCTAAAATGCGATACATTCAGCGGTGATATTTTTTACATTATCACAGTACTACAATAATTTATTTTACTTGGAAATTTAAAACCATGAAGGTAAAAGTACTTTCTAACTCTATGCTAAAACTTCATCGAAAAAGACAATGCTATAAAATCGTCAGCTTCTTTATGAAAATCAATGAATATTTCAGTCATATTACCTATATTCCAGGCTTCAGAAATATCTAGACTCCAAAATACGCAAAAATAAAGCGGTTTTAGGACGGATGCAACACTAAATATAAATTTAAAAGAACTTTAAAAATCACAATTTTTACATTGGAAAAAATATGATGGAGGCCATATTTTATTTTGAAGTGGGTCGCCTGATCTCTTCATATAATATGGGTGCCAATATTATTTTAATTTTTATTCAAAAAACTACCGAACATATATTGCTCAAATTTTTTTATATATTTTATGAGATAATTTAAATATTTCCTAAATTTTTCAAAGCAATTTATGAATTTTAACTTCGTTTAAAAAATATTTGTCCCATAAATATAAGTCCCATAGGGTTCAATGTATTTCATTTTTTCCACCCGGGTTCAATTCAAAACTAATTGGGTGATATTATTCATTTACATTCCCATATGTTCCACAGACCGTCTCAACAACATAGTACTAAAATTTCATTTTGATACATTTTTACGACAGCTATCGTGCGAACGGACAGAGAGACAGGAAGAATGAACAAAGTCATAAACATTTTTCAACTATGTTGTTTCCAACATAGTACTATGCGTTACAACATATCAAAATTGAATGTTAATAATATGTGAAATTAGTCAAAGTTAACTGTTAAACTTTAAATCACAGAAAAGAAAATTCGGTGGTGGCTTCAGTATGATGAAGCAAAAATTGTTTTGCGTAAATAATGTCTTGTAGAATAAAACTGCAATAAATTTAATACATTTCCCACACATTCGGCAACCGTACAACCAATCTTTGTGGATGGTTTGCTTGCTTTTTATCTATCTATTCTTTTAACAGATCAAAATATTAAAATTTAAAAACAGTTTAAAATAGTTCAAAATATTAAAATATCAAAATTATAAAAATAATTTCAAAACAGTTCAAAATATTAAAATATCGAAATTTTAATTGTTCAAATTTCCGTTGCTTATCTTTTTAGAGTTTTAAGAGGTCTTCAAATGACTCGCATTGTTGTTCATAGCAGGCATATTAGTTTTCGAGATAATAAACCTTATAAAATTTAAAAACGAAAAATCTTCTATCTTTTTTAACTTAATATAATGTTTGCTCAAAAACTATAAAAGCATTGAAAAAGCAAATACTTGATCTAAAAATTAGATTTCTATGTAAACAATTTTGTCCCTTACTATTGATACCTAGATTTTATAGTTTAGAAGCTATTTTGAGCAAAAGTAAATAAAGGGAAGCGAACACTCGCAGGAAAAAAAATCGAATAAAAGAAGTTTAAAATATTAAAATGATTTGTATATATTTATAAAGGTGACACTATTCCTAAAATAACCAGTACAAATTAAATATATTTTTATCTATTAGGTTCAAATATAAAACATTCAAACTGCTTACAATTTTTGCAACTCTCTGATATCAGCCGGATACCCAAACCCTAGACATTATTTACGCCAAAAACTATGCCAATATATAAACAAGAAAGATCAATTGCATAAAGCATTGATTATGAAACACTTTCCAACTAAAATTCAATTTTATTTAAATCTCTAAAATGCGATACATTCAGCGCCGACATATTTTAATAAAATGCGATACATTCAGCGCCGATATATTTAATACTTCATAGAAAAAATGAACTTTATTCAAATGACGTCATCGAAATATTAATTGTCTGGCTATCTATATAAAGGTAGTAAATATTTCATTTATACACTTTTATTCCAGACTCCCAAGTGAAGTAATTTTGAGTGAAAAAAAAAAATTCAGCAAATCTTTTACTACTCATCTTACAATCACTTGTTTACATTCTGTATCCATTAAAATTAGGCTTCGTTGCAGAAATAATCACGTTGTAGAAATAATTTCGCTGTAGAATAATCTTCGTTGTAGAAATAAAGTTGGATAGCTGATCATTTACTCAAAAATATTATAATTGCGTTGGCCCAGAATATACATGCGCAGGTCCCATAAGGTTCAATGCATTTCATTTTTTCGACCCGGGTTCAATCCAAAACTTATTGGGTGATATTATTCATTTATATTCCCATTTATATTGATAAAGTCATTTTTAAGGCAGTTATCGTGCGAGCGGACAGACGGACAGACAGACAGAATGACCAAGGTCATAAACACTTTTCAACTGTGTTGGAAAGTCTTAAAAAACAAGTACAAATTAAATATTTTTTTATCTATTAGGTTCGAATATATGAACATCCAAAGTGCTTACAGTTTTCGCAACTCTCTGATTAATCTCTGCCGGTTAGCCGAACTCTAGACATTATTTACGCCAAAACGTTTATCGTAAACTAATTTTATTATATCTATGTGGGATCACTATACGAAAGTGCTAATTTGCTCTCCAAACAAGATAAAATATTCGCGAACATATTAATGATACATTAATTGCATCACAAATATAAATAACACAGTGGAGTGTTCTCCCGACCAGTTATTTGGAACGGTCCAAACACATCATCTGCATTTGTAAACTAAGTTGGCGCACAGCTTTTCGTAATCAACTACGCTGACAATTAGAGTCCTGTCAGTTGGTGACACAACCTGTCATTTCAGCTCAAGTACGAATGTGACGTCACCGGAACCGCCGCAGAGCACAGTGTAACCATTTTGCAGTTCAATTCGCCATGCTACTTCGGACAGCTGTTGATTTGTTAATTTGCGAAATCGCGGCACGACGCTGAAATGTTCGAAGCAGCTGTAATGGATTCTGAACTCGTCATGTAGATATAATGTAATAAATAGGACTTCAGATATGATGTAATGTCCGATAACATAGGCTCGTTGTTGTTGAGACCCAGACCTTCCGACCTACCAAAAAGGTGTAAGGCAACCGTTTGGACGGCCGGGAAGCACCACCCAATTTAGACCGGAACCCAGTGGGGGAGGCATCCGCAGGGACCGTACCCTCCTTTCCCCCTTACCAACCTCTAGGAAGAACTTACGGACCCACATGTTTAACGTGATCGTACTCCGCGTGAAACACGGCGGCAGTTTTGGCAGTGGCGAGAATCGAACCCGAGCCTACAGAGTGCAATTCCCGAGTGCTAACCACTGGGCTACCGCGTCCGATAACATAGCGTGGAATTATAATATAAATTGATTTCAAATCAAAATGTATGGATTTAAAAATTTTAAAGTGGCAAAGAAGAAATACATTCACTCATCCATATTCTCGCCATAGAACTGAAATATCTGAAAACCGATTTATTCTAGCGTAATACGGTTGGTCTTATTCGGGCTGTTATAAAAATGAGCATAACAAATGAAAATTAAATTATTTTATCGATTCTTTTGGGGACATTACAAAGAAAAAATATCTGATATGGGCAGCATATGACTTTCCCCTACAGACAGAAATTCATTTTCTCTTCCTTTCGCAACTTATTAAATTGAATTTAGTTGCACAAACTAATATGGATAATTATTTGAAATGACACTAAATTTGTAGTTTTATTTCAATTTTCGTTTTCATTTATAGGCAGAAGAAAATATTAAAGACGACGTGGCAAAAATTCGAAACAACTAAAATATCTCGAGTACGGTTCGTCTTAGAGATATAGGGTTGATCTTATTCTTTTCATCGTCAAAAATTACTTATATAAAAACATTTAATCGATACATTTGGCCATACGTAGTCCTTTATGTTAGATTTTGACGATTTTTGTGGGCGATTTCGTGAAAAAGGTAGGTTAGTTTTTCCCAAATGGCACCAAAATCTAATGAGCACCAGGGTAACCCACAAATGACTTATCCACCAAATTTTGTGAAATTCGGGCAATTAGATTTTTTAGCTAGAGGGGATACATACGATTTTTACGGGACATTTAGCAAAGAAGGTAGGTTCTTTTAGCTCGAATCGTACCAAAATCTAATCAGCACCATGGTAACCCACAAGTGGCTTACCTGAAAAATTTTATGAAATTCGGTGAATCAGTTTTCGAGTTAGAGTAGATACATTACACAGACAGACACACACATATATACATACACACATTCACACATAAACATGCACAGGTGTCACGCTAAAAATAGTTTTTCCTGTTCTAGAGGTCCTAAATGTGTAGATACGTCGAAAACTCGTATTGCTATTTTCCACACGATTCCAATACTTTCCTCATACATTACCATGTATTGTAGGAAAAGTAAAAACGATTCTACTTTTTTAAATTTTACTGTAATTAGCACCAGGATAATTGATAACTGACTTAAATGTCCCCTTTTGTGAAATTTCGTAAAAGTTTTTGAGTAGGAGTGGATACATACATTGGCCAGACATATAATAACCAGACAGGCATCAAAAAATAACATTTTTACTTTCCTTATATACATAATATATAAGGAAAGTATTGTGACAGGGTCGAAATTTCGAATTCGAGTTTTTGACGGGAGAGCACGTTTCAAGCATCCCTGATCACGAATCAAACATTTTTGAAGTGATGTCTCTGTGTGTGTGTGAAAGTATGTGTGTGTGTGTGTGTGTGTGTGTGTGTGTGTGTGTGTGTGTGTGTGTGTGTCAGTGAGGCTGTGAGACGATAACTGACGAACGAATGGACCGATTCGAACGAAATTTGGTACAAAAATCACAATCTGTAAACACTGGGAGTCTATTGTTTTTAAACGTTATCGAATGTTCAGAACCCCCCTAAATTTCTGAGTAAAATTTTGAAAAAATCGTCACAAAATCAAAACCGCTAATAAAGTTACGCAAATAGACATTTCTTATGTAATATTTCATTAGAAATCGATTAACATAAATTTTAGAACGCTAACATGAACTGTTCTCGAGATATTGCACATTTTTCAAAACAATTATCAAGAAGTCATATAAAATAAAAAAAAATATATTTCCTATTGAGAAACATGTTCACTTTTATTATATTATACAATGCGATAAATTGGGTGACATCATTCTCGCAGATCTAGCTCGTTCCATTCATGAGAAAAGATACTTCGAGTAATACTTTTGTATTTGTACGCCAATAGTCATTTATCTGCTATAAGAATAACTTATTTCCCCGTCAGTAAAGCTTGGCGAGATTTTGGCGACGAATTTGGCGGAATGTCGCCAACTTAACGACTTTTTGAAATGTTGTCAAATTAACGAAAATCTCGCCAAATGGATTAAAATGATTCTAAATCAATGAAAATGACGACTAATTGTCGAAAATACAATATCTTGAAAAGAATATAAGTATCTATTATAAGAAAAAACCTATTTTTTTTACTGTAAAAGTAGTAAATTCATTGCATTATATAAGGAAAGTCATGTGTTGCCCACATCAGAGTTTTTAATATTGCATTACAATAAACATATCAAATCTCATGGAATTTAAAACAAATTCAAATTTTATCGCTTTATTCTTTCGAGAGATCGCAATTTCTGCGGTAAAGTTAAATGCATAATATATCATGAACGGCTCGTGATACTTTCTAAACAAATAATGGCCATGTATTTACGGTTAAACTTACCCACAAAGCGTCATTTATTTGATAATATTAAAATTATTTAACTTTTTTATGATTTCTTCTAGTTTAAATCATAATTAATACTTCAAAAAAGGTGTACGGTAATGGTCTGTAAATGATATTATTAATGATATTATTATGTAAATGACGTTATTAACTTATAAATAAAAAAAATTACATTAAAAATGAAGGTCTCTTTGTACATCCGATTTTAACACATTTAATTTTTATAACTTTTTCGAGTTTCGAAAAACAATTTGGCTTTACCCTAATTCGAGTTCCCTTAAAATAAATAGGATTTCACCCTTTACAAAGCTCAATGTAGAAATGTTTTCTACTGTGTTTATAATAATTTCTAAACAATATTCATGAAATAACGCCTAAGAACGTCCATGGGTTTTGAATTGAAATTAATTGCGAAGAATTTACTCACTTGATAAATTTGCATATATATAATTTTTAGAAATTTTTTATCGAAAGATTAAAATATCTCGAAAATACTCTAGATTTAATAGAAATATATTTTAATATCTTAAATAATAAAAGGCAATGTCTGTGTGTGTGTGTCTGTCTGTCTGTCTTATACACTATACGTTTCGCGACCGCGCGTCGGAGAGCTACGAAATTTGGCAATCGGAGACCCGGGGGGGAGGGAAGGGGACACATGAAAACCGATTTTTAAAATTTTAATTATTTTTTTATTTATTTAATGTTTTATGCGATTTCGACCGTTTTTTGCCCTTTTTGCCCTTTTTTCTCCACGATCTAGACATCGTAGAAAAAAATAAATGACACCATCGGAAAGAGCAGAGAATTTCGAGTAAAAATATATGAATTTCAAATCTGAATTTCGATTTCTAATATTTTTTAAAGATTTTAAAACAAAACTCACTTTTGGCTCAAAAAATCAATTTTTTGTTTTTAAATTCTCGCATCGTGAAAAGTACTCATAATTTCGACTAATAATTTACATTTTTAGAAAGCTGAAATATCTGGCATTCTTACAAGTCTAATGTGGTCCAGAAATAATGAAAATTGCCTTCAGGATGGCAATTTTAAAGACGCCATGATTTTAAATTTCTCGGCGTTCCGTTCGTTTCTCCCCCGCTGAAGCAGGGAAGGTGGTGGGTGGGGACGTCAAGGTGGAGGTGACGTCACGGTTCTGAATAGAGCTAGCTCCTTTGCTCTATATAAATTATTATATTTATATTTTAAATGATGGGACGATCTGGATTTTTTAAATGTTTATTTTAACTTTTGGATATTTTAAATGGATATTTTAATTTTATGGATATTTTAAATGATAGAACAATGAAACAATGGAATGAGGATGATGGAATTAAGCATATGGTCATTTTAAATTGCAAATTAGCGCGCGGGAAGTTAGCGGTAGGCCCGGGTTCGATTCCCGCCACTGCCAAAACTGCCGCCGTGTTTACGTGGAATACGATCACGTTAAATATGTGGGTCCGTAAGTCCTTCCGAGAGGTTGGTGGTAGGGGAAGGAGGATACGGCCCCTGTGGATGCCTCCCCCACTGGGTTCCCGTCTAAATTGGGTGAATATGTAGAAAGTTATGGAGATTGTCGCGGAGGGCGCGGCAGCCCAGTGGTTAGTGCGCGGGAATTGCACTCAGTAGGCCCGGGTTCGATTCCCGCCACTGCCAAAACTTACGCCACGTTCACGCAGAGTACGATCACGTTAAACATGTGGGTTCGTGAGTCCTTCCGAGAGGTTGGTGGTAGGGGAAGGAGGGTACGGTCTAAATTGGGTGAATAAAAAGAAAGTTATGGAGATTGTCGCGGAGGGCGAAGTAGCCCAGTGGTTAGCGCGCGGGAATTGCACGCGGTAGGCCCGGGTTCGATTTCCGCCACTGACATGGAGTACGATCACGTTAAACATATGGGTCCGTATGTTTTTCCGAGAGGTTGGTGGTAGGGGAAGGAGGGTACGTTCCCTGTGGATGCCTCCCCCACTGGGTTCCGGTCTAAATTGGGTGGCACATCCTGGCCGTCCAACCAGTTACCAGGCCCGGGTTCGATTCCCAAAATTGCCGCCGTGTTTACGCGGAGTACGAGCACGTTAAACATGTGGGTCCGTGAGTCCTTCCGAGAAGTTGGTGGTAGGGGAAGGAGGGTACGGTCTAAATTGGATGAATAAAAAGAAAGTTATGGAGATTGTCGCGTAGGGCAAAGTAGCCCAATGGTTAGCGCGCGGAAATTGCACTCGGTAGGCCCGGGTTCGATTCCCAAAATTGCCGCCGTGTTTACGCGGAGTACGATCACGTTAAACATGTGGGTCTGTAAGTCCTTCCGAGAGGTTGGTGGTAGGGGAAGAAGGGTACGGTCCCTGTGGATGCTTCTCCCACTTGGTTCCGGTCTAAATTGGGTGAATAAAAAATAAGTTATGAAGAATATCGCGGAGGGTGAAGTACCCCAGTGGTTAGTGCGCGGGATTTGCACTTGGTAGGCCCGGGTTCGATTCCCAAAATTGCCGAATAAAAATAAAGTTATGGAGATTGTCGCGGATGGCACGGTAGCCCAGTGGTTAGCGCGCGGGAATTTCACTCGGTAGGCCCGGGTTCGATTCCCGGCATTGCCAAAACTGCAGCCGTGTTCACGCGGAGTACGATCACGTTAAACGTGTGGGACTGCAAGTCCTTCCGAGAGGTTTGTGGTAGGGGAAGGAGGGTACGGTCTCTTTGGATGCCTCCCCCATTGGGTTCCGGTCTAAATTGTGTGGCACTTCCTGGCCTTCCAAGCAGTTACCTTACACCTTTCTGGTAGGTCGCGCCAACGAGTTTGCCACGGTCAGAATTTTCAAGGGTAGCGAACAGGCTGGTCGCCAAAGGCGGCTAGTAATTTAATATAATATAAATTATATTACTCGCTTTCAATTAAGCAATTCTATATAAAATAACTGCTATTATAAGAGTTTAAGCGTTTTTCAATGACATTTATACGTTGGCTATTCTGATAAATTTAATAGGTACATAGGTACATTTAATAGTGTACATTTAATAGGCGTGTGTCAAACTCTAATTCTTTTTTACTTTCCTTATATACAATAATGTATAAGGAAAGTATTGTGACGGGGTCGAAGATTCGAATTAGAGTTTTCGACGGGAGAGCACGTTTCAAGCATCCCTGATCACGAATTGAACATTTTTTAAGTGATGTCTGTGTGTGTGTGAAAGTATGTGTGTGTGTGTGTGTGTGTGTGTCAGTGAGCGTGTGGAGACGATAACTGACGAACGAATGGACCGATTCAAACGAAATTTGGTACAAAAATTACAATCCGTAAACACTAAAAGCCTATTGTTTTCATACGCAATCGATTGCTCAGAACCCCCCCAAATTTTTAAGTGAAATTTTGAAAAAATCGTCAAAAAATCAAAACCTTTAATAACGTTACGCAAATAGAGATGTCTTATGTGATTTTTCATTAGAAAACGATTGATATAAATTTTAGAACTTTAACATGAACCGTTCTCGAGATATTGCACATTAAAAAAATATTTAAAAAAATCATATAAAATAAAAAATATATATATTTCCTATTGAGAAACATGTTCACTTTTCTTATGTAATACCATGTGATGAATTTGGTGACATCCTTCTCGTGGATCTAGCTCGTTCCATTCATGAGAAAAGATACATTGAGTAATACTTTTGTATATGAACGCCAATAGTCATTTATCTACTGTAAGAATAACTTGTTTCTTCGTCCATAACGCTTGGCGAGATTTTGGCAACGAATGTTGCCAACTTGGTGACTTTTTTAAATGTTGCTAAATTAACGAAAAACCCGCCAAATGGATAAAAATAACGCTAAATCAATGAGAATGACGACTCATTGACGAAAATTCAATATCTTGGAAAGAATATAAATATCTACTATAAAAACAATCAATTTTTTTTACTGTAAAAGTAGTAAATTCATTGCATTATATAAGGAAAGTCATGTGCTGCCCACATCAGATTTTTTTTCAATGACACTATGAAAAGTCTGTAGCGCAAAATAATAGATAGCTTATTTTTGAATGACTTTCCTATAAAATAACTTGTTTGTGACGATGTAAACTCTTTAAATAGATAAAATGTTCTGTCATCTCTGAATTATTTAGGCAAGTTAACATCCGAGTTCAGCAGACGATATTTCAAAGACCTCCGTAGGGCTGTTGTTATTGAGACCCAGACCGTCCGCCCTACCAGAAAGGTGTAAGGTAACTGAACCTCCGCAGGGTGTGAAGTCTTCCCGGAGAGGTATAACTCGAACTAAGGTACCTCTCAAAGGATCGATTAAATAAGAGAGGGTGATTGAATATTTCTACACTAATCAATATTGAAAGGAAAAACTTACTTTCATAAATTTCCGTGAAAGATTCTAAATAAATTTAAAATGACTAGGGCGTGGAAACGGGATATTTTTGTAAAAAGGAACACAGACTGTGGGGTCATTGACTATCGTGGTAATTAAGTTTCGGAGTCATTTGAATTAAATAGTGAACATGTTAAATTGAAAGTTACAGCAACTAAAGTAAAATGTTTTAGAGTGTTAAAAATAGTCCTGTAACTACAGCATAGAGTACAGAAATAAGTGTGTCAACCGGTTTCGAAGGCAAAACGCAGCTTTCATCTTCAGAAAAAACAAGAAGCGTGACTTCGTTTATTCAAGCAAGTTCAGCATTAGCGATGGAATGGAAGCCACGTGGATGAAGGTAGGAGAAAAGTTGCCATCATCTTGATGAAAAAAGAAAAGAGGTAAATCCGAGGAGGCAGGAAACGAGTGGCAGGATACTACGAATGGATGGTGCAAACCATGGAGGACAGAAGTAATAGCAGTGAACAAAGCATGAAAGAGAATAACCAAGTTGGTACGTGAAATGGTAAAGGAGTGATTAGAAATAAGTGATTAGTAAGTAAAATTATTGAAACGGTAACGGAAGTAACACGATATTTAAACTGTTAAAAATCACAACCAAGAAAAATGGCAGAAAATAATAGAAAATGACGACAAACAATATTGGATAAAACAAGAATAAAAAGGAAAATATTATAAAAAACAATTTTTAAGTTACACTGTTTTTGTAAAATGCAGTAAAATGCAAAATATAATTTCTAGCAATCTCAGCATTCTTGGTCACACACGACTAAACGTAAAACCGAGGGGCGCCCGTAAAAGAATTGTATTTAGGCATGAACATAATTAAAAAAAAACAATAAATGTAATAGCATAGAAATGCCATATATAAGAACGATTACATTCAATTCATTTAAATTTTTCTTAGACAATTTTGATTTAACAATCCGTCATTCTTATATTTGTCAGTTTTATGTTTCTTAAAATTCTGCTGATGCCGAAACGCAGTTAGTTCTTTTATGGGCACCACACGGTTTTATTTTGAATCGCATATAACTAAAAATATTGTGATAGCTAAAAATTATTTTTAACGCCTTACATCATAGTTGAAATGACTTTGTTCATGTTGTCTGTCTGTTCGTACGCACGATAACTTCCGTAAAAATGACTTTATTAAAATGAAATTTTAAGATGTTGTTGAGACGGTCTGTGGGACATATGGGAATGTAAATGAATAATATCACAAAATTAGTTTTGGATTGAACCCGGGATGAAAAAGTGAAAGGCATTGAACCCTATAGAACTTAGTTTTTCAAGCAATTTTTAAGTGAAGTTAAAATTCAAAAATGCGTTGAAAATTTTAGGAAATATTCAAATTATTTCATAAAATATATGAAATAAAAATAATCAAATTATGCTCGGTAATTTTAAAATAAAAATTAAATTAATAATTATACCAATATAATATGAAGCGATCACGTGACCCACTTCAAAATAAAATAGGGCATTCATATTTATTTCCCAGAGTAAAAATCGTGATTCTTAAGTTCATTAAAATTTACATTTTATGTTGAATCCATCCGTCCTCAAACCGCTTTATTTTTGCGTAATTTTTGTGCATCTATATTCTGCGCCAACGCAATTATAATAATTTTTAGTTTAAATGATCATCCAACTTTGATTATTTCTATAACGAAGCCTAATTTAAATAGATGCAGAATGTAAACTAGTGATTGTAAAGATGGGTTGTATAAGAATTGCTGATTTTTTTTTCAACGTAAAATTATGTAACTCTGGAGTCTGGAATAAAAGTGTATAAATGAAATATTAACTGTGCTTTTACATAGAAAACCAGATGAATTGTATTTTAATGACATCAGTTGAATAAAGTTCATTTTTTTCGATGAAGTTTTAAATTTTCAAGTAAAATAAATTATTGTAGTTCTGTGATAATTAAAAAAATATCACAGCTGAATGTATCGCATTTTGCATTTCAGTTGGAAAGTGTTTCATAATCAATGTTTTATGCATGATTGATCTTTCTTGTTACTTTTTACTGCATTTTACTGAAACAGTAACCTAAAAAGACTTTCAATAATAATTTATTTTATACTTTTAGTCTTTTGCAATTTTTCTATCATATATCCAATCAAATACTTTTAAAATCTTTGGTTGTCTGTCTTTATATTTATTTTTGATGGCATTTGTAACATACATCTCTACGTCATAAAGATCTGAAATTTGATACGCAGCTTAGTTCAGTAGAACATTCTAATCTATTTAAATTTGGCGGATACTCGGAAAATAAAACATAGCATTGTTTTGCGAAATGACTTGCAAAAAATCTTACTCGCTTTACACAATCCCATTGTTGTAAGATAAGTAAAAAGAGTCCAATGTGCGGCTTCACTCCTATATATAAAAGAGAACATTTTAATATATGGCCTTTATTACATATTGAGGGTGCTATCAATACTGATAATTGTCCATTCATAGCTGTTTGAAATATAAGTATATTGGGTACTTTTGAAATACTTTTACATGTTGTTATTCGGAAAAGTGGCAAATATACAATTCAACGTTATAAACGCTGTGCCGTGGATCTTATACATGATTTTTTTCACTGTGAAAGAAGTCAATTCATTGCATTTTATAAGGAAAGCTCTGTTCTGCTAACATCATCTTTTTTTTATTTATAAACTAACAGTATACCCGTTCTTCGCACGGAATATATAATATAAAAAAATTAAAACTTCAATTATGTGCAAATTCCTATAATATTTTAAATGACATTGTCATTCTAAACATATTATTAAAATATTCAATTTATTTCTTCGAATGAGTTGTATAAGAATATCTGTTCTCGCTATACAAAATTATTTTCACAGGCAGATCTGAAAGAAAAAAACATCCTGGTCTCGTTTGTAAATAAATTTACAAAAACTATTATTTAATTCCCACAAAGCGACAGGAATTATAAAGAAAAATGAACTTAATTTTGCAAAATATTGAATTTTCTTCAATTAGAAGTCATTTTGCAATAACTTAGTATCCTTTTATCAATTCGGCCGCATTTTCATTAACTGGATGGCATTTTTGTCGGAAAAAGTCGCCAAAATTGTCGGAAAGTGGGATAGTTAGACTAAGACACAAACGTTACCGAAACATCATTACAATGCTATCATCTTTCAAAACGCAATTTTTATCAATTTGGAGATATTTGAGCAGTTTGTCCATATTTTAAAAAGTCGCCAAATTTCTTGTCAAGTAGGATAATTGAACTGACAGTCCGAAACATCATTACAATACTATACCCTTTCAAATCAAAATTAATTTCAATGATTTGGAATCAGTCAATTTGGCGACATTTTTATCAATTTGGCGACATTTTTATCAATTTGGCGACATTTTAGGCGACTTGACCACATTTTCATCAATTTCGCAGCATTAAGAATACGTCGCCAAGTTGGCCAAATCCCTCGCCAAGCGCTACAGAGACGGACGGAACTATTTATATTTTCGTAGATTAGAGATTTTACCCAAGTATTAGAAGATGTCCGTACTACTATATACGGAATTTAAATATTTTTCCCCCAAAATAAAACAGATTGCGTAAGAATTTGAAGATATTAATAATCTCTATACACGCAATTCTGATAAAATTTATTTATATATTTTTTATTATTTACATCGAAAACGATTTACTGCTATAATAACTCATTGGGTTTAATTCAGTTTTTTTAGAACGTGATTTTTTTTTTCAAATATAAACTCACTGGGTTTAATTGTGTGGCTTAGCACCATTATATCATTTTTTTTTTCCAAATAATTTTGCAGAATAAATATTGTTGCATAATGCTGTGTCAATGCAAGGTTTAATAGTGCGTTTTTTTAATTAATATCCGATAATCCCTGGTCTTAAAAACTCGAAATATGGACTAAATTTTAAGAAGGGTTATTCCAAATCTATCCCGAAAATTTCATCCAATTTGGTGCAGCCCGTGAAGATGAGACAAACACACAAATAAATACACACAGATTTTCAATATTATTTATATAGATATAAAGGTGTCCGATTAAGATTATCGTCTCACTAAAGTATCTCAAAGTGATGTAGTTTGTGAGATGGGAATTAGACTCCTCTGCCTATACATTGAATTTTTCATGCCCGCCATCTATTGCGGATTTTCTAAACTATTTCTCTTCGAAGCAAATCACTCTAAGAGAAATAGTTCATCAGATGAGAAATAGATGACGCTGTATGTCCATTAACTTTTCCTGGCGTGCCATCTATTGCGCATTTCATGAACTATTTCTCTTAAAAGCAAATCAATCATTTATCTAGGATAGATGTATCTCTAAGTAGGATACATTTAAGTAGGATAAATTTATTAAGATAAATTAAGTAGGAAAAATTATGTAGGAGAAATTAAATAGGGAAAATTATGTAGGATAAATTAAGTAGGATAAAAGTTGTGTGAGGTGGCGGGAGGGGGGGGGGGAGTGCGTGTGTCTCTAGAGACAATATATCATGAACGAATGGAGTGATTTGAACGAAATTTAGTACAATAATTACAATAACTGAATACTACAAGAATATTAATTGTAAATATAATCGAGCGTTTGGTACATCTCCAAGTTTTCCAACGAAATATTGAAAAATTAATTCAAAAATATTAAACCTTCAATAATGTTACGTAAATAATCATTTTATACGTAATTTTTCATTAGAAAACGATTGACACACACTTTAGAATGCCAGTGTACACGTTTTCGAGATATTGCACACTTTGAAATTGAAATCATCAAAAAATCACATTAAAAAAAAGTGTTAACTATCTTAAAATAGGTTCACTTTTCGTATGTAATATTTTGCGATAAATTTGTTAACACCATTCTCGTGGATCTAGTTCGTTCCATTCAGGAGAGAAGTTACTTCAAGAAATTGTATCTTGAAGCCTTAGAATTCGTCTATAGTTATTTATCTAGTATAAGAATAACCCATTTCTATATCCATAGCGCTTGGCAAAATTTTGGTGAATAATTTAGGGGAATATCACCAACATGACGACTGTCGTACAGGTTTTCGCGTCCGCACGTCACTGGTACTTTGCTATAACGTAAAATTAAATTCAACTTTATATTTAATTTGAGCCAGATGGAAAAGTGTAATCATATTTTAATGTATCAAGAGTGTATTTATCATTGGTAGTATTTTGATTTATGTAATTAAAAACGAGCACTTCGATTTTCTAAAATAGTATTAATATTCTTTTTTCCAGTCATTAATTCTCCACAGTAAATGTGAATTCAAAAAATTTCCTTAATTGAAAGCTTTTTCCCATTTCAGTAATTTTGGCAGATGATTTTGTTTTAAAAGGTTTTTCTGTGCACGGAATAGTCAGGTGGATAGCTTGATACCTATTGGTTAATTTCGACTTGTTTTAACCATTTACATCTTTCGCGCGTCTCAGCTTTGGGATATTTCGTCAGGGGGAATATAATCTTCGACAGCGACGGTCAGTGTTTTGAGGTCGGCAGGTTTCGGCCAACTCAGGTCCGAAGCTGACCGGTTATTTCCTGGTGATTTCGCCTATTTTATTTAGAAACGTGGATTTTCTTGAAAATTCTGAAACGGAACATTTTTCGTAAAATTTTGAAATTATTCCCTGTATCACATTTCAGCTGGAATAACATGTTCAGTGACTTTTAAAAGTATTTATATTTATATTACAGCTGCAGTCAAACATATATTACATAGCAAGACTAAACAAAGTTTAAATCTAGAAATATGTAAGAAATTCTATGCATGAAAATTTCTTATATTTGTATACTGCAGTTAGCAACTACAATATATTATTTTCCTTAAATACGTTTGCTTTTGAAAACTTATAAAAAAAAATCTATTATATCTATAATAATGTTTTTATCTTCAAAATTCGACTTTTAAAGCATTGCACAAAAGGAATGAGAAGGCATGCAAAAGACGTGAGAAATAATTTAAAATTGTTAAACCTTATCAAAATCATAAATTATTTACTGTTTATTATAGGTATAATAAGTAGATAAAATTTAATATTTAATAAAAATAAAAACTTCATAATTGAAAAATACATTAAATATTATATTGCATTTCTCTCAATACCTTCAAGGAAGACATTCTACCATCTTCTTAAAAAATAGCAGATATAAAAAGTAATTTACTAGTTTATTATATGTATAAAAATAAATGATTAAACATATAAACATATTATACGACAAAAATAAATTTAAAAAAATGCTTGTAATTAAGAACACTTTTAAAAATAAATTATTTTATGTAATATTAAAAATTGTTTAAAAAATATCTGCTTGTAATTGAATCAGAGAGTATCATAAGAAAGAGGAGACAATTTGCACGATGAGTTAAGCATATATTTAGTGCTATCAAAGTATTTTCCCTTAGCAAAACTTATGGAAACATTCAATTTTTTAAACATATTTATTAATTTTGGAGAACTTAATACTGAAAGAATAGGCTTCTTAAGACTTTATTTGCTTTTTACTGAGAATGAGTAAACTGTCATTTGTACCCCTTTCGTTGTCATCCATCCTCTCTAACATAAAGCGCATATATACACATTTGCACACACCCCCTGCCGTCATTTTCCTTTTCAAAATTAGAAAACTCAATAATCAGAAGCTTCTTACAAAGTTACTTGCTTTTCAGAAAAGCAGTTTGGAAAGATTATTATTACACTATGTTTTCAAATTAAATGAAAAGAAAAAAAAAAAACAGTTGCAAAATTTTCCGGAAAAGCATAGCGGAAAATTTTCCCATTTCCGAAAAATTTTCCGATCTATATCTCTAATTTTATCTCGAAATTTCCCATTCTGTGCAAAGGAATTATTTTACACTTAACATTTATTTTCGTTCAAATTTTTCCCTTGAAATGGATCATCTTACTGAAACAGCACGCTCGCGTTTTGCTTCGAATTCAAGTGGCTGAAGGACTGGTCCAAGTAGGTGGACCAGTATAGGAGGAATATATTCGACATTATTCTACAATTTCTTAGAGATAAAAAAATGGAGTTTCTACATGGTCATCAAAAGGGAAAGATCTGGTGGCTTGCTGACGAATGATTGTCCTCTCGGGACGATACTTAGTGATGAGAGTGCTATCTGGTTCAGTTGGTATGGGACTAAACTTAACTCTAAATTGGTCCTTTAATAAGATTTTTGGTTATTATTTGGTGAGTTTTCTTCTGTTTGCCCAGTGTCGAAACCCCAGACCACTCGACTCACCTTGAGGTATGAGCAGCAGTTTGAGTGTACCTGTTCTTGCCTTTCAGTTTTATTCACAGCAAGAGATTGGGTTTATCCCTTCTCCCTCCAATTGAGAACCTGGCATTTTAAATTAAATGGTTTGTATTTAACTTTAATCTATTTTTTATTGAGCAATGTACTACCACGTTTATTACTCTATTTAACTTTAAGGTATTTTCTCTTCGACGATCATTTGATACCGTCACCTCAGTTTTCGGGCACAAAATCATCAGCAAACGAATTTTCGTTTAAAAATTGACAAATTGATGAAAATGCCGCCAAATTGATGAAAAAGATGCTAAATTATAGAAAATGACGACTGATGAAAATTCAGTATCTTGGAAAAAATATAAGAATCTACTATAAAAATAACCTATTTCTCCTTTCGTAACGCTTGTCGAAATTTCTGCAACAAAGTTGGCTAAATATCGCCAACATGGCGAGTTTTTTCATGTTGCGGAATTGACGAATATATCGTCAATTTTATAAAATTTGCTCCAATCAACGAAAATGAAGACTAATTGATTAAAATTCAATATCTTGGAAGGAAAATAAAATTTAATATAAGAATAAACCATTTATCAGACAGCCTGTTTATCTATAATTTTTCCGAGCCTGCCATCTATTACGCATTTCCTGAGCTATTTCTCTTAGAAGCAAATCAATCTTAGAGAAATAGTTTACAAGATGAGAGATAGATGGCTCTGTCTATTCATTGACTTTTCCCTCTCTTGCTATCTGTTGCACATTTGTTGAACTATTTTTCTTAGAAGCAAATCATTCTAAGAGAGATAGTTTGCGAGATAAGAAATAGATGGCTCTGTCTATACATTGACTTTTCCACAAGCATTTTCTATTGTGCATTTCCTGAACTATTTCCCTTAGTAGCAAATCAATCATTTATCTCTAATAAATCTATCTCTAAGTAGGAAAAATTCCTTAAGTAGCATAATTTTTTTAAAATTAGGATAAATTTAAATAGGATAAATTAAGTAGTGCAAATTAATTAGGATAAATCATTTAAGTAGGATTAAAAGTGTGTGTATGTTCAATGTGTGTCCGTGTATCTTTGGAGACGATATTTCATGAATGAATGCGGTGATTAAAACGAAATTTGGTACAAAAATTATAATTACTAAATATTACAAGCCTATTAATTTTAAACACATCGAGTGTTGGGAACGTCTCTAAGTTTTTAAATGAAAATTTAAAAAATTCATTGAAAAATCTATACCTTTAATAATATTATGTAAATAATTATTTCTTATGTAATTTTCATTAGAAAACAATCGACATAAACTTTAGAACGCTAGAGTAAACTGTTATTGAAATATTGCACATTTCTTAATTAAATTTATCAAAAAATCACATAAAATTAAATAATGTATTATGAAATATGTTTACTTTTCTAATGAACTGATTTGTGATAAATTTGTTATCATCAGTCTCGTGGATCTAGTCCTTTCCATTCAAGAGCGGAGATAGTTTGGGTAATAGTTTTATATCGTGATGCCTTAGAATTCGCCAATAATTATTTATCTTCTATAAGAATAACCTATTTTTCCGTCCGAAGAGTTAGAGAAATTTTGGTGATTAATTTGGCGGAATATCGCCAACTCGGCAACTTTTCTATTTAAAGTTGCCAAATTAATGAAAATGTCGACAAATTGATAAAAAAATTACGCTAAATCAATTAAAATAGCTATTAATTGATGAAAATTTAATATCTTGGAAAGAATATAAGAATCTAATATTAAAATAACCTATTGCTCTGTCCGTAACTCGAAATTTGTGCGACAAATTTGGCGAAATATCGTCCACTTGGCGAATTTCATTAGTGTTGCGAAATTGACAATTGGATAAAAATAGCTCCAAATTAATGAAAATAATGACTAATTGATGAGAATTCAATATTTGAGAAAGAATATTATATAACAAAAATTTGATGTGAGCAGCACATAATATCTTTGCACTAAGAGCAAGATTCCAACAATGATAATAATCATGGCCTAAAGTATCTTTTAAAAAATCTAATCTGATATCCCCGAATTTTTCTATCGAATGAAAGAGATTTAAATCTAAATTATTGCTATAAATGTTGCATTTGAAATGACTGTTTCAGTTTAGTTTACCATAGCTGTTAATAGATGACACCACTAAAAATTTTATGTGGGCAGCACATGTTTCAACACTTGAAGCAAAATTCCAACTATGGCAATAATCATTGCCTGAAGTGCCTTATAAAATCTTATCCGACATCCCCGAATTGTTTTATTGGATAAAAGAGATTTTAATCTAAATTATTGTTATGAATGTTGTTTCAAATCTATATAACTTTATCTCTCAAACATTCGGTTATATAAACTGCTTTAGTTTACTACAGCTGTTAATAGATCGCACCACTAAAAATCCGACTTGCTCTATTGAATAAAAGAGATTTAGGTCTAAATTATTGCTATAAATATTTATTTTTGAAATACTGTTTATTATTTAACAGAACTATCTAACTTTATCTTTCAAATATTCAGTTATGTAAAATGCTTTAGTTTACCAGACCTGTTAATAGATGGCAGCACTAAAATTTTTTCTAGAACATAAGAAATTATTATAAGAGTCAGCTATTGATATACGTATTGATCTTTTTAATTTAAAATTATATTACGAATATACATAAAAGTCAAGTATTTAATGAATCATACTGAGCTTGTTCACAATGTTTTTCAATTAAAATTTTGATGCGCATTCGACCTATCTTAGAGAAAGAGAGGGATGCATACAAGAATGTTTGTTTCCCACCTATAATTGTTTTTAAGCGGAAATCAATATTTACAGGCACAAACGTTTCGAGCTAAGAGAAAATAAAAATCAATAAATAAGAATCAAACGACATTTTCAAAGTGCACATTATAAATAAGAGACAGTATAATTCAGAGAATTTAACACAGCAGATAATCTCAACACTAAAAGCAAATTTAAGTGAGCATCTATTGTATGCCTGCTGTAGAATAATATTACTGAAAATAATTGTGCAAGGGTAGAGACTATATGAGAAGGGTGCATTTTCAGACGTTAGACAGACAAAATGGTTGTAGAGGGCTCTAAATTTCTTAGCAATCTCTTGCAATTTTAAATTATTAAAAATTTTAATTTAATTACAAGAATTAATCTTTGTAGTACCGCATATATTTACGAAAACAATAAAATAAAACAAAAACTTTATGAAAGAGCCATCACAGGGTGTGTACACTTCATTTTCTACGGAAATATTAAGAATTTTTATATATATATATTTTTTTTTGGCACACTCATTTTATACAGACACGCTAATTTCCGGAAAAATTGAAAGTGACAGGTTTATTGAGATCCCCAACTCCAACTAGAATTTAATGTTGAATTTTTAGCAGTCACTTTCTAAATTCTATATTTAGCTGATTTTTAGAAAAAAAAATCGGTCTTTTAAGGAATATGTTTGAAGAGGAAGTAGAAAAGAATAGGAAGTTTAAATGCCTAGTGAATCTCTCAATCCCGTCAGAAACTGGATGCTAATCCATATCAGTCACCATCTAAGCTTTATCTATTGCCGATGATTCGAAGATATAGATATTTTAAATGAGATGAAAATTTTTGACTGAACTTTCTTCGTTCTATTTCTTAACTTTTGGGGTCTGGCTCTTGTGTGTCGTTTTAATCTATTTTTCGACTTGTTGGGTCTCATTTTTTCGTGTTCGGACTTCACTCGTCTTGTTGGGATATTCCTGTTGTGTTTTGACGCACGCCAATCTTGTGTGTTACTTCGCGTTTCGGATTGGCTGGATTGCTTTTTATTCTGCCCTCTGATTGGCTCTTTTAAGGGAGCGCTTAATCCACATTTGTACCTATTTCATTTTCGGATTTCGGGTTTTCTGAGAACTGCAGTATGCCACGAAAGTGCCTTAAGTGTGCAGAAGGACATTTCACACGTGACTGCCAAAGACCAAGGACAGAGAAGGCGACGTGTGCAAACTGCAATGGAGACCACCCGGCGAACTTCAGGCAATGCCCGAAGAACCCCTGGAATAGAGGAAAGGTACCGGGGTATGCCCCCCCCCCCCAAAGCCAGATACCCCCTTGGAGGCAAAAGGCCCTCGGTCTAAACTCCTCGCACTCTGTGCCACAGGTAAAAAGAACTCAAACTTCGGCACCTACCAAATCGGTGCAAGAGCAGGCACCTAAACCATCGACCTCCAGAGAAATGACTGTGGAGGAAGTAAAAATAGCTACCGCTGACATAAAGCAGAGGTTAGCAATTGATAACGCCGCCAAAGAGGCAAGAGATGCAAAACTAAGACTAGAAAAAAGGTCAAGGAATGGCAACAAACTAAACGCGCCCGAGAAGATAAGCTCGCGCAAACACAGCTGACAGAGGAAACGGTCGGAAAAAAACAAAAGACTACCGAGATCCAAAAGGATACTCCCAAAAAAGATCAAACCGCGGTTGAGGCTGAGGATATGGAAACTGAGACTGAACCTGCTGGTAAAACCAATGATGAAAAGATGGATGAAATCCTCAACCTCATCAGAGAGTTTATCACCATGTTCGACCTAGATGCAATAAAACACCTGTTGATGCAGTTCGCAGAGCTAATACAAAAAAAGAGCGATCCAATGCAAATGGTCTTTGAGGCTTTTAAATTAATCGCGGATTTCAAAAATAACAGTGAGAATCAAACCCGTCATGGCTAGGTACCGAAAAGAAAGCTTTAAAATAATATTTTGGAATGCGAACGGCATATCTCCAAGAATAAATGAACTTAGGAGCTACGTAAATGAAAATGATGTAGATGCCCTGCTAATCCAGGAAACTAAAGTTAGAGAAATTAAAAAGCTAAATATAGCAAACTATATTGGCTATCACAACCTTAGCTCAAATACAGCTGCTAGAAACCCCCATGGAGGAACAGCAATATATATTAAAAGAAATATTTCCCACGAGGAAATAAACAACATAAATCTTCAAGGTATAGAAAATACTAGCATAAAAATTAAAATAAATAATGTAAACCCATTTATCCTAACTTTAATACATGTCAAAAACAGGAGTGGTATAAATGTAGCTGCGCAGCTGGAACTGCTTTTCTCGCGATATCCAAACACAATACTCGCGGGCGACTTCAATGCACACCACCGAGCGTGGGGCAGCAGGAGAGCCAACATACGCGGTACACAGATACACAGATTACTGAACACAACAAACACCAACATCATTGCACCGTCGAAACCAACCTGCTTCTCAGGTACCAACGGCTCATTCATAGACTTTGTGCTAACGAGAAACATAGAATACGCTCACACTATCGTTACCCTGGATGAATTCGACTCGGATCATCTACCGGTATTGGTGACATTCTATCTGGACACTCCCCTTCCAACCTCTCTGGGACAAGAGAGGGTGAACTGAAGCGTTTTCAAAAGAGCACTTTTTGAGCCGCACTTAGCAGTACCCAACATTATGAGCACGGCGGATATTGACTCTGCCACACACACACTCACAACAGAAATCAAGAGAGCTATTGCCTCTGCCACAACACATCGCGAGTCACCAAAAATGCCCACACTTTCCCACCATGTCAAAAAATTAGTTAGGCAAAGAAGCAGAATGCGTAAGACATAGCAAGCTAATAGAGACCCTACCCTTAAAACGGAGCTTAACAGACTCACGTGGAAAGTCAGGGATAAAATTGTCGCAGAAAAGCAGCAACAGTAGAAAGAGTTAATTCAATCCCTTAGCCCGGAAGACGTATCGCTCTGGCAATTCGCTAAAAGATTCAGAAAACCTCAAATTAAACTCCCGCCACTAATGGATGGCGTTAAATTCGCGTACTCAGACGAAGAAAAAGCAGAGGCGCTTGCTAGGCATTACGAGAAGCAATTTGAACCAAACCACGATCTAATGTATCAGGACACCCTAAGAATGGTAAGGCAAACTCTAAACAACTTCAGGAATTTCCCGGTCACGGCTGAGATTAACCCAGCCACCCCGCAAGAGATAATTGATATCATCAAAAACCGTAAAAGCCCAGGGCACGACAAAATCAGGAATATCGCGGTGAAAAACCCACCCCTAAATATAATATTTTACTTGACCACCCTAATAAACAAAATACTAAAATTAAATTATTTCCCCAAAGAATGGAAGGAAGCGATAATTATAGCGATCCATAAGCCTGGCGAGGATGCCACAATTCCAGCCAACTACAGACCAATCAGCTTACTACCGACACTTAGTAAAATTACTGAGAAAATAATTCTTAATAGACTGAACATGCACCTTAGTGAGAATGATATTATCATTCCGGAGCAGTTTGGATTTCGGCCAAAACACTCCACTACTCATCAACTGCTGAGAGTGGTAGAGTACATATCTTCTGGACTTAATAGTAAGACATCCACAGCTGCGATTTTTCTTGACATACAAAAAGCATTTGATAAAGTGTGGCACTGTGGATTAGCATGCAAATTGATCACTCTAAAAGTCCCTGACGCACTTGTCAAACTTTTAATCCCATACCTAAATAACAGACACTTCCAAGTTAGAGTAAAAGATAACTTGTCTACACCCAAGCTCATTAAAAGTTGTGTACCGCAAGGATCCATCCTGGGCCCGTCACTCTTTAACATATATCTAAATGACATCCCCAGGACCCCAGACACGGAGCTGGCCCTCTATGCAGACGACAGTGCGATACTTGCAAAACACCCTTCGTCTCAGTAATGCACAGACAGCTACAACAACACTTAGACATACTCCAAACATGGCTGGAAAAATGGCGAATAAAATTAAACCCCAATAAATGCCATTGGATTTATTTCTCTAGAAAACGTAAACCTCCGCCGCCTCTGTACATAAACAACCATGCCCTAAAAGCGGAAAAATCTACTAAATACCTAAGTGTAACGATTGATTCCCACCTAACCTGGAAACAGTACGTAACGAACTTAATCAAAAAAGCGTATATGGCCATAGGAGCCTTATACCCAATGATAGGAAACGGAAATCTAAGTTATCAAAATAAACTCCTAATTTATAAATCGGTCATCCGCCCGGGAATGCTGTATGCAGCACCCGTATGGGGATATGCCTGTAAAACTACTATAGACTTACTAGAGACAAAACAAAACCCTAAGGATTATAAGGAAAGCCCCCTAAATACTTAAGAAACTCGATAATTAGGAAAGACTTCAAAATAAAAACTGTTAGAGCCCAAATTAAAAAGCTGGCGCTTAAATTCTACAAAAATCTGCCATCTGTTCCAAATGAACTACTATTCAATCTGCATGACTATGATCATCGCAAGGCCAAATGACGTAAGAGACCCCGCGCGGTACTTAATATTGAAAATCGGAATTAGGTAAGTACCACCTTAAATAGTTGAAATTAAATAAAAACTGCGATCAATGTTTTGAAAAAAATGTTCTTAAACCGTAAACTGCCAAATTGCTAGGAAATCCTTAAATTTGCATCAACTCCCCAAAATTACTCAAACTCTAAATGTGCAACAAACTGCCACACTAGGAGCTATGTCAAATAATAAAAGCAGTAAATCAAAAACCTCGAACCTCCAACTATGGGCCAATGAAATAATGTCACAGTATGAAGATAAGAACCACACCTAGAGATTGGAGATTAAAGGCGCTTCGCGGCTGGTGCTCTTTTCTGGACGAAACCCTTTCAGATTTCGGGTTTGTTAGTTCACTGAGGGATTGACTGCATGCACTGATGAAAACTGTTGCATTATTGTGTTATTTGTGTTTATATGCGTCTATCAAGTTTTCCTTAATACTGCTTGAGTTCAGAATAGAATACATTTATAAACCTTTTCTAGACAGCTTTGCAAGAAGTTATGAGTATCACCATCATTATTAGTACGATATAAAAAAAATATGATTTGTGCAGCACATGACTTTCTATATATTATACAATGCTGTTACTTCTTTTACAGTGAAATAATGCAAATATACGACTCAATAGTTTTGGCTTGGAATTGTTTGTTAACCTTTGCTTACGGGTGGGACAGCGTCTATCCCAAACGAAGAACATACCAAAAGACAGGTATATAACATACCCTATCCCAAACAGTTCGATCCCCCTTTGCAGCCATTGGCGTCCAGAATCGACGCTGTCCCACCCGTAAGCAAAAGGTTAATACGTATTTAGCGGTGACAAGATGCAAATCTATTTCAAAGTACGAAATTAACTTATATTTTACGCAAATTTAACTTTACAATTAGAAAAATTACTAACGTCCACTAAGCAAAATTGGCAACCATTTAATCATCTTACGTAATGCGACAATTTGAATATAAAATAAAAAAAAGAAAGATCAATTCAAAAATGTCAATAACAAGAAATATCAACCATGCATAAAGCATTGATTATGAAACACTTTTAAACTGCAATGCAATTTTATTTAAACATTTCTAAAATGCGATACATTCAGGGGTAATATTTTTAAAATTATCACAGCACTAGAATAATTTATTATATTTGAAACTTTAAACTTCATCGAAAAAGAAAATATTCAAATGACGTCATTGAAATATAAATAGCCTGGCTCTCTAAGTAAAAGCAGTAAATATTTCATTCATAAGCTTTAATCCCATTCCTTTCATTCATCACAATACTGCAATAATTTATTTTACTTAAAATCTTAAGACCATGGAGGTAAAAGTACTTTAACTATGCTTAAAACTTCATCGAAAAAGTCTGCTATAAAATTGTCTGCTTCTCTATGTAAAATCAATAAATGTTTCATTCATTTCAGCTATATTGCAGACTCCAGAGCTAAATAATTTTGTGTTAAAGAAATGCAGCAATTCTTATACAATTCATCGTACAGCTTGATGTGTTTACATTCTCCATAATAGAAAATTAGGCTTCGTTGTAGAAATAATCAAAGTTTGATGACCATTTAAACACAAATAGATTGTAATTGTGTTGTTTCTTCAGAATATAGATGCACAGAAATTAAGCAAAAATAAGGCGGTTTTAGGACGAATACAACACTAAATATAAATTAAAAAGAACTTTAAAAATCACGATTTTGACACAAGATGGATGCCCTAATTTATTTTGAAGTGGGTCACGTGATCTCTTAGTATAATATGGGTGTTATTATTATTTTAATTATTAATATTTAAAGAACTACTGAATATATTTTGCTGATTTCTTTTTTCATATTTTTTAAGGGATAATTCGAATATTTCCTAAAACTTTCGAAGCAATTTGTGAGTTTTAATTTCGCTTGAAAAATGTTTGAAAAATTAGGTCCCAAGGGATTCAATGCATTTCATTTTTTCAATCCGAGTTCAATCCAAAACTGATTGGGTGATATTATTCCTTTATATTCCCATAGGCCCCACTCCCCGTCTGAAAAACATACTAAAATTTCATTTTGATGAAGTCAATTTTACGGCAGTTATCGTGCGAACGGACAGACAGAATGAACAAAGTCATAAACACTTTTCAACTATGTTGTAAAGTGTTAAAAAGCCACACCATAATGTTGTTGCTATTGAATTAACACTGCGTAAATAGGAACTGGGCGATTTTGGCAAAACTCCAAACAAAATAACCTATTTATACTCAAAATGCAATTGTCATTTAATGCATGTCCCGTGAAATGAATGACTATTGGTAAATATTTTAGCGTTACAATACAAAATCATTACAAAATGCATCTTCTCTCGCGAATGGAAAGAACTAGATCAACGAGAATGATGTTAACAAGATGGATCACGTATAATATTGAATATGAAAAATTAACCTGTTGGACGGTATTTACTACCTTTTTAAATTTTATGTTGCTATTTTTTTTATAAATTTACTTAACAAACGGGTAATATCTCGAGAACGATACTAGAGTTCTAAATTTTGTTATTTATTTTCTAATAAAAAAATTAGCTACGAAATTTATTTTTTATTATATTATTTATTTAACAGTATAAAAATTCCTGATGCTTGAAATAATGTATTCGAAAATGGCAGGGAGGGGGAAGTGTTCCGAATATTCGATTGATTTTAAAATCAATAAGGTTTCAGTAATCATACTGACTGTAATAACCGTGCTACATTTTGTCCATTCGTTTGTTAGATATCGCTTCCAAAGTCAGTCAGTCAGTCAGTCTCTCTCTCTCTCTCACACACACACACACACACACACACATTAAAAAATTTGATTCATGTTCACGAACGATCAGAAGGTACCCTTTTGTCTAAAACTCGAATTCAGATTTTCGATTTCGTTAGATTCGGTCATACACAGTATCCTCTGTATGTAGGTATATATATTTAAATACTTTTTTTATAGTCAAAGGTGCACACACAGTAGATCACATGAAATTGAGTTTGATTGAAATAATATAAAATAATAATAACGAAAAATAGGTTCCACAAGTGTGTAAAGTCTAAAAGTTAAAAAAATGCAGAAACCACCTACGGCAAACTAACTTTGAGTGAATTCAAGTATTATTCTCAAACATTTGTACTGACTTGTTTTCAAATCTAGCGGATGGCGATCTTTAATTCTTTTACGTAGGAATTGATTCTCGAACAAACTATATTTTTCTGGGGAGAAGACAAAAAAAGATATCTTGAGAGATGCGATTTCAGACCCTTTTTGAAAGTCTACAGCTTTACAATCAATCATAGCGGCGATATTCGACACGGCAAAGGATGAAGAGATTTCTGGTATTGCCAAGTAAAAATTCGGAAAAATATGATACCCCGCTTCTCCTTCACCTACTCTAAAAGAGAAAAGTTTGTGAGAGTATTCTTCTCAGGGTTGAGGGGGGGGGGGGAGGGGTAGATGTAACCTTTCCTTAAACTAACCACGATACGACTGAGCAAAAGAGATAAAATTACTTTAGAAAAAAATTTAAATGAATTGTTTTAAATTGATTTTAAACGTATTAAACGATGGTTATCCAACTTTCTGGGACCTTTTTAATCTTAAAAATTTTTGAGGAATTTTTGAGCTTCGTCTCAATGAATATAAAATGGATTTCGCCCCCCAAGCGGTAACTTAGTAGATTGCAACGTAAAATGCGGTGCAAATAAAATGTAAAAAGCGGACGATCGTTTCAATCTTTTACAGTATTTACATTTAGCCATATCGTTTTTTTTTCCATTCTATCCAGAAGTTATTCACGAAAATTCAAAAAATTTTAACATTCTTATTACACTCAGTTTGTCTCACTATAAAGAGGAAATTTCTAACATTATTATTACATTAAATGTAAGAACTTTTAACATCATTATTGCATTAAATGCAGTAACTTTTAACATTATTATTACATTCAGTTCGTCTCAATAAATATAAAATGAGATTTCGGCCCTCCCCAAGCGGTAACTTAGTAGATTGCAACATAAAATGCGGCGAAAATAAAATGCTAAAAGCAGACGATCGTTTCCATCATGTACAGTATTTACATTTAGCCATATTGTTTTTTGACCATTTTATCCAGAAGTTATTCACAAAAATGCAAGAATCCTTAAGCTTAACTTCATAGTGGTTTTCTCTCCTGTCAATAAAGTTAATTTTCCCTAACATCTCTTATTAACTACACGTTGACTCTGTGCCTTTGTTCAACATCTTTAGCGAGCTCGTTTTAGGCTTTCAGAGCATGGAGAGAGCTGAAACTCTGCACACAGTTTTATCCTGCGGAACATTTTCATATATTAATTTTTCACATCATTATGATACGTCCTTACGTACGTAATATTTTACAGTTTCGTTCTTGGATCTCAAAAGGTCATAAAGAGCTGCAACTCTGCACGCAGTTTAATCCCGCGAAATATTTTCATCTACCCAATTTTCACGTCATTACATTACGTGGTTAAGTCCTTTTCGTACGTCCTAAGTTTTTTGCTCTTTCGTACATTTTCTTGGCGAATTACGGTTCAATATCTTTAGATGATATATACTCTCATTGTCGATTCTTCCTTATTACCACATAGGTTTGAGAATATACAAAATGAAAACGAAAAAGAAAAATAATAGATATAAAAAACACGTTTTTCAATGTCCTCCTCTACACAATAGTGGTGCACGAAAAAGTAGAAACTAAATTTTAATCCCACACGAAAAAAAACCCAACTGAGAAGTGGTAAGCTGATTCCATTCAAAACAATACTATCTAAATTATCCTAAATTATCCATTCATGAGATATTTATAAGATATCTCATCAATGTAAATAAGTAACTAACGTTAATTTAAAGAATCGCTTGAAAGAAGATAAAAATTATATTGAAAATCAATAATTTTTGATGATTTCAGAGATTTTTATACCAATAAACATGCATTTATACTTTCTTTCTCCCATGCTTAATATTATTTTATTTGATTTTCTTTCCGTCTTGTCCCTTGTTTTTTTGTTCGTGATCATTTTATGGCGTCATCATTCTAGTTCGTGAGGTTTTTTTTTTTTTTTCTCTTTCTCTCAGTATGTGGCGCGACTACTTTCTATTTAAACAATCTCCACGTGGTTAGAAAATGTGAAGTCAAGATCTTGACTTACTCGTGCAAAATACACAGGTATCTTGTTTTGAAAGTGTCTAAATGACTTCAATAACTCAGAAAAATGAGAATTCTGCATCTCTCGACTCCAAAAATATTCTACTAAATAATATCAATGCAGATGCTAATTGGATAAATATACCAACGCGCACGCATTAAAATGTGCTTAAAAGATTTTAATGAACTCATACCTGTTGAAATACCAATCTCCGGCAAGCCAGATGACAATTTATGCATTAATCTAGTGAGACGATATCTCATTTTATTTTAAATTTTAAAGTGGGATCTTATATACTCCTTCAGAGTCCAGATCAAAGCAGAACTTCTGATCGTTACGATATCCCTTTACTTCGTAATATAGGATATCTTCTTGGTCATTATGTTTCTATGAATTCAAACTGTAGCCATATATAAGGGTCGCCCAACTGAAAGTGAAACTCCTATAATAGCTTTGTAGTTTAAATACGCAGAGCGTAGCATTTTTGCCTATAGATGGCGTTGTATGTCAAGAAGTCAGCTGTTATCGGTGGAACGTGTCAGTGTGCTATTTGCACATACTGAAGACAGTTGACCAGGTAGGGTTGTAACTTGGATTCGTCCAAACAAGCAATTCTTGACAGCAGAAGGCGTTAGTGGAGCCGAAATTTATTGTCTGCGGAAGGATGCATATGGTTGCACGACAATGCCCACTCACATGTGGCAACAGTGTGTCACGATTTACTGAAGCACTTCCACTGGTTGGTCCTCGATTATCCCCCTGTAGCCCCGACCTGTTGCCCTGGGACTACCATATCTTAGGACCACTAAAAGACTCTCAAGGGCTGCCGGCTCGTTAACGATGCTGAGAGCCAGCACGCCGTTGAAGACTGGTTTCACAGCGGTTTCACGGACGTTCTTTGCTCAGTGTATCCGCAGTCTAGTATCGCGCAGGGACATTTATTTGAACCGACAAGGGGTGAGGGCGTAGCGACTATGTATTCCATGTATTACTATTACTTTCTGTATGTTCACAGATTCCAACAATAAACCATTACGGAGAAAACAGACAGTCCTGCTTTCATTTGGGTGGCCCATATCGCAGGAGTCTTCAAAAATTTCAATTTAGTTTGGATGCTCTGCGATTGTTCTATGGACACGGTGATCCATTCACTGAGACATTCCATTTATAAAGTAGATACCCATTTTACAAAAACTTCAGACTCCGAGCAGGGCCGTAGCTAGGCAGGGGACTAAGCCCCCCCCCCCCCGATAAAATATTAAATATGTAGTAGTGATATGAAATTCATTCAACCTGTCACCCAAGTTTTGCATAAAAAATTTCTTTATGACATCTTTTTATAAATTACTTTATTTTAAAGATTACTTAATTTAGCCAAATGTGTGGTTATACTGATGATCCATTTATTTATATATTTAATTTTAAAATATTTAGATATTAAGACAGTAGTATTTGTGTACTTTTGTATTATTACGGGGTTCACTGTTATATATTCAAGAGTAAAAATCAACTGATAAGTACATATTAACCGAACATACATATTTTCCGAAATTTTCAGCGATTCATTAACAGTATTGATACTAGTTAACGCTTATATGAAAATTAATTGTAATTATCATATTAGTAGCTATATGAATTTTTCTAATCAACTGTTAGCTTATAAATATAAATTTGCAATTATTTGTTAATAATTTATATTGATTAAACTATATAATAGTAACTATTTAGTACATGCTAATGATTAACTGTTTTGGTAAGCCTCTTCTCCGAGATTATTGAGCCCTCCTTGAATGTTACGCCAGACCCTCTTGAATTTCGTTTCTAGCTACGGCCCGATCTGACGTCGAGTTTTCCCATAAAACTTAGTGTATTAAACGCGGTATTAATGAGTTCGAAGGGTACAGTACCATCTGTTAACATCCCACAAGGGGATTAGAAATCTAAAGTGCCAATTATATAAAAACTTAATTAGTCAGACGCTGTAGAGTCAAAAGCATGGGGGAAGACATTCGCCACTATCCAAATACTTCCATTTAACCACATCTTTAGCAACTTACATGAGGCTTAGAAAATATAAATGATTATTAATGAGTGAAATCATTTTACTCAAATAATAAGGAAAATAACAGAAATATAATTAGGCACAAATGTATAAACATTGCAGCATACAGCTGTCTCAAGAATACGCCGAATCAACTTCTGAAGTGTAGAACAGATCAACAAACACAAAGTCAGAAAATCCGATGTGGGCAGCACATGACTTTCCTTATATAATGCAATGAATTTACTACTTTTACAGTAAAAAAAATAGATTATCTTTATAGTAGATATTTATATTCTTTCCAAGATCTTAAATTTTCGTCAATGAGTCGTCATTTTCATTGATTTAGGGTCATTTTTATCCATTTGGAGAGTTTTTCGTTAATTTAGAAACATTTAAAAATGTCGCTAAGTTGGCAACATTCCACCCAATTCGTCGCCAAAATCTCGCCAAGCGTTATGGACACAGAAATAAGTTATTCTTACAGCAGATAAATGACTATTGGCGTTCAAATACAAAAGTATTACTCAAAATATCTTTTTTCATGAATGGAACGAGCTAGATCCACAAGAATGATGTCACCCAATTTATCGCATGGTATTGCATATGAAAAGTGAACATATTTCTCAATAGGAAATTTTTTTTTTTATTTTGTATGACTTTTTGATAATTTTTTTGAAAAATCTGCTATATCTCAAGAACGGTTCAAGTTAGCGTTCTAAAATTTATGTCAATCATTTTCTAATGAAAAAATTACATAAGAAATGCCTATCTGCGCAACTTTATTAGAGGTTTTGATTTTGTGACGATTTTTTCAAAATTTTATTCGAAAATTTAGGGGGGTTCTGAACATTCGATTGCGTATAAAAACAATAGGCTTCCAGTGTTTACGGATTGCAATTTTTGTACCAAATTTCATTCGAATCGGTCCATTCGTTCGTCAGTTATCGTCTCCACAGACTCACTGACACACACACACATATCACTTCAAAAATGTCCGATTCGTGATCAGGGATGCTTGAAACGTGCTCTCCCGTCGAAAACTCGAATTCGTATTTTCGACCCCGTCACAATCCTTTCCTTATACATTATTGTATATAAGGAAAGCATAAACGAAATGGGTACATATTGAAGAAGCGGAGGGGTACTATGTATACAAGTCTCAGTCTACCTTAGAGAGTCATCAGAAAGCAGAATAAAGAACAGCCCAGACAATCCAAAGCAGAGAATGGACTCATAAGAATGAATTGTCGCCAAGTACATCAAAAAGGTCTCGACAAGATGAAGCAAAATACGTACAGATCAAGCTGCTGCTAATGGGATAGAACCAAAATAACATTGTTAAAAGCAACAATGGTGTTCATTTTGTTAGCTATTCTTTTGTAATATATTGCTTTTAAAATGTTGTTTTAACCCTTAAGATGATACGAATTCGATCAAGATTAAACGAGATGCAACAAGACTCAAAACGACACCTGAGATTCTCAGAGGCTAAGAAATGAGCCAAAATGGAACAAATATAAAGAAAAGAGAAGACAATACCAAGGCGCCTAGCTGGACCGTGGGAAAAATGAAGTACTAAACAAGTCATTAACGAAATTACTAGATTTTTTTTTTCTGAATGTGGAAGGCTTAAAATATGTCAAGGTCATAGATCTATGGGCATATTTTTTATAATCATTCTGAAAGACAACCCAGAACAGTGATCGAAAGGAAAGCTATATTGAAGATTCATTAAATTTATGTTTTTACTACATGGTAATGTAAAGGAAAAGTGGAATTGTGTCGAAAATCGCAACTCGAGATTTTGACGGATTTAGACGTTTATAAACCTTTAGAACACGAAAACACTATTTTTAGCGTAGCATCTCTGTGTGTGTGCAGTCGTCTGCCTTGCCTCAAATATATATTTTCGGAGAAAAGGGAAATCATATTAAATTTAACTTTGGCCGTTCAATTTATTAACGTAAACAGCCATTATTAGACTGAAATAGCGTATAGGAAAATTTATTTAAAACGCCTCAAATATTTAATTATTTTATTAAAAAATTGTTTTTGCGCGACTCAGTTCCAGCCTATAGAACAAAGCGTGGGTAAGGTATTATTTTCTAATTAATTTATAGCAATATGCAGTTCCTTCAATATAGTTTGAAGTGCATTAGCTACTTTTCGTTAGGAATCAGTTGAAGATTAACTGCATCCCCCACGAGGTCAGAAGAGGTGAGGTAGAGTGACGAGGCGATCCCCTCAGGCTCCATTTGTCAGAAGCAACAAAATCGAATTTTTTTCATAGTTTTTAAAACTGAAAATTACTTTAAAAATAAAGCACTGCACTTTTTTCAATTTAGTTGTAAATGAACCGAGGCGTCAAAAGAAAAACAGTGTTTTAGTCTTCTGAAAATACAAATAATATTTTAATCCTTGTCAAATTGGAATCCAATTAAATTCAACTATTCCCCCCTTCCCCCCCCAAAAATATTACATTTGATCTGAGCAGCCCACGACGTTTTCTACAAACTCAAATTCATTTTCTTATTTCATGATGGATTGCATTGAGTTTAACTGCAGAAAATAACATTCTGATATTATATCCAATTTGTATCTTTGTTTCATTTGACAACTTCAAGCACTTTAAATACTTTATCTCTTCAACATTCCAAAAAACTAAAAAAATCTAGAACATTCCATCCTAGAGTCATGGGGGTTGGTCTTATTAACTTTGCTGTCAAAATTTAAATGAAGAACGAGCACTTAATTAATATATTTCAGAAATTTTAGTCACATTATTCAGATTTTCACGATTTTTGTGGGCCATGTCGCAAAGAAAAGTTGGTTGTTGTTACGAATGTATCCTCTAGAATCGTGGGTGTATACGCAGGATACAGGAACGAGTCCAAGTTTCTGGATAACTTACGTTTATTCATAAGCACAAAGTAAACAGGAATAATATACAATCAAACAACGCTTAAATGCTCTACTCATTTCACAGAAAAAGAGACATTATTCTCAAAATAATTTCACTAAACAACCGCTACTATTCTCAAAGCATTGACAAAAATCACAGTCCAATGTCACGTCCATTCGACAACTCCCGCGCAACGGAGAGATGAATCCTTTTATAGTCCCTACAGAAATTTCTGGAAATATCTTCATATCTCCCAGACTAATAGTTATTCATAACGTTTATTCATAAGCACAAAGTAAACAGGAATAATATACAATCAAACAACGCTTAAATGCTCTACTCATTTCACAGAAAAAGAGACATTATTCTCAAAATAATTTCACTAAACAACCGCTACTATTCTCAAAGCATTGACAAAAATCACAGTCCAATGTCACGTCCATTCGACAACTCCCGCGCAACGGAGAGATGAATCCTTTTATAGTCCCTACAGAAATTTCTGGAAATATCTTCATATCTCCCAGACTAATACTTATTCATAACGTTTATTCATAAGCACAAAGTAAACAGGAATAATATACAATCAAACAACGCTTAAATGCTCTACTCATTTCACAGAAAAAGAGACATTATTCTCAAAATAATTTCACTAAACAACCGCTACTATTCTCAAAGCATTGACAAAAATCACAGTCCAATGTCACGTCCATTCGACAACTCCCGCGCAACGGAGAGATGAATCCTTTTATAGTCCCTACAGAAATTTCTGGAAATATCTTCATATCTCCCAGACTAATACTTATTCATAACGTTTATTCATAAGCACAAAGTAAACAGGAATAATATACAATCAAACAACGCTTAAATGCTCTACTCATTTCACAGAAAAAGAGACATTATTCTCAAAATAATTTCACTAAACAACCGCTACTATTCTCAAAGCATTGACAAAAATCACAGTCCAATGTCACGTCCATTCGACAACTCCCGCGCAACGGAGAGATGAATCCTTTTATAGTCCCTACAGAAATTTCTGGAAATATCTTCATATCTCCCAGACTAATAGTTATTCATAACGTTTATTCATAAGCACAAAGTAAACAGGAATAATATACAATCAAACAACGCTTAAATGCTCTACTCATTTCACAGAAAAAGAGACATTATTCTCAAAATAATTTCACTAAACAACCGCTACTATTCTCAAAGCATTGACAAAAATCACAGTCCAATGTCACGTCCATTCGACAACTCCCGCGCAACGGAGAGATGAATCCTTTTATAGTCCCTACAGAAATTTCTGGAAATATCTTCATATCTCCCAGACTAATACTTATTCATAACGTTTATTCATAAGCACAAAGTAAACAGGAATAATATACAATCAAACAACGCTTAAATGCTCTACTCATTTCACAGAAAAAGAGACATTATTCTCAAAATAATTTCACTAAACAACCGCTACTATTCTCAAAGCATTGACAAAAATCACAGTCCAATGTCACGTCCATTCGACAACTCCCGCGCAACGGAGAGATGAATCCTTTTATAGTCCCTACAGAAATTTCTGGAAATATCTTCATATCTCCCAGACTAATAGTTATTCATAACGTTTATTCATAAGCACAAAGTAAACAGGAATAATATACAATCAAACAACGCTTAAATGCTCTACTCATTTCACAGAAAAAGAGACATTATTCTCAAAATAATTTCACTAAACAACCGCTACTATTCTCAAAGCATTGACAAAAATCACAGTCCAATGTCACGTCCATTCGACAACTCCCGCGCAACGGAGAGATGAATCCTTTTATAGTCCCTACAGAAATTTCTGGAAATATCTTCATATCTCCCAGACTAATAGTTATTCATAACGTTTATTCATAAGCACAAAGTAAACAGGAATAATATACAATCAAACAACGCTTAAATGCTCTACTCATTTCACAGAAAAAGAGACATTATTCTCAAAATAATTTCACTAAACAACCGCTACTATTCTCAAAGCATTGACAAAAATCACAGTCCAATGTCACGTCCATTCGACAACTCCCGCGCAACGGAGAGATGAATCCTTTTATAGTCCCTACAGAAATTTCTGGAAATATCTTCATATCTCCCAGACTAATAGTTATTCATAACGTTTATTCATAAGCACAAAGTAAACAGGAATAATATACAATCAAACAACGCTTAAATGCTCTACTCATTTCACAGAAAAAGAGACATTATTCTCAAAATAATTTCACTAAACAACCGCTACTATTCTCAAAGCATTGACAAAAATCACAGTCCAATGTCACGTCCATTCGACAACTCCCGCGCAACGGAGAGATGAATCCTTTTATAGTCCCTACAGAAATTTCTGGAAATATCTTCATATCTCCCAGACTAATAGTTATTCATAACGTTTATTCATAAGCACAAAGTAAACAGGAATAATATACAATCAAACAACGCTTAAATGCTCTACTCATTTCACAGAAAAAGAGACATTATTCTCAAAATAATTTCACTAAACAACCGCTACTATTCTCAAAGCATTGACAAAAATCACAGTCCAATGTCACGTCCATTCGACAACTCCCGCGCAACGGAGAGATGAATCCTTTTATAGTCCCTACAGAAATTTCTGGAAATATCTTCATATCTCCCAGACTAATAGTTATTCATAACGTTTATTCATAAGCACAAAGTAAACAGGAATAATATACAATCAAACAACGCTTAAATGCTCTACTCATTTCACAGAAAAAGAGACATTATTCTCAAAATAATTTCACTAAACAACCGCTACTATTCTCAAAGCATTGACAAAAATCACAGTCCAATGTCACGTCCATTCGACAACTCCCGCGCAACGGAGAGATGAATCCTTTTATAGTCCCTACAGAAATTTCTGGAAATATCTTCATATCTCCCAGACTAATAGTTATTCATAACGTTTATTCATAAGCACAAAGTAAACAGGAATAATATACAATCAAACAACGCTTAAATGCTCTACTCATTTCACAGAAAAAGAGACATTATTCTCAAAATAATTTCACTAAACAACCGCTACTATTCTCAAAGCATTGACAAAAATCACAGTCCAATGTCACGTCCATTCGACAACTCCCGCGCAACGGAGAGATGAATCCTTTTATAGTCCCTACAGAAATTTCTGGAAATATCTTCATATCTCCCAGACTAATAGTTATTCATAACGTTTATTCATAAGCACAAAGTAAACAGGAATAATATACAATCAAACAACGCTTAAATGCTCTACTCATTTCACAGAAAAAGAGACATTATTCTCAAAATAATTTCACTAAACAACCGCTACTATTCTCAAAGCATTGACAAAAATCACAGTCCAATGTCACGTCCATTCGACAACTCCCGCGCAACGGAGAGATGAATCCTTTTATAGTCCCTACAGAAATTTCTGGAAATATCTTCATATCTCCCAGACTAATAGTTATTCATAACGTTTATTCATAAGCACAAAGTAAACAGGAATAATATACAATCAAACAACGCTTAAATGCTCTACTCATTTCACAGAAAAAGAGACATTATTCTCAAAATAATTTCACTAAACAACCGCTACTATTCTCAAAGCATTGACAAAAATCACAGTCCAATGTCACGTCCATTCGACAACTCCCGCGCAACGGAGAGATGAATCCTTTTATAGTCCCTACAGAAATTTCTGGAAATATCTTCATATCTCCCAGACTAATAGTTATTCATAACGTTTATTCATAAGCACAAAGTAAACAGGAATAATATACAATCAAACAACGCTTAAATGCTCTACTCATTTCACAGAAAAAGAGACATTATTCTCAAAATAATTTCACTAAACAACCGCTACTATTCTCAAAGCATTGACAAAAATCACAGTCCAATGTCACGTCCATTCGACAACTCCCGCGCAACGGAGAGATGAATCCTTTTATAGTCCCTACAGAAATTTCTGGAAATATCTTCATATCTCCCAGACTAATAGTTATTCATAACGTTTATTCATAAGCACAAAGTAAACAGGAATAATATACAATCAAACAACGCTTAAATGCTCTACTCATTTCACAGAAAAAGAGACATTATTCTCAAAATAATTTCACTAAACAACCGCTACTATTCTCAAAGCATTGACAAAAATCACAGTCCAATGTCACGTCCATTCGACAACTCCCGCGCAACGGAGAGATGAATCCTTTTATAGTCCCTACAGAAATTTCTGGAAATATCTTCATATCTCCTAGACTAATAGTTATTCATAACGTTTATTCATAAGCACAAAGTAAACAGGAATAATATACAATCAAACAACGCTTAAATGCTCTACTCATTTCACAGAAAAAGAGACATTATTCTCAAAATAATTTCACTAAACAACCGCTACTATTCTCAAAGCATTGACAAAAATCACAGTCCAATGTCACGTCCATTCGACAACTCCCGCGCAACGGAGAGATGAATCCTTTTATAGTCCCTACAGAAATTTCTGGAAATATCTTCATATCTCCCAGACTAATAGTTATTCATAACGTTTATTCATAAGCACAAAGTAAACAGGAATAATATACAATCAAACAACGCTTAAATGCTCTACTCATTTCACAGAAAAAGAGACATTATTCTCAAAATAATTTCACTAAACAACCGCTACTATTCTCAAAGCATTGACAAAAATCACAGTCCAATGTCACGTCCATTCGACAACTCCCGCGCAACGGAGAGATGAATCCTTTTATAGTCCCTACAGAAATTTCTGGAAATATCTTCATATCTTCCAGACTAATAGTTATTCATAACGTTTATTCATAAGCACAAAGTAAACAGGAATAATATACAATCAAACAACGCTTAAATGCTCTACTCATTTCACAGAAAAAGAGACATTATTCTCAAAATAATTTCACTAAACAACCGCTACTATTCTCAAAGCATTGACAAAAATCACAGTCCAATGTCACGTCCATTCGACAACTCCCGCGCAACGGAGAGATGAATCCTTTTATAGTCCCTACAGAAATTTCTGGAAATATCTTCATATCTCCCAGACTAATAGTTATTCATAACGTTTATTCATAAGCACAAAGTAAACAGGAATAATATACAATCAAACAACGCTTAAATGCTCTACTCATTTCACAGAAAAAGAGACATTATTCTCAAAATAATTTCACTAAACAACCGCTACTATTCTCAAAGCATTGACAAAAATCACAGTCCAATGTCACGTCCATTCGACAACTCCCGCGCAACGGAGAGATGAATCCTTTTATAGTCCCTACAGAAATTTCTGGAAATATCTTCATATCTCCCAGACTAATACTTATTCATAACGTTTATTCATAAGCACAAAGTAAACAGGAATAATATACAATCAAACAACGCTTAAATGCTCTACTCATTTCACAGAAAAAGAGACATTATTCTCAAAATAATTTCACTAAACAACCGCTACTATTCTCAAAGCATTGACAAAAATCACAGTCCAATGTCACGTCCATTCGACAACTCCCGCGCAACGGAGAGATGAATCCTTTTATAGTCCCTACAGAAATTTCTGGAAATATCTTCATATCTCCCAGACTAATAGTTATTCATAACGTTTATTCATAAGCACAAAGTAAACAGGAATAATATACAATCAAACAACGCTTAAATGCTCTACTCATTTCACAGAAAAAGAGACATTATTCTCAAAATAATTTCACTAAACAACCGCTACTATTCTCAAAGCATTGACAAAAATCACAGTCCAATGTCACGTCCATTCGACAACTCCCGCGCAACGGAGAGATGAATCCTTTTATAGTCCCTACAGAAATTTCTGGAAATATCTTCATATCTCCCAGACTAATAGTTATTCATAACGTTTATTCATAAGCACAAAGTAAACAGGAATAATATACAATCAAACAACGCTTAAATGCTCTACTCATTTCACAGAAAAAGAGACATTATTCTCAAAATAATTTCACTAAACAACCGCTACTATTCTCAAAGCATTGACAAAAATCACAGTCCAATGTCACGTCCATTCGACAACTCCCGCGCAACGGAGAGATGAATCCTTTTATAGTCCCTACAGAAATTTCTGGAAATATCTTCATATCTCCCAGACTAATAGTTATTCATAACGTTTATTCATAAGCACAAAGTAAACAGGAATAATATACAATCAAACAACGCTTAAATGCTCTACTCATTTCACAGAAAAAGAGACATTATTCTCAAAATAATTTCACTAAACAACCGCTACTATTCTCAAAGCATTGACAAAAATCACAGTCCAATGTCACGTCCATTCGACAACTCCCGCGCAACGGAGAGATGAATCCTTTTATAGTCCCTACAGAAATTTCTGGAAATATCTTCATATCTCCCAGACTAATAGTTATTCATAACGTTTATTCATAAGCACAAAGTAAACAGGAATAATATACAATCAAACAACGCTTAAATGCTCTACTCATTTCACAGAAAAAGAGACATTATTCTCAAAATAATTTCACTAAACAACCGCTACTATTCTCAAAGCATTGACAAAAATCACAGTCCAATGTCACGTCCATTCGACAACTCCCGCGCAACGGAGAGATGAATCCTTTTATAGTCCCTACAGAAATTTCTGGAAATATCTTCATATCTCCCAGACTAATACTTATTCATAACGTTTATTCATAAGCACAAAGTAAACAGGAATAATATACAATCAAACAACGCTTAAATGCTCTACTCATTTCACAGAAAAAGAGACATTATTCTCAAAATAATTTCACTAAACAACCGCTACTATTCTCAAAGCATTGACAAAAATCACAGTCCAATGTCACGTCCATTCGACAACTCCCGCGCAACGGAGAGATGAATCCTTTTATAGTCCCTACAGAAATTTCTGGAAATATCTTCATATCTCCCAGACTAATAGTTATTCATAACGTTTATTCATAAGCACAAAGTAAACAGGAATAATATACAATCAAACAACGCTTAAATGCTCTACTCATTTCACAGAAAAAGAGACATTATTCTCAAAATAATTTCACTAAACAACCGCTACTATTCTCAAAGCATTGACAAAAATCACAGTCCAATGTCACGTCCATTCGACAACTCCCGCGCAACGGAGAGATGAATCCTTTTATAGTCCCTACAGAAATTTCTGGAAATATCTTCATATCTCCCAGACTAATACTTATTCATAACGTTTATTCATAAGCACAAAGTAAACAGGAATAATATACAATCAAACAACGCTTAAATGCTCTACTCATTTCACAGAAAAAGAGACATTATTCTCAAAATAATTTCACTAAACAACCGCTACTATTCTCAAAGCATTGACAAAAATCACAGTCCAATGTCACGTCCATTCGACAACTCCCGCGCAACGGAGAGATGAATCCTTTTATAGTCCCTACAGAAATTTCTGGAAATATCTTCATATCTCCCAGACTAATAGTTATTCATAACGTTTATTCATAAGCACAAAGTAAACAGGAATAATATACAATCAAACAACGCTTAAATGCTCTACTCATTTCACAGAAAAAGAGACATTATTCTCAAAATAATTTCACTAAACAACCGCTACTATTCTCAAAGCATTGACAAAAATCACAGTCCAATGTCACGTCCATTCGACAACTCCCGCGCAACGGAGAGATGAATCCTTTTATAGTCCCTACAGAAATTTCTGGAAATATCTTCATATCTCCCAGACTAATAGTTATTCATAACGTTTATTCATAAGCACAAAGTAAACAGGAATAATATACAATCAAACAACGCTTAAATGCTCTACTCATTTCACAGAAAAAGAGACATTATTCTCAAAATAATTTCACTAAACAACCGCTACTATTCTCAAAGCATTGACAAAAATCACAGTCCAATGTCACGTCCATTCGACAACTCCCGCGCAACGGAGAGATGAATCCTTTTATAGTCCCTACAGAAATTTCTGGAAATATCTTCATATCTCCCAGACTAATAGTTATTCATAACGTTTATTCATAAGCACAAAGTAAACAGGAATAATATACAATCAAACAACGCTTAAATGCTCTACTCATTTCACAGAAAAAGAGACATTATTCTCAAAATAATTTCACTAAACAACCGCTACTATTCTCAAAGCATTGACAAAAATCACAGTCCAATGTCACGTCCATTCGACAACTCCCGCGCAACGGAGAGATGAATCCTTTTATAGTCCCTACAGAAATTTCTGGAAATATCTTCATATCTCCCAGACTAATAGTTATTCATAACGTTTATTCATAAGCACAAAGTAAACAGGAATAATATACAATCAAACAACGCTTAAATGCTCTACTCATTTCACAGAAAAAGAGACATTATTCTCAAAATAATTTCACTAAACAACCGCTACTATTCTCAAAGCATTGACAAAAATCACAGTCCAATGTCACGTCCATTCGACAACTCCCGCGCAACGGAGAGATGAATCCTTTTATAGTCCCTACAGAAATTTCTGGAAATATCTTCATATCTCCCAGACTAATAGTTATTCATAACGTTTATTCATAAGCACAAAGTAAACAGGAATAATATACAATCAAACAACGCTTAAATGCTCTACTCATTTCACAGAAAAAGAGACATTATTCTCAAAATAATTTCACTAAACAACCGCTACTATTCTCAAAGCATTGACAAAAATCACAGTCCAATGTCACGTCCATTCGACAACTCCCGCGCAACGGAGAGATGAATCCTTTTATAGTCCCTACAGAAATTTCTGGAAATATCTTCATATCTCCCAGACTAATACTTATTCATAACGTTTATTCATAAGCACAAAGTAAACAGGAATAATATACAATCAAACAACGCTTAAATGCTCTACTCATTTCACAGAAAAAGAGACATTATTCTCAAAATAATTTCACTAAACAACCGCTACTATTCTCAAAGCATTGACAAAAATCACAGTCCAATGTCACGTCCATTCGACAACTCCCGCGCAACGGAGAGATGAATCCTTTTATAGTCCCTACAGAAATTTCTGGAAATATCTTCATATCTCCCAGACTAATAGTTATTCATAACGTTTATTCATAAGCACAAAGTAAACAGGAATAATATACAATCAAACAACGCTTAAATGCTCTACTCATTTCACAGAAAAAGAGACATTATTCTCAAAATAATTTCACTAAACAACCGCTACTATTCTCAAAGCATTGACAAAAATCACAGTCCAATGTCACGTCCATTCGACAACTCCCGCGCAACGGAGAGATGAATCCTTTTATAGTCCCTACAGAAATTTCTGGAAATATCTTCATATCTCCCAGACTAATACTTATTCATAACGTTTATTCATAAGCACAAAGTAAACAGGAATAATATACAATCAAACAACGCTTAAATGCTCTACTCATTTCACAGAAAAAGAGACATTATTCTCAAAATAATTTCACTAAACAACCGCTACTATTCTCAAAGCATTGACAAAAATCACAGTCCAATGTCACGTCCATTCGACAACTCCCGCGCAACGGAGAGATGAATCCTTTTATAGTCCCTACAGAAATTTCTGGAAATATCTTCATATCTCCCAGACTAATAGTTATTCATAACGTTTATTCATAAGCACAAAGTAAACAGGAATAATATACAATCAAACAACGCTTAAATGCTCTACTCATTTCACAGAAAAAGAGACATTATTCTCAAAATAATTTCACTAAACAACCGCTACTATTCTCAAAGCATTGACAAAAATCACAGTCCAATGTCACGTCCATTCGACAACTCCCGCGCAACGGAGAGATGAATCCTTTTATAGTCCCTACAGAAATTTCTGGAAATATCTTCATATCTCCCAGACTAATAGTTATTCATAACGTTTATTCATAAGCACAAAGTAAACAGGAATAATATACAATCAAACAACGCTTAAATGCTCTACTCATTTCACAGAAAAAGAGACATTATTCTCAAAATAATTTCACTAAACAACCGCTACTATTCTCAAAGCATTGACAAAAATCACAGTCCAATGTCACGTCCATTCGACAACTCCCGCGCAACGGAGAGATGAATCCTTTTATAGTCCCTACAGAAATTTCTGGAAATATCTTCATATCTCCCAGACTAATAGTTATTCATAACGTTTATTCATAAGCACAAAGTAAACAGGAATAATATACAATCAAACAACGCTTAAATGCTCTACTCATTTCACAGAAAAAGAGACATTATTCTCAAAATAATTTCACTAAACAACCGCTACTATTCTCAAAGCATTGACAAAAATCACAGTCCAATGTCACGTCCATTCGACAACTCCCGCGCAACGGAGAGATGAATCCTTTTATAGTCCCTACAGAAATTTCTGGAAATATCTTCATATCTCCCAGACTAATAGTTATTCATAACGTTTATTCATAAGCACAAAGTAAACAGGAATAATATACAATCAAACAACGCTTAAATGCTCTACTCATTTCACAGAAAAAGAGACATTATTCTCAAAATAATTTCACTAAACAACCGCTACTATTCTCAAAGCATTGACAAAAATCACAGTCCAATGTCACGTCCATTCGACAACTCCCGCGCAACGGAGAGATGAATCCTTTTATAGTCCCTACAGAAATTTCTGGAAATATCTTCATATCTCCCAGACTAATAGTTATTCATAACGTTTATTCATAAGCACAAAGTAAACAGGAATAATATACAATCAAACAACGCTTAAATGCTCTACTCATTTCACAGAAAAAGAGACATTATTCTCAAAATAATTTCACTAAACAACCGCTACTATTCTCAAAGCATTGACAAAAATCACAGTCCAATGTCACGTCCATTCGACAACTCCCGCGCAACGGAGAGATGAATCCTTTTATAGTCCCTACAGAAATTTCTGGAAATATCTCCCACACTAATAGTTATTTCATGGAATTTCTCGAAGTTTACGGAAGTCAAGTCCGCGATTTGGTGATAAATCGCCAAACCTGGCAACCCTTCTTCTAACTTGGAAACCCTGGGCTCACGTCATGCTGACTTCATGGACTGTGTTTTCCTCGCCTGGCCTTCGAGACAGACGAAAGAGGAAACGCCTATTAGGGAATATTGCGCGTTCGCAACATTATATTTTTATAAATTATACCAAAATCTAAGAAGTATCAGGATAACCCACAAAGGACGTAACTACTAAATATTAAGAAATTTCATTAAAACTTTTTTTAACGTCAGTGAAAAACCTAGATATCTCAAGAACGACTCATCATGGGGTTGGTCTTATTATTAACATCGTTAAAAATGACGTATAAAACAAGCATTTAATGGATACGTCTGGGCAAACGTAGTTTTTCATTTTAAATTTTGATAATTTTTACGGACCATTTCGCAAAAAAGGCAGGTTCATTTTCTTCGAATCGTACCCAAACCCAATCAGCACCAGAATAACTCACAAGCGACTTTTCTAAAATTAATAATATATATATATATATATATATATATATATATATATATATATATATATATATATATATATATATATATATATATTATTACTTACTCTGCAATGCATGGTAATGTGTAGGGAAAGTATTGGAATAATGCCGAAAATCGCAACTCGAGTTTTCGACGGATCTACACGTTTTGAGACCTCTAGAATACGAAAAATCTGCTTTTAGAGTGACGTTTGTGTGTGTGTCTGTGTGGCTGTCTGTGCAATGTATGTATCCACTCTAACTAAAAAACTAATGGATTCAATTTCATAAAATTGGGTAGGTAAGTCCCTTGTGTATGACCCTGGTGCTGATTGGTTTTGGGTACGATTCGGGATGAAACAAATCGCCTTTTTTTGCGAAATGGCCCGCGAAAATTGCCTGTGTTTACTCTAACTGAAAAACTAATCGATCAAATTTTACAAAATTTGGTATATTAGTCACTGGTGGGTCACCCTGGTTCTAATTAGACTTTGATACGATTCAAAAAGAAGAACCTGCATATTTTTACGAAATGGTCCACAAAAGTCTTATATATCCACACTAACTCAACTAATGGACTAAATTTCATAAAATTTGGTGGATGAACACTTGTGGGCGACCCGGGAGCTGATTAGATTTTGGTACGATTCGGGATAAATGAACCTGCCTTTATTGCGAAATGGCCGGCAAAAATTGTATGTATCCACTCTAGCTGACAAACTAATGGATCAAATGACGCAAAATTTGGTAGATAAGTCGCTTGTAGGATAGTGTGATGCTAGTTAGATTTTCATACGATTCGGAAAAAAATAATCTACCTTTTTTTTTTCGAAATGACCCGGAAATCTAATGTATTCGATCTAAAAGAAAATGCTACATGTGCAAGATAGGGAAACTCTGAAATAAATGACTAAAATTGATGAAATATATTAATTGAGTACCCGTTCTACATGTAAAATGTGACAACTAAGGGAATAGATTTGCCCCCATGGCAAAATATAACAAAATATAACGCAGCAAATGGGGAAGATTTAGCTTTCCCATTTGCTGCTTGGAGCGACGTCGCAAACGTACCAAAACTATTTTGAAACGGTTTGATGCCTAAAATGACTGTCGTGTAATAGGGGCTTTAGTCTTTGAGTCTACGCAGACGCACAAAATAATTTTTCGTGTTTTAGAGATATCAAAACCCTTGAACGATCCATCTAGATCTGTCGAAAAGTTGAGTTGCGATTTTTAACACTATTCCAATACTGCGATTTTTAACACTGTTCCTATACATTAACATGTAGCATAGGGGAAGTAAAAAGGACAATCCCCCAGTAAATTGAAAACATTTTTAAAATGTCTCCTTCCTCGATTCAAAACAGAACCGGAATCGAGGTACCGAGAAAGGATTTTGATTTTTAGGGAGAAGATTAGCTTAAATAATACCACATCCCTTACGATTTAAGGCGGCGCGAAGGACAGACAGAAAAATCAATTAATATTTCTCTAGAAAAAATTAATAAATTTTCACATATGTAGAGCACAAGATTAATTGGGACAGAAGAAATAGCTCTCCCTCTTCATACCAAGTTCATGGTTTGCAAGAAATTAACTTGTTAAAAGAAAAGTGGTATTATCTGTTAAATTTACTTGTAAAATGTATAGACATGGAGGTTAAAACTTCATATTAGGAAAGCGCCTTTTGAGACAATCATTCAGGTGGCGCTGGGATAAGCCTTGCATTATATGCATTTCTATGACGAAAGGCTTAAAATATTTATTTAAACTGTCCATTTTGTAAAAATAAATTATTAGAGTAATGCAAAGCAGAACCGAAACAATAAATAATATTCGGACGTACTTAAAATTATTTTACCTTTTAATTTATTTTTTTCTCCCTATATTCTGTATTTTATCGTACAAATGTGAAAAAATACTAGTTAATTATACTCATAATGAAGGAACCTTTAATTTAAAAATAATCAAAAATACATAGACTCAATATTACGCCGTTCTGTTGAGTCGACTAACAATAACAGCTACTTTTGAAACTCTATAGCGACACCTAGATATAATTCTCAAAGCATTATGGCATTTTCAAGTGTTTCATCCGTAGGAGTTTTATCTCCTTCTCCCTAACTCCATGGTATAGACAAGTAAATCAAACAGAGAGAACATAAAATAAAATAGCATGGCCTCTAAATGAAGTAAAATAAAAATTTTCAATCCCCCGGAATCCAAAGACTCCAAATACAGGGATGGAGAAATACTTAATCCTAAATTGTCGGGATTGTAATATATATATATATATATAAATTTAAATAATAAAAATGAAAGTGCAGGCGTGCAAATCTGTAAACACAGTATCAAACCGCGGGCAATATAATAATGTGTATATAATAACAGAAAGTAAAAAGAAACGAGGAAGGGCTGGAAAAGAAGAGCACGGAAAGGCCAAGACAAGGAAAATAAATCAATGAATAGTATATATATATATATATATATATATTGAATTCCCTATTGAAACACTTTAAACCACTCATTCCACAAAAGAATTAACTCAAATTAACTGAGTGGCTCAAATCGATATTCTCATACCAGAATCTATTTTTAAAAAACATGTTCCTTTTTTCTTTCTTTTTTTTTTTGCCAAATTTTGCAAAAAAATAAGAAGTTTGAAGAATCTATATCGGTGGTCTAAAGGAACACATTATATACCCTCCAATTTAAAGAGCTTGAAAAGATCTTTTGACTGCTATCAAGTTAGATAATGTACACTCTAGGAGTGTTGGGTAACCCCCCCCCCCCCTTCCCTGGGAGGGGTTAATGATGTCACGAACACAAAAATTGTACCGCGTCTAGTTATCGCTACAACGATTCAAACTGTTAAGTTTAGCAGTCATTGAGGCATAAATTGAGGCATAATTTATGCATAATTATGTCGAACTTTGTTCTATGCTGCCATGTAAAGTAAATATAAGATTTTGAATCCACTTTGAAGTTTTCGCTCGAATTTCAAAACAATTCTATCAAGTTCTAGATTTTTCGTTAACAAAGCCGGACATAAAGTTTTGTGAAAATCCATTTATATTTGTGGCAGCTATTTTGCACATAAGAAATCGACCACAAACAGACAGACATACAGTACAGTAAAAATAAAAAAAACGTGTTCAGGTGGTCCTAAAACATATATCGTCATTCAAATCTTGAAATCGAAAATTTTCATAAAACCATAAGTAAAAATATATGTAATCGAAATCCCTATTAGAAACCTTTTGAACCATTCAATCAGCAAAAGAAAAATGTAACGTTAGCTTATACGTTAGTTTGATACATTCAGCGGTGATATTTTTTAAATTATCACAGCACTGAAATAATTTATTTTCCTTGGAAACTTAAAATCATGGAGGTAAAAGTACTTTCTAACTCCATGCTTAAAATTTCATCGAAAAAGGCAGTGCCATAAAATCGTCTGCTTCTCTTTGTAAAATCAATGAATATTTCATTCATATGACCTATATTCCAGACTCTAGAGCTAAATAATTTTGCGTAAAAAAAAATTAGTACAATTCGTACAGCTCATCCTACAGTTTGATTTGTTTACATTCTGCGTACGTTAAAATTGGCTTCGTTGTAGAAATGATCAAAGTTGGATGATCATTTAAATTTAAAAATATTGTAAATGCGTTGGTGCAGAATAAAGATGCACAGAAAATACGCAAAAATAAAGCGGTTTTAGGACGGATGTAGCACTCAATATAAATTTAAAAGAACTTTAAAAATCACGATTTTGACACTGAGAAAAAAGATGAATGCCCTATTTTACTATAAAGTGGGTCACATGATCACTTCATATAATATGGGTGTCATTATTATTTAAATTTTTATTTAAAAATCTACCTAACATATTTTGCTAAAATTTTTTTTATATATTGTAGGAATAATTTGAATATTTACTATAATTTTCAAAGCAATTAGCGAATTTTAACTCCTCTTAAAAAATGTTTGAAAATGGGGAGGGTTCAATGTATTTTACTGCTTCAACCCGGGTTCAATCCAAAACTAATTAAGTAATACTATTCATTTACATTCCCGTATGTACCACAGACCGTCTGAACAACTTACTAACATTTCATTTTGAGAAAGTCATTTTTACGGCAGTTATCGTACGAACGGACAGACAGACAGACAGGCAGAATGACCAAAGTCATATACACTTTTCAACTATGTTGGAAAGTGTTTTAAAAAAGGAAAAGGAGTATCAAAATATATTTATTTTTAAAAAGCATAATTATACTTTTCCTACATAGATAGTATAAAGTAGAGGGAAAGTACTGTGACGGGGCTCGAAAATTCGAGTTTTAGACGGAAGTATATTTCACAAACATCCCTCACCTCGAATAGAACGTTGAGGTGATGTATTTCTCAATCTCTCTGTATGTATGTGTGTGTGTGGACGCTGCATCTCACGAAGAACTAAATACGCAAAAATTAAGACCAATTATTACAATAAATGAATACTGGAAACTTATCTATTTGAAACGTAATCGATTGTTCGAAAGATTCTCTACCCTCCAATTTTCGAATGAATATTTTAAAATCATAAAAATGTCAATACCTTCAATAATGATAAATAGATAAACGTTTTGTGGTCCGTTTTTTATTAGAAACTAAATCATACAAATTTTGTAAATTTGCAAGCACGAACTCTTCTGAGATATTGCATGATTTAAAAAAAAAAATTATAAAAATTCGTAAATATCAAGCCTTTTAATACTGTTAGATAAATAATAATTTGATACGTAATTTTTTACTGGAAAACGACTGTCACAAATTTAGAGCGTCAGTTTAAACCTTCTTGAGGTTCTGCATTTTTCTCAAATAAATATAAAACAAGAAAGATTAATCATGCATAAAGCATTGATTATGAAAGGCTTTCCAACGGAAATGCAATTTTATTTAAACATTTTTAAAATACGATGCATTCAGCGGTGACATATTTTTAATTATCACAGAACTACAACAATAATTTTGTTTTACTTGGAAAATTAAAACCATAGAGGCAAAAGTACTTTCTTAAGTACCATGCTTAAAACTTCATTCAAACTTTATTCAAATGCCGTCATCGAAGTATAAATCGTCTGGCTCTCTATGTAAAAGCATTGAATACTTCATTCATACACTTTTATTCTAGACTCCATAGATAAATAATTTTGCGTGAAAAAAAATTCAGCAATTCTTACACAACTCATTTTACAATCACTTGTTTACATTTTCTATTCATTAAAGTTCTTCGTTGCAGAAATATTCAAAGCTTGATGATCATTTAAACTAAAAAATATTGTAACTGCGTTGGCGCAGAATATAGATGCACAGAAAATACGCAAAAATAAAGCGGTGTTAGGACGGATACAACACTGACTATAAATATAAAAGAATTTTAAAAATTGCTATTTTAGTTTGGGGAAAGAAATGGATGCCCTATTTTATTTTGAAGTGGGTCACGTGTTCTCCTAATATTATATGGGTGTCATTATTATTTTTACTTTTATTTAAAACACTACCGATCCTATTTTGCTGAATTTTCTTTTTTATATATTTTATGGGATAACTTAAAAATTTCCTAAAAATTTCGAAGCCATTTGTGCTTCGCTTAAAAATATTTCAAAAATGAGGTACCATACGGTTCAATTTATTTCATTTTTTCAACCCGGGTTCCATCCAAAACAAATTGAGTACTATTATTCATTGACATTCCCATATGTCCCACAGATCGTCTCAACAACATACTAAAATTTCATTTCGATAAAGTCATTTCCACGGCAGATTTCGTGCGAACGGACAGGCAGACAGAATGAGCAAAGTCATAAACACTTTTCAACTATGTAGTAAAGTGTTAAAAAATCTGATGTAGGTAGCACTTAACTTTTCCTCCATGATGCAGTGATTTCTCTTTTCTCATAGCAAATTGATGAATCATGTGCAAGATCCACGCCCCAATGTTTGAATGTGACGTTGAATTGTGCATTAACATTTGACACACGGCCGCATGACAACGCGTAAAACTATTTCGAAATACCAAATTTACTTATATTTCGCGCAAATCTAAGCTGATAATTAGAAATATTGCTACAGCATCTGTTAAGCAACATACTCCATATATCAAAATATCTATAATTAATTCTCAATTTTGTTAATTTGGTGTCATGTTTGGTAAATTCTCGAAATTTCGTTAAATGAATCAACAAAATCCCAAAATCGCTCCCCAAATATTGCGTATGGAAAGTAAACATAGTGGACGATCCATATTATTTTTTTTAATTTTATGTATTTTTTAACAAACTTATTTGAAAATCTAGTAATATCTCGAGGACGGTTCAAGCTAGTATTCTAAAGTTTATAACGTTCGTTTTCTAGTGACACATTACGTATAAAATAATTATTTATTTAACAGTATTGAATGTTCTAATTCTTTTGTGATTATTCAAAATATTATTTGATGATTGGGAGGGACTTTTCTTCCAAACGTTCGACTGCATTTGAAATCAATAGGTTTCTAGTACACCCTGACTAGTACCACTGAAAGGTAATAAGCTTATATCCTTTTTTTTTATGAATGCTTCATTTGCCTGTGAGATATCGGGGATACAGTTTCTCGCACACTGACTGACATACTGACATACATACACAGGCATCCCCCCAAAAACTTTCTACTCGCGTTTAGAGATGCTTAAAACGTGTTTTCTCCGCGAAGACTCGACTTCGAATTTTCGACCCTATCACGCAATTTTCCCCATGCATTATACTATATATGTAAGAAAATTAAAAAGCGTTCTTTTCTCTTTGAAATATTGGTGCACAAGCATGATGTATTTTATTTTGTTTCAAGAAATTTGGATATGAAGTAAACTTAAGTATTCTGTTTAATACTGGGTGAGTTTTGAAGAGAGGAAATGGAAGTTTCCGATCCCAATGCAGCCAAGCATTAGGATTGGAATAAAATGTAATAATAATAATAGTAATAATAATAACAGTAAAATAGTTTGATATTTTGACGAAGTATAGAGTCGAGGTATTCGAAGGAAATCGGGGCGACTGCGAAATTATAAACAGTTTGCTATGTAATGCATAGCCATTTGAACACTTTTAAATAACTTTGATCACCATTGAAACTTTTTAACAATTCTGAAAATGGGGTTTAAATTTCGATATTATAATATTTTAAACTGATTTGGAAATGTTTAAAGAAGACATACCACCTCACAAAGGAAGTGTTTATTCACGAAAAACTATTTCGGCTCCATTGAACTGGAGTCACTGCCGATTTTTTTTTTTTTTTTTTTACTTTCCTTATATGCATAATGTATAAGGAAAGTATTGTGGCGAATTCGAAATTTGAATTCGAGCTTTCGACGGGACAGCACATTTCAAGCATCCCTGATTACGAATCAAAAAATTTTGAGGTGATGTATATATGTGTGTGTGTGTGTGTGTGTCAGTGAGACTATGGAGACAATATCTCATGAACAAATAGAGCGATTCGAATGAAATTTGGTACAAAAATCACAATCCGTGAATACTGGAAGCTTATTGGTTTTAAACGTAACCGAATGTTCAGAACCTCCCTAAAGTTTCGAGTGAAATTTTGAAAAAATCATAAAAAAAATCAAAACCTTTAATAAATGTACGCAAATAGACATTTCTTATGTAATTTTTCCTTAGAAAGCGATTGACATAAACTTTAGAACTGTAGCATGAACCGTTCTTGAGATATTGCACATTTTTAAAATAAATTTATCAAAAAATCCCATAAATTAAAAAAAATGCATTAACTGTTGAGAAATATGTTCCCTTTTCATATGTAATATCATGCGATAAATTGGGTGACATCATTCTCGTGAATCTAGCTCGTTTCATTCATGAGAAAAGATACTTTGAGTCATACTTTTGTATTTGAACGCCAATAGTTATTTATCTGCTATAAGAATAGCTTAATTCTCCGTCCATAACGCTTGGTGAGATTTTGGCGCCAAATTTGGCGGAATGTCGCCAACTTGGCGACTTTTTTAAATGTTACTAAATTAACGAAAATCTCGCCAAATGGATAAAAATGACTAAATCAATGAAAATGACGACTAGTTGACGAAACTTCAATATCTTGTAAAGAATATAAATATCTACTATAAGAAAAACCTATTTTTTTATTGTGAAAGTAGTAAATTCATTGTATTAGGAAAATCATGTTGTGTTTCCCACATCAAATTTTTCTATTTGTGAACTTTTTTGAAGCAAACACGTTGATTATTTTTTATTCTTATATAAATGACTGTACGTCGCTTAGATTTTCAGCGACAGACATATTCTTTTATTATTATAGACTGGCAGTATACCAATTTTTCGTACGGAATAAACATTATAAAAGAAACTTAAAATTCACAGTCATGTGCAAATTCTTACAGTATTCTAAATGACGTTGTTATTCAATGCATTCTATTAAAATATTTAAATTAAGGTTTCTAAAAGAAGTTTAAGAATCTCTGTTCTCGTTCAAAAAATGATCTTCACAGGTAGATATGAAGAATAAAACATCCTAATCTCGTTTGTAAACAAATTTACAAAAAATATGAAATTGAATTAATATATTACAAAATAATAAACGTTAAAATGGTATGGAAAGATATACGAGTATGTACTACTATATATAGTCTAGTAGATATACGAGTATGTACTACTACATATAGTCTAGTAAATATACCCGTTAAAGACCCAGACCGCACGACTCGCCTTAAAGCATCAGCAGCAAGTTGAGCGGCCTTGAGTAGAGTTCGTTTGTTTTGCGTTCGTTCCGTTTCCATATTCGCTTTATTTGCGTTAACTTTCGTTACATACTCGTTTCTTTTGCGTCCGCTCCGTTACATATTCGTTTCTTTTGCGATACATATCGTTATCATATAAATCTCTATACAAAAGTAATAGGTGAAAAACGAAAAAGTGAAGTTTTAAAAATTATTGCAAAATAGTGGAAGCACTGAGACATCTTTTCGTTTTTATTTCGTTACGTATTCAACGAAATAAAAACGCAACAGGATTCCGATTTTTCAACGAATTAAAAACGGAAGTGTGCTAGTTGGGGATATACCCGTGTATTAGTAGAAGATTACCCGTACTACAATATATGACTTTCAAAAATCATTGTCTAAAATAAAACAGATTACGTAACAACTTGATAGCAATACTCCCCGTAATCTTTAAATCCAAAACCTAAAGATTGATATAATCCAGTTAAAAGTGCAATTTCGAATTTCGTTATTATTGAATTGTGACAACATTTAATAAAAATAGTCTGGCGCATAAATGCATTGGATTTAAATTCGTTGCTAAACAACATTATATATATATCTTTTCAAAGAAGTTGGAGGAGAAAATTATAGCCTGCATATTGCTATGTCTATGGAAGGTTTAACTGTGCATTTTATTATTAATATCTCGACAACCCGCCACACTGGTCCTAGAAATTCGAAACATAGACTCAATTTTAATTGGGGCTATTCCAAGGCTACTCACAAAATTTCATAAAAGTCGAAGCAGCCGTTCTACCGTGATAAGACAAACATACAGGCAGACAGATTTTCACTTTTATTTATAAAGATGACATTGTATGATCACACAGTTCCTATTGATCAGTATAATGTTTTTGTCACATGCAAATAATTTATTAGAAGATCCTACAATATGTCTGGTCAGTGTTTCTTTCAGGACTTTTTGGCCGGGAGTCGAATGACATCTTAGGGGGTGGGGCAAGTTTTCTATTTGATTTATGTTAAATATACCTAAATGCTGTGACACATAAATATAAACTAGGTTAATACAAAATGTCTGCAGAGGGGGGATGCGAATACCTATCTTCGGGGGGAGGGTTTTTCTCCCCGGAGGTATGCCCAAGAGGAACGCACTGTGTCTGGCGATTGCGATATGGATGAAAACCACCAATCCTCAGTTTGCAGCCGATCGACGTTAAGATCATAATCTTGCAAAATCTGATCGAAATTTTACATTGGCCTGACATATTTTCCCTGAATAGCACACGTAATATTTACAAACTGTGTTGCAATGGATTAATTATTCTGTTACAAACTTGAACCCACTGCATTATTTAAACTAAAGGCAATAATGCATTTCACACATTTCAAACTGTCGCATAAAATTAGATGTTATGTGTAAGTAAAATTAACTGCTTAAAGCTCCCCCACGTTAATGACTGATATCGGAAGGAATATTTTGGGTGCTATTTCGTAATTCTTGTCCGTTAACTTGGTGCATAATTAGACATTAATGGTACTTTTAACTATTACTAGTTTGTAATTCACTATTAGTGGTTCGTTTTAACACGAATTGTGAACCATTAGTCAACATGGATCTGAATAAAAGAACTCACTCACTGAAAATGCATAAACAAGAATGTAAGTGTTAAAATGTAAACCGTTTTGAAAGGCAGGAAAGACCCTTTTAGAGAAAAAAGATGGAGCAGCCATAGAGAGAAATTGTCAGTATAAATCTATGTAAGGTGTCTGTATACGGTAAACGTCTATATCTCAAGAAACCGGTCGATATCTTTACAATATTGTTTTATGATGTCATGTTACAGAAGAATTTTATCCACATTTATTTTGACTACAGTGTGGATGAACGTCCGAGTGCAATCCTCGCGCGCTAACCACTGGGCTATCACATTCTCAAGCAGCATTATGATTGATTAAAGTCTATTAACACCATTACTTTGCAGGTAGTCGGTTTAGTTAACACGATAAATGCAGGTTTTGCATTAGTTTTGCATTTCAATGCCAATTATATTGCAAGTTTGACATATTCCTTGTTGTTATTATATATTAAGGACATTTTGTAGTGGATTTCGATCATCAGTGATTTTGTTTGTGACTGCGATCAATAAAGTCACTAATAGAGCCAATAATTTTCTGGTAATTGTTTTGACCGTGAGTGGATGAACATAAATGTTTCTAAATTTATCAAATTTTTTATGTAGGGAAAGCCATATGCTGGACACCACATAATATTTTTACATACTTTATGTAGACCATTATTAAATTACATTTTTCGAGATGTCAGACATTCAAAAGTTTACACAACTTCACAGAATTCCTAATCAACAATCCACAAACAATTAATAAATGAAATGGTCTCTCCCATTTTAAATATATTTTCCAGTGTCACCATAATATAATCCTCGTTAACATTTTACGCCGAAACTCAAATTTTGTGGGCGTCAGACTTCTCGGTCCGATTTCACCGACAAGCACAAATACTTCAAGACCGAATTAAAAGTTCAACATTTATCTTTTCCGAGTTGGCAGCAGTCTAACTCCGCACGCTAATGCGTCTGTAGAATTTTAAACTTCGGAGAATATCTGCTGGGAGCCGTTAAGTTGGGAAACTTTTGAAAGAAATTGGAAGTTTTTCGCTCCTTTCAAACTCTGGCATATCCGGTGGGCCATAACACGTTTATGTGTTTTGACGGCAGAAGATCCGACTATTTAATTGGATGAATAACCATTTTAAATCGTTTCTACAGAAATGAGCGAGCATTTGCCAGGAATGTATGGTTTGTAGAAAATTAAAGACGTTTTATTCATAACTGGAAAATGTACCCGCCGTTGCTCGGTATTTAAAGCCAGGATTAATAGAATTCACTCATTCAATTTTTCAAAAGGCGTAGGGGCGCCGCATCCCCATTTTAGCAATCACTTTTTTAAGCAAATGAACAAAAAATGCACTTAGATCCTAAATAAGGGCTTTAAAATACGGCGATTCCGCTTTAAGCAAGTTCCGTTGAAATTAATTCGAATTTTAAGAAAATCTCATTAAGAAAATACATTAAGAAAATGCTCTAAAATAGAAATCCGAAAAAAGTTTGCGAAATATCTCATCTGATTAGGATTCCCTAATAAAAACTTAAAAAAGAAGATTCTTTGCAGAGAGAAGTAAAAATAAATATTTTATATGATGTTCTCAAAAGTTGAAGTTCGATTTAAGTCAACATTTCAGGATACACATATGATATTAAAATAATTCTATATTCTAAAATTGAAAAATTATCTTTAAAATCCACGAAATTGAATAAGGCAAATTTTCAAACATTAAAGTGTATGGACCAAAAGTCTGAGTTATTGTTTGAACTCCTTCGAAAACCAGAATCGAACAGAAATTTCTACTCGATAAATTGGATTTAAAAGAGTGGTGAATTCGAGATTTAAGCTCATAATTTGTAAAAAGAAATCAAATAAAACAAAACTTCACGTGATCTGTCATCTCAAAAATTCAGCTACCCTTGTGCCAAATTTCACTCAATTCGAAGCTTCGATTTTCTGCTGCAGAAAACGCAGACACGCACAGTACATGTTACTAGATATCTTAGATGCATGTAATTTTGCTTCCAGTTCGTCTGTCATAATGCATTACAAGAACATACATTAAGAAAGTAGATTGGGTTTCATTTTACAGACGATTATAAAATGATTTTGAATATAAGTAAAAGAATCAAGAAAATCTAATTCCATTTTTACTTTCTCAAACTACAGAATATAGTGATAAAGTATTGTTTTCACAAAATTTTTGACTTCGAGATTTTAATGCCAATACATGTTCTGGGACCTCTTGAAAACGATTTGATTTTAGAGTGATGTCTGCTACAAATATTAATGGGTTTAGAGTTCGCAAAGTGAGATCCGGCGGCTGGAGAGCATTCGTAAACAAGATACGGAGAACCAATGGCCGTATTGTGCATGCGTTGAAAACCCAGACCACTGGACTCATCCTGAAGCATGAGCAGCAGTTTGAGTGGTCATATTACGCATGCGTAACAGGTGGGAAGAAGAAGCTCACTAAGTGATCTTCGACTGTTAGTGGCGATCGGTGAGTGGCCGCGAACAGGGGATGGAAGGCCTGAGTTGTGGGAGTTGTCGAGTAGATGGTATGAGGGCGGTCGTATGCAGCTGCCGGGTTAAAAGAGCTCGCAAAGTGAGCTACGGGAATTGCTGAGCCCTAGAGAACAAAGGACGGACTCACAACGGGAGTATTATGGTGCAAACGGCCGTACCGTGCAGAAAACACCGGATCTCGTTAGATCACCGAAGTCAGGCAGCATCAAGCGCGGTTAGTCCTTGGGTGGGTGACCACCTGGGAACACCGTGTGCTGTTGGCACATTTCGGGCGCGGTGGGCCGATGGTTTGCGCGTTGGTTTGCACGCTGCCACAACTTAGTTCCCGGCCACACACTTAGCTACAGTAAACCTTCGGGTCTCTCGTGTGGTCTGGGTTTTCAACATCCAACGCTGCCACAACTGCCGCCGTGTTCATGCGGAGTAAGATCACGTTAAACATGTGGGTTCGTAAGCCCTTCCGAGAGGTTGGTGGTAGGGGAAGGAGGGTACGGTCCCTGTGGATGCCTCCCCCACTGGGTTCCGGTCTAAATTGGGTGGCACTTCCCGGCCGTCCAAATAGTTACCTTACACCTTTCTGGTAAGTCAGACGGTCTGGGTCTCAACAACAACAACGGGCGTATTGTGCCTGCATAGCAGGCTGCACGATAAAGCTCGCTAAGCCATCGCCAGCAAATGAGGGCCTCTTGGAACGAGGTCTTCTACTAGGATATCTAACAAGTGGATAGCAAAGGGCAGATCAATCCCTTGTATAAAAAAGAAAGAAATTTAATTCGATTGCAAGCAAAATATGTGGCGACACATGGCACACTATTTCAAATTGTCATACAAAATTGCAAATCATTTGATGTCATAGGTCCGTCGCAAGCCTTGACAGAAAATTTTAAAAGGCTTTTGTCAGTGGCGGTAGCTAGCATTTATATAGTATAAGAAAAAAAATCATCGTGTTTTTGCTTATAAAAATAAATATACGTTAGAATCCGCCACAACGTTTATAATAAGTTATATAAAACTACATGTTAAATAAAATTAATTTGCGCAATATATATGTGACATACAAGATCAATCCATTTTAAATCACGATTCTAATTGGGTGATATTATTCATTTACATTCCCATATGTCCCACAAACCGTCTCAACAACTTACTAAATTTTCATTTCGATAAAATCATTTTGACGGCAGTTACCGTGCGAACGGACAGACAGACAGACAGACAGATAGATAGAATGAACAAAGTCATAAACACTTTTCAACTATGTTGTAGAATATTAAAAACTGCGCTATTCAAGTTGAGATAAATAAAAATTTAATAATAACCCAATTCCTTAAGGAAAAGTTATATCATTATGACATTATATTATCAAATACTGTATGTGTACTTTTAAATACTTTTAACTGAATGCACACACACAAGCACGCACAGACACACACATGCACACATATACACGCATACACACATAACGCTCGCATATACATATATACATACATATATTGTTAGATTGAATCTTAAGATTCTAGGTTAAGTAACTTGAATAAAATGCTCCGAAATAAAAGTTGTGTTTATTTTGCAATAGCATTGATTGTGATATATGTCGCATTTTAAAGAATTTTAAGGAAATTAATCTGTAATATAAGCTATTTAAATTGAATGCTGATATTTAGAAATTTCGAGTTTATTTAAGTCAATTAGCTTTTGAAGCTTGAATTAGAAACTTTGTACCTATATTTAAAGAGTGAATAAAAAACGCTTAAAGTAACCTTTTGTTTAAACTGAGTTATATGCCATTTTGGAAGTTTGACGTTTAACACATTAAGAATTGTATCTAGAAGGCACACTTCTGGTTAAAATTCAGGTCCAACAATTGTTTTCTCTGACCTTGATTTAACAATAAGTACCGTTTGCCTTTTATTTTTAAACATGACCTAATTTGTGAATCTTTGACTTAAATAAGTTTATTTATGAAATTAACTATAATTATAGAATTCAAGTAGAAGCCTTCCAACCATGTAGCTTTTTAACAGAGCAATACTGTAATCACTATATGTCATAATAATAATAGTAATAATAACAAATCTTAAAACTTAATATACCCATAAATGAATTTAAAGAAATTCAAAAGAAATTTGTTATTACTTATGTAGATACAATTAGTAGTAATTACTTTATCATTTGTAAATATTATTATATAATAGTGGTCGCCGTTTATAAGAATGACGTTCACTTCGCTCGTTTTGATTCCTATAAACAGTTGATCCTTAAATACGGAAATTCTTAAAATGCTGTAAACAGTACTAACTGCAATACATAGTTTTACAAGATTTAAATGATACGTATGTGTCTAAGTACTATTAATAAATTTGCAAATCTATTTTTGCATTCAAAAATATTTCTTTACAAACTAATCCTTACAACTTAAACATATTGATAGGAGGGTGTTCTTCAGTCTGGCTTTTGAAACCACCGTAAAAGTTCTTCCACGATATCAGCTGTGTTTCTTTTGCTTTCTTTTTCCTACTATGTAATATAAAAATAGAGAAATAATTGTTTTCACGAAAAATTTCGCATTCGGGATTCTGATGCTAATATATACTTTAATACCTCCTGAAAATGTCTTGACTATTTTTGGTGTGTTGTCCGTCTGTCTGTGGTTGATTTTTTGTATACGTGATGGCGGCCACACATATTAATGTACTTTCACGAAACTTTATATCCGAATTTGTTATCAAAAAGTGTAGAATGTACTAGATATAATTTTTTTTTAAATTCGAACAAAAACTTATATATTTTCTTAATATGGTAGCATAGGTTAAAATTTAGTATAATCATGCATAAAAAGGATTATGTATGGCTCAAAGTTCACGAGATTTTATATTTTAAATTATTGTTGTGAAAGATAACCGCAATCTATTTTTACTTTCCTTATATACATAATGTATAAGGAAAGTATTGTGACGGGGTCGAAAATTCGAATTCGAGTTTTTGACGGGAGAGCACGTTTCAAGCATCCCTGATCACGAATCAAACATTTTTGAAGTGATGTCTGTGTGTGTGTGTGTGAAAGTATGTGTGTGTGTGTGTGTGTGTGTGTGTGTGTGTGTGTGTCAGTGGGTCTGTGGAGACGATAACTGACGAACGAATGGACCGAATAGAACGAAATTTGGTACAAAAATCACAATCCGTAAACACTGGAAGCCTATTGTTTTTAAACGTAATCGAATGTTCAGAACCCCCGCCCCCCCTAAATTTTCGAGTGAAATTTTGAAAAAATCGTCAAAAAATAAAAACCGCTAATAAAGTTACGCAAATAGACATTTCTTATGTAATTTTTCATTAGAAAACGATTAACATAAAATTTAGAACGCTAACATGAACCGTTCTCGAGATATTTCACATTTTTCAAAAAAAATTATCAAAAAGTCATATAAAATAAAAAAAATATATTTCCTATTGAGAAACATGTTCACTTTTCATGTGTAATACAATGCGATAAATTGGGTGACATCATTCTCGTGGATCTAGCTCGTTCCATTCATGAAAAAAGATACTTCGAGTAATACTTTTGTATTTGAACGCCAATATTTATCTGTTTTAAGAATAACTTATTTCTCCGTCAGTAAAGCTTGGCGAGATTTTGGCGACGAATTTGGCAGAATGTCGCCAACTTGGCGACTTTTTGAAATGTTGCCAAATTAACGAAAATCTCGCCAAATGGATAAAAATGACGCTAAATCAATGAAAATGACGGCTAATTATCGAAAATTCAATATCTTGGAAAGAATATTAGTATCTACTATAAGATAAACCTATTTTTTTTACTGTTAAAGTAGTAAATTCATTGCATTATATAAGGAAAGTCATGTGGTGCCCACATCAGATTTTTTTTGTTCGTGACGTCATTAGGCCCCCGCCCCTTCAGATGGCAAGGTACATTGTCCAGTATCAATCGAAAAAAAATGTTTAGTCCTCCAAAGTGAAGGGTAGCACGCTATAATTGTTAACATTATATCATTATCTATAATTGTGACTAATATATATATATATATATATATATAATTTCGTAAACGCCTTGTAATATGAACAAACAAACAATCCATTTATTTCGGCTAACTATCCTATATACTTATACAAAATCGTAACGAAACTGTTACACATAAGTCACAGAACTGTGGGAATGTTTACACATGCGAACACATTTTGTTCATCCAGATACAAATGCAATCAACAAGTTTATTTTTCCCAATTTGTTTTCTCGTTTCTCTGGATGTTGTTCTCTTCTTTGCTGCCATTGTCGATTTCCTTTTGCTGTTAACGATACTATTTGCAAAATATCATCAGCTGATAAAAAATAGAGGTACCTTAATAATCAAACTGCAATTCATTAATCATATACATCAGAGCAGAATAATACCTCTTTCAATAATTCTGTGTTTGCAATTCAGATGAAAATTAGAAGAATTGTTTATTTTCCACGAGGCCTAATCTTAAGACTGGTTTTTATAATTTTTTCCTTCAACAAAATCAAAATATGTTAATTTGCATGGAATGGAAATTGAACAGATCAGGTTTTTTTTTTTTTTTTTGGCAAAGTTTCTTTGGCTGAAAATGATTGCAGTATTTATTTCTCAATTCCTTCTAGAGAAGATGTATATTTTCTTTTGCTGGAAATCCAACTATGATTCATAAGTTTTCTCTAAAATTTGTTCCGACGTTTTAGTATAGAAATTAAATTCTATAATGATGCACGGAACTAAATAATTTTGCATGAAAAAAATTCAACAGGCGAAATTTTAGGATTCTGTGTGCATTAGTTTTGATGCTTCAATTTGTATAAGGTTAAAAATAACAAATTTGACATAAAGTGGGAAGTTTAAGGGATTTATGCATGTATTGCTTTACTAATTTCATTAAAAAACGCGTTCCAATAGGAATATTTTTAATATTTTTAGTAATTATTTTTTTTAATAATTTTAATATTGTATTCCATAAATATAAAAATAAAAAATATATTATTTTTTAAGTTTTAAGGGTTATCTCTCAATTTTAAATACAAAATTTTAGCTTCAGTAGTTTTCACCACCCAATTTTCTTGTTATCTAGCTCAAGCATAAAATAGATTATGACAACCCTGATTGTCTTAATAATTGTCGACCAGTCAGATGCACCGCACCGGTGTGTTGTAAATACATTAGTATGTGCGTTTTCATTATCGAAGCATTCTAAATACATTAATAGAGATGGGCGTCAACTCTATCTAATTCTGACCCCTATAATGATAACTATAACAGTGTTATACCTAGAACTTAGCAACAGCAAATGTTCTCTAAATTGCAGGCCCTGAAATTTGTAAAAATATTTTCATTTTTGTAAGTTTAAGGAAGACTTGTAAGAAAACACCCAAAACTTTTATTATTGATTTCATAGTTACTAGCTTTTTAATAAATCAAAGAAAATATTCATAAGCAATTAGCATTAAAAAATCAAATTTTAACACTTTACAACAAAGTTGAAAATAGTTTATGACTTTGTTCATTCTGTCTGTCTGTCTGTTCATTAGCACGATAACTGCCGTAAAAATGACTTTATCAAAATGAAATTTTAGTATGTTGTTCAGATTGTCTGTGAGACCTATGGAAATATAAATGAATAATTTCACCCAATTAGTTTTGGATTGAACCCGGGTTGAAAAAATGAAATACATTGAACCTTATGGGACCTAATTTTTCAAACATTTTTTAAGCGGATTTAAAATTCATAAATTGCTTCGAAAGTTTTAGGAAATATTTAAATTATCCCATAAAACATATAAAAAGATTTTCAGCAAAATATATTCAGTAGTTTTTTAAATAAAAATTAAAATAATAATTACCTCTTTTATATGAAGCGATCACGTGACCATTATATGAAGAAATCACATGACCCACTTCAAACTAAAATATGGCATCCATCTTGTGTCAAAATCGTGATTAAGTTCTTTTTAATTCATATTTAGTATTGTATCCGTCCTAAAATCGCTTTATTTCTGCTTAAATTTTGTGCATCTACATCCTGAAACAACGCAATTACAATATATTTGAGTTTAAATGATCATCCAACTTTGATTATTTTTACAACGAAGCCTAATTTTCACTTATGGAAAATGTAAACAGCAGAATATGTAGAATGAGTTGTATAAGAATTGCTGCATTTCTGTAACGCAAAATTATTTAGTTCATGGAGTCAATATAGCTGATATGAATGAAATATTCATTGATTTTACAGAGAAAAGGACGATTTTTTCGATGAAGTTTTAAACATAAAGTTTAATTACTTGTAACTCCGTTTTGTATGTTTTTAAATAAAATAAATTATTATAGTATTATGATGAATGAAATGAATGGAAAAATATTTATGAATAAAATGCTGCTTTTATAGAGAGAGCCAGGCTTGTTACATTTCGATGACGCCATTTGAATAAATTTCAGTTGTTTTCGATGAAGTTTTCAAATGTAATAAATTATTGTAGTATTATGATAATTTTAAAAATATTACCGAGGAATGTATCGCATTTTAGAGATGTCTAAACCAGGCAATTTATATTTCAATGCCCTCATTTGAATGAAGTTCATTTTTTTCGATGAAGTTTTAAGTTTTCAAATATAATAAATTAATGTAGTATTGTGATAATTTTTAAAATATTACCGAGGAATGTATCGCATTTTAGAAATGTTTAAATAACATTGCATTGAAGTTGAAAAGTGTTTCATAATCGATGCTTCATGCATAATTGATCTTTCTTGTTTTATTTACAAGTATGTATTTTGTATTATGACATTTTACAATCTTTTAGCCGATATACACATATTTTAAAAAGACTGCGCCTCTGCTAATTTTCAATAGGTATATAATTTAGCTTTCTATAAGAGTTTTATAGTATATGTGAGACAAAATAATAGAAATATCAATAAATTAGAACATTGAAACGACAGTAGTGAATCAAGCTGAATAATAGGCCGGATGGAATGGCGTTTATATTGACAGTAAATAGGACATTGATTTATGACCAATAAATATAATAATTAAGATTAAAACGCAATTACGGACAGGAAACAAAGGAACAAGAGTCAGCTCTGAATCTGAAGGCAGTACCTAAACTGCATAAATATAATAGAGTGTGAACACCAGTAAAAACACACAAATTCCTGAAACCATGTTTAAGAATTTACTTAACTAAAAAACAGAGCTGGTGGCGACGTTGGAAGTTTGAGAGAACAGTTAAGTCGATCATGAATAGTGATTTGATGTTAAAAAGTTCGAATACAGTATATACAGGATCAACAAGTCTCATGCAGTTGAAGGTATGTACCAGCATTTATAAGATTATATCAACAGCATTTATAGATCAACAAGTCCCATGCATTTGAAGGTACATCTATAAGAGTTGGAAAGCATGCAGTTGGAGAGCATCTGTGGCAGCAGCCGACTCTGCTACTGCCAAAAACATCGATCGAAGATGCTAGGAATCAATACCCGAATTATAAGTTCGGATCTGAAGCTAGCTTTTGGTCTAACCTTATAATGTCGGTTTTGTAAAGTCTAGGTCCGGAGCTCGATCCTGGATCGGGACCATCAACATTAATTCCTACAATGGTGAACTGGATAATTTATGCACGCAACCAACACGAGATGGCACCACTACACTGAGCCAGAGGCGCCGACCTCTCCTCTCTTCAGGATGACTACGACTGACGTTACGTAGTCACACAATGAGGTACGACATGCCCCCGGCTATTCAGTCCTCGACCGAGTTTCAGGCTGGAGATGCGGACGCAACGGAGTTTTCTGGGTGGCCAACACCCTCACCGACATTTGACGGAGCTTCTCATCAGGAGTGGAGTGTGTGGCAGCAGCCGACTCTGCTCCTGCCAAAATCATCAGTCGAAGATGCTAGGAATCTGCACCTGAATGATAAGTTCGGATCCGAAGCTAGCTTTCGGTCTGACCTTTAATGTCGGTCTTATAAGCTCCTGGTCTCGAGTTCGAACCCGGCTCCTGACCCAATAACACAAATTCCCACACATTTATAAGATTATAAGTTGAGTTTTAGAAATATTTATATTAAGCAAAACAAGGTCGACAACCACTCTGGTCTAACAATGCTACGATTTTGTTCCTACACAGACAACAGGTAAGCCCTCCGTTGCTACGAGGGAATGATTGAAATCATGTTATAATTGATAACGGCAATGTTGTAATTAATAACGTAAATTTCAACATACTTAAATAAAGGATAAATTTACGGAGTTTCTACTGCTGATTGCTTGCTTGTGTGGGCTAAACCTGCCATGCGGTATTAATGCCCGGCACAATCCCCCGACATTATTTGTTGTTGTTTTCCAGGCAAAACGTTAACGTTGCATAAAGTAACATTTATTTACAGTAAATTTTACAGATCTATATACATCATAATAATCGCAGGCACATCTTTGCAGGGAGATTCTGCGGCGGGCAGATAAGCCCTCAATTAAGACCGTTAAGTTCGAAGCAGTCGAACGGAGGTTTCGACTGCGGATGTCCCAAAAGTTCGAGAGCAAGTCGATGGAGGTTCGACCGATCAATTCGAGATTGCAGGAGCAAGTCTCGTCCAAATAGATGAAAGTTTTTCTCTAGACTGAATTTTGCATACGTCCCAGAAGGAGTGACCGACCATCTCATTGGCCATCGTCGGTCCGGGGTTCATTTATGGGGGTGTCCCCCATGCACGCCACGTGTTTTCAATGTGTACTATCGTATTGTTTTTCACACATGCCGGTGACAAAAATTATGGCTTTCAAATGCCAGCATACTGTCACCGGAGTTAAAGTTATGTGCAAATCCCAATCGGGAGTCTTTGGGAGTCAGGCGTCCAAAACAGGAAACCGGATGAGGTTTTCTCAGTTATCAGATACACAGAGAAACGCCGCTTCGAGTTCGTTTTGGTGCAGGTGGTATAAATGGCGATAGTTAAACGCCACAGGTAAGAGATATAACTTTTTACCTTGCAGTGAAAGTAACTTACTCTCTTACTGAACAACATTGGATGGCTTTACCATTCTTTACGATGCAATGGCCGATGATGCACTAAACGTAAGTTGTGCCTTGGGCTAAGTTTTAGAACACTATTTTGGTCCTTTTGGCCAGTAGTTAGTTTAATATTACACCATTTTGTAAAGAATAAATCATTGAAAACTTATACATCTTCTTTCAGAAGCTGGCACATTTATCATTACAATATATGCTTAAGATCGAGGGAGATATTTTTAAAGTTTATTCATGCGTTATCTTTAAAAGAAACATTTTACTCAATGAATGGTAAATTTTTTGTAAAGGTTCTAATTTTTCATATTTATTAATTTATTTAGAACTTTCTGAACTATTTATACAAAAAAATGCTCTATATGTTTATTGTGAACGAATGGAGCGAAGAGTAGTCCATTGTCTATTCCTGATGAAGCGAAATCAACATTTGTCTGAATTTTGTGATCCCTATTACTCGAAAACTACAAAAGGAAAGTAAAATACGAGTACGTGAAATTGGGCGCATATTTGAAGAATCACAATATAAATTATTAAAGCGAGCTGTAACAGGACGAAATCCCAATTTTTAAACTTCGCATGCTCACACTACGCTTTGTACAAATAACAAGTAAACAACCCCTTGTGTATAATTAGACAGCTTGAGTATTAATTAAACAGTTTTTGGGGGGCCGCAGATCCCCGATGGTGGGGGATAGGTTCAAATTTGGAACCGTTAGATTGCAGATCCCGCGCTATGCCGTCAAGCCCAAAAGAATTCTTCTACCGAGGGAAATAAACGGGGATATCTTTCGCAACAGTGCGTGATGCAATGCAGCCCCGCCACACATTCCCCTTGTTGGTGAGAACGTAGATTGGATATCTAAGGGCGAGGAGCTCGGTCGAGTTTCAGTGAGGTGGGGGGCAGTCGGAAAACCCCCAACGCGTCCTCAGGCTGAAACTCAGTCGGGAGCTGAATACCCGGAAGGAGTTTTGTACCTCATCGTGCGGTGTCGTGACATTAGTCGCAGTCAACCAGGAGAGGAGAAATAATGCGTCATGCGTAGTCCTGCCATCTCGTGAGAGAGGTGAGATTGTTGGAGAGAGAGAGAGAGAGAAGGTTTCATGCTCGTATGTCCAAAGTCACCAACGGGGGGGGGGGGCATATCCCTGATGGTGGGAGATAGGTTAGAACTCAGAACCATTAGATCCCGCGCTATGCCGTCAGGCCCAAAAGAACTCTACAAGGCCGAGGGAATATACGGGGATGTCCTTCGTAGCAGTGCGTAACGCAATGCAGCCCTTCCATAAGCTCATTAAAGCGTGGGCATGTGCATGCATTTGGATTTAAACATGCTCCTGTATATTAATTTTTTCCTATATCCTAATTTATTTAATTTTGTATTTAAATTCTGAAAACTTATACGCTTTTTTGTATTAGGATTCTCAAATAATAAAAATAATTTTTTATACTTCTAGTTTTATAATTATTTGTTAAATTAAATATTGATTTGAAACTTTCACAGCTCGCATACTTCACATGCGTGAGTCCATTCAGAGTTTGTCCATCTATTTTAGCTAGTCTGTTTTAAAAAGCATTAAATTAAGATTAAAAAATCCGATATGGGCAGCACATGACTTTCCCTGCAGACTCATATTCACGTTCTCTTTATTTCTTCAATAATTCATTAAATTGAGTTGAATGGCACAAAATAACACCCATCATTGTTTAAAATGACACTGAATTTGCACTTTTAATTCCATTTTCGTTTTCATTTGGTAACTGGACTTAAATTTCAAAGGTGGCGTAGCGAAAATGTGAAAAACTAAAATATCTCCAGAACGGCTGGTCCTAGAGTAATGGGGTTGGTCTTATTTTCATCATCGTCAAAAATTGCGTATAAGATAAGGATTTAATTGATATATTTAAGCATACGTAGTCTTTTCAGATTTAACAATTTTTGTGGAAGATTTTTAAAAAAGAGGCAGGTTCTTTTATTTCGAATCATGCCAAAATCTAATCAGAACCACGTTAACCTACAAGTGATTTATATATTAAATTTTGTAAAATTGGGTCTATTAGTTTTTCGACTAGAGTGGATGCAAGCAATTTTTGAGGAGCTATTTCGCAAAAAAAATGCAGGTTCTTTTATCCCGAATCGTACTAAAATCTAATCAGCACCAGGATCACAAACAAGTGACTTACATACCAAATTTTATGAAACTGAGTCAATTAATTTTTCAGTTAGAGTGGCTACATACATTGCACAAACAGACACACACACACAAAAATAGTTTTTTCGTTTTCTAGAGCTCCCAAAACGGGAGATCCGTCGAAAATTCAAGTTGTGATTTATGTATCCAATACTTTCCATATACATTACCATATATTACAGGGAAATTGAAAATATAAACAGTTTAACTCTAAGAGCTTATATCATAAAGCCTTATAGTATTTTGAATTACTGAAGTTATTTGGAAAAAATCGTGTTTAAAGTACGTTGAAAGTTCTTAAACATGCATTAATTAGTAAATGCTTAATTTTCACATATTCAAAATGTCTTGGGTATGGCTTATCAAGCACGTGTAGCACCATTTTCTAAAAATTATATAAGGTAAAGTACTGGAATCGTGTCGAAAATCATCGCAACTGGAGTTTTCGTCGAATCTACACGACCTCTAGAACACGAAAAGACTATTTTTAGAGTGCGCGCGTGTGTGTGTGTGCAATATATGTATCCACTCTAACTCAAAAAATGGTTGACCTAATTTCATAACATTTTATTGGTACGTCACGTGTGGGTGACTCTTGTGTGGATTAGATTTTGGTACGATTAGGGATAAAAGAGGCTGTCTTTCTTGCGAAATGGCCAGCAAAAAGTCGCATATATCCACTCTAGCTAAAAACTAATTAGCCAAATTTTTGTAAAATTTGGTAGATAAGTCACTTCTAGGTTATATTGGTGCTGATTAGATTTTGGTACGATTCAGAAATAAAGAGTCTGCCTTTTTTTACAAAATGGCCCTAAAAAATCGTCAATATATAAAATAAAAGACTTCGTATGCTCAAAATATATCCATTAAATGCTTGTTTTATACATAAATTTTCACGATATAAAGAATATGATAATCCCATTTCTCTCGTTCTTGAAAGATTTTAGTTTTTTCGCGGTTTTGCTACTTACTCCCCTTTTGAAAATATATCTAGGTAAGAAATACAAACGAAAATTGAATTAAAAAAGCAAACTCAATGATTTTCTTGTGTAGTTAAATTAAATATAATGAATTAAAGAAATAAACAGAAAATAAATTTAAGTCTGTGGGGAAAGTCATGTACTTCTGTCATCAGATTTTATTTTACTGTTTGAGAAAAATGTGACAAGATTTAAAAATCTTATATGGCTTTGTCACAATTAAATATATATATATATATATATCTTTACTTCGCTGACACCATTAAATTCGTAATAAATCGATCTTGAATTGCACGACATTATAAGACCAAGTCATTAATTGAAAATCCTGTCAAATTTAGACATTCTGTAAATTGAATTTCATCTTTACCTTTCAATGAATGCATGGAATGACGTCTTCGGTGTATGTAAATTCGGTGTAATATTCGGTGTATGTAAAAGCGTTTCGTATATCTACTGCATTTAAAGGATATTCGAGACTTCAAATAATTCATGAAAGTAAAGATTAGAATTAGACTATTAGATAAACTTTATTTAATAATTCTGAAAGCCTTTTAGAACATACATAAATCATATGTTATGCATCCTCATAATGAACTGAAAGTCTCACAGTGGGAAATTATGGCTTTAAGATATTAATTACAATATGACAGTGATACGAATATGTAAAATGCTTCGAAGTGCTTTGTCTACCTGCAAGAAAACACTTTTACAGGCAACCATTGTTATTACGTAAAAGAAGGATTGTCGGAAGTATGCGACATTTTCGTAATCTGGGAAACTTTTTAGAAATATCTATGGAAAGTATATAAGGAAGCTATCGCTCAGTTGGAGAAAGTCTAACGTGATACAAGTCAAAATGAATTATTAAATACGTCAGTGTTTTGAGAAGATAATCAGTTGTTTTATGAATTAGGAGTGAATTTAATTGTTATTTTATTGTATTTGACAGTTGTTTAATCATCTTGTAAGATAGCTATAGTGATGTTAGCTGTATATCGTTCCTATTTACGTTTACTGGTGCTTTTAAATAAAGGCATCAGTTTTACAAAAATTCGAACTCATTTCTGTAATCTGATTGAGCATTCACGTTTTAAAAGAAGATATGTCGTAATAAATTGGTGTCAGAAGTGGGATGTCTGGAAACTTAAAGAGCGTGTTAACCCTTGTCTAGAAGGATGGAGGAACAGTTTGAAGTCATTGTGGTTTTATTGAAGAAGTTAAACGAGCAGATGAAAGTCGGGCAAGGAAAGCTGAAAGAGTGGGACAAGAAGAGTTGTCAGATCAGATGAATGTTGGACAAGAAGAGCTGATAGAGCAGATGAAATTTGGACAAAAAGAACTGATAGAAGACATGAAAGGCTATTGTAATTGAATACAAAAAGATGATTGGCGGACAAAAAGAAATGATAGCTTTCATTAAAACCCGTCGAGAAGACTTGAAAGCCGGACAAGCAGCTATGAAACATGAGATTAGAATCGTAGAATGCTCTAGAAATAAAGTGACAACGGATTTAAGATTTGCCGCCCAGGTGGCGTAGTGGATAGCGTGTTCGGCTGCTGTCTAGAAGGCTCGGGTTTAAGATTTTACCGCTAAGGTGGTGTAGTGGATAGCGTGTTCGGCTGATGTCTAGACACTAGAGGGCTCGGGTTCGAATCCCGAATAAGGCATGTGTGGCTACTGTAACTGGATTTCGATCTGTTGTTGCCACGTTAATTGAATTAAAAAAAATTAATAAAATAAAAGATATTGCCATGCTCACTTACAAGTTGACTGGACTTGTGCTTTTTCATTAATGTAAAGAATGAAATGACTCGACTTTGCCTGAGTCCGAAGTAAAAGCCCGCTACTTAACTAATACAGATACAGATAAGACCACTCAATTTCCATATTTCCAAATTGTCTGTTTTAAGGCGCGTGCAACGTAACAATTTAACACGCATGCGTACTAACGTTCACTGCTGTCCATAGCAACGCCCCCGAAGGAAGACCTTCGTTTTGCAATCGCCAAGTTGAGAAAGAGGCGGTCCAAACAGATACCTTACACCTTCTGGTAAGTCGAACAAGCAAACAAGCGGAGAAAGAGGGGAATCGAAAATCTCATTTTTTTTTTAGTTTTTAGTGAATATTAACAGAAAATCCGAAAATAGAGTAATTCAAAATAAATATTTTTGTTAGAATAATGCAAACATACACACACACACAATCATATTCTTCTATTATGTAGGATAATAGCATTTATGAACCGACTTCACGCTTTCTATGCATATTTGCGAACTTCTGTGAAGAATTGTGGTACATTGCAAATTTTCTTGCTACCATCGTAAGTATGGGCTATACCAAACTACAGAGCGCAAAATCGATACGCTATTATCTGTAATGGTAACGCGATCTCGCCTTTGGGAATATCCAGTGTAGACGGGTTTTATGGATAATAAATTAAGTTTGGTTCAAGTTAGTAAGGTATGTATCAATACAATTATAAAGAGGTATCGATACGTAACCTTATAATACATTGATATGTATTACTGACATACTTACATATACAATACTTCCTGTGCATAGATACAACGGTTTTCGATATACACCGTATTAACAATTTTCTCCAATTTATGACCTTATTCTGCTAGTGATTTTTTAACACTTTCCAACATAGTTGAAAAGTGTTTATGACATTGTTCATGCTGTCTGTCCGTTCGTACGATAACTGCCGTTAAAATGACTTTATCAAAATAAAATTTTAGTAGGTTGTTTAGACGGTCTGGGGTACCTATGGGAATGTAAATGAATAATATCACCCAAATCCAAACATTTTTTAAGCGAATTTAAAATTCACAAATTGCTTGGGAAGTTTTAGAAAATATTCAAATGATCCCATAAAATATATAAAAAAAATTTCAGCAAAATATTTTCGGGATTTTTTTAAAATAAAAATTAAAATAATAATGACACCCATAAAGAGATCACGTGACCCACTTCAAAATAAAATAGGGCATCCATTATATTTTCGCAGTGTCAAAATCGTGATTTTTAAAGTTCTTTTAAATTTATATTCAGTAGTGATGCATCCGTTCAAAAACAGTTTTATTTTTGCTTATTTTCTGTGCATCTATATTCTGTGCCAACGCAATTACAATATTTTTAGTTCAAATAATCATCCAACTTTGATTATTTCTATAACGGAGCCTCAATGGATGCAGAATGTAAACAAATGATTGTAAGATGAGTTGTATAAGATATATTGCTGAAATTTTTTCATGAAAAAAATTAGTTAGCGCTGGAGTCTGGAATAAAAGTTATATGAATGAAATATTCACTGCTTTTACACAGAGGGCCATCCACAGGGACCGTACGGTCCCTGTGGATGCCTCCCCCACTGGGTTCCGGTCCAAATTGGGTGGCACTTCCCGACCGTCCAAACAGTTACCTTACACCTTTCTGGTAGGTCGGACGGTCTGGGTTTCAACAACAACAGAGGGCCATCCGCCGTGTTCATGCGGAGTACGATCACGTTAAACATGTGGGTCCGTAAGTCCTTCCGAGAGGTTGGTGGTAGGGGAAGGAGGGTACGGTCCCTGTGGATGCCTCCCCCACTGGGTTCCGGTCTAAATTGGGTGGCACTTCCCGGCCGTCCAAACAGTTACCTTACACCTTTCTGGTAGGTCGGACGGTCTGGGTCTCAACAACAACAGAGGGCCATCCATGGCCAACGGCCGTACCGTGCTGAAAACACCGGTTCTCGTTAGATCACCGAAGTCAAGCAGCATCGGGCGCGGTTAGTACTTGGTGGGTGACCACCTCGGAACACCGCGTGCTGTTGGCCATCTCGGGTGCGGTATCCCCGTGGTTTGCGCGCTAGATTTGCACGCTACCACAAATGCCGCCGTGTTCATGCGGAGTACGATCACGTTAAACATGTGGGTCCGTAAGTCCTTCCGAGAGGTTGGTGGTAGGGGAAGGAGGGTACGGTCCCTGTGGATGCCTCCCCCACTGGGTTCCGGTCTAAATTGGGTGGCACTTCCCGGCCGTCCATACAGTTACCTTACACCTTTCTGGTAGGTCGGACGGTCTGGGTCTCAACAACAACAACAACAGAGGGCCATCCGGGCGCGGTAGCCCATTGGTTAGCGCGCTGGAGTTGCACTCGGTAGGCCCGGGTTCGATTCCAGCCACTGCCAAAACCTGCCGCCGTGTTCACGCGGAGTACGAGCACGTTAAACATGTGGGTCTGTAAGTCCTTCCGAGAGGTTGGTGGTAGGGGAAGGAGGGTACGGTTCCTGTGGATGCCTCCCCCACTGGGTTCCGGTCTAAATTGGGTGGCACTTCCCGATCGTCCAAACAGTTACCTTTCACCTTTCTGGTAGGTCGGACAGTCTGGGTCTCAACAACAGCAACAGAGGGCCATCCACTTTGCTGCTCTTAGTCTTCGGACGAGTCCGCTGGCCTAGGCTTTCGACAGAGAACCAGACGATTTATATTTCGATGATGGTATTTGAATAAAGTTCGTTTTTATTGATGAAATTTTAAGTTTTCAAATATAATAAATTATTGTAGTACTGTGATAACTTGAAATATATCAGAGCTAAATGTATCGCATTTTAGAGATGTTTAAATAAAACTGCATTTCAGTTAGGAAGTGTTTAACAATCCATGCTGTAAACATGACTGAACTTCTTGTTTCTATCTGACGACGGTTAGCCATCACTTTAAAGATGGCATTTTTAGAGGCACTTGTCTTATATCAGATAGTTTATAAATGATTTATTGTGTTGTAAGAAAAGCAAATCAACAAATTATATCTATCGCTATAAGCATTTTTAAGAATTATAAACTGTTCTGTAAACCTTGAACATGCGAGTCCTGAAAAGAACGGCGTCTCAAAAATGCATCCGAAATAGTTCGATTAAATACAGGAATGTTTAACTTTGCATTGTGTAATTCCATTGACTTCCGCGATATTATCTGTAATATTACTAGCTGCCTTCGGCTAACAGATCGGTTGCTTTTTAAAAAACTGGTAATAGCTCTAAAATAGATTTATCAACCCACCACGCCTAAGTTGGATCAAAATGGTATTCGAACACCGCTTATGCCACCTCTTCTTTCATCTCTTCTTGTTCGACTTTCATTTCGGTTGAATGCTGACCAACATGTGTACTCTCCTTGGAAAATTCTGGAAAACCACGTAACTCGTGAAGTTCTTGATCAATCTACAAAATTCGAAAAGTTTCCATAACTCGTTAATAGAAATTCATTTACAGGAAGACTCCTTTACCGAGTATCGTCTACCTGGCGATATTTAACCAAATTTCTAGCCAAATGACTCTCAAATGATGACTTTCAAATGCTAGAAATGATTGCCTGTACATATTACTTTTCCTCGGGGCAGGCAATCTTCACTGAAGATATTTTAAGAATTTGTAACAATATTAACATATATTGAAAATATAGAATTTGCAAATAAAATAAAACCGTATTCAAAAATGCAATTAGGTTAAATGAGATCAGAAAAATGTAATATGCAGATAATTTCCGGAGGGAAAAAATGAATGTATATTATCATTAACAAGTAAGCTTCATTGAGAAACATTCTAGAAACTTTTATGATAGTTCAACTCAAAATTGAAATTACGTGTAAAAATGATCTTAAGAGTCAAGAAATTTTAGCATGTGATTAAAGTTCAGCATCTGAAAACTTTTTTTTTCAACAAGTTCAAATAAGTTTTTTTCAACAGTTTCAAACGAGTTTCTTAATATAAAATTAATCTACATAACCAAGACAACATTTACATGCAACGGGATAAACGTCCTAAAATATGTGAAAGAAATGCTGATAGCGGTGAAATCAAATCCAATACTCTACAATTTTTGAAACGTGTATTTTCATCGAAATCTCAAACGTGAAAAGTTGAGAAAAAACAATACTCTTGACTTACAACTATAGCGTGAGAACTTAAAAATATACTTCATATTTTTAATATATATATATATATATATATATATATATCACTTAGGCACGTAGCGGGAGAAAAAGACTCGATTATCGTTTGCCGAATGATAATTATTTTAGCTTTAATTACATCGCTTGAAACATAAAGGTAAACTCTATCGCCATGGTTTAAAAACTTCATCAAAGATATCTCAAGTGCTTATTTTCTTCAGACTTTTTATTAAATACTTATTGATTTTGCTTTCTTCAGACTTGCTCAGAAATGAAACGTATAATTATTCCAAAAGAGTTATTTAATTGTGAGAATTTTATGAGCAAGATTTTGTCATAATTATTGTAATGTTTTTATGAATTTTGTACCCCAAATTATATATTACTAGCAGCATACCCGTTCTTCGTACGGAGTAAATAATATAAAGAAACTTATAATTCGCAATCATGTGCAAATTCTGTTAAAATATTAAATTTATTACTCCTAAAGCGAAATTTAAGAGCATCTGTTCTCACTATGCAAAATTATCTTCACGGGCAGAACTGAAGAATAAAACATCCTGGCCCCTTTTGTAAGCAAATTTACAAAAAAAGGAATTGAATCAATATATGCAACCCCGTACTACTTATATTGTCGCAGATTAGAAAATATGCCAGTATGTTAGTAGAAGATTACCCGTATTACAATATGAGTCTCAAAAATATTTGCCAAAATAAAAAAGATGACGTAATAAATTGAAAATATCACTAATCCCCGTACTCATTATACCAGAAGGTCATAATTGATTCCAATATATGCCAATATATATCAAAACATATGCCAATATACCTGTACTACTTATATTCTCGTAGATTAGAAGATATACCCGTCGAAAGCACTGACCACCCGACTCGTCCAAGGACTTAGAGCAGCAAAGTGGATGGCCGGTAGAAGATATACCCGTGTATTTGTAGAAGATTACTCGTACAATTTACAATATATGAGTTTAAACAATTTTTGTCATAGTAAAAAAATTGCATAATAACTTGAAAATATAAATAATCCCTGAATCAATAATCCCCGATAATATCACCGTAATTGATATTATCCAGTCAAAAATGCTATGAGAAAAATCAAATCGTTCTTTTCTAAAATATATTTTTATATCCATTTATTTATTATTCAAATCGAAGAAATAATAATTAAAATTAGCAGACAGATTTAATTTAATTGCGTTTCTGAGCAACATGATATAAGATAGAATCTTCCTCATAAACTGCGAAATTAAATAACCATTTTGATTTCTTTATACTTTTCATTGTTCAGTAAAAACTTGTGAGATATAAACCATGGAGATAGATTTCCCATTTAAATCATGTTTCAAACATTTCATGTTTTCAGACAGTGACTAATTAGCGCAAAAAATCTCCCATCAAACTCAGGAATAAAGTTTTAATTCACTTTCAAACGATTTTCAAGCTTTTCGTTTGTATAAACCACAGAGTTAGAGAGTAGAACTCCTAGAAAAAAGTTTCGTTTATCATTAATATCTCGACAACCCCTGGTTTTAAATACTCGAAACTTTGGCTAAATTTATGGGGGGCTATTTCAAGGCTATCCACAAAATGTTATCAAATTCGGTTCAGCCGTTCTCCCGTAATGATGAAACAAACGAAAATTTCGTTTTTTACTAATATCTCGAGAACCACTGATTGTAGAAACTCCAAACATGGACTAAATTTTAAGTGGGACTATTTCCAGGCTACCCACAAAATTTCATCAAATTCGATTCAGCTGTTTACCCGTGATGACGGGACAAACCGACAGACAGGCAGATTTTCAATTTTATTTATATAGATTTGATCTGAAGTTCATATGATTTAAATAAATATACGTTTTATGTTTCAATAGAATGTCGTATAATAATAAATTCGCATGTATCTAGGAACATTAGGCGGGACCTTTAGAGACTAACAGATCTCAATACTATGGAATATTAATGTTTGAAAAAGTCGAATGGAGACTCACGCTTTAGAGATTGGGTATTAAGTTACAAACAGATTCTGAGTATTAAAATACAACACAAGGGCGCAGATGCTCTGTATGTGTACAGCTTCTATTTGAGAAATTTTGGGTGATCGAAACGTATAATGTACCCAGAAATTGAATTAGTAGAATGTTTGTCAGTTAATTGGCACTCACGTACCCTCAAAAATATATCAAAATTATCGTCCGCTCTTTTGATTGCGTTAGACGATCATAACAAATATCATTTCATCCATCGAAGAACATGGCGTTTTCCCAGAATGTGTTCATTTTGAATGTTAGAACAATATTTCTCTAGCCATTCTTGTGAGTCACTGAAGCGTTTTACAAGAAATAGCCGGGCTCTCACACCTCTAACGACTCAACCATTATATTTTATTCAGAGAGGCGAGCCTGCCTGTTCTCGCTGTGTCTGAAACAGATCCGATTTATCTAAAATAGTTTACTGACCTCGGATTTGTTGAAATATTGGGAATTTTAGAAAATGGAAATTTCTTCGAAAATTTTTTACACTGTCATCTGGCGAGAGGAATATTGCTTTTAAAATATCTCTGGTGAAACGTCATGTTCTTAGATTGATAAAAAAAGAAGTCTGTCATGATCGTCTGACGTTTTAAGAACAGCGGACGATATTTATGATATATTTTTGAGAGTATATGAGCGCCACCTACCCGAAAAATAAATCTATTATAGTTTTTTTTTTTACATTATATGATAATAAATTGTTGCATTATATTGTTGCGAACGCGCAATTTTCGGTTTTGCGCCTCCTCTTTCGTCTGTCTCGAAGGCCAGGCGAAAAAAATATAGTGCATAACGTCAGGATGACATGAGGATGACCCAGGGTTGCCAGGAATTCCTAGTTAGAAGAAAGGTTTCCAGATTTGGTGATTTATCGCCAATTTGGCGATATTTGGCGACTTCCAGAATGTTCTAGAAACTTCTCGATAGAAGGATTATTAAGAGATTTCCAGAAGTTTCTATCGAGAGACTATAAAAAGGACTGGTCCCTCCGTTGCAGTGAAATTGATAAATGGACGTAATACGAGCCATATTAGACTGTAATTGAGAATAGTAGCGGCTGTTTTGTTGTTGTTGAGACCCAGACCGTCCGACCTACCAAAAAGGTGTAATGTAATTGTTTGGACTGCCGGGAAATGCCACCCAATTTAGACCGGAACCCAGTGGGGGGAGGCATCCACAGGGACCGTACCCTTCCTTCCCTACCACCAACCTCTCGGAAGGACTTAAGGACCCACATGTTTAACGTGATCGTCCTCCGCGTGAACACGGCGGCAGTTTGGGCAGTGGCGGGAATCGAACACGGGCCTACCGAGTGCAATTCCTGCGCGCTAACCACTGGGCTACCGCGCCCGGGGATGTTTTGTGAAATTACTTTCGTCAACATTCTGATAATAATATGGCTAATTCTGTGAAAGGAGTGGAGCATTTAAGTGCTTTTTGATTGTAAACTGTTCCTGTTTACTTTGTGCTTATGAATAAACGTAAGTTATCCAGAAACTTGGACTCGTTCTTGTATCCTGCGTGTACACACACGATTCTAGAAGATACGTTTCGTAACAATATTAAAATTTAAGGTGCTCGACTTTTCGATCTCTCTTTACAATATAATTTTCAATACGAGAGGATCCTGTGAGTATGAACTTGAATTTTACAGCTTGCGATTCATATTTAAGAAATTAAAAACCGGCTGCGTGGTATTACTGAATGTGCTGGTCTCCATGCAAGCCTGCAAAGATTATGGTACATAGCGAGATTTGTAGGTTTTGTCATTGTAGGGTATCAATTGTTCTAATTTGACGAGCACATAATGAGCGCTAAGTCGGTCCATAAATGTTCTTATATGTAATATTATAGCGATTCTAACAACATAAATTATCTGAAATGTGAAACCCCACTGGAATTTCTCATACTTATTTTATGTAACATCGGGGCAATAGTAATTTTCTACGCTATGGTAATAAAGTAAAATTTATGGGCTTATTCATTTATATTTGTAAATTGTTGAATACAAAAATCATTAAAACTATTTAATGATTACTATTTAATTGCTTGATTTATTAATGAGCTATTTAATTACTTGAACTTTGTTATTAAAGCTCCATTTTAATAACAAACATATTATTAAAGTTGAACTTTAATAACATTTTTGAATGCATATTTTTTTTTAAATAATTAATCTTGCTGGATTTTCATTTAACTAAATACTATATTTCATTCATTTTTAGAAAATATTAAATTTCGGAAAAAGTTTATTTAAAAATTCCTCAAAATATTTTCTTATTACGTTCCGCGATCCAATTCATATCTCATTTGGGAGAAGGCCATTTTCAACCTAAAAGACTTCTCGAATCCTGGAATTTAAGAAGTTTTAATATTTCCTGAAGCAGATAAACTATATTAAAACATTTTTCAAAGTCGCAATCAAAACTTAAATATATTCACTTTTAAATAAAGCGAATCGTAAAATCTCCACTCGATAAAAATATCACATTATTAAAAGTAAAATTAAAAGGTCCCTCTTCGCCAATCCAGAGTCTCTATAATTGTCACGTGACATCTCCTCTTCATTGCCACTGGCTCAAAAAGTTATCTCCTTCCTCCGCGTGACGTCACGCATCTCGGCGCCTGACATCACGAGCATTTGAGAACCCGATTTTAAAAGCAGGGAGCTGGGGCCTTCTCGTCGCAGCTTAAAAAATTAACACGGAAAAATTGGTTTTCCTTCCTGTAATTATTTTTCTAGAAACAAAAGATGGACAGCAACGTGTTTTTGATACTAACACTACTCGTTCTGGCAGAAGCAGACTTCGGTCAACCGGGGTAAGATTCGCTCCAATTTCTGTTTATTATTTAAAATTTTTAATGTCTTCGTAAAATAAATTTGAAAAATTAAAATTAAAAATCCGTGCAAATGAGTTATTCATTTTGAATAACTTATTAAAAACAGTGTTTATATTTTACGAAATCTGAGCACAATTGTGCAGAATTTTTTTTAATTTATTATTTTCCCTACAATATATGCGGAAAAAAGAAAATGTGGAAAGGTAAAATATTTGCCGTCCTATTTTACTCTATTACACGTATTAGGTATCTCTGGATATGTATGTTTCTGTATGTCCATTTGTAAGTCTGTCTGTGCGTTTACCTGTCTTAGGGGCACAGTGTCTCTAAAAATATTAAGCGATACAAATAAATAGCATTCGATTTATAGGGTTCAATGAATAATAATTAGTGTTTAATTAATAAAATTGACATGTTCTGCCTATGATCATAAGCTCCCCTTTATAGGAAGATACTTAAGTATGTTCTCAACTTATATCTCAACAATATTTCCTTTTTACCTAATATTTTAATACATTTCTATATTTTTTCCAATCCTTCCTATTTCTTAGCCCTTAATTGATTTATTTTTATTAAATTCGTACTTATAACAATTAATTTATGCTTTTTATAATTATCTAAACTTGTTAATTTAACCTTCTTTATAAAATCTCATTTAAATGAATAATTTCGAAATTGTGGATCACTCAAAGAATGTCAAAAGTCGGTCCAACATTTTCGGAAAAAAATTTCAGAAAATGAAAAAAATAATATAATTATGCTAAAATATTAAACAGTCATTATTTTATATCTAATATTTAATTTAAAATCAAACAGCATGATGTATATAACCAAAAAATTTTATGTTTTTGATCTAAAATAAAAAAAAAACTAATTCGCTATTAAATGAGTAAATTCTTTAAATTATTTGAACCAAAAATTCAATGATCATATTGTCTATGACAAGTCATTTTCGAGACAGTAAAAACTTTACTTTTACACTGGGGCATTGACATCTTAAATGAGTCACGGGATTTCAATCCAATTCGATATCCTAATTTAAACCATATCAAAATCCTAATTTAAATCCTATCAAAAATAAAATGATTAAATTTCAGCCAGATCAAGTTACAAAGCTCTAATTTTAAATTATTTTTTAACGAAATATACTTTAATCTGATAGAAAACTTAATAATGATTAATTAAATCATTTATAACGTAACTAAACTTAATAACTTAACAGGTCTTGACAGATATACTTTTAGCAGTAGATGAAGTAATTTTTTTACTTTAGCCGATGTAACCTAAGAAAAGTAAAGTGATTGTGATTTAATCATAAGTCTAGTTTAATTGGACGAAATTTAGTAATCAAGTTTCATATATTATAAATGTGAATACAAAAAAAGAAATTCATAATAGTATATATATGTGTACATATATATATATATATATATATATGTGTACATATATATATATATATATATATATATGTGTGTACATATATATATATATATATTATAATATTTTACGATTACTTGAATTGATTATTTTTATTATTACATTTAATATATATATATATATATATATATATATATATATATATATACACGAGGGTCACACTAAAATTTTTGAGATACGGCTAAGTGATACAAGTTAAACTTACCAACTCTTAGAAGTGTTCAAAGTACTCCCCTCGAACTTCAATGTACTTTTGTAGGCGAATTTTCCTCCAATGATTAAATGTTTCAAGCTATCCATTTCTTAGATTCGATGAAAAATATGCTTTTATAGCCTCATCAATCTCATCTTCGGAATGAAAACGACGCCCACGTAATTTTTTTTAGATTAAAAATAGCCAAAAGTCGCACATAAAAAGATCAAGAGAACAGGATGGATATTTTTTTGTTCAAGAAATTCGACTGGCATTCTTGCTGAATGAGAAGATGCATTGTCATGGTGAAGCATGAGTCCCCTAACATTCACTTCTAAAGAATGTTTAAAAGACACTTAGTAGTGTATCAAGTTAGCTGTAACTGTCTTCTGTGTCTCTAGCTTTATGGCTTTGACCAGACCTGTACTTCTGAAGAACACGGCATACTCTTACACGGCATAGGCTTTTTTCATTGCTCGTAGTCTTTTCACCATTGTTGGTTTGGGGTCATCTTCAAAATCCCATACTTTACTTTCTTGACATGTTGGAACACCAAAAAACGGTATGTACGTTTCATCACCCGTTATGATTTTAGAAATAATGCGGCGTCCACCATCATTAAGTAACTTTAGGGTTTCTTTACTGATTCTGACACGCTCCGCGTTTTGGTGTTTTGTTAAATTATGAGGCACCCAACGACAAACCAACTTTTCATATGCAGTTCTTCATGAAAAATTTTCTGTATAGCTGGGTATCCAATGTTAAGTTCCTTCTGTATCATTTGGTAAGTAAAGCGATTATCATCGATTAGCATTTTTCGAATGGCCGACACAATTTCTGGGACTACAGCTGACAAAGGTTTTCCTGTGTATTCTTCATCCAATAGAGAATTTTGATCTATTTTAAACCCTTCTTTTTCTTCGACCCAGATCGTCCAACCTACCAGAAAGGTATGAGGAATCTGTTTGGACAGTCGGGAAGTACCACCCAATTTAGACCGAAGCCCAGTGGGAGCGGCATCCACAGGGATCGCACCCTCATTCCTCTACCACCAATCTTTCGGAAGGGCATACGAACCTACATGTTCAACGTGATTGTACTCCGCGTGAACACGGCGCAGTTTTGGCAGTGGCGAGAATCGAACCCGGGCCGTACGAGTGAAATTCCAGCGCGATAACCACTGGACTGTCGCGCCTCCTGTTCTAAACTCTGTAAACCATCTGAATACAGTGGCACAAGATAGATCATCATTTCCATATGCTAATTGTAGACGTTGAAAACATTCTTCTTGATTTAGCCCCACTTTAAAAGCATAACAAGTCATAGCTCGGTAATGCTCTCCAGTCAACCTCATTTCCTTTTCTTTCAAACTTTATTCTACGATAGCTAAATTGTAATTGTTGCGTCAAATTATCGTCTGCGGACATAAAAGAGTTCAAATTTAAATATCTGACCAATAATTTTTTTCTGGAGCATATCGTCTGCCTCTGTCTCAAAAATTTCAGTGTGATCCTCGTATACATATATGTGTGTATATACAGAGTGGCCATAATTAAATTAGAGGTGTTTAGAGTCCAATAGTGAGAAAACTGTTGGGCCAAACTCAACCAAATTTGAAGTAAATACCATTTAGACCATGGGGTTTTGATTTTTAAAAGTCGTCATTTGGCGTCATTTTCTTTCATGTTTGGCGTCATTTTCTTTCGTGTTTGGCGTCATTTTCTTTCATTTAGCGAGTAATCTTTGCAATTTGGACGATATTTTCGTCAATCTGAGGCGAAATATCATCATGTTGGCGATATGTCACCGAATGTTGGTGATATTTTGCCAACTTAGTCCCCAAGTTTGAAAAATTTATCCCAAAGGGAAGGACGGAGAGAAGAGCATTTCTTTATATATATATACTCTTTCCCAAAAAACGAATCACCCCTTAAAATAATTCTATCATCTCGAAATTTTGCATGCAAATTCCTTTATACCAAGTATGCAAATGATTAAATTTGCAAGGCCAGTGAGTGTTAATTTCGGTCATAGCGCGCGTTTCTTCTGCGCAACTAGCATCCTATGAAACAGGTTAAAAATGTGGACGGTATATCTTTGCTCGTTATCGGCGTTGCACTTCCGTGGAGACACAACCAATAATGCCGTTACGACGTTCCGAAGACCTAATAAGAAATTAGACGAGTTCAAACGTGGTCGTATAGTCGGAATGCGTGAAGCTGGCTGGTCATACCGAGCAATAGGACGTCACCTTCACCGAATGGACACTGCTGTGCGAAGGAGCTGGCAGCAATGGTTGCTGCAAGGAACGCTTCGGCGGAATGAAGGCTCTGGAAGGCCAAGGTGCACTAATGTGAGGCAAGATCGTATGATTGTGCGACAGGCCCGAACTGGCTTAACGGCACCATTGTCTGCCATCCAACATGCTACAGCCTCTTCTATACCACCCGCTGTACCTTCCACCATCTTACGGCGCTTGTCTGATGTGGGGCTACAGTCATGGCGGTCTTTAAGACGTTTGCCCATAACCCCACAACATCGACAAAGTCGTTTGGCGTGGTGTCGTAGCCGAGCAACATGGCTGCCAGCAGTCTGGCATCGCATAGTGTTCAGCGATAAGTCACGCTTCAGTATTTCAGCAGATGACCATCGGGTACGTGTGTGGAGGCGCCAGGGCCAGCGGTCCCAATCAGCCTTTGTTTTAAACAGGCACACAGTCATTACCCCTGGTGTGATGGTGTGGGATGCTATCTCTTACGACAGCTGGTCGCCCCTAGTCATCTTGCTCACAACTTTAACAGCTCAACGATATGTTGCTGAAATCCTGCGACCGTTTTCGTTACCTTCATGGCACGTCATTTTGGGGGCATTTTCCAACAAGATAATGCCACGCCGCATATGAATCGCATATCTGTTTAATATATCCTCGCTGTTGATACTGTTTCTTGGCCAGCAAGGTCACAGACCTTTCTCCAATCGAGCATGTATAAGACATGCTAGTCCGCCAGATTCGGGCACCCCGAAATGTAACAGGTCTGGAGCAACAATTGAGGAATCCATGGCAGAATGTATCGCAGGATGACATTAGGAAACTTTATCACTCCTTACTTAGATGTATACAAACATGCAGTGCCGCCAAGGGGGGTTTCACCAATTACTGATTTGAAAATTCAATGTGCAATTGCTAACCATTGATGAATCCTGCGGCCTTGATTTTGTAATCATTTCATTACCTATATATGAGTTGTACGCATATTTAATTTCAAATTTTAAGTCACTTTCTTCAAAGTACTTCGTTTTTTTTTTACAAAAGAGTGTATATATATATATATGTGTGTGTGTGTGTGTGTATATATATATATATATATATATATATATATATATAATAAGATCCATTAAAATTATGCTAACAAATTTATCGATTAATATTACATAGGAGACATCCTTTTATTCGATCTGGTATAGTCATGTCATTTTATTATAACTACACCTCACGGACTTTTCTTTACAATGTGTTTGGAAAATTTTCTTAGGAAGCCTGCATTTATCTTTAAGTAAAGCAAAGTAAATTTTTCATTCATTTTGGCAATGTCGTATAGAAAAGTAACTTTCAAAATGCTAGAGGGATTTCATCACACTGCTAACAATGCATTCATAAATAAAAAAATAAATAAACGAAAATGAGTGATGGGAGATAAACGTTTTGGGTGTGGATGCAACACGGAAGCAATGCTTCCCATTGAAGACATGCATTATGGATGTGCGGCGATAAAATTTACAATGATAATAGGGTTTATCCTGAAAAATGAGCTTTTCATGTGAAATCAAGGAGGCAGTTATGTGGGAAATGATTTATTCAGTACAAAAAATCCATAGTACGCAACGCAAGACTTTTTCTAGAGATTCGCTTTTCCTCCTGTAAAAGTTTCCAGGGAACTTCTTAAGCACCCCAATAACATTGTATGGAAAGGTAGGTGCATGAGGATATGCACGTTTGATCTGTATATGCTAAAGTGACCATTCCCAACCCAATAAAAGAGGTTTCAAAGCCCCTGACGGAGAATTTAAAAGTTACGGTAACGATCCAGACAAGAAACAAATGCGATAAAAAAGCCAATTACAAAATGGTATGGCATTGTATAGTAAACAAAACTCGACACTGAAATGAACAAAACACGAAATGATTGTCAAAACTAGTCACACCAGGACCTGTAACGCGGTTATACCTTCATTGCTTGTCAAAGGAAGAGCTAACATTCTTTCTCTAATTCAAATATGCACAGCTGCTGGCGGAGGAAATTTTGACAAGGCTGTACAGTAATTAGATTCTTGTGCATTTAAGTGTTGTTTTTATTTTAGCATTCCTGAAAAAGATATCCACTCTCCAATAACCCCACTGTGTCCCATAAATGACTTCAGCTATCGTTTAATTGTTGGTTCTTACTTATTAGAGCTGTGGTGGCCATCCAGTGGCACTTGGGTGTGTGCGGAAACCTAGTATTTTTTAGAAAGAACATTTATCATGGGGTAACTTAAGAAATTTAGGCAACACTCTAGTTTCGTTTTGAAAGAGCATTTTGGCAAATTTTAATAAGCATCGTGTATTTTTCAAATGTATTATATACATCTAATATAAAAGAAATAAATTACTTCTTCATTGCCACTTGGGTAGATTTTCAAAGGGAAAGACGTTTTGGAATCTGCAACAGAGTGTTTTACAGTATCTGTATGAGAATGGGGAATTTCCAAGTAAATGCTTGCTCACATTAAAAGGAAGAAGACTGTTTGTGGAATGTTACTTTTCTTACAAAAATAATGAGCTATATGTGTGAAACCAAAGCTGAAGACTGACTATGCGGTCTCGATTTTTTTACAGTTATAATAGGGTATATGTGTGATACCATAGCTGACGACTGGCTATGGGATATCGCTTTTCTTACAGACATAATGAGGTAGGGGAGACCGGGGTAGACGAGAATGTTAACGAATTTGATTTTTTTTTAATTCGTAAAACTTGTAATACATGTTTTCTGCAACATAAATAAATTATTCATACGTTCCATTATTAATAAAAAAATTATATCGGATAATTTCCCAAATTAAACCATACAAAAACATGTTTTAACATATTGTAAAAAAAAAATTATCTTGCCCCAGTGCGGGGGCAAGATGACTTTCAATGCGGGGCAAGATGACAACTAGCAAATGTTGACCTAACAAGAGTTTTGAGGTATTTAAAGAACGTGCAAAACACTAATAGAGTTTAAAGGTGTACAATCATTAATGAATTATGTTATTTACAAAAGTCACAGATGAATTTCCTTCCTTCGTATCCAGTACAGTTTTCATGCCACCAAGCTACGCATTGAGAGCAAGCACAGTATCCAGTCTTCGTCGGGTGGATCAATATAAAGTTCATCACAAGCTGGGCAGTTAATATCCTTGCTCTTTTGATCTGCGCTTACCCCGAAACGCAATTGTTTAGCAATTTTCTTCTTATTTCTCTTTGTTTTCTTTTTTTCCATTTCATCCTTTGAATTTTGTTTCTCAAGCAACAAATTTCTTATTAGTGAACTTGTTAAAACACTGGTTGACATTTTTCTTCTTTTCTTTGTTGATCTTTTAACTTGTAGTAAGAGTTTAAATTTAAATATTGATGGAAGAGGGGATCATATTGATCCCGGAATTTGTCCACAGTTGGGATTAGCTACACTTTCAGTGTCGCTATCATTAATAAAGAAATAGGTGTGCTTTCTTTTGTGGAAGATGACGAATTTCGTCATCTTGCCCCCGCCAACTTGCCCCGAATGACTAAAAGAAACAACATGGCTGGCGTACAGTAAACTATGCATCAGATTAAAACTATGATAGATTATCTGAGTGTTTAATACTATAAAGTGTAACCCTAAATCATATCCGAATTTCATGACTCACCTTTAAGTAGCTCAAGCTTATTTAGCACAAGTCGAAAATAGTTTCACGGCCCCTAATAAAGTTAGACTAAGAATATAAATTGTACGTGTAGCAGGAATGGGACCTTCAGCATCCGATTAGTTGCTTTGATACAGGGGATTGTACCTATGCTTGTCAAGTGCTGCTACTTAAAAATAAATTCGTTAAAACTGTTATTCGTCATCTTGCCCAGCTCGTCATCTTACCACGGTCTCCCTATATGTATGAGACCAAATCAATATATATATTTCAGATTAGAGGGCCGATTTCGTGGGCTCGAAGCACTTTTTGAACCCCCAACAGTTTTGGTGTTTGTTCTTGGAACCCTATTATTTGTGTGCGTATTTAGTGGTGAAAATGCACTCATATATGCATAGATTTTGCCTTTTGATATCCATTCTTCAAGTTTTTCAGCATTTCCCGTTTACAATAAAGTGTGTATAGAAATTGACCCCTCAAACTGTTTATTGTATTTTGGATACAATATTTTAACAAGGAAATGATTTAAAGAGAAATGTGTTGGCATTTTTAATGCTGGTAAAAAGACCTAAAAATAAATAAAAATAAATTTTACACTTTTTGGATGACTCTTATAAAGATATTTGAGTTGGAAATTCACACAGTATCTGTATATTGTACATAATAATGTTAGCAAAAATCGAATCTACAAAATCGAAATAAATGAAATAAAGAATTATCTAGAGAAAAAAAATGTTTTTCTGTACTTAACTCTAATTTGTTTCATTTTAGCATTTCAGACCTTTTATTGTGCCGAATAATCTGACTGAAAAAAAAATTAAATTTGACTTCCATATTTTTAAAAATATATGGGTCATTCGATTTCAAATTTTCGGAACCCCCAATAATTTTTCAAGTCGGCGTCTTTGTTTCAGATAATACGCCATAGTGGAAACAACAACGGATAAAGGAACAAAGGATTCACACGAGTAGGTATCAGGTTAGACATTTTAGTTGAACGAGGTTTACGAAAAAAAATAAATTCACATAAATTCACAAATTCGTGATGACATCATCAGGTTGGAAAGTCAAGATGTCTATAAGTGCATAACCCATGCTTCTGGGCAAGACCCTAAGGAGCTACATCAAAAACGGGGGGATCTCTAATCAGGACAGTTCCTAAAGTATCATAAAAAGCAAGGCCAATCAAACACAAGGAAGGCACGTTTCTCCGAAACAATGTATACCTAACTTAAAATTACCTATCTAAATAAAGACAGCAGATTGGAAGGGATCTTTGAGATATGAGGACGATAAAATGTTCTCTCTGACGAAAAGTAAAAAGTAGTAATGCTCTAAGAATTAACTCAGGTGATTCGGAGTCGAACAAATTCGCTCCCTGGTGCCAAATGCTTCCTTTGTGCCAAGCCAAAGCCAGTGATTTCTAGTGCAGTTGAAATGCGCAAAAAGGTACGTACTAGCTATATATATTGTAATAATCAGGTTGAACGCAGATATTTTTTGACATTTCGGTGAATATTGCGTGGTCTCACATTTCTTTCTAGATCTTTCACATAAAACATTAAATTAGTTGTTGGTGTATAAAGTATTATTTGTAAATGTATGTTTTACCAATAGAGTGCTACATAAATAAATATTCTAATTTAAATCTAAATATTATAATCAATGACCCATGATTTACTTTTCAAATTAGCTAAGTTTACTCTCTCGCTTAAAAGGTAAATTTAGTGGGCTATTTTCGGAACACATGTAATGTACGCAATTCTACTATACTCACGGAAATATGTTTCTAAGTCTTTGAATGCCAATTTTTTTCGCCCATTTTGGTATGCTTGACTATTTAACAGTTACTTTTCTCGGCACAATATGAACGGTTTAAATTTTTGTTTACAAGAAGAAGGCAAACTTTTCCCAACATGAGTGTCTTTACCGTTTGCATTTCATTTAATGATTTTTCTCAGAACAAATTATAGCAATTCACTCGAGTGCAAGAACGAGCAAAAATATCTGAAAATGCTGCAAATTATATGAGGTATGAAACTTGATATCTGTTTTATGTGACTATTGTGCAACAAAATTTTGTGATGTCGAAACAGATAAAAAAAATAATTAAACTTTTATCCAACCTTTTTCAATGGATGCTGGAGACCTAAATCATCATTTTCCAGACACGTGGATGGTAATTAATAATATTGCACTTTAAGGCAAATATAATAACATTTTTTTCTGTTTCTGCCAGATCAAATCTCTGAATTCTGGCAGTTCCTAATTTTCCAACTTCACACGAATTAGCACGACTGTAATGCTGTCGATTTGGTTCAACCTACGTTTGTTCGCAGTCGGTTTCAGTCATGAATACGAATAAAACTAAATGTCGCGAAAAATTAACTGATGTTCACCGGAATAATTTAATCTCCTTGGTTATTCAAAATTAAACCCAAACGTACAGGAAATTGTAAAAACAATCAAATTCGAAAGCATGTGTTATTGATTGTTGTGTACTTTAAGAACGATATAATGATAATAAGTCTTAGGTAACTCAACATAATTGTGTTTTTATTTTAAAAAAGTCTTAATTAGTTTGGAAAAAGTAGCTTGAATAGTACGCTCAGGATAGCAATCTAAAGATAACACATGCCATAAAAAGTTTAGCCACCGATGCATTAGATAATGAACTGCAATATTGTCATTGGTCTTTTTTTTTGTCCATCTTGTTTGATTGACGATAACATTTCCTAACTTTTTAAATTCTCCACTAGAGGCGCTGCAATCCCAACGTGTACACTCATGGATGTTTTCATATAAAATTATAGAGGTGCATAGTGACATTTCTGGAAACTCTGTATACCGTTATAAATAAATTTAAATTTTATTAAACGAAATAACGTATAAAATGGGGTTTATATGAAATGGTATCCAATTCGTAGTTGTAATACAATTATCTTTTCATCGGGCGACTTAAAGCATTTTACAATGGAGCCAAATCGAATAAAATGAAACATGTATCTCAAGAACAGTTTGTACTAGTGTAATGAAGTCAGTTTTGTTAGTTTCGTTCTCGAAAATAAAATAACGAAATAAACGAAATAACGATTAAACGAAATATTAAAGATGCATTTAATGTTTACATTTAAGCATATTAAGAGTCTTTTATTAAACATTTTGCCGAAAAATGTCGAAATTTATATGAAAAATAATTCGAAAGTAATCATAATCTGAAGTCATTTAAGTAATTTTCCATAGAAAGATATTTTGTTTGTTCTTCCTACAATACATGAAATCGAAAATTGGAATTCGATTTTTTAACGTTCACATTCTGGGTACTCTAGAACAGGATTCGGCTATTTTTAATCCATTCTAATCACTTTTATGCTTTCGTCAAGAAAGTTTGTGTAAATTTTTCTTTTTACAAAGAGAAGTTTTATTTATTGTAATAATAAAAAACGTCTTTCATTCGTTCTTTCGTTCGATGGCGATGTAGAAGAAAATATAAGCTACCTACAGCTACGAAATTTAGTACAAGGATAGTTTCAGTCAGGTCAACTTCCGAGATATCTCGAATTAATTTCATTTTTTAATTTGAATTACTTTTTAGTGTTTTTATGTTGAAGCTCAATTGTGAGAAATTTTCATACATGTGGATTCTTTATCGATCGAAAATACTATCACAGAGTGTCCATATTATCACCATCGGAATGATCGAAGAACGCTCTTTCTAACGAAATTTCAACGGAATCCATCGAATAATAAGTTACTTTCTAAAATAGTTATCTTATTTGCCTCCAAAAATATGTGTTTTTGGCAACTTTTTATTTACATTCGTCCATCCGCCAATTGCAGTTTCGCACAAGTATAATTATTTGCACGAATATTCAGTGCTATCTTCGTAATTTAGTGAAATTAATTACTGTATCTCTGATTTTTTATGAACTTCCAAATGCATGGATAAAAGTTGCTATTTCCATTCGAAGTTTTCTCCCGTGTTCATAATGTCACAACTGGGAACATGTCCGTTACTATGGAAACTTTAAGGGGGTATAGTACTCAAATTGCTGAAATCTGTAATTTTGAAGTTATAGTTGAAATTTTTTGTATTCAGGTAGATTTTAAGTATAGTAAACAAGTGTGACGTCAGTCCACGCTGCTTGGAGTGACGTCACAAATGTCCCAAAGCTGTTTTGTGAACGGTTTGCTGCCCCAAAGCTGTTTTGCGAACTGTTTTCTGTCCCAAATTACTGTCGTGTAATAGGGACTTAACGTACGACTACATCGCTGAAAGTTGGGACCGTTGATGGAATTCTTCTTTTAAAGTGCTCTAGAGTCCGAAGTCGGAACCCCCGTTTCAGCTGTGAAAGTCTAGGCTTCTGAAAACATAAAGCTGAGTGTTGCTCCTTCTCTGAGACTATAAACCGGGTTCCTTTTGACGCGTTGAAACATTAAATTTGGGTTGAGGAATTCAAATTGGCCTGCTTGGATGCTGGTTGAGATCAGCAGCCGGCGATTACATTTCTTCGAATGAGAAAACTTCGATTTGAGATCAACTCCCGACATAAAGGAAAACTAACTCGGCTTTGAAAAATGAATGAAATCTCTTCTTCGTCCTCAATGTTTTCTGCTCCCCTGTTTCCTGATGAAGAATAAAAATGGCGGTCATTGTTCTTTGAATTTTTCTAGTTCCGGATACTTCGTCTAAATTGCCTCATCTAAATTATGTGTCCGTACTGCTTTTATTTCCAGTGGCCAGGAGGCGTGTTTTTTTTAATCTAAGTCGAAAATGATCGCAATATATTGCTGTCTTAAAGTAGTTTGGAGAGCAAAGCTTTGGTGTACACGTCCTCGCTTTCTTTTCACGTGTATGATTTCTCTTTTAATTGGTAATTGTGATTCCGGAGAATTATGACTCCCATAACAATCACGCAGTTTCTCTCCCCCCCCCCCTCCAAACAGGGATAAGTGTTTTAGTTTCAGAAAAATAAAGATGCAATGATATTTAATAGTTTAATTGATTTATACGTGATCAGAATAATATTTGATAGTCTTGTTAATTTCGAGTACATGCTCTAATAATGTTTAATAGTTGTGCTATTTTTGATAAATATTACAGATAGAGCTCAGGGCTCGCATTTTAGGGTCGTTACTGGATTGTAAAGAAAAAATATTGATTTTAGAATGGAATCTGAACTACAAGTTTTGCCAATGTTATGTCAAGATAAAACCATATCTTTGGTCCACTGTTCCTCTCACAACCTATGTTCATACCTGTTAGTATTTACATTCAAATTTACTTTAACGGGTGCATTGGTATTTTTTCTTAATGAAGATCCCCGAGTCAATTGTGATGACTACAGTAACAACTTTAGAAAAGCAAATTTTAGTTTACTTTTTACTCTTTAGTTTACTTTATCTCTTGTTGACTGGAATTTTGAGCAATTTTACGGACATTAATGCTGTTGTTGAAACACTTTTATATTTAGTTTTATGACATTTTACAAAAAATTGAAAAAAATAGGTATTCGACTTAGTTTACTAAAAAAATCATCTATAATATGGAATTAAAGAATAAGTACTTGAGAAAGTTTTGAAGATTAAATCGCATTGATAACTTGGTTCGTTATAGATCTTTTAGAAAAAAATTCTGTTGGATATTGATGATACATACAAGAAATATATTGTTGCGAACGTTTAATATTCGCTCACTGGCGTCCTCCGTCATGTCTTTCGTCTCTATCGCAGACCAAACGGTGCCATCGGAGTGTTTCTCCAGAAGACAGCGGTACGAACATTCTTTCCTTGGCGTCATTCTATGGTTGCTAACAATTCAAGTCAGAAGAATGATTGCCAAATTTGGCGACTTGTCGTCAATTTGGCGACATTTGGAGACTTCCGGGATGTTCCAGAAACTTCACGAAATAACGATTATTCCAGGAGATATTAGATAATTCTGGAAATTTCTACAGATATTTCCAGAAGTTTCTAGAGTTTTGCAGAGACTATAAAAAGGACTCATCCCTCCGTTGGAGTTCAGTTGACACTATACGAGCTACTGTGAACTATGACTTTTGTCAATGTTTTGAGGATAGTAGCGGTTGTTTTGTGAAATTATTTTCACCAGTATTTTGAGAATATTATCGCTTATTCTGCGAAACGAGTGGATCATTTAAGTGTTGTTTGATTGCATATTGTTCCTGTTTACTTTGTGCTTGTGAAATAAACGTAAGTTATCCAGAAACTTGGACTCGTTCTTCTATCCTGCGTGTACACCCACGATTCTTGAGAATACTTTTCGTAACAATATTGATCACGTTGAAAAATCTGAGTCTGATCCTGAGTCCTTTTGGTCTTATAGCCTCAAAAGAAATTCTGTCGGTGATTCTGATTATTTAATGTAACTTGATATTGAATTAAACACTAGTTATGAAATTGCTGAAGTATTTGAAGTTTATTTTCCATCTAATCATATTTGGTTTTTTAATCAATGCAATCTGAATAAGGAATGCAATTTTCTTTTAAAATTCAGTTAACTTGATCAGAATCGGTGTTATATCTTATCAAAATGTTGAAATAGCAATAAAAAGTCTGAAGGGTTTGCGTTTTGTGCGGTTGTATCTTGCCCCATTTTACGCTGTTAATGTTAATATTGATTTATTCTTTAGTGATTCTTTTTAACTTGTCTATCAATTCCATGGTTCTCACTGAAATTTGGAAGTTATATAATAAAAAAAAAATTGACATTAAGAAAAGAGAATAAACTTAGCATAAAAATTATAGATCTATTGCCTTTATCTTTGTTTTTACACAATTTTTTAATTTATAATATGTCAGAAAATATTTCAATAAAATCTGAATTATATTTCAACTAGCATGCTTTTGTTGAAAAGCGTTCTACTTAGTAATCTTATCTGTAGTAATCTTATCTGCTTTAATTCAGATATTGAGCTCTTGAGATAAATAAATAGTTAGATGTTATTTATACGGATTTTGCAAAGGCTTTTAACAGAGTTGACTTTGATATGTTGATGTTTCAACTAAATAAAATTACTTTTAGTCAGAAATTAATAGGTTGGTCATATACTTATTTAACTGGAAGTTTATTATTTGCAAATGGAAAATGTGTTTATTCAAAAGAACACTGATAGACACTCCCATAACAGATACTAGCATTCATGGACCCGTTTCGCGAACAATTTTTGCGAACTTTAATGGGAACTGGCAATTTCAGTCCTTTCACATGGTTGGCATAAGATGCATTTACAATTTAGTTCAGGTCACACGAAGCTACAAAGACAAAATTCATAAACACAAAACCTGCATATAAGGGTATACAGGTATCGGAATGAAAAACGCAGGCATTTTTTGATAAAACAGCAAGTTTCATTCTTAAACTGTAGAACTCATAAAATAAACTCCATTAACGTAATTTACAATAATAAATCAGAAAGTACATGGTCCAACCTTCCTACCGTCGTCTGCATCCACACACGCCACGATAAACTTACCAACTCATGCTTCGCACTCATTGCTTGATCTTTTAACTTTAAAACTGATTCGCTTCGAAGAAATTTCATTTCGCCAAGATTTTAATTTAATTTTAATTATATTCAAATTTTACACTTTGCTGGAATTCAATTTTTTGATTTCCTCCTCAAATCCAGTTTTGAGAGAACCAAAGCGAAGTGGTTTGCAACACACACCCAGTCGATCTATTCCTTTTAAATTATTTTTAGTATTTAGAACATTTATTATTACTTTCCTTATATACATAATGTATAAGGAAAGTATTGTGACGGGGTCGAAAATTCGAATTCGAGTTTTCGACGGGAGAGCACGTTTCAAGCATCCCTGATCACGAATCAAACATTTTTGAAGTGATGTCTGTGTGTGTGTGTGTGTGTGAGTGAAAGTATGTGTGTGTGTGTGTGTGTGAAAGTATATGTGTGTGTGTGAAAGTATGTGTGTGTGTGTGTCAGTGAGACTGTGGAGACGATAACTGACGAACGAATGGACCGATTCAAACGAAATTTGGTACAAAAATCTCAATCCGTAAACACTGGAAGCCTATTGTTTTTATTCGCAATCGAATGTTCAGAACCCCCTAAATTTTCGAGTGAAATTTTGAAAAAATCGTCAAAAAATCAAAACCGCTAATAAAGTTATGCAAATAGAGGTTTCTTATGTAATTTTTCATAAGGAAACGATTGACATAACTTTTAGAACTCTAACATGAACTGTTCTCGAGATATTGCACATTTTTCAAACAAATTATCAAAACTTATATAAAATAAAAATAAAAAATATTTCCTATTGAGAAACATGTACACTTTTCAGATGTAATACCATGCGATAAATTTGGTGACATTCTCGTGGATCTACCTCGTTCCATTCATGAAAAAATATACTTTGTGTAGTACTTTTGTATTTGAACGCCAATAGTCATTTATCCGCTGTAAGAATAACTTATTTCTCCGTCCATAACGCTTGGCGAGATTTTGGCGATGAATTTGGTGGAATGTCGCCAACTTGGCGACATTTTTAATTGTTGCCAAATTAACAAAAATCTCGCCAAATTGATACAAATGGCGCTAAATCAATGAAAATGACGACTAATTGAAGAAAATTCAATATCTACTATAAGAATAACATTTTTTAACTGTAAAAGCAGTAAATTCATTGCATTATATAAGGAAAGTCATGTGTTGCCCACATCAGATTTTTTTAATAGCGTCTAATTTAAATTTATGAAATGACATAATATTCGAGTTGACATCTTTTTTACACGACTGTGAAAGTTGTTTTATATCAAGCTTACTTTCATAGCGTGTGAACCAGCTTGCAAAATATACACAACAAATATTTCTAACAGTTAAGAAATTAAAGTATATAAAAAAATATTTCAACACTTTCTACTAACGATTTTTTAAGGACTGGTTTAAAAATTTGCTATCAGGCAGCGGATGATTTTTCCAATATACTAGGAATAATTTATGTGTTTGCCAGTTTCGTAAACAAACTATAATTACTATTTTAAATGAAAATAATTATTACAAAAGTAAATAATAATATTCTCGTAGATATTGTAGTCATTTCATAGATATATAAAATACTTAATTTATATGACTTTTACCTAGTTCATAGCAAAATGGCATTGAAATTAACTCAATTTTACTTGCAATAAAATTAAAAAATTTTCAGGATTTCGTAACAGTTTTGATCTGTAATAATGTTTGAAAAATTGTTATAGTTTAAAGACACACGTACTAGCGGCTAAGGTAGAAAAATAAGTGATTATGGAGACAACACCCATTTAATATCATATTTTCTAATTTTAATCTCATTTTATAGCCTACTAAATACTAAAATATAATACCAATTATTTTATCGGACTTTCATTTTATCGTGAAATATTTAAAAAAAATATTAAAACCATAAAAGAAATTCAAACTGTTGCTTGTAAGATAAACACTTATAGAACTTCCTTGATGAGAGCAAGCCTGTTTTAGCTAGACTCACTAAAGCTATTGTTTTGATGCTTACTTTGGAATGTTAAATACGTTTATCCCGAAACATGGTTTATGTCTTTCGTGCATGATATGTTGTGAACAAATTGCTAAAATCGCCTGAAACTTTATGAGAAGAAGAATGACATAATATGCATTGATTGATCTCGTACCTTTGCTTTAGAAAAATGTTGTCACTTATATTGTTAAAAGAGCAAAGCTCAAAACGGGTTCTTTTTATACAATTACCTAAAACAACCACTTCAAATGGATATATGAAAAACCTTAATTTACTTTTCTTGTATAGTATGAAGTATACATATACATACCTAACAAATTTTTAAAATGCCCGCCTCCCTTGTTTTCTGTGGATTTCTTTTCAAATTATTTGTTTTTCGTTTTTTCCCGTGCTCTATGTTTTTACTTTCCTTATATACATAATGTATAAGGAAAGTATTGTGACGGGGTCGAAAATTAGCATTCGAGTTTTCGACGGGAGAGCACGTTTCAAGCATCCCTGATCACGAATCGAACATTTTTGAAGTGATGTGTGTGTGTGTGTGTGTGTGTGTGTCAAAAAATCCCACAAATTAAAAAAAATATCAACTGTTAAGAAACATGTTCACTTTTCATATGTAATATCATGCGATAAATTTGGTGACACCATTCTCGTGGATCTAGCTCGTTCCATTCAAGAGAAAAGATACTTTGAGTAATACTTTTGTATTTGAACGTCAATAGTCATTTATCCGCTGTAAGAATAACTTATTTCTCTGTCCATAACACTTGGCGAGATTTTGACGACAAATTTAGCGGAATGTCGCCAACTTGGCGACATTTTTAAATTTTGTCAAATTAACGAAAAAGTCGCCAAATGGATAAAAATGACGCTAAATCAATGAAAATGGCGACTAATTGAAGAAAATTCAATATCTTGGAAAGAATATAAATATCTACTATAAGAATAACTTTTTTTTAACTGTAAAAGTAGTAAATTCATTGCATTATATAAGGAAAGTCATGTGCTACCCACATCAGATTTTTATATACACATTTATACAAATCTTAGCTGATGTGTTTTTGCCTCTAGGCTCACTTTTATATGCAAATTTTAATTTTGGTTATTTGGCTTTGTATAAATTTTCCTATATAATGGTACTCCTCCGGATGCTTTTTGACGGCCGAAAGTGTTAAACACTTTTATCTTGTGCTTTTACGTCCTAAATTGGGAAAATAAAACGTTTATATTTCAATGTTTTTATCTATTTAACCATGAACGTGTCGCCTTTTTATTTCATTTTATTTTCCACATCATCGTATATATCCAACGTTTCGAGGGGAGCGGTTATAAATGGGTTGTACATTGTGCCATATTGCGACAAAGGTTGCTCTAAAGGTAGATAGTTTCACATAAAATAGCCCTTTCAGTTCCGATCAATATTAATAGCCTATTTCTATTCATTGGCGATAATCTTATAAAATTTTATTTTAAAGGTTCAATACGTTAGAAAGATACCGTATTTTTGCAATTGCTTGAAACCATTTTTCCTGTGCTTTTACTTTTCGGAAGAAAAAAATTACCTTCTCATATTTTAAGCCGATCATTATTGCCTAATTGTTGTTTGTTATTGCCAATTGCTATTGAAGCCCGGGTATGTTAACACAGGACCTTGGAAAATAAATCTTGTGAAATCTTGTGTTTTGAGATAATTCGAGAATTGAGGCCCGAACTAACGTTGTCCTGTGTTCTGGATTTTCCTATAGAAGCTATTTGAAACTGCATCAAAAGTTAGCTTGTGTTAGAAATTTCTCATATGCGGTGTTCTGTGAACATGTCAGTGTTTTGAGAATAAATATCATTTCGCTGTTTATGAACGCTTTGACATTTTATTTGCAGTTTCATTAGTTTAAGATTTTGCCACATAGTTAGAAAGATACCATTTTGTACTTAATTTCCGTTAATCCGCATTTCTGCTTTGAATACAGCCAAAGTGGAGTTAATCCAGATCTCTAACTTGTTCTAGCAAAGTGAAACAGCACTAGCCAATCCAGTGGATGTGACTTAATCATATGGACAAAGAATACACATCGGCACCTCCCAAACTTTCTGCCATATTCGAAACATGCAAATCAATCGAAAGTTTGATGTCCAATTTTCAATAATTTTTGTAGTAATTTGAATATTCATCAAAAGTTATGCGTAAAAACAAATTTGGGGTTTTAACCATTTCTTGCATATACGAATTTTTGCCATCTTCTTTTGCGAAAATAATTTCCTATGTGTGCGGAGTGACAAGATTGGATTTAAGTTTAGTGAAACGCTTGCTGCATGAATAATTCATATTTCACAGGATGGCAACCAAATGAATAAGCCGATGTCCGCTGTTCAATTTGGAATGTCAATAACGGAGTAAAGTTGTCATTGTGTCTGACATACAAGAGACAAAAGAAAAAACTTATCACTGGATTTCCGTGTAGATTAGATGTTTCTCAATCAAATTAAAATATAAACAAGAAAGATCAATTATGCATAAAGTATTGATTATGAAACACTTTTTAACTACAATTTTATTTAAACATCTCTAAAATGCGATACATTAAAGGGCAATATTTTTTATATATATCACAGAACTACAATAATTCATTTTGCTTGCAAACTTAAAACTTCATCGCAAAAAATGAACTTTATTCAAATGACGTCATTGAAATATAAATCATCTGGCTTTCTACGTAAAAGGAGTGAATACTTCATTCATACACTGTTATTCCAGATTCCAGAGTTAAATAATTTTGCGTGAGAAAAAATTAGCAATTCTTATACAACTCATCTTACAACCACTCATTTACATTCTGCAACCATTAAAATTAGGCTTCGTTGTAGAAATAATAAAAGTTTGATGATCATTGACCGTTTGATGACTCAAAACTATTGTAATTGCGTTGGCGCAGAATATAGATACATCGGAAATACCCAAACATAAAGCTGTTTTAGGGCTGATGCAACACTCAATATAAATTTAAAAGAACTTTAAACATCTCGATTTTTAATCTGGGAAAGAAGATGGATGCTATATTTCATTTTGAAGTGGGTCACGTGATCTCTTCATATTATATGGGTGTAATTATTACTTAAATGTTTATTTAAAAAACTACCGAACATATTTTGCTGAATTTTTTTTTATATATTTTATGGAATAATTTGAATATTTTGTAAATTTTAGCTTTGCTTAAAAAATGTTTGAAAAATTAGGTCCCATAGGGTTCATTGTACTTCACTTTTACAACTCGGGTTCAATCCAAAACTAATTGGATGATATTATTCGTTTACATTGCCATAGGTCCCACAGATCATCGCAATAATATACTAAAATTTAATTTTGATATAAAGTCATTTTCACGACAGTTATCACGCAAACGGACAGACAGACAGATTGAGAAAGTCATAAACACTTTCAACTATGTTGTAAAATGTTGAAAAGATATTGATTTAGAAGAATTTTATTATTTAGAAGAATTTCAAATATATGGATTTAGAAGACTTTTATTATATTTAATCAATTTAAATTGACCCTTGTCTTAAATACGTTTGCCTTTGATTAATGTTACCAAATTGGGCTAAGTATTTAGTCCGTTACTTGTTTTGCTCTTACTTATTTATATGTGACTGAGTTTTTGTGTTGTGATGCTATGGAAACTATGTATATATGTAGAAATGGGGTTTTTAATTCCTTTCAACGTGAGAATTGGTTCTCTCTTACGACATGTTTTCATTTTATATATATATATCTATATATATTAAAAAAAAGTAGCTGAAGACGCCGTCGCCGTTTGACACATTTCTCGATTCTCGAGATTCTTTACTTTGTACTGCAAAAACTATTGCATATAAAACTATAAAATGTTGTACACTGGTAGAAAAAACTTTAGGAAATACGCTGAAATGAACCGTTTTTTGATATATATTGTAGCTTAAGAAATATTGAATGTCAAAATCAAAGACAAAATATTTGAACTGCGAGTTCGCGTCCTGGATAGACTAACAATAGTAAGACCACAAATTTTTGAAGACAGGTACCTCCATGGGTGAATTTTTCAGGACGAAGCCCCTTTTTTAATTTCGATGTAGTTTTGAGATATTTTACTTTTTAAACACTCCTGAAGTGAACTTTTTTTTTCATATCGGCACGTCTAGCGATTCTAGCACGTCTCGTACCGTAAAAGCTATAGTATAGAAAAATATAAAATTTTGTACATTTACAGAAAAGTAACAGGATTATATGATGAAATAAATCGTTTATCTATTTAAAACTTTAGTTTAGCATGAAATAGTTTGCGAAGCGAGCTCAAGATCAAGGAATTCAGTTTTTGGATTCTCTGTGTTGAGAAAAATTCCCGCTTTTCCCTCCTGCGGAAAATAGGCAGGGATAGAGAAGAGATTTTTGAAAGTAGAATTTTTAGGAAAGATAGAGATGAAGCGAACTCTGCGAACACAGCGAGTAGGAAGCAAAGCGGAGTGAGCTGGGGCAGAGCCCCCTGGCATATATATATATATATATATATATATATGCACTCGTCAAAAGTGAAATTGCAACAATATGAAAGGATGCAAGTAGCCATGAGCAGATTATAGTACGGGTAAAAGACGGAGTCATATGCAAATGATTGTAAGAACAAACAAAGATATGCAAGAGAAACCTGTTTATTTAATAAAGAATGTGGCCTCCACGAGCAGCTATACAGGCCGTTAAACGGAGAGACATACTATCGATGAGGCTATTAATGGTTGTCTTAGATAATCCTTGCAAACAGAGTCCACTGCTATAAGCAGTTCTTCTACGGTATGTACCGATAGTCCCCGATGTGCCTGATGTCCGATGAGGGCCCACACGTGTGCAATGGAAGGGAGATCCGACGAGGCTGCCGGATAGGAAAGGATGTGAATTCCGTCCAGGCTGTTGAGAGTTCACTTTGCGGTGTGGCATCGTGTTGCTGGAACACCGTGTCGCAAACGGTCTACAAGAGTGGCCGAACCACACGCACCACAACTTGTGAGTCGTCCCAGTCCCCTGTCGGATTACGTGCAATGTGCAGCAGAGCTGTCCGTTGATTGAGCATGATACCGCCCCAAACCATGATGCCTGATGTGGGACCGGTGTGATGCTCGGTAATATGGGCTGGCTTTCCCTGGGAAGTCGCCACACCCATCCACGGCTGTCATTCCCCCACAGGCAGAAGCGAGATTCATCCGTACACAATACCGGATGCCATTCGTTGATCCCGTTGCGATGACGACGACATCACGCCAGACTTCCATCCCTGTGCGGAGCGTTTAGTGGCACACCAGTGGCTGGCTGCCGTGCTGGCAGCTGTACTTCATGGAACCTGTTGCGAATGGTTTAGATGCACGCAAGTGCAACCGTTGATCGTGGCAGGCTATGTCGGATGTCATTTGCTGTTGCGAACGGGTCTGGACTAGCCGTACGCCTATTGGATCCACTCCTTCTTAGGCGTATTCTCTGATGTTTCTATGTCCATTGTGTAACACATTGCTGGATGGTACTCACGCAATGCCCAACACACATGGCAATTCTACGCATCGACAAACCCACGTCACGCAGTTCCAGGATACGGTCTCGTTCCCCAGCCGTTAACTGCTGGTATTAGTCGTTAACTCAAGTCGTCGAGGCATCGCTTCTTCACTTTTTCGAAAGTTCCACTGCTGCAAATCGGCGCTGATATCATTTATGTGACGAGTGATATATATATATATATATAGCTAATTTTGATATTTTGATCTTGAGAAATAGATGTTTAAAAAAAAATTCAAATCGGAAATGGCAAAGAAGCCGAATATGATAATTCTTAGTGGGCTACCTTATTTCCTCTAGAATTTGATGCTGAATCCATATTAGTTGTCAGCTAAGCTATGGCCAATCTCAAAATTCAGTCTAAAAAATTGACTATCTATAGTCAAGCTTGAGAAATTGGTGATTCAAGTAAAATGAAAATGTTCGAATCGAGAATCGGAAAAGAACTGGAAGTGAAAATCCTCAGTCAGAGTTATACAGATAATATATAATATATATAGATAGTGTGGTAAAAATAGTGTTAGAGGTGGAACTAATTGCAACAAAAATGATTCTTGTTGTAAATGGTAGGTAACACGCTCCTAATCAATATACTAAAAATATACATCCGTATTGTTGCGCAAAATGCGTTTTTTTGCTGCTATCTTGAAAAAACATGAAAAAATCACAAAAATCTTTAAAAAATCATGTGTGGTATCAAATTACTGGAAATTTCATGCTGAAAAAAAAATATGATATTGGTTTAAAAAAAGAAAAGGAAATAACAAAATGGTGGCTGAAAAACTGAAAACTTTTGCAGTGTTGGAAAGCATCTTCTTATTAATCTAAGCGGCTTGAAAATCCTAGGTAGCTTTAACTTCGCTCACAATTTTTAAAACAATGTTAAATTAAAAAAAATAATTAAAATTTTTATTATTTAAAGTTAAAATTTCACATTAAACAAAATCTGAAATTTGAAAAAGTTATACAATAAAAAGGGTTTTTATAATATAAAATCATATTTATTTCATCAATATTCATCGATTCGTGCTGTCTTATGAGATTGCCAAATGTTGCAGAAGCGGACCATGGTAACTGGTGAATGAATGCACCACCATTAAGAACGTAGGAAGTACTTTTCTGGGAATGAGACCATTGTATTTCATCGTATGTCAACAGAAGGTATGGAAAAGTGACAATAGTTTTTGATGGGTATGAAAAACCAAATATAAAAGATATGGAGCACAGATTGTGCATGAAGCAGTCGTCTGTTGTAGTAGTATTTGATGAAAATTCGCCTATGATCATCAAGAAAAGCGAATTTCTTTCTAACTCTACAAACAAACCACGCTTTATCAATATACTGGGGAGTTATTTTCAAGGAAGAAATCATTCCGTTATTCATACAGAAGGTGATGCAGACACACTAATCATCAAAGAAGATTTAAACATTGCCAAGGAAAAACCTGTCACTGTAGTAGCTGATGATACTGATATTTTATTCCTAATACTATATCATTCTTCTAAGAACATTTTAATACAGTCTGCCATACAATCTGATAAAGTTCGTAACATTCAAACCATGCAAAGATCTATTGGAGAGGTGGCTTGCAAAAATTTACTTTTTGTTCACGCATTAACAGGGTGTGACACCACTTGTGCGTTATTTGGCAAAAGTAAATCTTCTGCTTTCAAGAATATCATAAAACCCAAAATCTTATGCGAATGGGCTTCCCATTTTGGATCATCCGAAGATGTTACTAAGAAAGATTTGGTCGAAATTGGCTGTAAAGTTATTGTGTCACTATATGGAGGTAACATCAACATAAGCAACCTAAATGTGTTTCGTTATGAACACTACATTAGGAAAATAGCTTCAGCTAAAAAATAATTTGATATAGCTCGTTTGCCTCCAACACAAAATGCAGCGAAATACCATCTACTTCAAGTGCATTTGCAGTGCTTTATTTGGAAAAATCTTAATATGCCAAACCCTGATCCTACACTATGGGGTTGGCAGTTGATTGATGGAGAATTTCAGCCGATATTAACAGACTTGAACCCAGCACCAGACAAACTCTTAAATATGATTAAATGTGCCTGCCAAACTACAGTTGAAGAACCATGTAACACCATGAAATGTACATGTCGCCGATATGGACTTCCATGTTCAGTAGTTTGTAAAAACTGTTGTGGAAAGGACTGTACAAACACAGGAGACAGTTTGATTTAGATGAAGATGAGATTTGATTTTGATGAAATAAATAGGATTTTATATTATAAAAAACCCTTTTATTGTATAACTTTTTCAAATTTTAAATTTTGATTATTTAAATTTAAAATTTCACATTAATCAAAATTTTAATTATTTTTTTTTAATTTAACATTTTTTAAAAAATTGTGAGCGAAGTTAAAGCTACCTAGGATTTAAGCCGCTTAGATTAATAAAAAGATATTTTTCAACACTGCAAAAGCTTTAAGTTTTTCGGCCACCATTTTGTTATTTCCTTTTTTTTAAAACCACTATCATATTCTTTTTCAGCATGAAATTTCCTGTAATTTGATATCACGCATGATTTTTCGTGATTTTTTTAAGTTTGTGATTTTTTCATGTTTTTTCAAGATGGCGGCAAAAAAACGCATTTTGCGCAACAGTACGGATATATATTTTCAGTATGTTGATTAGGAGCGTGTTACCTACCATTTACAACAAAAATAATTTTTGTTGCAATTAGTTCCACCTCAAGGTGTTTTTCCACTTATTTCTACTACGCTAAGACGTCTCAAGGAAAATATAGAAGTTTTAAGAAGCACATTTTCGATAAACAATTGTATAGCAAAATGCATGCCCCCCCCCCCCCCCCCCCCAATGCCTCGATTCTTTCCAAGAACAGTTTTCACCGCTCTTTTGAGTGAAGTCAAAAGTTTGTCACCATCATTAATATTTCTGAATTGCTTGTAATTAATTTTCACTCGTATTCCACTTAAACCTTAAACACGATTCTTGTAGACAAAAATTATCGAAAAGTGAATTGGATCTGCGTTGACGGATCACGGAAAACTCAACAAGGCGTGAAAGTAAGTTCTCAGTTTCGTAAAATTTCAAAATTAAAAGTTGAATAGGGAAAATAAATATTGAGTTTAATTAAATCTTCTGATTTTTCCGAGAGACGTATAAGGTAATATTTTAAAATGTGTTTAAGGTAATTTATAAAGGTAATATATAAAAAAAAATGTGTAATTCAGAAAGATTATGCATTTTCAGTTTGCATATTAGAACTAAAAATCTGATGTAGGCGGCACATTCATGTTTTTTACATAATGCACCGATTTTATTTCTTTCACGGTGAAATAATGGTGTAAAAAGTCTACGGCACAATGTTTTTGACATTGAATTGGCAACGCACAATATAAAATGAGCGCTTTAATAACTTCTCGCTCAAACACAAGGACTTACTCATACTCGCAAGCAAAATTCTCAATTATTTTTTTCATGCCTAATTATATTTTATTAATTTTGTCACTGAATATTAAAAAAAATCTGATGTGGGCAGCGCATGACTTTCCCTGTAGACTCATATTCCCTTTCCCTTTATTTCTTCAATAATTCATTATATTGAGATTCATGGCACAAAATAACACCCATAATTATTTAATATTGCACTGAATTTGCACTTTAATTCAATTTTTGTTCTCATTTGGTAACTGGACTTATTTACAAAAGGTGGTGTAGCAAAAATGCGAAAAAACTAAAATATCTCGAGAACGGCTAGTCCTAACGTAATGGGGTTGGTCTTAAAATACGTTTAATACGTTAAAAATTACGTATGAAACAAGCATTTAATGGATATATTTAAGTATACGTAGTTTTTTATTTTAGATTTTGACGGTTTTTGCGGGCCATTTCGCAAAAAAAGGCAGGCCCATTTTTTTCGAATCTTACCAACATCTAATCAGCCCCAGAGTATTAAAAATTTTACTATCTCGTTGCTCTTGAATGTGTATCTCTCAAAAATGTGTTAATTGAAAGCGCTCAAATTTCGTTCGATTATTACTTTACCTATATACATAGTATCATGTATAGGAAAAGTATTGTGACGGAGTCCAAAATTCAAATTCGATTTTTCGACCGAAGAGTCCGTTTCAAGCATCCTTGAAACCTAATCGAGCGGTTTTGAAATGATGTCTGTGTATGTTCATTATGTGAGTGTGCATATCCGTCAGTCTGTGGATGCAATGTCTTGCGAACAAATGAAGCGTTTCAATCTAATTAGGTACGTTTATTATAATCAGAGAATACTGAAACCGTATTGATTTTAAACGGAATGGAAGATTCGGAAGTATTTTCGAATTAATTTGAAAAAAAAATATTTGAAGCAAGACCTTTTACAATGATAAGTAAATAATCATTTCATTCGTAATTTTTCATTATATAAAGCAAATGACGCAAACTGTAAAACGCTAGAATGAAACGTTAGAATGATGTTCTAGAGATATCGAACGTTTTTCAAATAAATTTTCCCAAAAATTACATTAAATTATAGAAGTAATAAGCATTATTCAATAGGTTCATTTTCCATTTGCAATATTATGCAACCCATATATATTAACATATTTCCCGTGAATCCAGTACATTCCATTTCTAAGAGAAATTCAATTTTGGAATAGTTTTATATTTGGATGCCAAGGAAGTCATCAAAAGTTATCTATTTCACTGGATATTCATTAAATGTCCATTGCATTTTGATAAACATTTTGCACGTGATTGTAAATAAGTACTTTTCTTTAGACTCATAAATCGTCAAAATTACTTCAATACATAAACATGGGTCTCGTGCATGTGCACCCATATTTCACCAATAAGTAAGTACACACATTGAGCTGCAACACTTGTCACATTTTACATATGACAGCCTTCCTTCCCGTCAAAAAACCTAGATCAAAATACTAAAATAGAGTTATAAACTTTTCAAGAAAAATTCCAAGTTAAGTTTTTTTCATTACTTATAAACCAACTCCCACGTGTATGCAAAGTTTCAGATTCAGTAATCTGTATGTATATGAAACCAATATTATAAACATATTGGTCTATAATATCAACATTGTAAACATATTGACATATGATACTAATATTATAAATATATTGACATAGGATACCAATTATAAACATATTGGTGTATATTTCAAACATAAAGGAATTTAAACCTCAAAGTATTTTCAACATAAATAAAATAATTATTTTATGTTTTATTTTAATTAAAAACATCTTGATTAAATTATCGTGCTCTTAACAGCAAAAAATGATAATCGCTTTTGTGGATACAAGGTCACGTGTTTCATTGTGACGTCAGTCTTATGTTTAATCTCAATTATTTCCAAATCGCGTCACATCTAATCAGATTTTCGATTCTTATTGCTTCTTCAAAATGCAGGATCTTAAAATTTAATTACGACAAAATTTTTCCGACATCCTCTATTAAAAGGTCGAGAATAAAAAGAAATATATTCTTTATAATGAATAAAAGTGTCATTTTCTTTTTTATAAAATAGGCTTTGAAATAATATTTATAATGAAAAACATAAGATATCTTTATCATTGATATCTAAATTCCGATAGCAGAAATGAATCAATAGGAATCAAACATATGACATATGTTTGGTTCCTAAAATTTAAAATATTAAAACTCTTGACTTGGTTTCAAACTGTATTCAAATCAAAATTGAAGGAATTCCAATACTCATATGTCGAAATGAATGAAACTTTTAACCTGCACTCTATTTTATATGGAATAACACTCTCGTGTGTGAAGAAAGAAGAGTAAAAAGAGAAAAAAAAGAAAATAAAGCAAATATGAAATCGATAAGCAAACAAGAAACAAGTAAGCAAACAATAAATTTTAATATTCATATTTTTTATTTTAAAATGCACTAAAACGGAAAACAAAATTCCCACATTTTCATAGCATACTATAAAAGTGAATGGCTAGGAATTTTATAAAACTAATATATCTTTATAACTCACTCTATTCCCAAATATCTCCATTAAATGTATGGAATCATTGATTAAATATATTTGAGAATTTAGATTTTAAAGTATTTCGATTTTTAATGAAATATTGGTTTGATAATTTGGAGTATATTGATTTAAATTAAAATATTGGTTCTGTACGTATGTAAGTGCATGAAATGAAAATGTGTAAATATTTTTTTCATTTTAAAATAAAAGTGTGTATCCTAAATTTTCTATTTTACTTATTTGCTTGCATTTTAAAATAAATTCATGAATCTTTAAACCTTGTCCAGAACGGGATGGACCGGTAAGTTTCAAAATCCAAAGAATTAAAAAATAATAAGAAAAGCAACTACATACCAAATTTTAGCTTTCTAGCAGCTCTGATTATCGAGTTATTCTCAAAAAATGGGTACGTTTCTATGGTGGGATAAGAACGGGCTAGACCGATAAAATTCAAAATCCAAGGAATTGAAATGTACCACAATAGGCAACAATATATCAATTTTATGTCATTACGATTGGTGTAACCTAGTTAATTAGGGCCTCAAATATTAAAAATGATAAAAGATATACATATATGCATGTTTTTACTCCGCTTGAAGTTAAATGAAAGCACGTAAAAATAAATAAAAAAGAGTATATGTATAAACCCAACGTATGGAGCAAAAAAAGAGCAAAGTAAAGTAACAAAGAATTAGACATAATCATTTCATATCTCGGAGAAAAAGGTGTCATTGTCAAATCATTAGCCAGATTACTGAAATTTTTATTGGTATGAAAAGTTTCGAAGAAATCCGAATCAAAAAGTGGAATAGCTTTTGTGAAATGGACACAGAAGAAATTGGAGCTGGCGGCACGCCACACAAAAATTATTTGCGATTGAATATTTTATGACAGACTGCGATATGTCCACACGGTTGTGAAATATTTCATATTGGGATGTTGTGGTATCAGGTATATTAAACGTCAGGTCAGAACCCGAGCAATATAAGTGCAGTCAAAACAAAGTGTTATCATTTTGTAATTTTGTATTTCAATGTTTATCTTGTAGGAATTTCGAACTGCAGAATTGAGTGGAAAGACTTGTAAAGTACTATGCTACTTCCCAAGATCGTGACTTTCGTATGCACCATTGCAATTGACTTCATTCTAAATTAAATTAACCTCCAATAACTTAATGACTAGAGTTTGGCGAAGGAATCACAACATTTAACACATAAACAACTTTATTTGCAACTATAACTTCTCTGAGAACTCAGAACACACACACACATATATATATATATTACAAAGCTATATACAATATATCTAGAAGTGGCAAGGAAAAGCACATAAGTCAAAATTTCCAATTTTTTATAACATATTTGATTTAAGAAATTTATTATCTTTGTTGTGGTAAAAGCACATAAGTCAGTTAGGCTTCTAAGATGTTAAAAAAAAAAAACTTTTAAACATTTAATAATTTTTGTATGGATTGCAGTGGGGTACAATTATAAATTAAGAAAAGTTATTATTTATTTAGCTCAGAAATATATAACAAACTTCATAAAAATTAAATTTATACTCTGAAAACAAAACAATAACATTAAAAAAAAGTTCTCCTGAAAGCATCAAAATTTTGTTCCCTCGATATTTCAAATCCTTGCCTTTGACTTATGTGCTTTTTCCCGCTAGCTATATACAAATTATAGCTATATACTAAGCTATAATTTGTATATAGCTAGCCGTAAATAATTTGTATATATCTTGTAAATGGCTATATACTAAGCACTATACAAATTATTTGCAATGCTAGCATTACAAATTCTATCCGAGACATACTAATCTACAATGAAATTCAATAAATTATTACTAAACTGATCTTCAATCTGAACCTATCATGATTAATCTAAGACACAATATACACTCATGCCCAAAAGTTCAGAATAATTCTTAAAATGCGGAGTTAATATGGATACAACGGTTCACAATCAGTTATATAGAATCATGAGACGAAGGTGAATCATCGTGCATATGTAAAACAGTTCAGTCGACGTCAACATGCGCAAGGCACCGGTGCACGTCGGAACGAGTATAAAACGGTCTCGAGCGGCATGACCAGTTGAGGCAGAACTTCGCAATTTATGTGGTACTGAAAGTTGTTAACAATCAAAAAGGATGAAAGATGTCACAAAGATGCCAATTGGACATATTTTTGAGGGGACAAATTATTAGAATACTGGAATCCGCTCGATCCCAAACCGAAGCGACTCGAATTCTGAATGTGCCTCAGTGTGCGATCTCCAGACTGTGACAGAGGTTCCAAACCACCGGAGATGTTACCCGACGACCAGTACCGGGTTGGCCAAGGGTGACAACCCCTCGGCAAGACCGATATTGGGTAAGAACTGCGCGATGTCAAAGGAACCGTTCTGCCAGACAACTGGGTTCAGCCCTAACAGCCGCCACAGGAGTCACTGTTTCGAGACAAACTGTTTACAGAAGACTCAGACACGTTGGTCTCTATGCCAGACGACCGGCAGTTTGCATCTCCCTGACGTCTGCACAGAAACGCGCGCGTTTACAGTTGAGTTTGGAACATCGGCAGTGGAGTGGACAACAGTGGGGCAATGTCATGTTCAGTGACGAGTCCAGGTTTTGTCTGCACACTGATTCTCGTCATACCACGATATGGAAAAACGTGAAACGCGTTTTAATCCGGGAAACATCACGGAAAGACATCGTTTTCCGTTTGTAGGAGTCATAGTCTGGGCAGGTCTCATGATGGACGGCCGCACAGACCTCCACATCTTTGACACGGGGTCAGTTACCGGTCAAAGATACAGAAACAAAGTCTTTTATCCTACCATTCGATTGTTTCGAGGTGCTGTTGGTCCTGATTTCATATTCATGGTTGATAAAGCGACTCCTGACCTTGCGGCCTTGGTCGACGACTTCCTTCAAACTGAAGATATCCAGCTCATGAAGCGGCCTACCAACTCTCCTAATCTGAATACAATAGACCATATGTGGGATATACTCAAGATACATCTTGCATCCCTCCGCTACCCACCAAGCTCCATTCCGGGATTGAAAACTGCTCTCCGTGAGGCTTGGAACTCTTTAAGTACACAACTCATCCAAAGCATCATCGAAAGTATGGGAAATCGTTGTGCAGCATGCGTGACTTCTCGAGGTTCCCACACACAGTATTAAACTGCAGCATCACATTGTTTTAATCATACTGGTTCACTAAGGTTGACACTCGTATTCTGACCCTTTTCCTTTCAACCCTTTCTTTTGTATAATAAAAGTTGTTATTATCCTTGTTTTGCATTGTTCTTCTTCTATAACCCTATTACAATTACACCCGTAGACGGCGTTTCCTTCCATTCTGCTGTAGATTTCCTGAAATTTTCACATAAACAACAACTATGCTTAACTTTTGGATATGAGAGTATATACTCACAAGATTGTGGGCTATACTCTAGATTCTACCTTCTATAGACGATCAGAACACACGCACGCGAGTGAACTCGGAAGAATGTCAGAGACGTCATTCTAAAATATGCCCTTCTTATAGATCTGGCCAATCGTGAGTATACGATTCTTCGGAGTGAATGTTGAGAAGTTTAGGACATAAATTAAAATCAGACAAAAGTCGAAATAGAATAAAATGATAATAAATAATAGAATTCTCACAGTCTATATTGCAGTTGCAGGGGTATCCAGCTGAACGGAACAAAAACTAATAGCTATAAACAGTTTGCGACTAATTTGTAGCAATTTAGAAGCCTGTCAAAGATACATATTTGGTTTTCGGTTCATATTTTTAGTTTTCGAAATAAAGTGATTAAAATTTAAATGTTTTAAAATTTTTTAATGGAGGCAATTATTATTTCGATCTTTGTTTAACAAACTACCTAACCTAATTTGCTAAAATATTTCTTACACATTTTAAGTGATAATTTGCATATTTCCTAAAATTTTCGAAAGAGTTTGTGAATTTTAACTTCGTTTAAAAGTTGTTTGAAAAATTAGGTTCCAGAGGATTCCGGGTTCAATCCGAAACTAATTGGGTGATATTATTCATTTTCATTCCGATATGTCCCCCAGACCGCCTCAACAACATAAATTTAATTTTGATTTACAGCACTTATCGTGCGGGCAGACAGAGAGACAGAGTGAACAAAGTTAAAAACACTTCGCAACTATGTTGAAAAGTATTAAAAACGGATTTTTTTTAATTTTCTTCTACCTGACAAGATGATTTCTAAGAAAAATATAATAACTTTGTAAAAACAAAGTTTTAATCTAGAAACTAAATTTTATACTAAATGCTTTGGTTTTTTTCTATTTATATCGGTTATAATTTAGAAGATAGTATTTTAAATGAAAGTAGGCAAAATCAAGCTTGAACAATTTTTTTTTATTTATATTAAGAAAATGAGTCCAAAATTTTTAAATATTGAAATTACTTCGCGTATTCAAAAAGAGTACACTATTTTCAACATCACAAGTCTGAATTGTTTAGAGTTTTATCTATTAGGTTCGGAGATACAAGGGTTCTAAGTGTTTACATTGTTAGTGATGCTCTCATTTCAGCCGGATATCCAGACTGTAGTATCTATTCACGTAAAAACATACACTGGCTTCCAAAAGTTGAGCACGGTAAAATCAACAAAAATGGAAAAGTAAAGCTTTGATTAACTCAAAATCGTACATGAAGGTAGCAAGCGTTTATGCATTAAAGAAAACGCGAATTATGTACAAAGATAATAAAAATATTTACTTTTCGTTATATGATGACGTCACATTTGGGTAATTAAAAATAATGTTAAAAGGCAAACAAACCACACAAAACTTACATTAATATGGTATCGAACCACCCCGGACCTTCACACACACTTTACAACGATTGCGATGCAACGATTGCAACGCAGATGCGAGCAATGGCTATTCCTCCAATAGGGCAGTTTCCAACTCTCTGAGACTAGCTGGAGGAGGTAAACGTACAGAGACAGCAAGCCCGAGGGCATCCCAAAGGTTTTCAATGGGATTAAGGTCTGGAGAATACGCCGGCCGTTCCATACGAGAAATGCCCTCATTTTCCAGGTATTCGTCAACGATGATAGCTCGATGGGGACGGACATTATCGTCCCTAAAGAGGAAATCAGGACCAACTGCTGCAGCGTAGAGTCTCGCAATGGGGTCTAGAATTTCATCCCAATTCCGCGCAACCGTCAAACAAACCGCATTTAAAGATGTGCAGCTCTGTGCGATATCCCATTGAAATTCCAGCCCCCACCATGACGCTGCCACCTCTGAATGCGTGATGTTCGATGATGTTCTTGGCCCGATTGCGTGTGCCTCGTTTTCTCCAGACCCTTGCACGCTTATCATCTGATTCCAGGGCAAATCTGGACTCGTCCGTGAATAGGACGTTGCACCATTTTGAGACAGTTCAATTGACATGTTGACGACACCACTTTGATCTTGCCCTCTCTGGCTTGGGCAGTTAGTGAAATACAAAAACGTGGTATTCGGGCGTACAGTCCCTTCACCTGGAGCTTTCGACGCACAGTACCGACAGATATTGTCTTAGCAAGTGCCGCTGCAACCTTGGATGTAACAGTTGTGGAGGTCGCTCGTCGATTCGGCTTGGCTACTATAGCAATAGACTGATCATCAGAGGGAAGGAACCGAGTACAGGTCTCCGGACAACTGTTTCACTTGTTTGGAATTGTTTCCTTGATCTATAAATTACCTAATGATCTACGCCAAAGAAAGTAGCGACATCTTTGATTGACTGTCCTACTTCAATGAGTCCGACAACACGACAGCGCTCGCTATCTGTCGTTCGTCTTCTTTCAGCCATAGAAACACAAATATCATTCATCAAAAATAATCCTACAAAAGTTATAAACATTTCGTATCAGCATTTAAATGCACCTCCTCAAACCCTTCAGAATGCTGGCATCTTCAACCACTGCCTAATTAACATATAACCGGACAGTCAATCGAGATTGGCTGTAATATGCGATATTTGCATGCTACTATCTACATCCGCAGCGATTTTTAGCCACTCAAATTCAAATATGCTTTCCAAAAATGAAAATTTGGATTGCGTGCTTAACTTTTGGAAGTAAGTGTATTTTCTCAATACAGCAGCATAAGATAGTAACAAGAAATATCAATCATGCACAAAGCATTGATTGTGAAACACTTTCCAACTGAAATGCAATGTTATTTAAACATTTCTAAAATGTAATACATCAGCGATGACATATTTTAAATTATCACATTACTACAATAATTTATTATATTTGAAAACTTAAAAATCCATTGAATAAAATGAACTTCATTCAAATGACATCATCGAAATATAAATCGTCTGGCTCTCTATGCAAAAGCAATAGATATTTCATTCATATCACTTTTATTTCAGACTAGAGCTAAATAATTTTGCATGAAAAACATTCAGTAATTCTTATACAACTCATTTTACAATCACTTGTTTACATTCTGCATCCATTAAAATGAGGCTTCGTTGTAGAAATAATCAATGTTGGATGATTATTTAAACTCAAAAATATTGTAATTGCTTTGGAGCAGACTATAGATGCACAGAAAATATGCAAAGCAAAGCGGTTTTAGGACGGTTGCAACTCTAAATATAAATTCAAATGAACGTTAAAAATCACGATTTTGACACCGGGAAATAAAGATGGATGTCCTATTTTATTTTAAAGTGAGTCACGTGATTTCTTCATATTATATGGGTGTCATTATTGTTTTAATTTTTATCTAAAAAAATACCGAATCTATTTTGCTGAATTTCTTTTATATATTTTATGGAATAATTTGATTATTTCCTAAAATTTTCCAAGCAATTTGTGAATTCCAACTTCGCTTAAAAATACTTGAAAAATGAAGTCCCATAGGGTTCAATGTATTTCTTTTTTTCAACCCGGGTTCAATTCAAAACTAATTGTATGATGTTATTCATTTCCATTCCCATATGTTTCCATTCCCACAGACATTCTGAACAACATACAGAAATTTCGTTTTGATAAAGCCATTTTTACGGCATTTATCGTGCGAATGGAAAGACAGAATGAACAAAGTCATAAACACTTTTCAACTATGTTGTAAAATGGTAAAAATGCTACTTTACGTGCGATATTAAAATGCATCCATCTTTATTAATAGAAAGATATTCAAATTTACGTCCTAAACTGCAGCTATCCTTTCAGCACACCCAAATGTCATCTGTGAGCATCCGCATCACCCAATACGGATTTATTTTATTCCAGTGAATGCTTCGATTTTTCTAAAATTATATAATCAAATCCGGAGAAAATAAGTGCTTTTTATCTGTATACATCGCTAGAAGTCAGTTCCGATCAATAACTATCAAATCTGAGAAAGCTTTCATCGTAAGATTCCATTCTACTCGTTATGATACGAGTTCGTAATGCATAAAAACGTTTTAAGGTTTCGTCAAACGATAATGGCAGCAGGAAGTGTCTGGTAGGAGCAACAGTCTGACAACATTTCGATTTCAGTGGTGAAGACAATAGTACTTTTCTTAAATTTGTTTTATTTAATTTCATTTATTTACTTATTTATTTTGCGGTTGTAGGTAATCGATTGCTTTTAGATATAAAAAAATAAAGTATCTAAATGCAGCCTTATTATTTGGGAATGACAAATGCGTTTAAATCAATTTTACAACTTCGCGTGAATGCAGACTTGGAACATTTGTTTACATGAAGCATGTCTGTGTAAAGTTTTCTTATGAAATAGATTACATGAATAAATATTATTACGTTTATACCAAATATTTTCTCAAAACACAACATAACTGCTGCTTTTTTCCTAACCCAGACCGTCCAACCTACGCGAAGGTGTAGGCTGGACAGCTGGACCGTCTGCTGACTGGACAGTGTCAACCCTTTTAAATCGGACTGCAACCACAAGGACCGTACCATCATTTCCCTAAATCATCACCTCTCGGATGGACTAACGGATCTACATACTTCTAATTTTGAATAATCCGTGTTTTAATCACATTGATTTCAAAATATTCTACCTATTTCTGATTTTTTCTACAGAATTCATCTACATAGTATACATTTGTATAGTAATACATTGGCACTTCACATATACACACACACACTGATGGTAATATTCCTAAAACTGTTCGATGTGTGTTCATGTCATTAATGCACTTTTTCGTCTAAATGTCAAATTAAAAATTATCCGAGAACTTCTTTTATATAATAGTATTGGAAAATAATAAAATGATTCTTTAATTTAGTCAATATTGAATTAATTTAATTCTAATCTAAGATATATGAAATTTAATAAATGTCTATATCGCTTAATTGTAAGTTATATATCAACATGAAGGCTAAATAATCTGTGGAATAACGGATGGAATAACGGGTTCATACTCCGCGGAAACACGGAGGTAGATTTCGAATCTGGGTTTACTGTGTGTCATTCCCACGTGTTAACCATTGGGCTATCTCGGCCCCTAGAACTGCTGCATGTGATAATGCCAATTATTTGATAGGTGCGAATATTTGAAAATTATGTGCTTACAATAATTTCGAGAGCGTTTATAAGCCATATTGTTTATGATAGCATTCCTGTATAAGACATATATTGGTCAATAACCCTATTCTCTCTAATAAATGCCTGCTACAACAGTTTGAGTGTTGATTTTTACTCATAAGACCATGTTCTACCACTCTATCAATGACCTTTTTTTCGTTTATCTCTCTTTTCTGTAGAGTTCGTTATCCTAGATATTTAAAATTTTCCATTAGGAGCGCTGCAACCTCTTTTATTGGATTGGGAAGGCTCACTTTAGGATTGATAGACTAAACATGTTCACCGCTAAACCTTTCCATCTTTTCATCATGTCTCGGCTAAAATATAACTAAAATTTTTATGAGTGAATTCTAACGTATTCTAATTTTAATTTCGGGAATACTAAAAAATTATTTTGTAGCAGATGCTAATAAAATGTGGTTCTCTTATACGATACAACATTTCCAATAAAACCGGCTCACTTTCTTAATCATCATGAGATTTTGTGACGAAATTTTAAAAATGTATAAGTTGTTATAAATGTTTTTAACATAATTGGCATATCGGTAATTTATTTTAGATTAGTTAGCATACCATTAATCAACACTTTCCAACATAGTTAAAAAGTATTTACGACTTGGGTCATTCTGCCTGTCTGTCTGTCCATTCGCACGATAACTGCCGTACAAATAAATTTATCAAAATGAAATTTTAGTATGTTATTGAGACGGTCTGTGGGATATATAGGAATGTAAAGAAATAATATCACTCAATTAGTTTCCGTTTGAACCCGGATTGAAAAAAATGAAATACATTGAACTCTATGGGATAATGTTTCAACCATTTTTAGTGGAGTTAAAATTCACAAATTGCTTCGAAAATTTTAGGAAAGATTCAAGTCATCACGTAAAATGTGTCAAAAAATTTCAGCAAAATATGTTATAGTTCTTTAAATCAAAATTGAAATAATAATGACACCCATAATATATTAAAATATCACGTGACTCCTTGCAAAATAAAATATGGCACTCATTTTTTTTCCCATTATGTATAGATCGTGATATTTAAAGATCGTTTAAATTTATATTTAGTGTGTCCTAAAACAGCTTTATTTTTGCGTATTATCTGTGTATCTAAATTATGTGCCAACACAATTACAATATGTTTTATTTTAAATGATCACTCAACTTTGATTATTTCTACAGCGAATCCTAGTATGCAGAATGTAAACAAATCAAGCGATTCTAAGATAAGTTGTATAAGAATTGCTGAATTTTTTTAGGCAAAATTATTTAACTCTGGAATCTGGAGTATAAGTAATGTGAATGAGATATTCATTGATTTTACATAGCGAGATGGGAGATTTATCTTTCAATAAAGTTAATTTTTTAAATATAATATAATACTGTAGTATTGGCATAATTTAAAAATACTACCACTGAATCACGTATTAGAGATGTTTAAATAAATTGCATTTCAGTTGTAAAGTGTCTCATAATCCGTGTTTATGCATGATTCTGCTTTCTTGTTTTTAGAACAGAGTTTTATAATATATATATATATATATATATATATATATATATATATATATATATATATATATATATATATATATATATATATATATATATTAGTAAAATGTAAAAATAAAATAATTCAAGTAATATTAACATCACCATAGAAGCAAAATCACGGCCATAATGCCGATAAAAGAACAGCACTAGCCCAAATTCGACGATTAGTCAGAATTAAATTCCTCTTCAGGTCTGAGTATTTATTTCTAATTAACCCAAACAAATGCCTGTTTCAGAATGAGCAATAGTACATTACTATAAATACTCAAACTCAGACTACAGGCATCAAAAAATGAATATATATATATATATATATATATATATATATATATATACAGAGAGAAAGAGAGAGAAAATAATTGCAGTTGAAAATCAGCTTATCCTCTCTGTAGAGTGGTCACCTGTTTTTGCATATGTTTAATAAATAATCGGATTTAGGCTAAATACCCCTTTCATTATAGACTCCAATTCTCTCTCTTTCTCTTTCTGTCGTTCCTAATGTATTAAACAGAATTTCAAGGAACAACATATCCCATAAGTAGCCTATCTTACTAATGTTAAGAAATCATCGAACAGATTTGCAGTATAAAGCGCCATCAACTGCTGAAAATTAAAAAAAATAAATAAATAAATATCTCGAGAATGGTTCATCCTAGACGACTGGAGTGGATCATATTCATTTCGTCGTCAACAGTTACTTATAAAACAAATATTTAAGCATAAGTAGTTATCTCAATCTGAAACATAATCAGCTCCTCAAATTTCTTAAATATTTAGATGTTTCAAAAACGAGCTAGCTTTGAACCATGGGGTTAGTCTTATTGTTTTCATCGCCAAAAATTAAGCATTAAACTAGCATTTAATAAATGCATTTAAGCATATTTAATTCTTATTTCCTCCTTATATTCATATTTATATTAATATATTCCTTATATTCATATTTACGTTTATTGTTTCCTTATTGTCATATACAAGGTCTTTCAAAAGTCAGTATAAACTTTAAAAATTCATTAAGAATCGAAAAATCATCGCATTGAAGTACGGTTTGTACCATAAGTATTGCCAGGACGGGGTTTTTTTTTTTTTACGTGAAAAAATTTTGTAGTTTAAAAAATCACCTATAGGTGACGCTCACATGAATACATCTTCCAGAAGTATGCAAATGATTCTATTAAAAAAGAGCTGTTGTGTTCTGTAGATTCTTTATTTGATTCATGAGTAAACGGTGCAAAGAAGTTTTTGCGAGAATGTTAACTATGATCGAGAAATCTTTGTTACTGCAGCTGCATTACGTGAGCGGAGAATCAGCATCAGATGCTTTGCGAAAATTTCGGTTTAGGAAAAAATGTAAAGAAAGGAAAAGATCCTATCATCTGTTCAGAGACACTTAGGCTTGTCACACGATTTGATACATACAGTAAGTTATTTTCTTTGTCTTTCCAATGCGTTCAGCGCCACCTATAGGCGATTTTATACGGACCTTTGAAAGACCCTGTATTTTATTAAGCATATTAAGTCTTTTATTGTGTGGGCTATTTCACAAAAAGATAGGTTCTGTTCCCCCAAATCGTACCAAAATCTAATCGGCATCATATTGTAAGTCATAAATTACTTATCAGACTTTGCGAAATTTTGTCGAAAATATTTTGAGGTTAGGGAATTTTGGGGAAATCGTTGTAATTTTTTTTTGTCTTGTTACTTGTACCCTTTTGTATTTTGATTATATGCCCCGGCGATTGAAAATAAAAATTAATTGGCGAATTAATAAAAATGAACTCGACTTTCTCATACCAGAAACCAAACATTTTGTGAGAAATATAAAAAATCTGTATAGTTGGCCCAAATGATCACAACTACAGCCCCGATGATCACAACTGCATTTACCCTTCATTTTAAAAGACTTGAAAAAATCTTTCGATTGACACAAAAATTGACAATATACGACCTCAGGGGGGGGGATTCCTCCCCCCTCAAGGTGTTAATGATGTCACAAACAAAAAAATTATATTTTTTCACTACAATGCCTGAAAGTGTGAAGTCTCGTAATCATTGCTCCATCAATAATCCATTTTATTCATGACTATGTCAACTTTTGTCCTATGTTACCCTGCTAAGAAAATATAGAATTTCGAAGTTTTTGCTCAAATTTCAAAACATTCTATTGAGTTCTAGAGTTTTCGTTAACAAAGTTGGATATGAAGTTTTGTGAAAATCCATTGATACTTGTGCGACTATCATGCCACAAGAAATGAACCACAGGCGGATATTACTCTAAAAGTAGTCAAACCGTGTGCAGGAGGTCTCAAAACATATATTGGCATGAAAATCTCGAAATCGAAAATTTTCATGAAAAGAATACTTTCTCTATACTATATTTTATAACTTGACAAAGTAAAAATGACTTGCATTGCACAGATAAACAAACACACAACTATCTGTCTAAAATGGTGAATTCGTTAACATGAAGGACGAAAAAAAAATTAACTTATTGGGGGGAAATTATATAAAGTTAATTAAATATTAATATAAAAATTGTTTTACTTCATCACAAATACACATGTAAAAAAGCATTTCATATTTATTTTCCCAGTAAGCAAAGGGATTTTATTTTATAACCAGTCATATTTAAACGCATATAATATATTTCTGAGTATTATTTTTCATAATTAAGGTATAACATTTGCTTTTCTTTCATTAAGAAATAAAGTATTGAGCTGAAGATAAAAACACTTTTTTAGTTTTCCTAGGATCGTGGAATTGCTTATTTGCTTTTATGTGTCGCGAAGTAGGGATGATTAAATTTAAGACGGAAGCTTTTAACATAATTGCTCATCAAAGTGGAATTGCAGAATTTGAGTAAATCGAAAAATCAATTTCCAGTTTTTACTTGGGAAAGAAATTTCATGAGTCCTGTTCAAAATTTGATTAATGCAATGCCTCAATTTTCTTAATGTAATTTATATATCAAATAATGATATGCACTCGTATCAGGATATTTCCGAAAAATACAAATTAAAAATAAACTTTATTTTCTTATATTTAGTAGAATGTTTTACGTCTAATAACTAGAGGATGGAAATAAGGTATTCGTATGGCCTTCCCGTCACTATCATTCGATTGGTTTTGCAGATTTTCCCGCTCAGGGAGAAAGCAATTGAGTTCGCAGAGGCTCAGAAAAATCTCCCCATTCATTTCCAGGTCATTCGGTTGCTGAAGGGGGTGACTGAGCCATTTCCTGGACATTTACACAGCCTTATGTATTGTTGCGATCTAGAACCGTGGCTGTACTTTCAGGAAACAAGAATGAGTCCAAATTTCTGGATAACTAACACGTTTACTGACAAGTATAACGTAAACAGGAACAATATACAGCAAATAGCTCGATAACTGTTTCAAATGATCACTTAAAAACTGTTAGGCACAGTAGAAAAGCAATTACCCCGCTCATTTCACAAACAACCGAAACTATTATCAAAACATTGACATATCTCACAATTCAATGTAGCTTGTACCACGTCAACCGCTCTTCAACTGAGTGGTGGCTCTTTTTATAGACTATCTGTAGAAACTTCCTGAAAGGACTTGAATCTCATAAATATTTATTATATCGAGAAAAATTCGAACATTTAAAAAACCCCGCCAAATTAGCAATAAATCGCCAATCCTAGCAACCCTCTACTAGCGTCGTTATAAGACAACCCTAAATTCACGGCGTAGGCTACCTGTAAAGGTGTTCTCATTCTAGTCTTCAAAAGAGACTACAGTGAGGTCATTTTACACGTTCGTAACAGTATATATATATTATTACATATTTCTAATATATATATATATATAATATTTTTCTCTCGGCTGTACCTTGTAACTGTTCTACACCCTTTCGGGTGAGCTGGGATGTCTAGGTAATAAATAAAAAAATAGATAAACAGCCTTTAAGATGGTCTTTCACTGCTATTCTCAAAACATTGTTTTTTACACTGTAGTGAGGACTAGCGATTAGCTGTGTTGGGTGGCTGGATTCACATAAATTATTCAAAATATCCAAAAACCTTTAATATATCCTTGTTCACAGTCGCTTCATACACGTTAGACATTACATCGCCTACATCTTGCCGAAGAGCGAGAAAGATACAAATTGTACCAAAATGGAAGAAATGATCGCCCCTGAGCGAGATATTTCTTGTTTATTTGGAGCTTCAAGTATTTTAGGAGCTCTGTTATTATACGCGTTTGTCATTTTCAGAATCATTGTTCTTTTTTAATTGAACTTTCTGTTTTCTTCCAAAGCCCAACCATTCCCCAAAGATCCCTGCGAGAGATCGTGAACAAAAGGAGGCAGCTCAACTACTTGAAAGGACTTCTCCAGGACCTGGACGATAAGCTGGAAAAAATAGAGTAAGTCCATTTGTTTTCATCTACACACTTGGTTCCAGTAGTATGGACTTCAGTTTTGTCCAGAGTGAGTTTAGAGCAGCCATTATTGATTGCATGACAGTAAGCGTGGGAGTTGATATACATCCTTAAGAGTGTAGAAACAATACGTACTTAATAGAAAATTCACATTAGCTGAGTGCGTCAATATTATCCAGTGGATATTTAATTATTATCACGTTAATACTATTATCAATATTGCATCTATTTTAACCCAATATGTGCAGTATTTCGTTCTGAAATGTAGTAAACATGGCTGTAAAAGTAAAAAATTAAAACTTCATATTAAGAAAACACCAATATCGTTTGAGACAATCATTCAGGAGGCGCCGGGATAAGATAAGTAGTCCTGCATTATATTCTTTACTAGGGAGAAAGGCCAAAATTATTTATTTAAACTACCAATTTTATAAAAATAAATTATGAGCGCAATGCAATGTGGAACTGAAACAATAAAGAATATTCCTACATATTAAAAGTTATTTTATCTTTCAATTTATTTTTTATCTCCCTATATTCTGTATTCTATCTTACAACTATGGAAAAATACTGGTTGATACCTTTCATTTAAAAATAGTCAAAAACACATATACTAAATACTACGCCTTCCTATTGTGTCCACTAGCAATAATAGCTACTTTACTAACACTAGCGACACCTAGATATAATTCTCAAAGCATTATGGCATTTTCAAACGTTTCATCCATAGGAGTTTTATATCCTTCTTCCTAACTCCATGGTGGTAAATATACCGAGTAATCGCAATTAAAGTTCACATTTTAAACCCATCTAAAAAAAAAACTCTAGTCGTAGGCTTCAATACTTGGTAACATTATACAGAAGGCCATAGGATATAAAATGCTGCAATTAAAATGATTAGTTCGTAATGTCGTCACCAGATGACTTTAAAATGCTTTACGCAGAGCTGATAACAACCACTTTCTTATACATCGAATCGCAGTGTACAATGATATAGAATTTACAAACAGTATAATATCGGAATAGGTGTTAAGCGTGACAGCATTTAACGGAGAGCAGAATTATGGATTGACGAGTTTCTTGCGGCCACAACAGAATGGAAACTCGATCCCTAGATCTTAATCCTTGTAATTTTCGGCTTTGAGGATATCTTTAAAGCACCGCTTACCGTGATGACATCCCACATCGGATCCCATACACTTAATACACTTACATGTTCGTAACATTCAGCTTGATATGCTACAATCAACTGTAGAAAATGTAATACGGTCAACTCTCTTATAAAACGATTAATTCGTACAGCGTTATATGGAAACCGTGTTATAAGAAACTCAGATGAGTACAAATCAGATTAATTCGTACCGTGTTGAATGGAAACCGCGTTATCAGAAACTCAGGATTGATAGAAAACAGAACAATTCTTACCGCGTTATATGGAAACCGCATTAAGTGATACTCAGAACATATAAATCAGACTGATTCGTTCTACTTTATATAAAACTGCATTTTTAGAGCATCATGTTATGATGAATATGGTTATTAAATATAAGTTTATAGATACAAAATACAATAAATATATGTTTACATATTTCGAATTATTTTTAGACTTCATATAAAAAAATAAAAAAAACAATGTGAAATATAAATTTAATAACTTTTTTCCAACCAAAATCCTATTAAAATTCATCATCGCTGTCAAATATGAGTGACCTAATTCTTTTTCTTTTAATGTCCTCTTGACTTTACATATCTTCATTTTCGTTTTCAAATGCAGTTTTATTTTAACTCTCCCAAAATCTCTCTATAAGGAGCTAAACAATTGTGTAATTCTCTTTTAAACTTTGCACTTCGCACTGTTGAAGGTTCATTTTCAATAAAGCAATTTTCCAATTGTTTACCCAAATCCAGTCCTTTTTTCATATCATTTTAATGAAATTTGCAGCCCATTCTTTACCTATATTTTTATCTACCAATGCATTTGAAGGGAATGTATTAATTTTTAGCCGGAAATGTCCCTGATAACTGAAATTGAAAAATGGTGATGTACGTGGATGAAAAAACAGGGGAATTCCCCATTCATTTCAACCGTAAAAGTGTAATAGAAAAATTCGTGCTGTAGGAAGACTGCTTAAGCTAATTAAATTGTATTATAGAGAAATAGCATTTTAAGACTACCGCGTTTTATGAGTATCGCGTTATGAGAGGGCTGTCGCAAATTTTGTTCCGTGTTATATGGAAACCGCATTATAGGACGGTTGCCTGTACGCTAATTTCGACTTTCTGCCGAAAATGCTGGAGAGCACTTTGAACATTTATTAGCCTAGTGTTAATAGTAAAATCATTTGTAAAATTAATACTTACAATGAATTTTACAATAATTTTTAAACTTTAAAAGTAAAGACCACTAAAAAATTGTTATTTACGATAAAAAGTATTGTTTTAAAATCTCCTTTTTACGACGTACAAAAATTACAAGGCCATAGCGCTTTCGGGCATGACTATGTCCTTCATCAGTGACGAAGTTCACTTCGACATTTCATACTTAAGCAGGATAAAATTTCTTTCAGCGAGTACTGCTCACTGCACTGGGAATGTTCTCTTTAGAATCGCCTTTTATGGACGGTTTTTCTGACTATAACGTAAACATAATGCTTGTTCATTTGGCAGCCCTTTTAGAAATCACTCTCGATTCGAAAATCAAAAAAACTTTAATTATAAAAATAACCTGCCATTCGATTTAATAATGAAGTATCTCATACAAATCTGCTGGCCGCACCCTCATTAGATATATAGTTTATAATTTTTCCGTCAAGTGTAAGTCGAGATCTGAAATGCACAATAAAAAAAAATTAGAAATAATGCGGGATTCCTAGGAAAATCCTTAAGCACGCCAATAACTTTGTAACGAAAGGTTCATGAGTGTACATGCTAAGTCTATCTATAATAAGAAGAGCATGCACCATCGAATGAAAAGGGATTTCAGCTCCCCCTAGCGGATCATTTAAGAAGTTGGGAGAGTGGACTCGGCAAAGCGGGGTAGACGAAGAAAACCATATAAAAAGATGTAGTAGTTGTGCAGAAGACATCTATTTGACACGGTAAGGTTATTGGTGAATTGCAGTTACATTTAGGAATGTTTAAATAAAGACTTAGATGCCCAGGAATTTAATGAACAGTCTGTTCAAAGTACCTACCTAATATAGATGAACCTAACTTCAGCAATAATTCGCATTTAAATTCGAGAAAAACATTACCTCATACTTTAATAATGTTGCAAAACGTATCCTCTAAAATCGTGGGTGTATGCACAGGATACAAGAACGAGTCCAAGATTCTGGATAACTGACGTTTATTCACAAGCATAAAGTACATTGAAACAGTACACAGAAAAACAACACTTAAATGCTCCACTCATTACAAAAATAAACTATAATATTTTCAAAACACTTGCGAAATAATTTCACAAAACAACCGCTACTATTCTCTAAACATTGGCGGAAGCTCCAGTTCACTGTAGACAACAGTCACAGTTCACATATTATCAACGCATCAGCTGAACTCCAAAGAAGTGATGAGCCCTTTTTATATAGTCTCTCTATAGAAACTTCTGGAAATTTCTCTATAGACATTTCCCCAAGTATCTAATATTTCCTAGACTAATCGTGAAATATTTCGTGAAGTTTCTGGAATATTCCAGAAGTCGCCAAATGCCGCCAAATTGGAGATGAATTGTCAAATCTGGAAACCCTTCTTCTGACTCAAAAGTCTAGCAACCATAGAGTGACGTCAGGGAAAGAATGTTCGTACCGCTGTCTTCTGGAGAAAACAAACCGTTGACACAGTTTGGTCTGCGATAGGGACGAAAGACAAGACGGGGGACACCAGTGAGAGATTATTACACGTTCGCAACAATAAGCATTGCGCTATCATCTCAATGACAAGTGTTTAACACTTTCCATGTACGTACACGTTTCGTTGTCGTTTCTGGTGTCTCATTCTAGTCATAAAACAATGCCCTAAAACTTTGCAATTTACTGTTTTGGTCTACTTCCTTTGTTAGAGTTTGTTATAATCACTTTTAAAATTCTTCCCTAGGAGCGCTGCAATCTCTTTTATTCGATCTGGCATTGTTACTTTTCTATAGATGGACCTAACGTGCCCACTCGTGGACCCAAGTTCTTGGGGTGCTTAATGATTTCCCTAAGAACCCTGTACATAAACTAGGTGTATCTATACCTTTAAACGAGTGAATGTTTGATTTTCAGATCTCAAAACCCCTCGAATGCAATTTATGGCATTCAAGAAAATGCACAAGACTCGTATCAACAAGAGTAAGTATAAAATAATTGTTTTCAAGGCACTTATGCATTTCACTCAAACTGATTCAATTACAGATTGCACACATATTGCTTGTTTTCGGCTTAAAATATTTGTTTTGCATTTCGCTTTTATAAAATGCTACTCTGTGGCTAGACAGGTTATTGGGGATAGAATCCTACCAACATTTTTAAAGCCATATTCTAAAAACAAATAAATATTTTCGTAATCTTTTATTGCGTTCATAAGCATTTTATTATGTTTCCACAATTTTCGCTGTCTCTCCGCACACATTTTTTGCTCTTCTAAGAAAGATTTTTCTTTTTTTACAGAATACTTACACATTTTTCAAGGACATTGATAGAAAAAGTAATTTTCAAAATAACCATTTTCCACATACAAGACATTTTGCTCTCTTTTCTAAAATAAATGAAAACTAAAATACGCTAAAATTGTACTGAAAATATATTTATATTAAAAATTATTTAACCCTTTCCTTTTGGAAGAAGAAAGTTATTTAAGTTTCCGAAACCCGTTAATCCCTAACCATTTGGTTTTGTAACTGCTGTTTTTCCTTTTCTTTTGCAGATAGAAAATTTAGTTTCAGAAACTGGTTGTTTACTTAACATTTTGTTAGATGTTACCAATTTTCTAGAATTTTATATATCTCTTACCTTTTTACTACATGTTAAGCAATTTTCCCTGCATTTTTCTGCTTTTCGCTTCTTATTGTTTCGGGCTTCCTTGGCATTCTTTTTTCATGTCTATTATTGATTTCAAATTGGCAGTTATTTTTTTGTGAATCGTGTGCTTAGTTTTCTGTTGTCAATCATTTTCCTGCTTTTGCCTAAATGACACTTGTCTTATTTATCCTGATGTAAAAAGCTCGTAATTGCTTACAAAAATGTACAAAAATGCTACAAAGATGTTTTTATTTATTTATTTTACGCTATTTCACCAACAAAATGGTTCATTTCAGTTTCCTTTCCCGCGTGTTATAAACACACATTTTTCAAATCCTATTTTAGTTTATTTAGTTATTTATTTAGTTAGTTTTCATTTCTAATGTTTTTAAATTTAGCACAAATTTAAAATGTAGAGAGTTGGCGCAAGTTAAAGGGAGAGCCATGAGGATCCTTCTCCCAATGGTGAGCTCTCTGAAAATATTTCGGTAGCTTCTAATCGTTGGAGGATGCGTTTACCAATTTGATGACACATTCTATCTCAAATGTTTTCGTTTCATAGTACAAATTGCTTTCATTCAAATCGCTGCTTTTGAATGGTGATAAAAAGCTTAATTTAAAGTTATTAAAAGTTTTATTTAATGTATTATCAATATTATTAAATGTTTTGTTTAATGTTACTTTGTTAGATATATGAGTGTGGCCCTTCGGGAATTCACTCCGTAACTAATTTAAAAAAGCGGTTTATCCATAAGATGCACTATAATAAAGGACAACATTCAATTGCTGTCTGCGTAGCCAGAACATAAAGGGAAATATTATAATATGCATTATTGTAAATACGTTAAAAATGAATCCAATATGCATCTTCATTTTCATTATCTGATATTATACGCAACGTAGAACACCAGAATACTGCCATTTATATATAGGTATGTTAAAGTAATAGTTTAGGAAGTTAGAACGCAGATTAGGAAATTAGAACAAAAATAAGTGGGCTAAAATTAAAAACTTTTGAGTGATAATGCATAGTGAAAATTGCCAGCAGAACTAAGAGAGAAATGCAAATTTTATAATCTTGCATTCGGTTAAGTACCATTAAGTACTGTTAAGTAGTATTTGAGTACTTTGAACTATGAAACCCTTTATTAACATTATGTTCAAGCTTCTTAAATTATTCCTTTAACATATCTATATACTTTAATATATCAATATTTTTCTTTATATAAATTATCACTTTAACATATCTATATATACTTTAATATATCTATATATACTGTTCTTTATATATACATATATTTAATAACATGGGAAGATAGAACATAAATTCATGATGTTAATAAAGGGTTCCATAGTTTAAAGTACTTAAATTCTACTTAACAGTACTTAATAAGACGAAACAGGATGCAAAATTATTAAATTTGCATTTTTCTCTTAGCCTTGCTAGTCATTTTCATTAGACATAACCAATCGAAAGTTTTTAATTCTTGCCCACATACTTTTGCGCACATTTCCTATTCAATCAAATCGCTCGCAACACTCGTGTGGGTTTAGTCGTATATTACGTGGCCCGATGTAATTCAGAAAACAATTCAAATTCAACAAATCAGTTTTCAATCCATAAATTTTCAAAATTAAAGGAAGATGACATTTTTATTTTCGCAAGTGAATATTCAATTGAACAATTGGTATGTTTTTTTGTCTTAAACCTTTTTATGCAAATATTAATAGTTCATACTTATGATGCATATCATGAATTTTTTATTTTACTCCCGCACCCCCCCCTCCCTCACACCTCTTTTGAAATCAACGTAAAGCGTTCATGTTATTTTTTCTGCATTTGGGCTAATGAATCAATGAAAACTATTTGCGTTTGTTCTTTACCTTTTCAGTAACTAAGAAAAACGAAACCTTTATGTTTGTAATTCGCCCCGCCCACTCTAATGACTTTGGTATTTTTATCTTAGTCTTGATGAGTCCGATCTCTTTAACCCCCCCCCCCTGAAATATTTTTATTGCATTCTAATTTTCACATACCCCTGTTTCAGTACCAACTCCTTTTTTTCTAATTAACTTAAAGCATCCGAATTCGTTTTCCTATATTTCATTTGAAATGATGTAGCTCTAAACTGATTTTTATAAATTTGTAGATTACATTTTTTAATAAATGAGAAATATATATATATATATATATATATATATATATATATATATATATATATTAGTCTCGTACTATATTTTAGTGTTATTCTAATTTTCATCTAACTCCTGCTTTATTAGCATTTTTATTATTCTGATCAACTTAAAGAACCTTTGTTAATTAATTTTAATCAACTTGAAGCGCCCTTGTTAATATTCCTGTATTTGATAATGTACCTTCGGAAATTATTATTTTTTTTTTCATTCTTAACTTTTCCAAAACTCGGAAAAAGAAAGCTTGATATTTTACCGTCCTCCCCTTCCCCACACTAAAGATAAATATATATATATATAGATATATATAATATTTTTCTGGAAGTCTTAATTTCATCCTTTTGACCAATATCCCACTCTGTCTGTTGAAATGTACTTTATGTTTTGGCCGAGTTCTCTCTTCCTTTCTTACATTCCAAAAATTTATTTTATTTTTATAAGTCTATTGTTGTTGGACCATAAATCAAAATCTGCGTGTCAAATTTCAAGGTTGTCGGTGGAACAGACCAGAAAAAAAGGGACTTAATGTTTGACTTATTCTTCAATTCAGATTCAAAGATTCATCTTCAAAGATTCATAAGATTGTACTTACGAATTCAGTAGAAAGGGCTAGCTCCTCCGTCAAATGTTGTCCCGTGCCAAATAATATGGCTGAAGTACCTCGATTAACTTGTTTTACCAAGCTAGAAAAGAAAATTTTGAACAGATTTGAATAATCGCAATTAGTTACATATATTTGCAATTGCATATAATTTACAATGCACTATTATGTAAATTAGTACGTAATTAATTTTAGCAACTTTCTTGAGGCCATTGTAATTTACAGCTAATAGATGCAGTTACTTGCTTATAAGAACAATGTAAATCCAATATTGCTATACGCAAGAGCATTATTTATTAGCTATTTTACCCGGGCTTCGCATGTTCTCAACGGCCAGTGATAATTAAATGTGACACTGCACACTTAATCAAACTTGCTGATAACCAGCTGTGTGTTGGCAGCGAAGGAATATAAATTTGTGTATGCATTGTTTTTAAAAAGCAAAGTGGCGCAAGATTTTTTTGTCTAAAATGGAAGTGTCGATAATTTTGATATATCACCCCCTCATTCAGTTAGTTTGGTTCATGTTATATAAAAAGTCATGAAATCCTTTCTTCCGATGACAACCTGTGAACATGGACTTGCAATCTGGAGCGGCTGAAGAGAAATGCTCTGACAGAGGTCCACGAAATGCTGTTCGCGCTCGTTAACTTTTAGTGCTCATATTAAACTCATGGTGGGAAAGATTGTCCGGTGATTAATGTACGGAAATTGTCGTCTGAGGACCCATAATCAATTTCTGAAGCTGCCCAAACTATTCTAGACTCCATTTCAACGATAAGACCTTGCAGTTTCGTCCCAATAGCTCAATAGTAAAGCGTCGGCTGGCCAGTTCGGAGATCCAGGGTTCGATTCCCGGATGGGGCAGCAAGGTTCTTTACAATGGCGCCCAAAAAAATTAACCTTGTAGGTTAGTGCAAATATTTAGGAGGTCTGAAAGTGACCCTAGTATAACTAGTACGGATTCAGTGGATTCTGGAAGATTGAGCGCCGATTTCAAATTGAGAGGGAAAACGACCACGCAGGATACTACTTTGGGTAAAAGTAGTAATAGCAGAAGGCTAAACTGAGGTAAAAGTAGCCGGAGGTGGCCGGTCAGATTGCCAGTTGCTGGCCAATCTGACATTAGTGGGTGGAGAATGCAGAGCCCACTTCGACAATAAGAGCTTGCAATTTCGTCCCAATATCTCAACGGTAGAGCATCGGCTATCCAGTTCGGAGATCCAGGGTTCGATTCCCGGTTGGGGCAGCAAGGATGTTTTACACTGTCTCCGTGTCGACGAGGACTACGGACATGTTAAATCCATAGACATACACTCACGGACAATGAAAGTTGCGCATGAAGAAGGAAGCATGCGATAGACCTGAAATTTTATGCATGGAAGGATACAGATGAATGATATATATGATCACAAAAACAGGCCAGCAGAACACGTACAAAGGGAGCTGTTGTACACAGTCCTGTCAACCTCAATAGCGTGTCGCATTGCCTCATGCTGCGATACAAGCAGCAATACAGTCCGGCATGGTGTTGAATAGACGTCTGATGTTGTCCTGCGGCAGACGAGTCCACAGCTGTTGGACGTTACATTCCAAATCCCGAAGATTGAGGCAACAAAGCAGCTGGCGTTTCAACTGGTTCCACACATGTTCGATAGGGAACAAACAGGTCTGGGTAGCGGGAAGGCCATGGAAGTGTCTGGACATGACTCAGGCAGGTCTGAGGTATCCGATCTGTGTGCGGCCGGGCATTATCCAGCTGGAATTGAGCGCCTGGAATCCCAGCAACCAATGGGAGCACATGGGGACCTAGAATCTCATCCACATACCGCTGGCCCGTCAATATTCCAGGTACCACTACTAGAGCGGAACGGTTATCGTAGGCTATGGCTCCCCAGCTCATGATGCCTGCAGTGGGGCTGGTGTAGCGTTCAATAACGAGGTTGGGATTGTGCAGGGACCTCCATATCCAGACACGCTGATCATCGGTCCCCAAAACGAAGTGGCACTCATCGCTAAACACCACACATCGTCAATCTGTGGGGTTCCACGTTGCTCTGGCCCGGCACCACTGCAACCGGAGCCGCCGATGTTCCCGTGTTAACGGCAGCACACGTAAGGGACGATGGTATCGCAGATTCACTTCCTTCAGGCATCTAGATATGGTTCGTGGGCACACAGGAGCCGCTACGTGTGCCTGTATCGCGGATCGGGTCGCCGTGGGCTCTATATGTGCCTGCCAATATCTCGAGAACGGTTCATGTTAGCGTTCTAAAATTTATGTCAATCGTTTTCTAATGAAAAATTACATAAGAAATGTCTATTTGCGTAACTTTATGAGTGGTTTTGATTTTTTGACGATTTTTTCAAAATGTTATTTGAAAATTTAGGGGAGTTCTGGACATTCGATTGCGTATAAAAACAATAGGCTTCCAGTGTTTATGGATTGTGATATTTATACCAAATTTTGTTCAAATCGATCCGTTCGTTCGTCAGTTATCGTCTCCACAGACTCACTGACACACACACACACACATACACTCGAATTCGAATTTTCGACCTCGTCACAATACTTTCCTTATACATTATGTATATAAGGAAAGTAATAAGAACACTCATCTTATATGAGGAGATCGTGTGACCCACTTCAAAATAAAATAGGGCATCCATCTATTTTCCCAGTGTCAAAATCATGATTTCTAAAGTTCTTTTAGATTTATATTGAATGCTGCATCCTTCTTAAAACCGCTTTAATTTTGCATATTTTCTGTGCATCTACTATGTTCTGCGCCAACGCAATTACAGTATTTTTATACTGTATTTACAAAATTTTAATTATTGTATTATTATGAAACAATATCATTGCATAGACAATACGTTTTACAAAGATACGTAACAGTAGTAGCATGTTTTATTACCTCAATACTTTTTTCTAATAATGTGAAGATTAAGACACGAGTACTTGTCGTAGTTTCTCAATTCTAAGAATTTGTACTTTCTCATAACACTGAATATAGTTCAGAAAAAATATTGTTTTCACGAAAATGTTTAATTCTGAGATTTTGAAACCGATAAAGGTGTTACAACCCCCTGAACACGTCTGGATAAAAACTGTGGTCGATTTTTTGCGTACAGGAGAGCTGCCACAAATATTAATGAATTTTTTCAAAACTTTTTTGCGATTCTTTGGACCAACAAATAATACAGCTTTGTTTTTTTATGTTGTCTTGCAAAATGTGCAAAATAAATAAATAAATGATTATAAAAATAATAATCACAAGCTTCTTGAAAATGGATCCTAGTGTGAGAAAGTCGAGTTGAGCCACACTTCAGTTAATATTTAATTGAAGGTTTCGGACTAAAAAAGCCGTATTAGATGATCATTTCTGCAGTTTTATATACCAGTAACAGGACTCATTATTAAACTGCCATGATAATGCGTTAGGCTCTATTTGAGAACTTTGTCAAATTAAAAAGATGTGTGTACGAACTGATGCTGAGGACAAACTTCAAATGCAATATACAGGGTTGTTATAATTAAAGTTCGCCTATTCAGAAGGCTCTAGAGCCGGTTCTATGGCTCCAAATGAAACAAGATTTAACTAGTATGTAGTACAAATGATGCGCTCTACGAAAATCGAAAAAAAAAATTAGTTACAATTGTCGTCAGTAGGTGGCGCTTCTGCAATATGTAAGGTGATTTTCGCAAGTTTCGTTGTAAAAAAATATAAACGAAAATTTATGTCACAGTTGGTAAAAGTAAAATTGTGCAGATTCATTCTATCAATTTCGGTCAAACCAAACGAAACACACAAATGTGTACAAAATTTCAACAAACGCTTTGAAGAAGGTCACTTTTTATTCAAATCTTCGACGATACAGCAGTGATGTCACAACTTCGAAACGCTGAAATACGCTTCAAATCAAGCTGGAATACGCTTCAACTCTGTGTCTAAAGACAGATGTCTGACGATCTCTGATCTGAAGAACAGTATTAGGCGTCACATCGGGTCAATCCCACAGGACACTTTACGCTCTGCAGTAGAAAACACAGTTCTGAGAATGGAATGCGTGATTGCAAATAATGGAGGGTTCATTCAGGATGCGTAATGCTGTTATTCGTCGCTGGCGAGCGACATGTTTTATTTTTCTGGACTCAGATTGCATCACATGAAAATATCTCCTTTTTTCTGTATTGTTTGGAGCCATAGATCGGCCTCCAGAGCTTTCTGCATTAGCGAATTGTTATTGTACCAACTATGCAATACATTTTCTTTATTTATTTTACAAACAAATCGCCTTAACTATTGGCACAGCGCCACCTACTGGCGGCAATTGTAACTAATTTTTTTTTCGATTTTCCCAGAGCGCATCACTTGTACTACATACTAGTTAAATGTTGTTTCGTTTGAAGCCATAGAACTGGCTCTAGAGCCTTCTGAATAGGCGAACTTTAATTATAACAACCCTGTATGTAAAACATCCTGTATATCTCAGTCTTGAATAGAACGCACTATTACAGTACATTAAAATCGTGTTCAGAGATGTTTCATTCAGAGATGTTTCAAACGCATAGATCCATCTTAATGCGAGGCTTGATTTTTGATCCCCATACTTTCATTTTACAAACACTATACATGGCAGAAAAAGAAATAACTTCGGATTAAAATAGAACGAGAAAAGCACTATCGTTTTCAGGATGTCTTGAAATGAAAAGTGTCACCGAATCTATAATCGATTTTTACATCCCTCAAAAAGAGACGCCCACTCTCCTTCTCTGCGCTGCCTTCTCGAGTTACACACTGGATATCCGTTACCAGTCCCAGAAGATTACATTAAGACATCCGAAACACGTCCATTTTATTTAGACTACGTATAGAACATTTTGTAAAAATCCGCACCTCTAACTCGATTGAGGAGCCATTGTCTTTTTTCCTGCCATAATTAGTATATATGTAGGGAAAATATTAAAATGGGGTCGAAAATACGGATTTCAGATCTTTTAAGATAACTAACAAAAATGTCGTTTATGATATTTCTGTAATATTCCGTAACATTAATACGTTTTCTCAGGTCGCAAGTGTTTATGTGGACATCTTTTTCAAAGTATATAGAAATAAAATTAATTTAATTTTCCTTAAAATTATAAAGCTGCAATTGTTACTTAATTTAAAGGGACGTGTACTTTTCTTTTTTCTTTCAAAAACAAACAATTTAATATTACGCATGGGTATCTTCCGAGAATTTTAAAATAAACTCCATACAAAAATTCAAAATAAGACCTAAGTTATGACCAACAGACCTTATGTTCAATGGCTTTCACTGCGAAATCTTTATTGTCCATTTCCTCAAAACTATTTTAATCATTTAGGTCACAATTTGCATACAACACGTGGAATGATCTACTGATATGTGTTTTCCATCATAAAATTTAATTATTTAAATTTTTTTTCAGAACTAGGTGCTACGTTCGCCAACCACTAGTATATCTTCAGCTCTTATAATACTGCTTATAATTATTTGCGCATTATTTTGGTAACAGCATGAATGTTCTGACCATTCTTCAACTGCTTTCAACTGCACAGCTCCACAATGTTGATATTTGGCATTCATCTTCAACATAATGAACACTACATTTGTATAAGCTCCAGAATTTATGTATGCTGCGTGTATTTTTTTTTTGACGTTCTACCAGTAGCTTCGATGTTTTCGATTTCTACTTTCCCTACGATACATGGTAATGTATAGGGAAAGTATTGAAATCGTGTCGAAAATCCCAACTAGAATTTTCGACGAATCTATCAGTTTCAGACCTCCAGAACACGAAAAAGTTACTTTTAGCGTGACGTCTGTGTATGTCTGTCTGTGCAATTTATGTATCGACTCTAACTCAAAACTAATTGATGAAATATCAGAAAATTTTACAGATAAGTCACTTGTGAGTGATTGGTGTTGATTAGATTTTGGTACGATTCGAAAAAAAAAATAACCCGCCTTATTTTGCAAAATGTCCCACAAAAAGTACATGTATCCACTCTAGCTAAAAGTTAATAAACCAAACTTTACAAAATTTGGTAGATAAGTCATAAGTCACATATGGTGTTGATTAGATTTTGGTACGATTCGGGAAAAAAACTTGCATTTTCTTGTGACATAGTCCGCAAAAATCATCAAAATCCAAAATTAGAAATTACGTATGCCCAAATGTATGACTTAAATGTTTTTTTATACGTAATTGTCGACAGTGAAAAGAATACGATCAACTCCATTACTCTAGGACTAACCGTTCTCGAGATATTTTAGTTTCCTCGCATCTTTGCCAGGCCACCTTTAAAAATACGTCCAGTTACCCAATGAAAGCGAAAATTCAATTAAAAGTGCCCATTCGGTGTCATTTCAAATAATGATGCGTCATATTTTGTGTGATTAAAATCAGTTTTATGAATTATTAAATAAATAAAGAGAAAGGGAATTTGAATCTGTAGGAAAAGTCATGCTTTGTCTACATCAGATTTTTTAGGTTGTGTCCGAATTTTAAATTAGGGTCTGTTTAACCCTTAACAATCAGCGCCGTTGGATGCGCCAAACAATAAGATTGTAAGAGAAATGGGACGCTAAACAGATCATAGTTTGAAGTCACCAAATGTGCGCATGAGTCATAAATTTTTTCAAAATATTTAGACTTATATTATCAGAGTTCCGTTGCGAAATACATTGTTTGAATTTTCATTTGATTCTTGTCTCCCCGCCTAGGAAAAGGTCTTGTCCTATCAATATACCCGGTATGGACTGCGACTACGGTGAAGTTTATGGTGTTGGGAAAGACCACGATTTTTGGAAGAGCAGAATGGCGCCAGGAAAAAGGCGCAGGTAAGACAGCTATTTTGAAAATAGTTTTTTAACAATGGTAAAGCAACCTTTGCTTTACTTAAGAAATCATGGGACTCTTAAAATGATAAAACGGGAGAAAAAAGTCTTATATTCAGCATTTTATATTTCATAAAATATACATTATAAAAACACTTTTTACCTTTCTAGTGATAAATGTGTATTTCCTTTTAAGGTACAATATTTTTAAAATATAATATAACGAAATATTTTTATAGAATTTATATTTGTTGAGCAAACCTACGGGATGAGTGCAATCCCAAGATTTTCCACTCGAAACAAGTAAACATTCAACCTCTGAGCCAAATTTAACAATTTTAACCAAATCTCCAGTTTCCAAACAAAATTAAACCATTCATTTCATTCAACCTTTGAACTACATTAAAATCATATTTCTGCATTCACATCTACACAAATATGTAACATTCTACCCAAATTGGATCCAAATGACATCAGCGGTTTTTGAAATTATAAAGGGCCAACATTTTGGCACCGACACGACAAAAATCCTTTATGGTATCTACGTTCTCCATTAAAGTATTTACAGCAAACACTCGATTTGTTATTAAATCACGATCACCCTATTTTCTTAGGCTACCTCGGTTAAAGTAAAAAATTAGCTTCGACTACGGTTAAAAGTATATCTATCAAGAAAAGTTTTACAAGTTATCATACTTTCTTATTATTCTCCGCACAAAGAAAGTAAAATTAATATGATAGCTTGCGCGCAGCATTGCTCGAAAAAAATTTGCATCCAACACAATGCTTTTGGAATCAAATTATGCTTCAGGAACAATTGCTTATTTAGAACTAAAAATGACTTTATTTAAAGGTAAATTTCTATTTTATGCAATGTGGCACTTCGCTTTCACAAAATTTTCGGAATTTCAGAAACATAACCTCTTAAATTTTTTCATGTTCTCTTCTTGTAAAAATATTTAAATTCCTTTTCTAGAGATTAATATTCATTATATGTTTTGAAAGTTCTATAAAAGCAAATTGAGAAGTTTCATAGTTTGTGTGCTCAATATTATAAATTTATATTTAAGGAAAAACGACTTTGAAAATATTTCTTAATAACTTTTCTTTTATTTGACTCTAGATATTTTGGTTCACATCTCCAGAAATGATAAGAAATTTTTTATGTAGATTATTTTAGAATTTTTAGAAAAGTTTTTACTTTCATATATATTTCCTTGAAAAAAAAGATAATTTTTTTAAGGTTTAACAGCCTTATGACCCCTTAATCAAATATTTCTTTAATATCGAAACCAGAAAAAATAATTATTATTCTATTTTATTTTGAAGCTAAGGCATAGACTAAAGTTAAATGGTTTGCATTTGACCGTACGCCTGACATAGCAGTTAGATCAGTGTACTAATATTGGTAGTGTCACTATAAAATTCTTGCATTGATATATGTCATTTCCGTTAGCTTAACATCCCTTAGTCGAAAAGCATCTATTGGCATACCTGTAAAAATTCTGTCCATCGAGAAGTAATTGAAAGCTATCTACTACTACTACTGGTACTACTAATGAATCTATCTATTGAAATCTATCTATTGAAATCGTAGATGTTTTTCAGATATCTATATAACAATTGCCTAACGTAACCAGAACCAAACAAAGATTTTTGATTCCTTCCTATTCCCTGCTATTTAAAATATTTTACTGAAATTTGTAGTGATACAAACTCAATCAAAGTTATAAATTTCAAAACATACGAGTCATATAACAAAAATTCTGTTTTAAAAATAATCTCCAGGTGAAATGAGTCCTGGAAGATGGCAAACGCACAAAAATATATGGTCTCAAAGAACTTAATTTTTTTTTGAAATAAATGAATAAGAAATGTAGGTGAGGTGTGACTAAATTAGAGTGTTTTTCTGAGTCACGTTTGAATCCGAAAAAAAATAGAGAGTCCGCTGCACATGCTCATACTGGTGTTGAACACACTTTAAATTGTTACTCCTGGTTAAAAGTAGCTCTGGTGTGCATAAAAAGAACAGTACAACGTCAGAACAATGCAATACGATACCGTGCAATACGAAGCTGAAAATTGGTAACAAAACATTTTTGCTTGTTAGACAAGAGTTTAACTAGAAATTTCTGCTTGCTTTCTACAGGACATCTGGAGTTCTGCATCCTATCGGATAGCTAATTGCATATGCTTTAGTATATGTAGTGCTTTCTATATGAGTATTGGACTTCATCTAAAAGACAACTGCAGTACTTATCCATACCTTTATTGCAGACAATCAAAATGAACAAAATGAGAGAAACAGTCATTTTGCTCGTGTCTCCCATTGATACAAAGTTTTTACTCCATCTACACAATTTCATTTTTAAAACTGTCAACCCAGCTGCTTCGCGCTTGCCAAACATGAACACGTAGTGTCTTTCATATATATACTTGTCGGGCTCTAATTATTGAGAAGAAAGACACTTTTCAGTGAATAGTCTTTGCTTATCAGAAATATTTTCGAATCCTATGCTAAACTTCCAGTAACTAACTCCATGCACAATAAAGTGTTTGTAGAACAGAATCTATATAAAATGTACATATATTTATAAATAAAATCACCTATGCTGTAAATAAAAGAAAACGAGAAATTTCTGAAGGAAACTTCATAGTGTTGCAAATGGCGTATACTCTTCATTTTCATCGAAACTATTAAGCATTTTTTATACTCTTTCGCACACTTTTTTGGTGCGAATTTAAAATAAAAGAAAACGAAAGCGATATCTACACAACCGGAAAGGAAAATCCTTAGAAAATCCCTTATTCCCTCCAGAATTCGAAACTGAATCCATATCAGTCATAATCTAAGCTAGCTTTATCTATAGTAAATCCTGAGATAAATAGATGTTTCAAAGAACGATTTTTGAACGGAACCGTGAAAAGGAACCCGAAGTACGAAATCTTAGCGAACATTTCCTACTTTTCTAATAGATTTTCTCTTCAAGAATTTGAAGCTGAATCCATATCAGTTATGATTTAAACTCTATTTATAGCCAATCTTGCGAAATAGATGTGCCAAAGAAACCGGAAATGGGAAAAAAACCATAATTAGTAAACCTTAATGAGCCCCTCTACATCTTCTAGAGTTTAATGCTGAATCCATATCAGTTCTCATCCAAACACTATGTATAGTAGATCCATAAAAATAGATGCTTCAAAAACGTTTGTAAAAACAGTGGTATTATAAAATTTTTGACACCAATAATTATGTATGAGGAAAATCTATTTGAAATGGAACGTTTTATGAGTGCCATACGATTTCGTCTTATTATAAATATCACTATTTCAAAATGGACTTATTTTTGTATTTATCTTGCAGATACCGTCGTGCTCTTCAATATCTACTATAAATACACAGATAAGAAGCCAGATCTGTCAAGTTAAACTGCATTCTTCAGTTCTTCTTACTTCGATGTTCTGAGTTTCTCTTGGATAATCGTACAATGTCTAATATATCCCACTTTCGACTTTTTACGGTGTTACATTTTTGGATGGAAAATGAACTTTATAAACGCAATTACAACCAATCGAAAATATATTTTGAATTCAGATAGTACTTGAAGTATACTTTCACTTAACGTTATTTTATCATTAAATCTGTTTGAAAGTTAAATAATCTCTTTACAGATGGATGTATTCTTCAAACAATTTCAGGTCTTATTTTCTTTTAATGAAAGGAATCCATTTTTGCTATGAATTTTGAACGAAAAAAAAATATGTTAATACAAGCACAATATATCTATTCTTTTCAAAATATATATTCGGGCTATTTGAAATATTTTTAGATATATTTTCCATTTTAATTATATGTAATTCCTTGCAACTATTTAAAATTTTTAGGAACATTGACATTCTCAAAATAGTTATATGTTATATAATTTCATATTTTATGTCACGTGTCATGCAACAACTATTTAATGAAGATTATTTGAAATGACATTATATCCAGTGTAACGAAAACCACATATTTGTATTTCCTTTAAAATAAACTTATATATGTTGTGTATATAATATCTTGCATTTTTGTCGTAATGATTTTGTATTTAAGAAATAATGTCTATCAACCATAATTATCTAAATAGTATTGCTTTCCTTATATACATAATGTATAAGGAAAGTATTGTGACGGGGTCGAAACTTCGAATTTTCGACGGGAGAGCACGTTTCAAGCATCCCTGATCGCGAATCGAATATTTTTGAAGTGGTGTGTGTGTGTGTGTGTGTGAAAAAATCGTCAAAATATCAAAACCGCTAATAAAGTTAGGCAAATAGACATTTCTTGTGTAATTTTTCATTAGAAAACGATTGACATAAATTTTAAAACGCTAACATGAACCGTTCTCGAGATATTGCACATTTTTTATCAAAAAGTCATATAAAATAAAAATTAAAAATATTTCCTTTTGAGGAACTCGTTCACTTTTCATATGTAATACCATGCGATAAATTTGATGACATCATTCTCGTGGATATAGCTCGTTCTATTCATGAAAAAAGATACCTTGAGTAAGACTTTTGTATTTGAACACCAATAGTCATTTATCTGCTGTGAGAATAACTTATTTCTTCGTCCATAACGCTTGGCGAGATTTTGGCGATGGATCTGGCGGAATATCGCCAACTTGGCGACTTTTTTAAATGTTGCTAAATTAGCGAAAAACCCGCCAAATGGATAAAAATGGCGCTAAATCAATGACGACATGGAAAATGACGACTCATTGACGAAAATTCAATATCTTGGAAAGAATATAAATAACTACTGTAAAAATAATCTATTTTTTTTTACTGTAAAAGTAGTAAATTCATTTCATTATATAAGAAAAGTCTGCTGCCCACATCAGATTTTTTTAGTATGCAGTTGGTCCCATTAAATTGCATACACTTGGTTCATTCATACATTGCATACATTCAGGTGACGCTGGGGTAAGATAAATAGCCCTGCATTGTATGCTATTCTATGGCGAAGGGTCTAAAATAATTATTTAAACTGCCACTTTTGTAAAAATAAATTATGAGCGCAACGCAAAATTGAACTGAAACAATAAAGAATATTCCTACGTATTCAAAGTTTTTATTGTAATCAGGAAGATTGGACATTTTCCAATCTTCCTGAATTTTGTAACACAATCGCTCGAAAAACACAACAGTTCTGTGCAAAATCGAATTATGGATCTAGTAACTAGAATTCCTACGAAAAATGTTTGTCGCTCATTGTTAAGATGCATTTTTATTCATATTTGAGTGAAAGTAAGAGAAGTGAAGTATAAACTCGAACGGAACAAATGTACTTATTTTCTTCCCCAGACAAATAAAAATTTACAATAAATATTAAAATAATTTTTATGTATTCATAAATGGTACCTATTTGCGAAAGTATATATATATTTTAGGTACATTTTCGAATCTTATACATAAGTATATTTTTACTTCCCCTGCAATAAATGGTAATGTATAGGGAAAGTATTGGAATCATGCCGAAAATCGCAACTCGAATTTTCGATGGATCTACATGTTTCAGGACCTATAGAACACGAAAACACTATTTTTAGCGTGACGTCTGTGTATCTGTTTATCTGTCAGTCTGTCTGTGCAATGTATTTATCCACTCTAACTCAGAAACTAATGGACCCAATTTCATAAAATTTGGTAGGTAAGTCATTTGTGGATTACACAGCTGCTGATTAGTTTTAGGTACTATTCGAAAAAAAGTAATCTGCCTTGTTTTGTGAAATGGCCCACAAAATCGTCAAAATCTAAAATAAAATAATACGAAAGCTCAAATATATCCATTAAATGCTTGTTTTATACATAATTTTCAACAATGAAAATAATAAGACTAACCCCATTACACTAGGGCTAGCCGTTCTCGAGAAATTTTAGTTTTTTCGCATTTAAATGCTCCACCATTGAAAAAACGTCCAGCTACCAACTGAGAACGAAAATTGAATTAAAAGTTCCAATTCAGTGTCATTTGAAATAATTGTGAGCATTATTTTGTGAAATTGAAATTAAACTCTATATAATAAATTATTGAAGAAATGAAAAGTACGCGAATATGAGTCTGTAGAGAAAGTCATGTGTTGCCTACATCAGATTTTCTTCTACATTTTTATTTATAAAGTTTGAAGGAATAATACTTAGATTTAAGCCAGATACCTGGCCATTGACGTAATTCAAATCAAAATTTAAGCATATTTGTAACTGTTAATCGCAACGTAATATGTTACGTAAATTTAAAATATGCTTAAAACATATGATTGTTTTGATAACGCTTTAGTTTCTATCAATTAAAAACAGACAAGCGGTTAAAACCGAAATCGAGTTTAACCAAATGCCATCTAAAATTGTAAGCTATGGCAGTAGTTACACCATCTAGTGTGTAAACAAATTCAAAAGGAAAGAGGTATTAAAATACGAAAAAATCTGATGTGGGCAGCACATGATTTTCTTTATATAAAACAATGTATTTACTACTTTTACACTAAAAACAAAATAGGTTATTCTTATAGTAGATACTTATATTTTTTCCAAGATATTGAATTTTCGTCAATTAGTCGTTATTTTCATTGATTTAGCGTCATTTTTATTCATTTGGCGAGATTTTCTTTAATTTGGTAACATTTAAGAAAGTCACCAAGTTAGCGACATTCCGCCAAATTCGTCACCAAAATCTCGCCAAGCGTTATGGACGGAGAAATAATTTATTCTTATAGAAGATAAATGACTATTGGCGTTCAAATACAAAAGTATTACTCAAAATATCTCTTTTCATGAATAGAACGAGCTAGATCCACGAGAATGATGTCACCCAATTTATCGCATGATATTACACATGAAAAGTGAACACGTTTTTCAATAGGAAAAACATTTTTTTTTAATTTTATATAATTTTTTGATAATTTTTTTTAAAATTGTGCAATATTTCAAGAACGGTTCATGCTTGCGTTCTAAAATTTATGTTAATCGTTTTCTAATAAAAAATTACATAAGAAATGTCTATTTGCTTAACTGTAGTAGCGTTTCTGATTTTTTAATGATTTTTTCAAAATTTCATTCGAAAATTTAGGGGTTCTGAATATTCAATTGCGTATAAAAACAATAAGCTTCCAGTATTCACGTATTGTAATTTTTGTAACAAATTTTGTTTGAATCGGTTCATTTGTTCGCCAGTTATCGTCTCCATAGACTTGCTGACACACACACATACATGCACACACACAGACAGACATCACCTCAAAAATGTTCGATTCGTGGTCAGGAATGCTTGAAACGTGCTTTTCCGTCGAAAACTCGAATTCGAATTTTCGACCCCGTCACAATACTTTCCTTATTTATTATTGCTTGTATACTAGCCGCCTTTGGCGACCTGCCTGTTCGCTACTCTTGAAAATTCTGACCGTGGCAAACTCGCTGGCGCCATACCCAGTGGAGTTAACAAAGTTTGTTTTAGTTTAATGACGTTAAAACCATAATTCAATCATTTAAATTTTATAATAACCATATGCTAATCTCTTAATTCCATCATTTAAAATATAACGTAATTTTCTAACCCGATGCATAAATGCACCGCGACAATCTCCATAACTTTCTTTTTATTTATTTTTTCTCCATAGAAACACCGTGCGTCTGCGCGCGCATGTGGGTGAAAAGCTTCTTTCTCGGTTTTGCCGAGAAATTGAAAGTCATTACTTCCTTAAAATCTGGATCGTGCGGCTACTTTTTATTATTTCTTGACCAGATTGGGCTTGTAAGAAAGCCCGATCTTTGAGCTTTCTAAAAATGTAAATTATTAGTTGAAATTGTTGGTACTTTTTACGACGCGAGGATTTTAATGCGAAAGTTCGTTTATTTGAGCCGAAAGTGACTTTTGCTTTAAAATATTTAAAAAATATTAGAATTTGTCTAGATTTGAAATTGATATAGTTTTTACTCGCAATTGTCTGCTCTTTCCGGTGTGATTTGTTTTTTTTCTACAACATCTGGATGGTGGAGAAAAAGGGGAAAAAGGGGGGGGGAAATCGGTCGAAATCGCATAACACATTAAATAACAAAAAAAAAGTAATTCAAATTTTAAAAATCGGTTTTCATGTGTCACCTTCACCCCCCCCCCCCCCCCCCCGGGTCTCCGATTACCAAATTTCGTAGCTCTGCGACGCGCCGTCGCTGAGCCTATAGTGTATAAGACACACAGACATTGCCTTTTATTATAGATAAGGAAAGTAAAAATACACATAAAATGAGGTTTTAATACTTTTTTACACACTTCTTCTGTACAGTCGCACAAATTTTCAGAAGAAAAAAAAGACGGAAAACACAACTACAGAATCGATAGAGGAAATTTTATAGCGAAATTTTTAACCACCTCCGGAATTTATTGTTGAATCCATATCAGTCATTATAAGAGTCAGTATAAGAGCCATCTATAACCGATCGTAAGAAATAGATATTTAAAGTAAAATTTTTGAAACATACATTGAAAATTTGCTTGCCAGTGTCACCATCAAATTGATACCATCATTTAGGAGTTATCACTAACTCTTCTAGAAATATCCGAATTTTTTAAATTCTTTTTTTACACTCCCCACAGAGCACCCCTGGAAGGATAATAAAGGGTTCCACAATATTTGCAAAGATCATAAGAAAACTTTCATTTCAGTAGTTTGTTTATCCACGATATTAAAATTTGTTAACATGTGGACACATTCATGTTTAAACCATATTTTAGTAATCATAGATGTAACAAGTAGTCTGTACACTTCATTTTCAACGGAGCTATTGTGAATTTTTATTCTCTTTTATACACTTATTTTGGTACATTCATGCGAATTTTATATTTTTTGATTTATTCAAGAAGTATCGGAAATGGAAATCCTTCACCGATCCTGGAAAATAGATATTATAAAAAAATATTTTTTTAATCAAAAGTGACATCTCGAAAACCGGAAGCGAAAATCTTCCGGTTTTCGAGAGTTCCGGTTCTCTTCTTAAGTTATCTAACTTCTTACAAAATTTATTACTGAATCCATATCAGCCATTATCAAAACTGTATCCATCACCAATACTGAAAAATAGACATTTTAAATACATTTTTGGAAGCTGTAAAGGAACAGAAAGCGGAAATTCTTAGTAATCTATCCTGCTTTCTGAAGAATTTAATGCTAAATTCATATCAACTATCATCTAAGCTCTATCTATAGCCAATATTGAGAAATAGTTATTTCAAGAGAAAATTATTGAACGGTAAATAGAAAGAGAACAAAGTGGAAACCCTTAGTGAACCCTCGAACATCATTTGAAATTCTATGTTGAATCCATCATCTAAGAATAGATTCCGAGTTATATTTATAGTAGATCCTGAGAAATAGATGCTTAAAAAAACTTTAGTAAAAACATAAATGACAAATTTAATTATCATAAAAAAGCTTACGTATTTTTAAAAAAATTATAAATATGTATCTTTTTTTGCTGAAACTAGGCTTATTACTCAATTTATACGCTATTTGTAAACAAACGGATCATAATAATTTTAGAATTGTACCATTACAAGCATGTCCAAAATGTTTCTTACAGGACGTGTTGCATTAACACATCATTTAAATTCATATAAAATACATTCGAAATCACAATTTCACTATCTGTACCAAAACTGAGCTATAATTTGCTTTTATTGACATGAAAATCATTTATTGACAGCAATCCACTTTAATATCATAGTCATTTCAGAGCTGCCTTATTCAAATTATGAGTCTCCTTCATATATACCTATTTTTCCATGACTTTTCTATCCTCAAAACAATATAGTGGGGGGTGGGGGAGTCAAAGACCCTTCTTGCGCCTGACCTCCAATTCAGTGGTGTCCGTTCAATCCTCTGAGCGTCCCTGGTTTCATTTTTCTATCTATATTTTCAGTCTGAGAATAATGCAATAACTTTCTCCCTAACCAAATAAGCTTCTGTAAAAGTGTTTTCACCTTTCGGTTAGTTCTGCTCATGAGAAAACAGATTACTGCATTCATTTGATTTTATTTGGTAAGTAAAGTATGAGATGAAGCATTTTTTTAGTGTATGCACTTTTATTTTTTCGAATTAGGTATTTTGATTACTACTCATTTTTAACACTTTACAACAAAGTTGAAAAGTGTTTATGACTTTGTTCATTCATTTTGTCTGTCTGTATGTCTGTCTGTCTGTCCATTAACACGATAACTGCCGTAAAAATGACTTAATCAAAATGAAATTTTAGTATGTTGTTCAGACGATCTGTAGGACCTATGGGAATATAAATGAATAATATCGCGCAATTAGTTTTGGATTGAACCCGGGTTGAAAAAATGAAATACATTGAGCCCTATGGGACCTAATTTTTCAAACATTTTTTAAGCGGATTTAAAATTCACAAATTGCTTCGAAAATTTTAGATAATATTCAAATTATTCCATAAAATATATAAAAAAAATTCAGCGAAATATATTTAGTAGTTTTTTAAATAAAAATTAAAATAATAATAACACCTCTTATATGAAGCGATCACGTGACCATGATATGAACAGATCACGTGACCCACTTCAAAATGATATGTAGCATCCATCTTGTCTCAAAATCGTGATTTTTAAAGTTCCTTTTAATTCATATTGAGTGTTGTATCCGTCCTAAAACCACTCTATTTTTGCTTAAATTCTGTACATCTACATACTGAAACAGCGCAATTACAATATATTTGAGTTTAAATGCTCATCCAAATTTGATTATTTCTACAACGAAGCCTATTTTTCACCTATGTAAAATGTAAACAGCAAAATATGTAGAATGAGTTGTATTAGAATTGCTGTATTCTTTAACACAAAATCATTTAGTTCATGGAGCTGATATGAATGCAATATTCATTGATTTTACAAAGAGAAGGATGATTTTTTTCGATAAAGTTTTACGCATAGAGTTTAATTACTTGTAGCTCCATGGTCTTAATTTTTAAATAAAATAAATTATTATAGTATTGTGATGAATGATATGAATGGGAAATTATTTATGAATGAAATGCTGCTTTTATAGAGAGAGCCAGGCGTGTTATTTTTTCTATAACGTCATCTGAATGAATGTCAGTTGTTTTCGATGAAGTTTTCAAATATAATAAATTATCGTAGTATTATGATTGTTTTAAAAATATTACCGAGGAATGTATCGCATTTTAGAGATGTTTAAACCAGGCAATTTATATTTCAATGCCGTCATTTGAATGAAGTTCATTTTTTTCAATGAAGGTTTAAGTTTTCAAATACAATAAATTAATGTAGTATTGTGATAAGTTTTAAAATATTACCGAGGAATGTATTGCATTTTAAACTATTTAAATAAAATTGCATTGAAGTTGGAAAGTGTTTCATAATCAATGTTTTAAGCATGATTGATCTTTCTTGTTTATTATCGCCTGAATATGCTTCAACTAATTTCGGAATGCATTTGTTGCAGACGATACTATTAATTTGGAAAGGAAGGAAAGAAGAAAAAATCTCGCATTATTTTTAATCAAAGTTCATTCTAATTTTATACGATAATTTCTATTCGTAATGACATAATTCATACTGATTCCACTTGCAGAATCCACCTAAAGGAAGCTTTCTGAAAACAAATGTTCGAAAACATTCGACCATTTGTTTTCAAAAATTAAAAACAATTAAAACATATAATATCAACTAAAGACAATCATTTAGATTGTATTTAATATTTTATAGTGAATGAAGCATTTTGATTGAATAGTTTAGTAAAAAAACCCTCTATTTAAATTTTTTATACGGGCCTTATACAAAAGGTGCTCCAATGAAAAAATCATTCCTTATTTATTTAAAGATATTTCGAAAAAATTCTGCGAAATTAACCCTAAAATACTGTCAAAGTTATAGGAATTAAACCACGTTAACCCTATGAAAAACAGCAGCGAAATCATAGATTTCAGGGGTCGCACTAAAATTAAATTATGTAAGATTAAATTTCTATCTGAAAACTTCCATGCGTAACTATAGTTTTATCCCAGTTCCCACTTTATCGTCAAAAACTTTAGTCAATAATATCTCAGGTAATTTCGATGGTATGATAATGCTATTTTTCCTTGTTTCTTTCATAAGGTTATGGACAACATTTTGTAATTGATATTTTTTTTTCTATGGAGCTTGTATAAAAAGTTGAATTTTGTGCTTTTTAAGTTTTTGTGCTTTTTAATTTGTGCTTTAAAAGGTATCACATAATCAAAATTCACATATGATGATACCTTAATCAAAGCGCCTGACTACGGGTCTACGACCTGTCGTTTAAAAGATATATAGTCGTGCAATTTCTTTGAAGCACCCTGTATAGCGGCCGAAGCATGAGACTTTTTAACGTCATACCACGACAAAAATTATTATGGGACAGCACGTAACTTATCTGAAAGACCTAACTAAATTTCTGGAGTTCCATCATGGCCGAACCTTGCCCTACAAAGTGGACGGAGCTGATGAATCTTGCTAAAAATTCAAGAAAGACAGATAATAACCACCTTTATCTAAAATGTCTGTTCTTTCCTCCGCGAAAGTTCCTTTATTCAACAATTCCAGCTCAAAATGACCGCTAGGTGGTGCTAGTTATCATCTAAAACAACGTTGTTGTTTTCCCATTTGAGTACGAGTTAGTTTTATCTTGGAGAATTCGTTATATTTATTTAATTTTGATCTTGTTTTCAAATTTTTTACTTTGATTTTCTTGTATTTTTAAAATGTAATATACAGAGTGTCCCAAAAAGATTGAAAAGCACTTTAATTCTTTACCTGTTGGAGATAAAGGGACAATGTAAATTGCAAAAATATTGAAAGTGAGGTAGGAAATAAGACTACGTTAATGAAATAGTCCTCCCATTCATTTTCAAAAAGTTAACTTTTTAAATTTTTATACGACCCCCTTAGACAAATTTGGTCAATTAGAAATTTGTTATTTTTAATGCAACATGATCATTAAAAATAACCACATATCTGTATATTTGAAATCAAATGAAATATGATAAAGGAAAAAAATCTGACTTATACCACTTTTCCGTACCATATGAAAGGCTGATCAGTGAAAATAGGGATCATAAACAAATTGACGATGGAAATTGTTTAGATAAAAAAGTACTTAAAAGTACTTAATTATTAAAAAGTACTTAAGAATCCGTGATTGCATCGTGAGCCTACGCGGAATTTGCAAAAATGTCTCCTATGTAATCATCCAATTTTATCTTTTTTGTGATATGACACAAATTTATATTTCTAATTTGATATAGAGTCAATTCACAATGTTCAGTCTTCAATTAAATATAACTCGCTCAATTTTAAATATACAGATATGCGGGTTTTTTTAATGATTTTGTTGCATTAAAAATAAAAATTTTCTGATTGAGCCAATTTGTCTGAGAGGGTCGTATAAAAATTAAAAAAGTGTAACTTTTTGAAAATGAATGGTAGGACTATTTCATTAACGTAGTCTTATTTCCTACCTTACTTTCAACATTTTTGCAATTTATATGCCCACTTATCTCCAACAGGTAAATAATTAAAGCGCGTTTCAATCTTTTTGGGACACCCTGTATAGCTTTTACTATGGTTTATTATGTAGTGCCTTTCTGTACATCAAATAGTATAGAAGACTGTATAAGTCTTTTTGAATTTCTTTCGGAAGTCAATTGTCGGGAGAAATGGATTAAAGTAGAGACTTTTCAGAGAAAGTTTGAATACGTGCATAATTTCGGTACACATTAAACTGTCAACATGCATAGGTTGAAGTGTTGAAGGGCCAGACCACACGACCAACCCTAAGGCTAATGGTTGCTAATTGTGTGGCCATATATATAGGTTGAAGTGTGAACATTTTAAATCTATCTTGTTCTTAATAATTAAGAAGTTGTTGATTTTTCCCAAGAAAGTTCGTATACTGTATAATTTCGTCACAAATTAAACTATTATACTCTATTATGAGCAAAAACGAACCATCACTGCTAGTTGACACAATCAAACATGGCAAATATTGGCTGTGGTTTATATAATTTGTATATAGCACAATAAATTTAAAATCTCCATATATTTTCATTAAAAATTTCATATTGATATCTATAAAGAATATTTTATGTTTGTTTACATTTTATTGTATATAAAGGTAAATTAAATTTAATTTTGAAATACTCCTGAACGAAGCTGGAAATTTTATCTAGCAGTGTATAAAGGTCAGGCTAGCAAATTCACATCATCTACCTCTACGGTCTTTTAAATCTTCATCTTGTTCTAGCTGTCACCGCTAGATGGCGTTACATAACATCTTTTGCGGCTGTATCGTGATTTCCACTTTTTAACACTAAAGAAGGGGGAAATGAACGGGCATTTAAGATAAAGGTGGCTATGAACAGACAGAGATAAGGAGACGGAGAGATGAAAGAAAGTGAAGAGAAGAGAAAGGTGTGCAGAAATGGAGAGGTCATAAGAAATGACTGAATGAGCATAAAAGCCTAATATCGTTGAAACAAAGTGACAACACACATCGGTCCCGAGGACGGAATAACCAAAGATGAATGAGAATTGTAACAATGATGTGGAATAATGTACCTAATTATTAATTAATATTAAAATGATGTCATTAACAACAAATTGAATCATTAACAAATGGGTTTGGTATCACATAAATCTTTAGGATCTGTCACTTAACTATAATTATATTAAGTTGTGAAAATTAAGTGTAATAATAAATATTTTAAATTAAATTGTGAGCAGTTATTGACTTCCCCCACTAATGAAATTTTCTTACAGTGAAACTTGTCCATGGTGTTCTGTATGCAGCAGCAGAAAATAGGTCGGTTTAGTTAAAGCAATGGGTAGTGAATATTAACAAGAAATTGCGGCAATAAATTTCAAATTTAATAAACTGTTTAACAAGCAATCGTAAATCAACTAATTAATAAATGTGTCTCTCAATTTATTCCCCAACTTTATAAATAGTAATTACTTATTAATTAATGATTACTAGAAGATATCATAACAATTTTCATAGATAGTGCTTTTAAACAAATCTGAATCAAGTTCTATTAAAAAAACTCAACTTTAATTTTAAATTAATTTCTATTTCTCTAATAAGAATTCTATCCCATTTCAAATACACAATTATTGAAGATTTTATCTGTTCGTTTTATTTCACTCACACTGGTGAAAGATGTTTGCGATTGGGTATACGTCAGATTAAAGTTATATTTGAATTGTTTAGTTCTAAACATATTTTTGGCGGCAAAATTTTTGCCATACCATTATTTTTATTAAAATATTTTCCTTGGTTTCATTTACTTTTCATCTTTTAATATAGATACAGATTAAATAATGACTGGCATGAATTCAGCATCCAATGCCGGAGAAGATAAAAAGGTTTACTAAAGGTTTTCCATTTCCGTTTATTTTTCAAAGTCCAATTCAAAAATGTTCATTTAAATTTTAAGCATGGCTACAAAATTAGCTTGGTAAGGAGAATTAAATGCTTAATAATTCCGTCAAAAATTAAGTGTATGCACCATTTGACACTCTATGAAAACACGTTCATAAATTTCTTGTTCTAAATGCTCTATTGTAAAGTTTTAAAATTTTCACGAACTTAAAGTTGAATTAAAACTACTATTATTAATGGAGATGCATTCAAAATTGTATACCATTTTTAAAACAGTAATTTATAGTAGTTTAAAGAAGCTATAGAAGGTGCACTTTTACTCTCTGCACCCCTCTAACTTCAATGTACAGCGTCTATATTGAGAAAAAAATTACTTTTCATCAGTCATCAATAGATAGTACTAACCCACTTTAATAATTATTAAAACTTTACAACATAGTTGAAAAGTGTTTATGACTTTGTTCATTCTGTCTGTCTGTCTATCCGTTCGCACGATAACTGCCGTAAAAATGAATTTATCAAATGAAATTATAGAATGTTGCTCAGACTGTTCAGTGGGACATATGGGAATGTAAATGAATAATATCATCCAATTAGTTTTGGATTGAACCCGGGTTGAAAAAATAAAATACATTGAACCGTATGGGACCTCATTTTTCAAACATTTTTAAAGCGAAGTTAAAATTCACAAATTGTTTCGAAAATTTTAGGTAACATTCAAATTATTCCATAAAGCATACAAAAAAACATTCTGAAAAATATATTCAATAGTTTTTTTAAATAAAAATTAAAATAATAACTACACCCTTACAATATGAAGAGATCACGTGACCCACTTCAAAATCAAATAGGGCATCCAAAATTTTTTCCACAAAATGAAAATCTTGATTTTTGAAATGTTTTAAATTTATATTTAGTGTTGCATCCGTCCAAAAACCGCTTTATTTTTGCGTATTTTCTGTGCATCTATATTCTGCGCAATTACAATATTTTTGAGTTTAAATGATCATCAAACTTTGATTATTTCTACAACCAAGTCTAATTTTAATGGATGCAAAATGCAAACAAGTGATTTTAAAATGAGTTGTATAAGAATTGATTTTTTTTCAAGCAAAATTATTTTACTCTGGAGTCTGGAATAAAAGTATATGAATGAAATTTTCACTGTTTTTACACAAAGAGCCAGACCCGGCCGTCCAAATGGTTGCTCAAGTCCTTGTTGACGAGCCGGACGGTCTGGGTCTTCAACAAAGAGCCAGACGATTTATATTTCTATGACGTCATTTGAATAAAGTTCATTTTTTTTCCATGAAGTTTCTAGTTTTCAAATAAAATAAATGATTGTAGTTCTGTGATAATTGAAAAAATTTCAACGCTGAATGTATCGCATTTTAAAGATGTTTAATTAAATTGCATTTCAGTTGAAAATTGTTTCATAATCAACGCTTTATGCATGATTGATCTTCCTTGTGATTTTTGTACCAATAACTTAATGGTATTGCCTTGTCAAAAACTTGAATATATATTTGAACTGTATTTACTCAGTATTAAACAACGATTTGAACAGTGTTTACTGGAACTATTTGATTATTACTTATTTGAACAATGTTTACTCAAACGCTATTTTTTTAAGCGTCAAAATTAGTTTTCTAATATGGCAACCTGTAGAATTAAGTGTTGGTTGATTCTGCTAAAATGTTACTATTCAGAAAAGAATATGTTGTAGAAATTCGCACTTACACAAAATAATAATAATAATAATAATAATAATAATAATAATAGTAACAAAATATCAACTTGTGGTATGATTTAAATAAAGTAAAAGTATTCTGCAAATATCGGACTTTTGAATGACACATTAGCTAAAATCTCGGCTATACAGTAAAGTATTTAGAAATAGAGATACATGAATTACATTCATCTTTAAAAATTCCAAATTTCTTACGGTTCATATATAAATTTTTATTTTATTTTTCATATTAACGATTTTTACTTATCTATATCATGCAGCTGACCGAGATTGAGAGACTAAAAAATGAATTACGCAGCCTACACTGCAGAAGATAGAAACTTCAAACTTTGCATACAAGTCGGACTTGACATATCAGTCGTGAGAAAAATCTGGCATCTTGAAATTGTGTTTAAATTCTTACAAATTGCAGAATTTTATGTTGTAACAGTCTTTCAATTATAACTCCAGAATGACTAGAAGTACAAAATTCGTTTATATACTATCATGCACGCACATATAAAGATATTCTAAATTTTAGTAATATATAACCAATTATTGGTATACAACCAACTGTCCTTGAGATATTTTAATATATAAGCAGACGATTTTTTTAATTATAATTTATGAATATAGTTTTTGATTCCATTATAGAAATGGAATCAAAAATGGATTTTTAACTATGGTTCGAGTTACATTTCAAATACTGAAATCTTCAATAAAGCAGTTGAATGATAAATAAATAAATGCTATAAATAATTGATCTTTTAGCTTAAAATATCTGAAAGTACCATATGGCGATCGGACATGAAATATTGTTTTACATACCGCCAATTCCATGTTAAAAAAATAAATATACTATAAAATGTGCGCCATTTTTATACTTAAATTTGAAACTGTTTCTGATATTCAGAGTGTATAGGTGAGCACTAACTATGCGTGGGTCCAAACGGAGAATTTTTCTACGTGTTTTGATTTTCAGACCTTTTCGGATATTAATATATGTCAAATAGAAAACAGTTATTTAGATATATAAAATTGAAAATAAAGTGCAAAAATGTAATTTAATGTTCTTGTAAATATATTGTATATCATTGAATAAACTGGATGTTCTTGAAAGTCCAGTTTAATTAAGAATTTTGTCAGTGTATATTATCGTATTATCTGTTTCTAAAAAATGTGTTCATTAGAATTTTGAGATTCGTTTCACTAAAAATCTAAAGATGGCAGCACCAGCAGTCATTTAAATAATTTTAACAGAGAATTTGAGTTCAAAATTTAGTAAACAATAGGAATCTTTAAACTATAAAAATCTTTCAAATTTGGCATCATTTTCTTTCCAAAACTATTTTTTTGAAGTTTATAATACTGATGAAAGCGGAAAATATAAGCCTGTGAATGAAGTTGAAAAAGCAGAAATACAAACTTTAGGATAGATGTCTTTATTCTACTAGGCCGTATCCCAGCCAAAGGCGTAGAGTTTTAGAAAATATTGGGAGGAAAGGAGGGGGTGGGGCTTCAGGTTGACCATTCTTCTTTAACCTGAAGCTTATAGAGTAAAGTCTTTTTAACAGTCACTACTGAAAATCGAACATTTTCATTTTCATTCAGAGGACACTCCTCAATACCGGACACGTTTCCATACGGGACACATAGATTTAATTTACTTTTTAGAATTCTAGACACATTCATTTAAAGAAACGTGTATGACCCAAAGCAAATATTTATTTTTTACACTCGGAATTGTAAAGAGCTGAAGCAGGAAAAATTGTGAGAGATTTGTTAGATTCAAGAAAAATATTTAAATTATGTGACTTTCTCATTATATATAAGTAAAACTTCAAACTAATTCCACAAAAATTGTTACTTAATTCGTCCATTTTTAAAAGTAAAAACACTCCTAATGATCTATTAAAATGTGATTTATTCAATCCTATTCATTTAATATTGAACGATAATAAGAAATCTATATGGATCCCTATAAAAATTTAATAATTTAGTGACTCATAAAATTTGCACATTTTCAATAACATTTTTGCAAATTCAAATTTTTAATAATGCTATTTTAATAGTCTTTACCTTTAAATGAATACAAATATTTAGTAAATTTAATTAAATAGCGATCCATCATTCAAGTTTAAACTGCGCAAGGTGTCGGATTAGCAGGAGCATATAAGAAGAGAGTAAACAAGTTTATTCCCAACAAAGTTTCCAATGCTTCCGAAATTCCCGGTTTATTTGAAGGGGCGGCTCGACCATTGGACCAAATAGGCGGCCGCCTAGGGTATAGAAATTCTTAGAATTAGCAGAAAATTTCCCTTTTATTACGTTTAAAAAAAACATGAGCAATATATAATAGTTCTTCGTTGATAATAGTGTATAGTTGATTATTAATTCATAATACACTAAAACGCAGTTTTAAACAATAAAAATATTCTTAAATTTAATTCAATTTGGATCTCACATATATTTTTTATCCTCACATATATTGACATCCACAGGGACTAGTAAAAGAAACATGTTTTAAACCAAAATTTAAAATTCTTAATAAATTCCCATTCTCCTTTACAATTTAATTCTGAATCTATATCAGTCATCATTTCAGCTCTATCAATAGTAGATCCTGAGAAACACATGTTTCAAGAAAAAATGTGTAGCAAAAACAATAGCTTGGTAAATTTATTTGCAAATTTCAACAAAATTTTTAACACAAACAAAACTTTTTGCCAATAGCAAGTCTTCGACTATAGTAGCTGCAGAATTGCCCCAAAATGTACAAAATTAAATCTATTTTCATTTTCTTCATGCATGATCAATTTGAACAAAATTGTTTAAGGAGATTTAATAGTTTACTTTAACAGTTATATCGTATACTAACTGGTACATGTGAGGGCAACGTATTGTATATTACGATTGCAATTGCAAAATGCGCAACTAACCACAGTAGCTAAGGGAGAATATATAACCAATCTGTACTTTATCGTCACTCTTTATTGTACTTGCAATCTACCTGCCGTTTCCCAAGTAAACATAACAAAACACAGCGTCAACAATAACAAAAATCTAACAGCATTTTCAAAATAGTATAAAAACTATAAATTTCAGAATATTATTTGTTAAGAACATTTTTTTTAATAACATTTGGTTAGAAAAAGGCCCTAAAAGTGGTCGAACTGCACCAATTCTGTTTGGTAGAAGTTTTATCAATTTGGCGACATTTTATTAATTTGGAGACATTTTATCAATTTAGCGAAATTTTTGTCACTTTGACAACATTTAAGATAGTCGCCAAGTTGGCAAAGTCCGGCTAAATTTCTCGCCAAGAGTTACGGACGGACGGACGGAGAAATGGATTATTCTTATAATCTACTCTTATGTTCTTTCCAAGATATTGAACTTTCATCAATAAGTCGTCATTTCATTGATTTAGGGTCGGTTTAATCTATTTGGCGAGTTTTTATCAATTGGATGACATTTTATTCAATTTGGCAACATTAAAAAAGTCAACTAGTTAGAGATAGTCCGACGTTACGGACTGAAAAATAGGTTATTCTTATAGTAGATACTTATATCCTTCCCAAGCTATTCATTTTTCGTCAATTAGTAATCATTTTCATTGATTTAGTGTCATTTTTATCAATTTGGCGACAATTTCGAAAATTTGGCAAAATTTAAAATGGTCGCCAAATTGGCGACATTCCACCAAATTCGTCGCCAAAATCTCGGCATGCGTTATGGATGGAGAAATAAATTATTCTTATAACAGATAAATAACCATTAGCGTTCAAATAAAAAAGTATTACCCAAAGTATCTTTTTTCACGAATGGAATGAGCTAGATCCACGAGAATGATATCGCCAAATCTATCGCATGATATTACATATAAAAAGTGAACACATTTCGCAATAGTTAATATTTTTTTTATTTTATGTGATTTTTTGATAAATTTATTTAAAAAAATGTGTAAGATCTTGTGAACGGTTTATGATAGCGTTTGAAAGTTTATGCCAATCGTTTCTAATGAAAAATTACATAAGAAATGACTATTTACGTAACTTTATTAAAGCTTTCGATTTTTTGATTTTTTTCAAAATTTCACTCAAAGGTTTAGGGGGTTTTGAATCTTCGATTGAGGACTTCCAGTATTCCCGGATTGTAATTTTTGTACCAAATTTCGTTCGAATTGCTCCATTCGTTCGTGTGGTATCGCCTCCACAGGCTCACTGACACACACACACACACAGAGAGAGAGACATCACCTCAAAAACTTCCGATTCGTGTTCATGCATGCTTGAAACGCGCTCGCCCGTTGAACACTCGAATTTGAATTTTCGACCCCATCACAATACTTTCCTTATACAAGTATATAAGGAAAGTAAAAATATGAAATTGGATCAATCTATAACAAAATGATAGCGCTAAAACTGTAAAAGATATATACCATTTAATTCTCTTTTAATATTTGGATAAGCACAAAATATATGCTTGAAAAATCTTTGTCAAAATAAAATAGATGACGTAAAAACTTGAAAATAGCAATCATTCCTGTAGTCTTTAAACCCGAAAGCCGTCATTGCAATCCAATCAAAAATGCAATATCGTTCATTTACAAATGTTATTTTATATACATATCTTTATAATTTAAATCGGGAAAAAATTAATTAAAATCATCTGTTGTATAAACACATTTGATTTAATTTCGTTGCTGAGCAACATGATATAATTTTCTTCAAATAAATTTGCAGAAAATATATCACCTGCATAATGCTATTTCTAAAGGAGGTTCGTTGTTTCTTAATATCTCGACAACCCTTGGTCCTAGAAACTCGAAACATGGACTCAATTTCAATTGCGGCTATTCCAAGGCTACCCACAACAATCCATGAAATTTTACAGCCTTTCCCCCGTGGTGATGAGACAAACACACCCACAGACAGATTTTCAATTTTATTCATAAAAACTGTATCGTCAGCTGCAATCAACTATTAGCTTTACTATTAAGTATTTGAAATAATTTATAGCTGAAATTTATATAGATTCATATATAAACAAAATCTTTTGTAGACAGCACATAGCTTTCCTAACTTATTGCAATGAATTGACTGCATTTACTGTGACATAATGGTGTACAAAATCTACGGTACAATGTTTGTGGTACAGAATAAACACCCCTTAAATTAAAATTGAGAACTTTAAGTGACTTCATTAGTAAAAACAAATATGACTTGCACAACCAGGAGGATTGTGCAAGTGGGTGCACAATCCTCCTGACGATTCTGCACTCACCTACACAATTACCTGCACAATCATGAGGATTTTGCACTCACCTGCATAATCCTCATCAAAATTCAATTGACATTTAATATATACCCTGTGAAATAAATAACTATGGGTGGAATATTCTTGGGAGTCAAAATACAAAACGATTTCAAAGGATATCTTCTCTCAAGAATGAAACGAACTAGATCTACGAGAATGATGTTAACAGGGGATCACATAATATTACATATGAAAAGTAAACCTATTGGACGATATTTACTATTTTTATAATTTTATGTAATTTCTTTGTAACTTCATTCGAAAAACGAGTAATATCTTAAGAACAGCTAATATTAGTTTGCTACAGTTTGTATCATTCGTTTCCTAGTCAACATTACGTATCAAATGATTATTTATTTAACATTATCGAAAATCTTGATTTTTAAAGATTGTTTTTTTTTTCATTCCTCAAAAATTTGCGAAGAGGGGGGGGGGTGATATTTCGAACATTCGATTGCGATTAAAATAAAGCTCCAGTATTCGTTGTTTCTTATAATTGAGCCAAATTATTTTTTGAAATGCTCGATTCTTTTGAAGACTAGAGTTTCCTCAGACTCACGAAAACACATACCAATACATATACACACGCAGACATCACCTCAAATACACACTTTATCACACACTTTATCACACACCCTATCATACACACTAACATATACACTATCATATATACACACTAACATACATACATATACACAGACATCCTCTCAAAAATTTTCGTTTCGAGTTCGTGGATGATTGAAATGTACTCTGATAATACTTCCCCTATATGCATTATACTATAGGGTTTGTTGATTCAAAATATTGATAAGTATCTTTCAGTTTTAACTTCACAGTATTAAAACTCAATAACACATATCTATAGCAGATCTCAGTAATAGAAAACTACTTTTTAAGCATGTGCCAAATATTTTAGCAGATTTAAAACTATTAATCTCAAACGATAACCGCAGAACAGTTCTTACCTGTATGATTTCCAATAAGAGACATTCCCATCTGCTGTTACGCAAAACTTCGAGATCTTATTACAATCCACATTCCAAAAATCTTCGAGATCTTATTACAATCCACATTTCAAGTTACTTTGCAAGCGTGTCAGTTTTTAAACGTCTTTTTCTTGATAAAAAAAATCACTTTCAAACTAAACTTCTAAACCGGCTGCTGTTTTCATCCCGCCCCCTTGATCGACAAATAACATCCAAAACACAAAACAGAAAAAGCAATTACTCGGGGCCTTAGATTCAAAGTCAACCTATTAACGGAAATTTCTTAGGGGATTGCGTTGCCCTATTGCTGGGATTCACTTAAGCTTCAGCAGGCCTTACGCTGTAAATAACAACTGCCTCGTTCCATTGGGATCAGAATGTCTTCGTGTTACGTCACCTATTTTTGGTGGATATGTTATCAGAGTTTCGCAAATTTCAATTAAAATTGCGCAAAAATTCCGGTGCATTTATCTTCAGTCGGTAAAATTTCTTTTAATACGAATAGAAGTGTTTCAAAACCTGTGACGTTGTTTGCGAATTGCTTCGCATTTGTACAAAAGAAAACTATTATCATTTTGTGTGAACACCTCACCAAGGACATTGAAACACGAAATCATGATTTGCATCGGAACCATGATTTTGTGTTTCGGGGGTTGTTTGACTACGTAAAACTGTAGATTTCTTTCGACACTGGTCGACGAAATAAACCAATTTTTGTTTAAAATTTCGACAAAAGCAACCCGTATGGAAAACAATTTAGATTAAATGATCCTGTATTTCGAGTATAAATTGACTTCGGGTTAAAATTATTACATTTCTATTATACTGTGACAAAATATAAGCTATTAAGTTAATTCAATTTGTTATTGGGTCATATGATCATTAAATTAGAGTTTCCATGGCCTCGTAATAGTGTGTACATCATGATATGTGTCTGTCATATAACCCACCAGTCTGCAGCTTTCGGTATCAACCTATAAATAAACATAATTTCTAAAGGATAAAACATTATAGTGCAAATTCTACAAAATGGTAACATTTTGTTTTGTCAAACTTAAATATTTATTATAAATAATATTATTTTTCTTTTTCATTCAGAATTTCATTTTACAATTTTACTCATTAAATTTACAATTGATAATTTATGGTTTATCAATGATTAAGTTTTCAATTTTAATTTGGAGTCGAATAGGACGACACATATTTTGATAGGTAACTTTAGAATCAATTTATTATTTAAAATCTAATATAATTTAATTAATAAATAGTCCACATGAACAATATAAGGGACCTTCTGCTTCTTCTTATTACGTCATTTTGATGCTTACATTCCGAAAACTAATAATGCTAGCTAAAAGCTGAAGAGAGTAACTTACTTAGAGCCCTTTAAAATCCCTACAAATATATACAATTAGATTTTGAATCCGAGTCTAAGTTTTTAAAATAGAGTAGTTATAATTTCCATATTAAAAATTTTGAGACGGTGGTGGTTCTAATTTCAATATTTTTATAATCTGAACTGTTTTGAATATGCTTAAGGACGATAAATAACTCACAAAGAAAGGTGTTATTCACGCAAAACCATTTGGGCTCCATCGGACTGGAGCCACTGCCGATATGTTTTTAACTTGCAGTCGCAATATTACCTGATATTCCCGACAGATTTTATTTTGCGAAAACTCCCCGAATGCTTTTTTTACATTCATGAAGAACATATCCGTAATCTCACTGCCTAACGTGTTTGTCCAACGAAGAATATCAAACTAAAATAGCTCGGCTGATGTCATCTTTCCAACATGTTGATGTAATACGTCAAGACTATATTTAAATATAGTTGGTTATTATATTGGTTTACTTTTTTAAATATAGTTAGTTATTATATCAGTTTACTATATTTAAATATAGTTGGTTATATTGGGTTTAAGATAGTTTTATTTTGAGTGTTAATATTAACTTGTTAATACACTTAAATAATTTCGTTAGAAGCAGCATATATTACAAAAATACTAGTATCGACCGGTTTTGAAGACAAAATACAGCAGTCTTCGCCAGAACACACAAGAAGCGAAACTTTCATCGGTGTGAGACAGATCGGCGACCGATGCACGAACAGCAAACATGACTGAATCAAAGAAAGGGTATTGCCAACAGTGAGAAAATGAAAAGGGGGTAAACAAATCCAAGGAGGACGGAACAAGAGGTAGAACACAGTGAGTGAACGGTAAAATATCTAAAAAGAAAGTGAACGTCCAAGATAATTAATATCACTTGTAAAGTTGATTATAAAAGCCCAAACAATTAAAAATAGACAAACCAGCGAAAGGGATGAAAAATATTGAAAAGAGAAAAAGGGGGCACACAAAATGAAACATTGAACCAGAAATTTCCAAGCAGAAGAGAGGAATAGACAACATTAATAAGGTATTTGGACTGAGAAGCAATCGGGGAACTTCCAAGACAGCTTAATTCAAAAATGAAATGGGGAATCAAAAAGATCTTAGGTTTCGAAAAATTAATAATATGGTTGGAGACCTAGAGGTATTTCATGTAACGAAGTTGGCTCATATGGCCTCCAAAACTGGTTGGTTCTTTTCTAATTTAATTTTTTATTGCTTGTTCTATTTATTTTGTCCTCTTTTCCAATATTTTCTACTTACTTTTCTTGTTTTTACTTTCTACAGATTGTTTAAAGGTTTAGACGTCTGCTCTTTCATTACAGTTTCAGTAGGTTTTAACACTTACTCAGTTGTTTCTCTTACAGTCTTGTTTTCTTTCCGGTCATTCTTAATTTTCGGATAGTCTTTCTCTACTCCCTGGTTTTTGTAATTCATACGTAGTATCCTGCCTTTTGTATTCCTGCCTCATTTATTTTCTTTTTCCTTCTTTGATTTCTCGCCGCGGCGATGGCAATCACATTTTTTCTTACTCTCAGCCACATATAATAGACCTCAATTGCAATACTTGAATAAGTGAGATCGCTTTTCCCTTCGGTCCCGAAGAAAAAGTCTGTTTTCTGCCTTCGAAACCGGTTAACCGATTTGTAATTGTGTCTAGGCTAGATTTTAAGTTTTTAACACTTTCCAGCATAGTTGAAAAATGTTTATGACTTGGGTCATTCTGTCTGTATGACCCTTCGTGCGATAACTGCCATAAAAATGACTTTATCAATACAAAATTTTAGTATGTTTTTGAGACGGTCTGTGGGACCTATGGGAATGGAATGAATAATAATATTTTTTTAAAACCTTTTTGGAGTTTTTGCTCTTGAGCTTTGTATAAATTATAATCTGACTCATAACCCACCTTTTTATATAACTGACAATTTCATGATATGCAAATTTTTCTTGAAAGTACTGAAGTGTATTTAAGCACGTTGGGTACTGCCACAGAGGATGGACATGTAAAATGTCCAAAAGCGCTTTGGCTATTATTTTTAAGTCTGTAGGATGATTTTAAAATAAAATGACTATTGGATGTGTGAGATTTGTCATTTGTTGGTAATCTATATATGAATAACATCACCCAATCAGAACTGAACCCGTGTTGAAAAAGCGAAATACATTGAATCCTATGGGACCTAATGCTTCAAACATTTTTTAAGCGAAGTTAAAATTCGCAAATTGCTTTGAAAATTTTAGGAAATATTTGAATTATCCCATAAAATATATAAAGACAATATGAACAAAATGAGTTCGGTAGTTTATTAAATAAAAATTTAAAAAATAATGACACCCATATTATATGAAAAGATCACGTGACCCACTTCAAAATAAAATAAGGCATCCATCTTTTTTCCCAGTGTCAAAATCGTGATTTTTAAAGTTCTTTTAAATTTATATTGAGTGTTGCATCCGTCCTAAAACCGCTTTATTTTTGCGTATTGTCTGTGCATCTATATACTGCGCCAACGCAATGACACTATTTTTAAGTTTAAATGATCATCCAACTTTGATTATTTCTACAACGAAGCCTAATTTTAGCGTATGCAAAATGTAAACACATCCAACTGTAAAATGAGTTGTATAAGAATTGCTGAATATTTTTAACGTAAAATTATTTAGCTCTGGAGTCTGGAATATAGGTGATATGAATGAAATATTTATCGATTTTACATACAGAAGCAGACGATTTTATAGCACTGCCTTTTCGATGAAGTTTTAAGCATGGAGTTAGAAAGTACTTTTACCTCCATGGTTTTAAGGTTTCAAGTAAAATAAATTATTGTAGTACTGTGATAATTTAAACAAGAAAGATCAATCATGCATAAGCATTGATTATGAAACACTTTCCAACTGAAATGCAATTTCATTTAAAAATCTCTAAAATGTGATACATTCAGTGGTGATATCTTTTACATTATCACAGTACTACAGTAATTTATTATACTTGAATATTTAAAACTGTATCGAAATATAAATCATCTAATTCTCTATGAAAAATCAATGCCTATTTCATTCATATAACTTGTATTCCAGACTCCAGAGCTAAATAATTTTGTGGGAAAAAAATTCACCAATTCTTATGTAACTCACCTTACAATCGCTTGAGATATTTGCATTCTGCATAAGTTAAAATTAGGCTTTGTTGAAGAAATAATAAAAGTTTAGGGATCATTTAAAATCACAACTATTGTAATTGCATAGGCGCGGAATTTAGATACACAGATAATATATATATGTGTGTGTGTGTGTGTGTGTGTGTATTCAAAGTATTGGAATCGTGCCGAAGATCGGAACTCGAATTTTTGAAGGATCTACACGTTTTGGGACTTCTAGAACACGAAAAAACTATTTTTAGGAAGACGTCTGTGTGTGTAAGGGTGTATCTGTGTATGTTTCTGTGTGTCTGTGAGGATATTGCATCCATTATAATTGAAAAACTAATGGACCGAATTTCATAAAATTTGGTAGGTATGTTCTGTGTGGGAAATCCTGATGTTCATTAGATTATAGTAGGATTCGTAATAATCTGCCTTGTTTGCGAAATGGCCGGTAGAAATTGCCTTTATCCACTCTAGCTAAAAACCAATGGAACAAATTTAACAAAATTTGGTGTATAATATTTCAATAACCTACAAGTGATTTATATACCAAATTCAACAAAATTTGGTATATAAATCACTTGTAGGTTATTCTAATATGATTCGGGAAAAAGGAACGGGTTATTTTTGCGAAATAGCCCGCAAAAATCGTTAAATATAAAAATAAAAGACTACGTGTGCTCAATTATATCTATTAAATTCCAATTTTATACTTGATTTTTGACAACGAAAAGAATAAGACTAACCCCATTACTCTAGGACTAGCCGTTCTTGAGATATTCTAGTTTTTTCGCGTTTTCGCTACGCCACCTTTGACAATAAGTCCAGCTATCAAATGAGAACCAAATTTAAGTTTAACGAGCAAATTCAATGTCATTTAAAATACTTATGGCTGTTATTTTGCGCAGATAAACTCAAATTATAATTGAAGAAATAAAGAGAACGTGAATATGAGTCTGCAGGGAAAGACATGTGCTGCCCATATCAGAATTTTTAACATTATTACAACAATGATTTATAGAAATGAACGGGGATTATTTGCAGGCCATTTCGAAAAAAATGTATGATCTATAAAGATCCACCAAATTTTAGTACAATAAAATGTTCAGCAAATTTAAGCTGTGTACCAAATATTAATTCTCTAGGACGTAGGAAAGTGCATTAAAAATGCTATCAAATAAGTATGTCACGAAGAGTTATATAAAATAGAAAAAATTTTGAAAAATTGTTATCTACCAAATTTATTTTAAAATGTGAAGCCTCTCTCATATACAAAATGATTAAACTCTTGGAAAGATATTTATTATATAATATATCTCTTTTTTCTTTCTGGAGGATATCCCAAAAGTCAGAATTTAATTGAATTTGTTTTTTTCCCTATATTAAATAATTCTTAATTAAAAAACTACTTAATATATTTTACTGAAATTTTTTTTATATATTTTATGGAATAATGTGAATATTTCCTAATAATTTCGAAGCAATTTGTGAATTTTAAGTTTGCTTAAAAAATGTTTGAAAAATTAGGTCCCATAGGGTTCAATGTATTTCATTTTTTCAACCCGGGTTCAATAAAAAACTAATTGGGTGATATTTATTTATATTCCCATAGGTCCCACAGACCGTCTGAAAAACATACTAAAATTTCATTTTGATAAAGTCATTTTTACGGCAGTTATCGTGCTAACGGGCAGACAGACAGACAGACGGAATGAACAAAGTCATAAACACTTTTCAATTATGTTGTAAAGTGTTAAAAAATATCACCGCTGAATGTATCTCATTTTAAAGATGCGATACATTCAGCGAATTGCATTTCAGTTGTAAAGTGTTTCATAATCAATACGTTATGCCTGATTGATCTTTCTTGTTATTATGGAATTATCGTTACAGCTGGTTTTGATCATTTCTTGAGCGCAGCTTTTGAGCGTCGATTATTTTTTGTCCACTTTCTATGTTCCTCAATACGAAATTTAAGAGCATTTTCAGTTTGATTTAAGTCTGAAAAGTCCCACTAGCAATGTTTCGTCATTACTCATTTCTCTTTTGAATTTGGTGCTTGTGGGCCATTTTAGCCCCGACTTCCAGGATTCAGTGTATCCTCCAAAAAATCAGAATGTGTTGTAACTTAATTGGTGACTAATCACGTTGCTCAAGTTTACCTTCTTCTATATTTCTGATTCTAGCAAGAATTTTTATAAGAATTTTATAAAATAGAGGAAGATGTCTGTCTGTGTGTGCATGTGTGTCTGTGCGGTATGTATCGGAAAATCTAACCGTCTTATGTACCACCCCAGAAACGCAAGAGCGCGCAAGTGCAATCGGTCGTTACCTGGACGTCAAGTACGAGATACCTACCTCCGCTATAAGCGGACTCGTCCAGCATAGTTTTATGTCTGCTCTCATTTTTTAGATTGTGACTTCTAACCCTTCTGTACTCTCCCCTTGCTTTTGGGAACCCACGATTCGGTGGTTGGCCCTTCCCCTATGTCCTCTAGAGTAATTCAAGCTCAAGGCCCTGCGCCCCTCTCCCGTCTTATCTTTCTCTAGTTCTACTGGAAGCCCACTTGGGTCCCAGTGTATTCCTTTCTGAAGGGCAAGACCTCGGTAGTCTCCCCCCCCCCCCCCAAGCACAATTTAGATTTAAGCTCTACCCGTTTTATGAAACACCTTTTTCTTATATGTTTTTTTCTTCGCTAGAAGTTCAAAAGGAGGTTATCCTCTGCCGGGCGCTGCTCTAACCCCGTCCTTGAAATCTTGAGATGAAAATTTGAAACACAGGTACTTCAGGACCCAAGAAGAAGCACCTCGGCGGCGTCTTTTTTTTTTTTTAATTATTTTATGTTTTAGTATTTTCACACAAATTGATTGTTTTGCGACTGAAAATTTTATCACAGATTTTCTCTCTTAACACCATAAGAAAAGTCGAAGTTTCTTTCTAACGATAACGAATAGAATCTGTAGGATAATTTCTTTTTATATTTACAGCTTTTTAAGTGATCGTTTTACGTTATCACTTAGCAATGCAACTTCCGCGAAGTCAAATGATTCGATCTTTCTGCCGGTAGGTTTTACCTCACATGTCCGCCTAGGAAGCACAAAATAATGTACCTCCTCATCGTTCCTTTTATTTATTTATTTATTGCTTTTGAGAAAAGCACGTGCAATTTGGAGAGTGCAATTCCCGGATCAAAGCCGTTCACAATTGCGTTGAAATAAATTATATAAGTAGCGGGTGCTTATTTAATTATTTATAAGTAGTGATCGCTTATTTAAGACCTAGACAACGGCGGGCAATTCATTCTAGTTAACTACAAAACAAATCTTGGCAGATGATTATTTTAAGTCAACACTCACATTTATATGTGATTGTAGAAAAGAACGATCAAATGCTGCAATGGAATTTTTGATATGTTATATGTTTCTTCAAATTATTATTCTATGTGAAGTTTATCAAAATATATATATATATATGTGTAAAATGGAATATGTATGTTTAAACAAATAGAATTTTCATACAAAATTTTATGTGAGAAACAGATAAAATTAAGCTGTACTTGCCCATTCTAAGTCTTAGCGTGAATAACAAAACTGACTCCAGAGAGATTAATTAAAGGAGGATTAATTTTCCTTCGCTGTATATTTTTGTCCTTCCTCTTCTCTTCACTTCACTACTATCCTTTCAGCTTCAGATCACTTCCTCGATCCTCTCTTCAGAATTCTCCTGAGCTCAAAATTTCGAACGGATGATTACAATCCCCATACCAACGTGCTAAAACTTGTAGGTAGAATGCCAGGAAATAAATTAAAGAATCAGTGGGGTGATATTATTAAATTACCGTTAAACTGCTGCAAAAAATGAACTGAAATATAACACCTCGTTAATACGGCAGTTAATAAATAATAAGCATCAATCGGTTTCGAAGGCAAAAGCAGCCTTTTTCTTCAAGATAGAATGACAAAACAATCATCTCTGTCAAATCAGGAGTGACTTCGGTCTAAGGAGTTTTACACGAGACCTCGGTAGAAAAATTTGATGTGGGCAGCACATGACTTCTCCTACAGAGTCATATTCACATTATCTTTATTTCTCCAATAATTCTTTAAATTGAGTTTCATTGCATAAAATAACACCCATAATTATTTTAAATGACACCGAATTTGCACTTTTAATTTAATTTTCGTTCTCATGCGGTAACTGGACTTATTTTAAAAGGTGGCGTAACAAAAATGAGAAAAAACTAAAAGATCTCGAGAACGGCCACAATAATGGGGTTGATCTTATTATATTTTCGTCGTCAAATAAAACAAGCATTTAATTGATATATTTAAGCAGATGTACTTTTTTATTTTGGATTTGGACGATTTTTGCGAACCATTTCACAAAAGAAGGCAAGTTATTTATTTCCGAATCGTACCAAAATCTAATCAGCACCAGGGTAACCCACAAGTGACTTATCTACCAAATTTTGTAAAATTTAAGTTATTAGTTTTTCAGATAGAGTGAATACAGACAATTTTTGCAGGACATTTGGCAATAAAAGTCGGATTCTTTTATCTCGAATCGTACCCAAAACTATCAGCACCAGGTTCACCCACAAGTGACTTACCTTCCCCTATTTTATGAAAATGGGTCCACTAGTTTTTGAGTTAGAGTGGACGAAAAATCCTCTACTCATTCTAATTTTCCTCATCTGATCGTCTTCGGTGTATATCCACCAGTAGCGTAGCGTAAGATTTTTGACTGGGGAGGCTGAAAATTTGGAAAAAAATTTGGTATTACAAGTGCAATTTATAATGGAATTCGCATTTCATACGTTTTATTTTAATAAGTTTTATTTATTGCATTTTTATGTGAATAAAATAAAATAATTTTACATAAAGATGCAAATAGTGGATGAAATGAAAGAGATTTTAAAATGTTACCTATCTGAGATGAATACATACAAGATATCACATTTTAAATGTTTTCATATTTCTAAATTAGATGAACATTTACAATCATTTTATTAAATATAAAGTCATGGTCGCCCATAGGGAAGGTAAAGGGGGGTCACACTTGCTCTTGGACATTAATGTAACAAAGGAGAGTAAGTTTTACAGGCGCTTATGTTTGAAGTAGAAATATATTACAATATTATTAGCAAGTGATTGAAAAAAAAATCCGATGTGGACAGACAGCACATGACTTGCCTTATATAATGCAATGAATTTACTACTTTAACAGTAAAAAAATAGGTTATTCTTATAGTAGATACTTGTATTCTTTCCAAGATATTGAATTTTCGTCAATGAGTCGTCATTTTCATTGATTTACCGTCATTTTTATCTATTTGGCGAGATTTTCATTAATTTGGCAACATTTAAAAAAATCGCCAATTTGGTGACATTCCACCAAATTCTTCGCCAAAATCACCAAGCGTTATGGACGGAGAAATAAGTTATTCTTATAGCAGATAAATGATTATTGGCGTTCAAATACAAGAGTATTACTCAAAGTATCTTTTCTCATGAATGGAACGAGTTAGATCCACGAGAATGATGTCACCCAATTTATCGCATGATATTACATATAAAAAGTGAACATGTTTCTCAACAGTTAATATTTTTTTAATGTATGGGGTATTTTGATAAATTTATTTGAAAAATGTAGAATATCTCGAGAACGATTGGTGCTAGCGTTGTAAAGTTTATGTTAATCGTTTTCTAAGGAAAAGTTACATAAGAAATGTCTATTTGCATAACTTTATTAAAGGTTTTAATTTTTTGATGATTTTTTCAAAATGTCACTCGAAAATTTAGGGGGGGGGGGGGGTTGAACGATCGATTGCGTTTAACAACAATAGGCTTCCAGTACTCACGGAATGAAATTTCTGTACCAAATGTTGTTCAAATCGATCCATTCGTTCGCCAGTTATCGTCTCCAGGCTCACTGACACACTCACGTACACATGCTTTCACACACACACACATTAGGACTTAGGAGTGTCCAAAATTGGACAATATCTCAAAAACCATCCATACTCAAGTTTTTCCCATTATTTGATTCAACTGTGGTCTATAAATATTTTTTACAGAATTTTAAAATGTTATCCAGAGATCCCTCAAAGCCTCCGAACATAATGTCCGATAGGGGTCAAAGTCACACTTTGATTTTCAATATCGACACTTATTAGAAGAGATTACTCAGAACATAGGAATGATAATACCAATATTTAAATACCAAACTGCACATTTTTGTAGCTATTTATAATTAAATCAGAACTTGACAAGGCATGTGTCACAAATTTATCCTATTTGCCCACAAAATGTTAAAAATGCCATAATCAACGATGTCAACGCGGTGGTGTCAATTGTACAATATATACCGCCAGCGCCTAGGTTTCTTCGTATTGTGAGTGAATAATGTTTAATGCCTTCTTATCGAATTTGGGGAACTGCTTCCTGTGTTGTTCAACGCCCTGTAAGAGCCAGGATCTTTGCTCAGGATCGGTTGTAATGATGGTAGCAAAATCCGATATAAGCTTAATCCCAATCTCAGCTGCATCATTTACAACTTTGACAGTGCGAACAAATTTCTCCACAGCAAGAAATGGGGAATCAGATGGCCATTGATTGACTGGCTTAACCAACCAGTTAGTGCTGACTTTCAGAATTCTGAACAATGCATGGGATTCTGGACCAATTAAATCTTTCAGTGTCGTATCTCGATCAATTTTTCTGAATACAGGCTTGCCAAGACGGAAGTTTTCCGGCAGTGGCATCACTGACAACTGAATAGCCATCTCTTGCTACAAACAATCAGTCATCATGTGATGCTTGCTGAAAAGTGCAAAGAGAACAACTTCTTCCGTGAGGTACCATCGGTGGTTTACAAGTTTATGAGTTACCGTGTCGGCAACTGCCTTATTCACTTCACGAAAATCAATCATGTCATGAATAAGCTGGAGATCGTTAGCTGGGGCATCAGCGCCATTGCCGACTTTCGTCCACGCAGCAGTGTAGAACAGTGCCAAAAACCTGTTCATACGCATGAGTTTCTCAACCATTTTATCGTCATACGGCATTGCCCTGGAGAACATGAACATCTTTCTTGCGTACAAGTTGTTGGCCATCCAACGAGCTTGATGAATTGCATCAGGCTTCAGAAAGTGGATCCCACGCGGAGGAGTCTCGCCAAATATTATCAGTGTATTCTCCACACAGTCATGATCAGGGTAAGAAATTAGCGGGGGCCATGCGCGAAATGCGACCAAATTTTTATCATTTGCGACCATTATTTCGGAATCGGGGGCCACATCGCGACTAGAATTAAACCGCTATAATTTACCAAAAATAACCGAGGAAAAAAAACCCCTCTTTTTTTCTTGTATAAAACAATAAGTCAATTTAAAATTAATATAATAATATAAAACAAGCTTAGTATTCTTACTCGCCAGATGGCGATTAAACTTCAAAAACTGGCGATTAACAAAATCCTGACTACCGGCCAAACTCTGTGATAGCTTAAAGAATGACTCTTCTCCTTAAACAATGCCACCTGGGGAGTAACAAAAATCTGTCAACAATCGCTACGATACTGCTATGGCTCTTCCGTAGTTGTTCTCCCCTACAAGGCGATCGTAATTTATTGCATTTGCAACGAAGAATAAGTGTAATCCACATTCCTATCTAACCCCTCCTCTTAATCACTGATGTGTTTTGCGACATGCCGTGGCGTAGCGTCTTTACCGCGCTCTATGCATTGACTTGCACCCCCCCCCCCCCCATCATTTTAAGCGCTGTATGAAGGAGTAACTACTCTGCTTCGAGGACTAATCTAGATCTTTGGTACTAAAGGTCTTTCATCATTTTTACACCTACCTCAAATTTAGGGCGCGGTAGCCCTGTGGTTAGCGCGCTGGAGTTGCACTCGGTAGGCCCGGGTTCGATTCCAGCCGCTGCCAAAACTGCCGCCGTGTTCACGCGGAGTACGATCACGTTAAACATGTGGGTCCGTAAGTCCTTCCGAGAGGTTGGTGGTAGGGGAAGGAGGGTACAGTCCTTGTGGATGCCTCCCCCACTGGGTTCCGGTCTAAATTGGGGGGCACTTCCCGACCGTCCAAACAGTTACCTTACACCTTTCTGGTAGGTCGGAAGGTCTGGGTTTCAACAACAACAACCTACCTCAAATTTAAAAGGGTACCCTAAAGCGGATGCACGAACGGAATTGAAATCACTCGCTTAAAAAAAATATTTCGTGAAATTCGCCCTATTTTTGGTGAATTTTGAATTTATTTATTGGTTAAATATTCATTATAGCTTGTTTTTGATAATAGAAAATTAAAAAAGAAGTAATCTATAAGAAAGAGTTTCGGGAATTCGCTGTGGCTCGGGACCGGTGCAAGCGAACTGAAATCTGGGCGTCAGGCGTGAATAAAGGACATCAACCTTGGGGAAGAGGGAATTCTTTTCCGAGCTGAATTGCTGATATTGCAATGTTATATAGTATTGTTTTACTTTAATCTACATATTCACGGTCCATAAACGACTCTATGGAAATTATGAATGTGTGTAGCATTGACTAACATAGGGCGTTTGAAGGATACTAACCCGGACATACTTCGTATTGATTTTAAAGCTAGATCGCGAGAATTTCACAATTTTTAAAGTTTCGATGCACTACAGTTTTTTGTTCAGAGAAATTGTAGATTTCCTTTTATAGATTATACCCTGTTTTAAGTTATTAATCTCTCATCGATGATGCATAAAAATAAAAATGTATGGATTCCTAAAATGTTTGCATAGTTGTGTTTTTAGAAGTGCTAACTGTTAACAATTATTATAAATTCAAAGTTAAATCGGTTCCATTTTCAACTTATCCGCGGTCAAGAGCTGTTCATGCCGTCCCCCGTGGATCGGAAAATTCGAGTATAAAACATCATGCTTCTAGCTATACAAGACGATCTTTCTTAAATTCAAAAACGTCGAAATATTAAAAAGATCAAATTTCCTTAAGAGAATAAAGAATTTCCTTGTTATGAAATACATATATTGGGGAAATTTTAAAATAAAAGCGTTCATAACGTCTGATAATATAACGGGAAAAAAGACCGAAATATCGCGATCACGATGATGGAAAATTTACATAGTAAATGATCAAAAAAATAAAAAAAAGATTATAAATTTATTAAAAATCACTGAAAATCATTGGTAAAACCCTCTAAATTAAAGAAAAATTAGTATTCGGGCTTTTTAAAAATAATAGGGAGGAATAAATAATAGTAAATGCTTCGTCAGCTTGGAAAAGTAAAAAATAAAAAGATCAGGATGAGAAAACTTGAAATTGCTTAAATTAATTGATTGAATTTAAAATTGCCTCCAAAAATATTTGAATGCTTCATGATAAATTATTTGTTTTATAATCTATTGGAAAACAAATATTATAAAACATCTGAAAAGACTTATAATAAAAGTCATTGATAAGATTTAAAACAGGATTAAAAAAAATTAGCGAATATAAATATTTAAAATAGTCAAAAATGGGATAAATAAAAAATTTAAATTTGAAATACCTTTAAGAAATGGAAAAGATGGGGATAGGGACACTACTTATAGAAAAGAATTAGTTTTAGAAAAACACTTAAAATAAGTTTTGAAAATCTATTAAATGTTAATAATGAGATGTTAGCAATAATAAATGCATTGTTAACAATATTACTCATTAAAAATTTGAAATATTTCTGTGAATTTGTCTTGTTTTTTTTTATCAAATAATAATAAAAATTGTGTAACTTGCCAATCTCTTAAATTTCCCCAAATTTTTAAAAGCTTCCTCCTTTGCATCAACATCCAAATAGATTGTACAAAAGTAGATCCGCTAAGGGGAGTTTTCTTGATAATAGACATATAGTGACTTATGTTTATTGTATAATAAATCTATAAATAAATAGGTAATACCAGCAAATTCCTAAATTATTAAATAACATACTTAAACATAATTTTGCATAACATTAAGCAAGTTGAAAGAAAGCATAGCACATTTTGCAGCTGTCAACAACTGGCCATTAAACTTCATTGACCTACAGGCCAGTGGTTATTAACTAAAAATGGGAATTAAATGATAAGTCAATTTAAAAATTATAACTTTCACTTTAGTGTCTTTTTTTTAAGTATATATATATTTGGCAAGTAAATAAAATATTTTGATTAGGCCTATGTGGTTTTATCGTGTATATTTTTATTTCATTAAATTGTTTTATTTTGGCCCTTAGAAATTTTCAAATGGCCCATAAAAAATTGATGCTGGGGGCCATTTGGCCCCTACTTTTTTTTTCTAATTTCTTACCCTGGTCATGATAGTCATCACGTTGAAACGTTGTTGAGTCTTGGCTTGACAACAGAGTAACAAGATGTTTGACAGCCTGATTTTTAACCAACAATAACCATGGATCTTTGACTGTCAGTGTTTGCACAGGAGTTGTCTTGTCAATGTTTTTCCAAGCCTATTTAAACTGTAAATCTATAATTCTGCTTTCCCATGCTTGTCTTAAAAGCAACATTTCGGCTTTTGCCTCAAAAATTTTGTCGTGACCATCCATGATAGTTCTTATCTCTTGTTTTTGGTCTAAATAAAAGTCAACATCATCCTGCTTCTTCTTTGCTGATAGAAGCCTTGACTTCATTATATCCTCAATAGCATCATGTGCACCAATATCGAAAAGACTGTCCAACCTTACTGAAGTACGCCTGTTGCCCGGATCTAACTGCCGCTTTTTGTTCTTCATCAAGCGTTGCCACTCGCTACACAGTTTCATCAAGTCAGACAGGCAGTGATGTCTGTATTTTGTTTTGATTCTTGCCATATTCCAAACGGAGAATAACACTATCTACAACATCATAAGCAATTTCCTCGTTTTCCACCTTATTCCGCATATTCTCGGGATCGTTTCTGTGATACATGATACATTTCAGGACCTGCCTGCAACTTGGCTCCAGTTATTGATGCTGATGGATGTCCGATAAGCCAAATCTCAGTTGATTTACGTGTTGCAGCAGGTTTTGTCCCTGTATCCGGCGGCAGTGAATCATCTTTGCTCCCCGAGGGCTGTTCGGTGCACCGCTGCTTCCGCTTCTAGTAGTCACTTGCGCCAAAAATAAAAATCGAACAATTTATTTAATTTTTCAATTTAATAAGTGTGTATAATACAAATATACACCTTTCTGTAGTTTTCTACATTTAGCCAAAAATTGTATGACTTGTAAACGCACTAAAACACGAGAAAACCTGTGACTTATGCTCAGAAGCTTTGAGGGACCTCAGGATAACATTTTAAAATTCTGTGAAAAATATTTATAGACCACAGTTGAATCAAATAATGGAAAAAACTTGAATATGGGTGGTTTCTGGGACATTGTCCAATTCTGGACGCCCCTAACACACATACTTTCACACATACACATAATTTCACACACACACACACACAGTTTCACATACACACACACACTTTCACATACACACACACATACTTTCACACATACACACACACACAGACATCACCTCAAAAACGTCTGATTCGAGTTCAGGGGTGCTTGAAACGTGCTCTCCCGTCGAAAACTCGAAATCGAATTTTCGAGCCGGTCACAATACTTTCCTTTACATTATATGTATATAACGAAAGTATATCACTTTTGTAAATATAAACAGCTAGAACTAACGAAATAAAGCAATTGAAAGGAGTGCACTGAAAATGGGTGAGAGTATTAGTCAATAATGTCCTTAAACAATTTTGTATATTAATTATTTACAAATATATATATATATATATATATATATATATATATATATACTATACTTTAAAAACTTAAAATATCTTAACCATAATATGCTAAAAATCCGCTGGAAAATTATCAATGGCTTTTGTTTAGTTGAGATTCTCGTGTAACGTGATTTTTAAAGGGAATTTTTTCTAAAACTCACAAATACGCAAAATGATGCTTCGATATATTGTTGCTATGACTAAGTCTACTTCACAAACTACTTAATTTTAATGGTAGTCATTATTAGTGCTTTTTAACACTTTACAACAAAGTTGAAAAGTGTTTATGACTTTGTTCATTCTGTCTGTCTGTCTGTCTGTCTGTCTGTCTGTCTGTCCGTTAGCACGATAACTGCCGTAAAAATGAGTTTATCAAAATGAAATTTTAGTATGTTGTTCAGACGGTCTGTAGAACCTATGGGAATATAAATAAATAATATCACCCAATTAGTTTTTTATTGAACCCGGGTTGAAAAAATGAAATACATTGAACCCTATGGGACCTAATTTTTCAAACATTTTTTAAGTAAATTTAAAATTCACGAATTGCTTCGAAATTTTTAGGAAATATTCACATTATCCCATAGAATATATAAAAAAAAATTCAGTAAAATATGTTAAGTAGTTTTTTAATTAAAAAAATTATTTAATATAGGGAAAAAAACAAATTCAATTAAATTCTGACTTAGGGATATCTTCCAGAAAGAAAAGAGAGAGATATTATATAATAAATATCTCTCCATTTGTTTAAACGTTTTGCATATGGGAGTGGCTTCATATTTTAAAATAAATTTGGTAGATAACAATTTTTCATTTTTTTTAAATTTTATATAACTCTTCTTGATAAATTTAATTGATGGCATTTTAAATGCACTTTCCTACGTCCTAGAGAGTTAAAATTTGGTACACAGCTTAAATTTGTTGAACATTTTATTCGACAAAAATTTGATGGATCTTTAAATATAGATCATACATTTTTTTCGAAATGGCCTGAAAATAATCCAAGTTCACGAAAATAATCCCCGTTCACTTCTATAAATCATTGGTGTAATATTGTTAAAAATTCTGATGTGGACAGCACATGTCTTTCTCTGCAGACTCATATTCGTTCTCTTTATTTATTCAATGATAATTTGAGTTTATCTGCACAACATAAGTATTTTAAATGACATTGAATTTACACATTAAACTTAAATTTGGTTCTCATTTGATAGCTGGACTTATTGTCAAAGGTGGCGTAGCGAAAACGCGAAAAAACTAGAATATCTCAAGAACGGCTAGTCCTAGAGTAATGGGGTTAGTCTTATTCTTTTTGTTGTCAAAAATCACATATAAAATAGGAATTTAATTGATATAATTGAGCACACGTAGTCTTTTATTTTTATATATAACGATTTTTGCTGGCAATTTCGCAAAAATAGCCCGTTCCTTTTTCCCGAATCGTAGTAGAATAACCTACAAATGATTTATATACAAAATTTTGTTAAATTTGGTATATAAATCACTTGTAGGTTATTGAAATATTATACTCCAAATTTTGTTAAATTTGGTTCATTAGTTTTTAGCTAGAGTGGATAAAGGCAATTTCTGCGGCCATTTCGCAAAGAAGGCAGATTCTTTTATTACGAATCGTACTATAATCTAATGAACATCAGGATTTCCCACAAAAAACATACCTACCAAATTGTATGAAATTCGGTCCATTAGTTTTTTAATTAGAGTGGATGTAATATCCACACAGACACACAGAAACATACACAGATACACCCTTACACACACAGACGTCTTCCTAAAAGTAGTTTTTTCGTGTTCTAGAAGTCCCAAAACGTGTAGATCCTTTGAAAATTCGAGTTCCGATCTTCGGCACGATTCCAATACTTTGAGTACATACACATACACATATATATTATCTGTGTATTATCTGTGTATCTAAATTCCGTGCCTATGCAATTACAATAGTTGTGATTTTAAATGATCCCTAAACTTTTATTATTTTTTCAAGGAAGCCTAATTTTAACATATGCAGAATGCAAATATCTCAAGCGATTGTAAGATGAATTACATAAGAATTGCTGAATTTTTTTCACACAAAATTATTTAGCTCTGGAGTCTGGAATACAAGTTATATGAATGAAATATTCATTGATTTTGCATAAAGAATCAGATGATTTATATTTCGATACAGTTTTAAATATTTAAGTATAATAAATTACTGTAGTACTGTGATAATGTAAAAGATATTACCACTGAATGAATCACATTTTAGAAATTTTTAAATGAAATTACATTTCAGTTGGAAAGTGTTTCATAATCAATGCTTATGCATGATTGATCTTTCTTGTTTCGTCTTGATATTGTTTAAACTTAGGCGAATGTCTTGTTATTTGTGGAAAATAACTCATAATTTTTAGTATTACATATGACTTTTTTTTTTTGCGAAGATTAATTAATGGAACCATGTTTGATCCAAAATGGCGGATCCATTAGCCTTACCTAAGAAATTTTCATTCATTAAATTTCACGTCTTATATCCAATCATTGCCTGTCATTACACTGTTAAGTGTTGAAAATAGGGGAAGAAATAGCCACACCTTTCTGAAAGCTAGCTTATAGTTCTAGCTTATCAGCCAGAGCGGAGCTTAACAGATGGGCGATCCTAATACCATGCTTCTTTCATCACACCGTAAAAGCTAGGTGATTTCAACTTCTAGATATACGTTTTAATAGAAAAAATGCTCTGAAACGTCTCATTTTAAGTAAGTAAAGTGTAACAGTTTTCTGAAAAAATACATATATATTCGCAAAATTATATTAAAAAATATAATAAATAAAAGTATCTTTAAATTAGATTTTAAACTGGGGAGGCTTTGCTTCTGAGCCTCAATGGGCGTTACGTCACTGATACCCACCATCCTTCACAAAGAGCAATTTCCCAAGTTGTTTAATTGCGTCAAAAATTGAAAAGCTGAATGCGTACGAAAAGGTTGCCGACCATCACAACCCAGATGCACACGTGTCTGCATCATCTCATAACTTAGATCCTTTCACGATCTTGGGACTTCGATCTCTGTCTTTCAATTACGTTATGCTGTTCCATTCTGCAGTTCCATTCCCAAGAATATTTTAATAAATAAATTTTATTCCGTTTCAAGTCGTGCTTTTCAAATTATACAACACATCCCGAACTCAACATTTGAAACAGAATATAACTTTAATTCTAAAATGACTTATGAATATTCCTTTACATTTATGCAAATGCACATATATACATACTACGTAAGTGAGCACACGAGAATTGCAGAACGATAAGACTCATTGAAATTAGAATTTAACTTGCAAACCCTACCTCCTCACATTCGAAGGGTGGGTGCCCTACAACAACTTTTCTTTAAAATATTGCAATCTAATTATCTCGATTCAAACCGCCCAAAATAAAATCGCCAAAATTCACGTCGATCGAAGCGATTAGATTATCGATCGACTGCAGGTCGCACTTCCTACCAGACCATAAATTGACTTAAAATGTGCGCTGGTGCCTTTCTCAGAGGTACTCTTTTAATTGTTAGAGTTTGCTATCGAAATGTTAAGCTGTGTTTGAGTGGGTGTAAAGATGACACCTTTGGGATTGCGAATTATATTAAAGCGGAAGTTTTACACCAACGCATTTTATAAAGCACATATTGACCCACCTCCAGGGTCGAAGCCAGGCAGGAGCCAGGCTAAGCCCCCGCAAGAAGTATACTCAGCTCCCTGATACAAATATTAACTTTTAAGTAGTGGTGTGAAATTTCATATAAAATGTCATTCAAATTTTGCATGAAAAATTTCTTTGATTTGTTTTATGAATTACTTCATTTTAAAGGATTTTTTTAATTTAGCTGAATGTGTGATTTTACTAATGATCCATTTATTTACACATTTAATTTAAAAATGTTTAAAAATTATAACAATAGTATTTAGGATACTTTTGTATTATTGCGGGATTCACTGCCATACATTATAGAGTCAAAATTAACTGATAAGTAAGAGTTAATATTAAGCATTAACTTGTATTCAACAAATGTATTAACAATGTTTCAACAAATTAGTAACAGCTTTATGACTCGTTAATGCTTACATTAAAATCCATTGTAATTGTTATATATTAATAGTGATGTATAGTAGCTATATGAATATCAATGATCAGCTCTTAGCTTGCAAATATAGGCATGCAATTATTTGTTAATAATTTATATGAATTGAAATATATAATAGTACATATTATGGTTTATAATTGCTAATGATTAATTGTGTTTTTGGCGAACCCCTCCTTTGAGACTGTTGAGACCCCTTGAAATTTCCCTCCAGGTCCTCTTCAATTGCGTCTCTGGCTACGACCTTGCTCACCTCATATCTGAACAAAATACATAGACGTTAAATAATTTTGGAAGTAACCACATGGATCAGTGCTGCTCGAGAGTTCCACAGTTTAACCATGTACAAGATTATAAAATGTACGTTTTCCTCGTAACCTTGCTGGTACTTACTGTAATGCCAGAAATGTAAAGTAATAAATATTTGGAAGGATTAAAAAATAATGGAACCAGGAATGCGGGCGGATTATCCCCACGATAAGCAGATGGGCGATAGTATACAGGTGGCCCCATATCTTACATACCACGCCCATGTTTACATACCACGCTAAGCCGTTTGGCGGCAACCGAGACGGCGACGCCATGTCTACGGATTAGCCCTCAGCTCTACATTTCAGCACGTGGACCGCCGACCGAAAAAGGGATATAAGTGAGAGTCAGAATTGGTCAAGGCAGGCTGTTGGAGTGAGACTAGTCAAGAAGAAGCGACGGTAGCAGAGTTAAGAGTGGTGTGTGCGTCTCTGATATAGGAATTCGAAGGAGAGCTCATGTTCATCTGGTATTGCAAGTGTAAAGTGTGACAAAGCATCGGTGTTACCCAAGTTATATGAAAGAAGATCAGGTACCGTACAATTAAACTATATGAGGATAACCTCTTTGTCTAAATTTGTGTTTTTGAGGAAAAGCTAATTAATGCATCCCACCACGTGCTCCAACCAAATATCAATTCATCTGGCATTACACCCCCCGAACTACCATTGAGATGTATTCCACTATTGTGATATTTATTTAATTTGTAAACTAAAGAGTGTAAACTGAGTATGTGATAAATAAAATGTTTGTTCCTTTACTATTAACCTTAATTTCTAGTTTGTTAACTTAGTATCCCGTTAAGCACAGAAATAGGTGGGTTTTGCGGCCACCAACGCAATGTACACAGCAGTAAGTTTTAGAACAGATTACATGTATAATTAATATACTAATAAATAATTAATTTAATGTAAAATGCATTTTTGACAATATTAATTTTAATCAACAAAATTAGTAATCGGCACATTTGGTGCTCGTGACTTTAGCAGTAACGGGAATAAAATAAGGATTTATGAAATTAATAAAAATAAAAGGAATAATAATAATAAAAAAAAATAAATATTGATAAGGTTGGACAACTGGTGGCGGCATAGATGGTTGTGAAAATATTGTGCACAATTCTCATTTCTCCTTATGTTATATGTATGATTATGTAAAGTTGTATCAATGAAATGGAAAAAATGGTTCTTCTTAAGGAGATCGAAGGTATAATTAGAAAAATGGGATATAGGAATGGGACCAGTTAAAAAAGTGGTGAAAAGTTCAATTATAACAAGGAGTTCAAGTTTGAAAGAAGATTCAAAAATATCAAATAAAAATTATAGTAAAGTGGATAGAAATAATAAAAATATGGATATTCCTGTAATGCAGATCCTGCCATTATTTAGTGGGAGTAAGGAGGAAGATATAAATTTCTTTATAAAACAATTTGATGAATTAGCGGAGTTAGCAAGTTGGAAGGAAGAGCATAAAGTGGCTATCATTAAAACCAGATTAAAAGATAAGGCTATGCAGTTTTTAATTCAAAACCCTGAATTACAAAACGAAAAGGAATTTGATAAAATAAAAATATTACTAATAAATAAATTTTCAAACAGAATAACGATAACGCAAGAACAGGACGCATTCAATAAAATAAAACAAACGCCTGATATGTCAGTGGACGAGCTTGTGCTAAAAATAAAAAACGCAGCGCGTAAATTTTTGAACCTTAAGGATACAACAGATGGAGAGGTAGAGAAAATAACCAATAAAATAATGTTGGGAAAATTCATTAGCGCATTACGCCCTGATTTGGCAATTGAAGTGAAGAAAAAAGATCCGCAGCGGTTTGAAGATGCCATAAAAAATGCCGAACTGTTTGAAATAATTCTTAATGATAGGACTCCAGAAGAATCACATAACGAACTGAAAGAAATGTTACTTACAACACAGGTTCAAGATTTGACTTTAGAAATTAATAAATTAAAATTGCAAAATATACCAAATCAATCCATGGAACGAGCTGTTTTTTGCATAGGGTGCGGAAAAAATGGACATTATTTCTCAGATTGCTGGTACAATGAGAGTAATACTGCATTTGCAAGGAATCCGAAACGAATGAATTATCAGCAATATGGGTTGGAGCAAACAAATTATATCAGAGGAAACAGAAACGAAAATCTCAGAAATTATGATCGAGGAGGATATAATAGAAATAATAGGGAATATCAAGGAAATAATAATGATCAAAGAAATTATTATGATCAATTAGAAACCAACGTAGAAAATAGAGAGAGGCAAAGTATAAGAGGAAATTTTAGGGGGCGCAACGGAAGAAATATAAGATCAAACACATATGAGAGAAACAATAATAATAGTAATTTAAACTAAGAGCTGGAATTTGGGACCAAGGAATGAATCGTACAAATTCCAGAGAAATAAATAAATTCGGTTCACAAACATATAGAAATAACAAAAATGGAGATGACTGGCAAAACTATACAAATTTGAAGAGAGGACAATATTATGAAAATAATGATAAAGCAAAATATGATACCAAAAGTATCCTTTCAAGCGAATGTGAAAACATATCTAGCCCACAATTACCGATGGTAGAAATAGATTGCAAAGGAATAAAAATAATAAGTGTAATTGATAGTGGGGCTCAAGTTAGTATTATAGATTTGGAAACATTTCAAAAACTTAAACAGAATAGAAATGTAAAAATAAAATACATAACCAGAAGAGTAATACTTCAGACGTTTACTAAAGAAAATATAGAATTTTTAAATTGCATTCAATTTTCATTTAGAATTGGGGAAAAGGCATGCAAAAATTATTTTTTCGTGACAAAACAGAACTTTCAGGGGCAATATAAAATGCTTTTAGGCTACGACTTTTTATCTTCACATAAAGCAATTTTAAATACAAAAGATAACGAAGTACAATTTGGGAATACTGCGATTAAATTGTATAAAAGTGAAAATACAAACCCAATTCAGAATTCAAAGCAAAAACCACAAAGCCAGGGAATTCGCGATGAAAATAGATATAATAGTAATTGTGAAAATTATAATACTGATGACGACGAATATGAGGAAATAAATAGTTGTTACAATGAATCCAATAATGAGAATGAAGATAGAATAAGCGATGATAATGATGACGACGAATATGAGGAAATAAATAATTGTTGTAATGAATTCAATAATGAGAATGAAGGTAGAATAAGCGAGGATAATGAAAGCCATAACGATAGAAAAAACTCTAATATGCAAAATTGTAGCACTCGCGATAATGTAAATGATGAAAAATTGTTACCAAGTTCTAATGAAAATAATAAGAATAAGAATGTTAGAAAGAAAGAGGAAAAGCAGATTTTCGCTAGATTGAAAAGAAAAATAACATTAAAGCCAGGGGAGTCAGAAATAGTCCAATTGATTTTGTCACAAGAATTAAATGAGGGACAGGATATTTTATTTTCTCCAATAAAATTGGCAAGAACATTAATCACGGATGAAACGATCCAAAGTATAGAAAATAAAAATAAGATTAGAATGTTGTTATACAATGAAAAAAATTGCCAAATTACACTTAATAAAAATATGAACGTGGGTATAATAACAGAACAAATCGAAATTGTTGATACAAAAAAATAAAAGCAGTAAACCCACGTTGGAAATTAATAATATTCAAAATTTAAATAAAACAGATTATCAACAAATTCGGGAATTAAGAAAGAAAGAAATATCTCCAGACGATTTTCAAGTACAGCACTTAAATAAGGAAGATAGAAATAAAGTTATTGAATTAATGATGACCAATACAGAGGTTTTTTCAAAGTCATATGCTACACTAGGTAAAACGTCAGCAATAGTACCGAAAATCGAACTTATGCACAATTATCCTATTCAGAGTCGACCATACCCAATTCCGAGAGCAGTACGAGAAATTGCGCAAAAAGAAATTAGGGAATTATTGGAAAATGACATTATTGAAAGTTCACAAAGCACATACGCTAGTCCCATTATTCTTGTAAAGAAACCAAGTAAACCAAATGAAGAACCTAAATATAGACTTGCTATTGATTATAGGGCCATAAACGCGTATTTACCACTTTTGCCAATAAACTTACCAAAGGTGAAGGATATATTACAAAATATCGCTGGTAGTAAAATTTATACAGTTATGGATTTGAAGGCGGCGTTTTTTCAGATCGAACTAAGAAAACAAGATAGAAAGGCCTTAACGTTCACAACTTTTATGGGAAATTTTAATCCTAAAAGAATTCCGTTTGGTCTTAAAAACTCAGGAGCATATTTTCAACTTTTAATGAACAAAGTGTTAGGAGATCTATCAGAGTTAAAAATATACTTTTACTTAGATGACTTAGTCATATGCGCACAAAATAACGACGAAATGTTAGAGAAAATCAAAATTGTTTTCCAAAGATTGAAAGAAAATAATTTAACACTCGACCCGGCGAAGTTACAGATATGCAAATCGCAAATTGAATTTTTAGGATATAAAGTAAATGCGAATGGTATAAGCCCATCAATAAAAAACTGTGCAAAAGTGCAAAATTTCAAACAACCCCAAACGGTTAAACAAGTAAAAAGCTTTCTTGGGACAACAAACTACTTTAGAGGTCTGATAAAAAATTATGCACAAATTGCAGAACCGTTGGTAAATTTGACAAAAAAGAATGTTAGGTTCGGGTGGAATAATGAATGTAGAAAAGCTTTTGAAAAATTAAAAAATGCAATTTTTAAAGAACCAGTTGTAAGACAGCCTGATGAAGTAAACCCGTTTGTCTTAACTACAGATGGCTCAGGTAAGGGAATTAGTAGTATTTTGATGCAAAGGGTAAATGGAGTCGATCATGTTATCGAATTTTATTCAAGACCTGTGAACCCGGCAGAGAAGCGTTATCCTGCAATAAAGCTAGAATTGCTAGCTATACACGCATCCTTACAACACTTCAGAGAATATCTGTTCGGAAGGAGTTTCACCTTGCTGAGTGACGCAAAATCCCTTATGTACCACATAAAATTAGATAAAATGCCAAATATCATATCGAGGTGGCTAATTGACATAAGTCAGTATGATTTTAAATTCAAATATCAAAAAGGTGAAAATAACGCAAGCGATTATTGCTCGAGATATGTATTTGACAATGATAACCAAATCAAATGTGTAAATACTTTAATTAAAAATGATGAGATAAATGTGGAGAAAATATTAGAGCAACAAATGGTAGATGAAAAATTAAGTAAAATTAGAGAGGAATTACAAAAAGGAAGAAACCGATATCACAATAACAAGGTATACTATATTGATAGCCAAAATAAACTGTTAATGGTAAAGAAGGAAAATAAAAGACAAACGTATAGGCAAATAAATGAGAATAAGATTGTAATACCGCACTCGCTAAAGGGAAAGATAATAGAGATAGCACATTTCCCTCATTTCGGAGTAAAAAAGACATACCAATTACTTTCAAGAAAATATTTTTGGATAGGGGCTTTCCAAGACGTGGAAAATTTTTGTAAGTCTTGTAATCAATGCTTATTAGTAAAACACAAAAATATACCACCAGCCAGACTTCAGGCTATGCCAGAAATATTAAAACCAGGAATATATTTACAACTGGATTGCGTAGGAAAACTACCGCGCAGTAATGGAGGAAATAATTTTGTAATTACAATTGTAGACATGTTTTCACGATACTTTGAGGCCTATGCAGTCAGAGACATTACTGCTAAAACAATAGTGAATAAGCTAACAAACTTCGTGACAACTTATGGAGTTCCAATTATTATTCAAAGCGATAATGCTCAAATTTTTAAAAGTAAAGAATACATAGATTTTACAAATGCATTAAATATTGAAAGGCGATACAGTTCGGTTTATTTCCCAAGTTCTTTAGGTCGTTGTGAAAGAATACACAGAGACATGAAACAATGTATAATGTGTTTGTCAAAGACTACGTTTGAATGGGATGAATCTTTAAAATGGTTTAAGTTTTATGTGAATAACACTATTAACAGTAATACAGGATTTGAGCCTTCATTCCTGTTCTATCTTAGAGATTTATCATTGCCATTTGAAAATATTAAACAAACAAACATACCAAGTAAGGAAGAAATAGATATAATGTATAGTGATGTAAATAATTATAAAAATTATGTGGCACAGCATTTAAAAAATATAGACAAAGTCGTGAAAGACGCATCGGAACAACAAAAGCTGATAAATGACAAACAAATAAAGAAATATAAAATAGTGAGAAAAAACGATATATTTATAGGAGCGACAGTGTACCTAAAAAAGTTCCTAAAACCAAGGGTATTAGAGGATCGATATGATGGACCATTTAGAATTACGAAATTAGTCCGAAATAATAATGTTATAATATGTCTTAAAAGTGATGAAAATAAAACTTATAAAGTGCACATAAATAAACTATACATGGCAGCGGAGCGAAAACAATATTTGAAAGATAGTGACGAAAGCGAATCAAACCACACACACACACAGGACAAAGAAAAAAATCAAAATGAGAAAGTGATTAGAAATAATGATCAAAGTCAAACTAAGGAAGGGAAGGTCACTAAAGAAAAGCAATTAAACTGTGAAAATAATAGAAATGATGATGAGGCTTGTTATAATGCCAGAGGGTATAATTTTCGCCCTCGAATTGTTGTAAATAGTAATTTCATAAAACAAAGAATATGAAAAATATGTTAAAAAGTTTGTAATTAATGTCATAAATAGAAAGTGATAATTGAGTGTATATGTATATGTTTTAAATTGTGGATATAAGTATATTTCAAAAAGTATGTTATGTATTTCTGACATTACATATATGGCAAGTTCCAAAAAAAAAAAAAAAAAAAAAAAAAAAAAAGTGAAATAACAAAGTAATTTATAAATAATATGGTGATATGGAATTCAACCATAACCAGGAATCGGGAGTTGATAGTTGCACTACTACAATATGTTATAAAATGAAATGATAACAAGAAAATGTATAATAATAATAAAGTAATGAAAGCTGTTATGTAATGATATGTCGTATGTAAATAATTCTGTAAAAGGAGAAATGAAAATTATGCATTGCAAATAATATATATCAAAATTTACAATTTAATAATAATTTGAATGTTGGTAATCCTCATGTAATTTATGGTACATTATGTCAATTATGAATAATGGACTTACTTGACAGGGAACTATCAAGAAACTACAAAGAACTAGCAAAGCTATGAGTTGTACGAGGCTAAAAAGTGGAACTCAGCCTTTCTCATGATGGATGAACTTATGTGTTTGCGAGGAACCAGTGTGAACTCAATTTCTTACCACTGGGGTGAAACTGTGGGAGAGTAACTTTTGGCCTTTTTTTTTCGCGGGGGGGGGTGAGAATGTAATGCCAGAAATGTAAAGTAATAAATATTTGGAAGGATTAAAAAATAATGGAACCAGGAATGCGGGCGGATTATCCCCACGCTAAGCAGATGGGCGATAGTATACAGGTGGCCCCATATCTTACATACCACGCCCATGTTTACATACCACGCTAAGCCGTTTGGCGGCAACCGAGACGGCGACGCCATGTCTACGGATTAGCCCTCAGCTCTACATTTCAGCACGTGGACCGCCGACCGAAAAAGGGATATAAGTGAGAGTCAGAATTGGTCAAGGCAGGCTGTTGGAGTGAGACTAGTCAAGAAGAAGCGACGGTAGCAGAGTTAAGAGTGGTGTGTGCGTCTCTGATATAGGAATTCGAAGGAGAGCTCATGTTCATCTGGTATTGCAAGTGTAAAGTGTGACAAAGCATCGGTGTTACCCAAGTTATATGAAAGAAGATCAGGTACCGTACAATTAAACTATATGAGGATAACCTCTTTGTCTAAATTTGTGTTTTTGAGGAAAAGCTAATTAATGCATCCCACCACGTGCTCCAACCAAATATCAATTCATCTGGCATTACACCCCCCGAACTACCATTGAGATGTATTCCACTATTGTGATATTTATTTAATTTGTAAACTAAAGAGTGTAAACTGAGTATGTGATAAATAAAATGTTTGTTCCTTTACTATTAACCTTAATTTCTAGTTTGTTAACTTAGTATCCCGTTAAGCACAGAAATAGGTGGGTTTTGCGGCCACCAACGCAATGTACACAGCAGTAAGTTTTAGAACAGATTACATGTATAATTAATATACTAATAAATAATTAATTTAATGTAAAATGCATTTTTGACAATATTAATTTTAATCAACAAAATTAGTAATCGGCACACTTACCATTTGATATAACCTTTCGTAATATATTTAATTCTAAACCTTACATTTTGACCATACTTTTTTCTACTCATATGCCAGCAAGCAGGTAAAATTTTATTTATATTACGCGTATTTCTAAAAACAAATAATATACTTTTCGTTCGAAATGTTCGTGTAAAACTTTTTTGTTAAATACTTTTTCCAAACTTAAATATCGAAACAAAACAGTTTTGCTGTCTAGTGAATGCAAAATTTAAAATATCTGATGCAGGCAGTGTCTTTTGTTAGTTAATGCAATGAATTGACTTCTTTCCCAATGAAAAAATCTGATGTGGGCAGCACATGACTTTCCTTATAATGCAATGAATTGACAACTTTTACAGTGAAAAAATTAGGTTATTCTTATAGTAGATATTCCAAGATATTAAATTTTCGTCAATGAGTCGTCATTTTCATTGATTTAGCGTCATTTTTATCCACTTGGCGAGATTTTCGTTAGTTTGGCAACATTTAAAATTGTCGTCAAATTGGTGACATTCCGCCAAATTGTTCTCCAAAATATCGCCAACCGTTATGGACGGAGAAATGAGTTAATCTTATAGCAGATAAATGACTATTGGCGTTCAAATACAAAAGTATTACTCAAAGTATCTTTTCTCATGAATGAAACGAGTTTGATCCATGAGAATGATGTCACCCAATTTATCGCATGATATTACATATGAAAAGTGAACATTCAACAGTTAATATTTTTTTTTTAATTTATGGGGTATTTTGATAAATTTATTTGAAAAATGTGCAATATCTCGAGAACAGTTTGTGCTAGCGTTCTAAAGTTTCTGTTAATCATTTTCTAAAGAAAAATTACATACGAAATGTCTGGGCGCGGTAGCCCATTGGTTAGCACGCTGGAGTTGCACTCGGTAGGCCCGGGTTCGATTCCAGCCACTGCCAAAACTGCTGCCGTGTTCATGCGGAGTACGATCACGTTAAACATGTGGGTCCGAAAGTCCTTCCGAGAGGTTGGTGGTAGGGGAAGGAGGGTACGGTCCCTTTGGATGCCTCCCCCACTGGGTTCCGATCTAAATTGGGTGGCACTTCCCGACCGTCCAAACTGTTACCTTACACCTTTCTGGTAGGTCGGACGGTCTGGGTTTCAACAACAACAACATACGAAATGTCTATTTGCGTGACTTCATTAAAAGTTTTGATTTTTTGATGATTTTTTCAACATTTCATTCGAAAATTTAGTGGGTCTGAACATTCGATTGTGTTTAAAAACAATAGGCTTCCAGTATTCAAGGATTGTAATTTTTGTACCAAAATTCGTTCGAATCGCTCCATTCATTCGTGAGGCATCATCTCCACAGACTCACTGACACACACACACACACTAACACACACACACACACTGACATCACCTCAAAAACGTTTGAATCGCGTTCAGGGATGCTTGAAACGTGCTCTTCATTTGAAAACTCGAATTCGAATTTTTGACCCCGTCACAATACTTTCCTTATACATTATACTATATATATAAGTAAAATAAAAAGGATGTACAAGTTGCACGGCACAATGTGTCTAACGTTGAATTTGTACATTGGAAGATTTTGTGGATGACAACACGTAAAACTATTTCGTTCTCAATTAACTTATATTTCACGCTACTCTAACTTAACAATAATCCATATTGATAGCATCCTCAATAAGCAATAGAGTTCGCATATTAAAATATTTTAATAACAATTTCATCCATTAGGCATCATTTTCATTAACTTGGCCTCATTTTTGGAGGATGTTGAGGAGGATGTGACACAAATAGAAGAAACAGGGGAGTTTATATAAGTACTGCAATAAGAGTCCACCTGAGAGAGCCAATCAGAAAGCAGAATGAAGAACAGTGCAGCGAATTTGAAAACGAAAAGTAACGCACAAGATTGGAATAAGCCAAAACACAACAGAAATATCCCAACAAGACGAGGCATGTCCAAACTTGAATAAACGAGAGCCAACAAGATGAAAAATAAGTAAAAGTAAGTAAACTCGACACAGAGTCCTAAAGACTTAAAATGGAACATAAAGAAAAGGGGAATTACAGAGCCCTCCGCCAGATCGAGGACAGAATAGAGTACTGAACAAGTCATTAACTAAATTACTAGATTTATTCTGGATGTGGAAAGCTTTAAAGACGTCAAGATCATAGATCAAAGTGCATCTTTGTATGATCCTTGCTGGAGAAAACTCAAACTATGGTCAAAATGACAGTAATGTTGAGCAGTTCAAGATTTATTAGGTTCCTGTTTTTTGACATAGTTTTCATGTTTCTTAATACCAAATTTTTATTCAAGTTTAATTTGACCGATATAAGAAAGATCACATACTGACAAAAAATACTGTCAGTGCCCCAACTATTAGAAATTTCTATAGTATCTTTAAGATTAGAAAATTTGAGTCTATTAGAAGGTGTAAGCACAATATTTAACTTGAATTTTTTAACAATGGTAAAATTGTATATTTTTTATTGTACAATGTTTTAACAATGGTAAAATTGTACATTTTTATTGTACAATTTTTTAACAATGGTAATGTTGCTGAAATTTGTTTTCAGAAGCAAGTTTAGAGGAAGGTTTAAAAAAAAAATTATTAGCACAATGGTACCTTGCTCAAATCGGAATAATTGTACCGAAAGTAAACCGCCCGTCTATAAAGCTTCTGGCCTATAAAGCATCCTAGGAAAGAAATATCATTTTTCGCTTACGCACAAGGGAGACAATCTCGTCTGTGATTGGGTCACTTCAGTAAAATCAATTACGTACATTATCTTCAATTCTTCAATTGAGAAAGTAATTAAAAATCGGTTAATGCAGAACTATTGGCAATAATCACGTTACATTTAGAGCGTTTATTATGGTTATGAAATAGGTAGTGTGCAAAATTTTCAAAACAATACAAAATTCTGAAAATAACCCAAAAATGGCCAGTACTCTTTTCGGGATATTCGTAAAAAAAATGTAACAATAATAAGAAAGAACATATTTTCAAAAACGTTTCGTATCAAAAGAAAATCAACCATCCTCATATAACTTTCTAATACTTCTTTGAAAAAAGGAGGTATAGGAAAAGTAAATGACTGCAAGTTTGATCCCTCTTCCTCAGATTAATTAAATGTCAGAGCATTTTGATCCCTTTTCTTCAGATCACAAACAGTGTGCCGTTAACAAACGCTAAGAAATTGTGCCTTTCGATACAGTTGTTTCATAGCGTCTATTAAGAACATACTGTTTTTGACCTGAGGATGAAGGCTCAAAAATGCCCTTGAAATAATTGTAGTCTCCAAATTTTATTACGCCTGCTTTCTTGAAGGAAGTATCAGAAAGTGTATTCTCCCAAGCAGCAGTTTTATTTGTTGTCATCATTCTTACCCTCATGAGCAAATCATGGACGAGCGTTATTTCAAAATGACCATGCGATGAATACGCAAATGAACTCTAGTATAAAATATTTTTCGAATGTGTCCCTTCCACCTCTCTCTTTCGTTGTGCGCTCTCTTCCAACAGCGTCCTTTAAAATTCTAAAATTCATAATTTCCCTCCTCCACTCGGTATAATGAAATTAACTCGATTCGCACCGTCAAATCGGAAATAAATCGCCGAAATTTACAGGGCGAAGCCAATTAGCTCACGACTTGATTCTCGGAGGCATTTTACCACAAGTTCGCAAATTCAATTAGGCGAAGGTATTTTTCGGATTGTTAACGCTTAGTGTGCGTCGAAAGGGTGTTACGTTTTCCTTTGAGTGTGTATAGAGGTAGAACTCTTAATGCAGATGATTTCGAGAGGCATTTATTTAGATGTGGATTTAATGAGAGAAAGTAATTTTGCTAACATAAGCTATTGATCATGCGCAATCACCCGATTGCTCAGTGGCTATGTTAACGTGTTAACACGTCAGCGGCCCTCATGCTCAATGGAATAAAAGGAATGACGGCAGCGCTTCTAAGGGAGGACTCGATAACCAAGCGAAAGGCAATAAAAAAGCCGATTACAAAGATGCAGATAGTTATCTAATGAATAGAAATCGACCCTAAAACGGTTGTACAAGGGTTTGACGCGATAAGATTATGAGAGAATGATTGTCCCAGTCCAGAATAAAACAAGAAAGATCAATTATGCATAAAGTATTAATTATGACACACTTTCTAACTGTGAGTCGGACGACCTGGGGCGTTCACACTTTCTAACTGTCTTCCCGGTCGTCCAAATAGTTACTCAAGTCCTCTGGATGAGTCGGACGGCCTGGGGTTTCCACACTTTCTAACTGTGGATGCCTCGCCTCCCCCACTGGGTTCCGGTCTAAAATGGGTGGCACTTCCCGGCCGTCCAAACAGTTACCTTACACCTTTCTGGTAGGTCGGACGGTCTGGGTCTCAACAACAACAACACTTTCCAACTGCAATGCAATTTTTCTAAACATTTCAAAATCGGATACATTCAGCGGTGATATCTTTTTAAATTATCACAGTACTACAATAATTTATTTTACTTAGAAACTTAAAACAATGGATGTAAAAGTACTTTCTAACTCTATGCTAAAATATTGTAATTGCACAGAATATAGATGCACAGACAATATACAGATATAAAGCGGTTTTAGGGCGGATGCAACACTCAATATAAATTTAAAAGAACCGTAAAAATCACGATTTTTACACTGGGAAAAAAAAGATGGGTGCCCTATTTCATTTTGAAGTGGGTCCTGCGATCTCTTCATATTATATGGGTGTCATTATTATTTCAATTTTTATTTAAAAAACTACCTAACATATTTTGCTCAAATTTTCTTTATATATTTTATGGGATAATTTGAATCATTTAATCCAAAATATATTATTCATTTTCATTCTCATATGTCCCACAGACCGTTTGAACAACATACTAAAATTTAATTTTGAAAAAGTCATTTTCACGGAAGCTATCGTGCGAAAGGACAGACAGAATAACCAAAGTCATAAACACTTTTCAACAATGTTGGAAAGTGTTAACAAAATAACACTTACATGCGCAGGAATCTATGTACAACTTGTTCAAAGGGATAGCTGAAATTCATTTTATTTGATCGGGCATGGGCACACTACTATATTGGATACATTTCTATATAGAATTAATGTATATACTCATGGAGCTTCTTCTACAAAGTTATTGAAGCGCATAAAGACTTTCCTAGAATCCCGTATTCTGATTTATAAAAGAAAACAATTGATGTTTCATTATTAAAGCCAAATAACGAAATGTTTAACCTTTTGCATACGGGCGGGACAGCGCCTATCCCAACCGACTAACCTCTCAAAAAGACAAGTATTTGACATACCCTATCCCGAACAGCTCGATCAGGCATTGACGCCAATGTCTGCAAAGGGGGGTTGAACTGTTTGGGATAGAGTATGTCAAATACTTGTCTTTTTGAGAGGTTATTCGTTTGGGATAGGCGCTGTCCCACCTGTAAGCAAAATTTTAATACTAAAATTATAAACATGTTATTTCTCTAAAAACGTCAATACACTTGTTATAGTTTTCGTCTAACAAGGTGCAGAATCCACTTCGAAAATTACAGCTTGCAATTTCGTCCCAATAGCTCGACGGTAGAATGTCGGCTGACCCGTTCGAAGATCCAGAGTTCGATTCCCGTTTGGGGTAGCAAGGTTCTTTACAAATATAGTAACGGTTTCAGCTGTACGACAAAGAGAAAGTTTGCAAACGATAAGCTCGCCATGATTGATTGCGATGGATTTGATGTTGGCTGCATATGGTTCACAGATGAGGCCCATTTTCACCTGGTTGGTATCGTGAACAGACAAAACTGGCGTTTCCGGGGTACCGAAAACCCGCATTTGTGTCAAGCACGACCACTACATTCCCCAAAAGTTACCGTTTGGGCTGGAGTATCGAGCAAGGGCATCATTGGCACTTTTTTCTTGCGAGAAACGATAACTATTGGAAGGTACATTGCGGATTTGGAACAATTTGTCGCTACACTACAAGCGTTGGAAGATCGTCCAGGCACTTCGTAGTTCATGCAAGATAGGACCCGACCATAACGTACCCCAGCCGTTTTTGCCTTTCTTGGGGAATATTTCGGTAATAGAGTCATTGCTTTGAACTATTCCACATTTACTGAAACAGGCATGGATTGGCCTCCATATTCACCAATCTTACGCCCTGCGACTACTTCCTGTGGGGCATATTAAAGGACACTGTTTTCCGCGACAATCCTGCAACACTGGATAAGCCATTTCTGTTGACACACTGCAGAAGGTGACTGCCAATTTCATTTGTCGTTTGCGCCATCCCTGTGCTGTGCAAGGTGCACATTTTGAATCGATTTTGATGTGACTGCAACGACTGCTTTACCAAGGACAGTCTCACCACTATTTATAACCTATTTCTCGGACTTCGTACTGCGACTACCGTGTACAGCGTCATCTGTCAGCAACTTTTGTAATTAAATTTGAAACTTTTGTATTTCCCAATAAACATATCACTTGTTTCAGTCTTCTATCGATCACCGTTTCCGAGTTGTTTCATTTCAAAGTTAGGGAGTTTTTTGTGAAACACCCTCTACATTGATTGCACAGACAGACAGACACACACGCAGACGTTTCGCTAAAAATAGTACTTTTGTGTTCTAGAAGTCCCGAAATGTGTAGATCCGTCGAAAACTCGAATTGCGATTTTCAACATGATTCCAATAATTCCCCTATATATTAACATGCATTGCAGGGAAAGTAAAAATCTGATGTGAGCAGCACATGACTTTCCCTGCAGACTCAAATTAATTTTCTCTTTATTTCATTAATAATCCATTAAATTGAGTTTAATTGCACTAAATAACACAGTTAATTGAAATGGCAATAAATTTGCACTTTTACTTCAGCTTTCGTTTTCATTTGGTAACTGGACTTATTCTCCAAACCGGCGTAGCGAAAATGTCAAGAAACTAAAATATCTCAAGAACGGCTAGTCCTATAGTAAAGAAGTTGATTTTTATTCTTGTCACCGTCAAATGTTATATGTAAAACAAGCATTTAATGCATATATTTGAGCATACGTTGTCTTTTATTTCAGATTTTGACGATTTTTGTGGGCCATTTCGTAAAAATAGCAGGCTATTTTTTTCAATCATCACCAGAGTAATCCACAAGCGACTTATCTACCAAATTTTGTGAAATTCGATCCATTACTTTTTCAGCTAGAGTGGATAAAAGCAATTTTTGCGGGCCATTTTGCAAAACCAAGCGGGTTCTTTTATCCCGAATCGAAACAAAAACTAATCAGCACCAGGGTCATACACAAGTGACCTACCTACTAAATTTTATGAAATTAGGTCCATTTGCTTTTGAGTTAGAATGGATACATACATTGCACAGGCAGACACACATACAGACGTCACGCTAAAAGGAGTTTTTTCGAGTTCTAGAGGTCTGAAAACGTGTAGATCAGTCGAAAACTCGAGTTGCGATTTTCGGTACGATCCCAATACTTTCCCTATACATTACCATGTATTGCAGGGAAAGTAAAAATTATTGGTATCGGCCCGAAAACTTCCAGGTTGTTTTCCTCTGCTTTAATGTTTTAATCGATTAATAGTGCAAAATTCGTAAGATGAGTTATGAATTCTAATGATAGAAAAGACATTCGGTTTTGTTCTTTAGAATCAGCCTGAAAAGCTATACTTGAGAAAGACATAAACTCGATTTCTCCGACCCTTTTCTTGTAGAACCATATTATCACACAATTCATCGGAGTTGGTAAATAGTTGCCAACTTAAGTAAACATTAAAAGGATCTAAGAAACAGTTCAAGATAATTTTAGTTAACTCTTGAACGAAAATGCATAAAACGGTGAAAAGTTTTATTTTATTCTAATATTGTTCTTTCAGATATTGATTCTTCCCGATATATTTCTTCCTGCTATTTTACATAATGACCACAATTTCTTACAGACATTTTTATTACGGTCAACCCCTCGGTTTACAAAGAGTTGCTGAACGTCATAACGTGGAACCTTTAGAAGATATTTGAAAGGGTGAGTTCTCTCCGACAATTATTCTCGATTTATTAGAAATCAGAATTTCATTTAGAACTATAATCATTCTAAATGTTTAAATTGACCATAATTGTAAATTTTGTTATTTTAAATGTTTAAATGAACATTCACACTAAATGGGTACATTCGAAACTTATGTAACATTCCAAATAATGACGTTCATACCATTTGGGCTTAATGCTGATGTGTTACACGTAAATAACTTTTGAAATCAGATGTGATCAGCACATGGCATTCCCTGCGGAACAAATAATGTAAAACAAATTTTAAATTATTTAAAAAGCTTATTATTTTGACTGATTCTGCCCTAAATTGTTTGCTGATATTTATAAACCTGACATTTCACCCTCGCTCCCGAAGTATAACTGAAATTTTGCTTCAGAGAGACTTTATTAAGGCAGTTAAAAAGGCAAATTTATCTCAGGTAGTAACATCCTTTCTTGTCCGCACTAGATCTCTCGCATCAAAATCACGAATAAGATAAAATAGAAACATTACTTCAACAATGTACATATTTCGATTAGAAAAGCTATTTAAACAATTGCAATACCTCAAATAATGAACTCAATAATTCTTTATGGCAACAATAATGTAAAACAAGGATAACTTAAGTAACAATATCGATGAAATTGGCCTTTTCAAATCTTGAGTTGAATGCTATAACTTGTGTTTTTACTCTGCGATTCTGAAAGCGATTTAAAACTGCTTGTTTCTTCACCTATTTTGTTGATTTTTATTTACTTCATTATTTTGACAACCTTTCCTTCATTTTGATCCACTTTTACCATCTTGAAATTTAAATTTTTACCATTTGAGTGATATTTGTTTCGGCATCTTGAAGATCTATTTGGCCAGTGACTAAATCTTGTTAATTATTCCATCTTATTAGGAGAAGTAACTTGGGTATCAACCTGAAAATTTCTTCTACTTAACTGAGAATTATTTATTCTTATTTTGACTAATCTAACCCTAATACGACTCAGTCATGCATAACCCAAATCCATTTCTCGATGAGAATTTGATGAGTCGTGAGGACTACCGCCAGTGTCTCCAACAGCATGTCAAAATAGTTCTGGAGAGGGACTGGAATTTTAAGATCTTGAAGGCTCTCAGAAAGGACAGTTTCGGCGATATGTTTGCAAGAACGAATCCTAACTACCCGGGAAAAGTAGCCATAAAATCACTCGATCTGACGAAACTTCGGAGAAAGAAAAGTACGATTGGCGCAACCTGAATCACCCCAATGTGATGCCGATCTTACAGACGATAAGCCTGAAGCAAGCAGATATCTTTGTGATGCCACAGTTATCCGAAGATCTTTACCATATTTTGGGAGAGATGCGTAACGTTCCATGTGGCCTCGGTAGGGTGAAGTCGTGACTGAAGGATGTTCTGGTGGCAGTCGACTACCTACATCAGCGGCAACTTTACCACCTTGATATTAAGTCTGACAATGTGATGATAGACTTCAGTGACCACGCAGTTCTATGCGACTTTACATTCCTGAACGATACAACAGTACCAACCAGAAGGTTAGATATTTTTAATCAGATATAGATAGATATTTTAATCAATTATTTATATAGATTATACGGTGCACTCTCTCTTTTTTATTAGCATACTTCATTCAGTATACGGTAGTTGTGGAGTTGTTTCGTTGTAGACTTAAAATCCTTTAATCTCACAATTTTCTAGCTCTTTTATTTTTCAGATATGGAATAGCGCTGATTTACTGTCCCCCTGAGGCATGTGAAAGTCTCGGATATCATGTACCAGTGGACGGTGCTAAGCTTGATATTTGGTGCTTTGGGATGCTCGCCTTCAATGCGTTATCGGGCCATGTAATACTGAGGAAGCTCAGACAGATGAGGAGCTGGAAAGAGGATATCTACCTCTTCCTCCTCTATGGACTGAAGGTCAGTAACATTCCATCCTTTCCCAATTTATACTTCCAGTTAATTTATTCGCAAATAACAAGATCACCTATAATTTACTGTTATATACTATTTGCTTTATTCTATATATCTATAGATGTTAAATTCGTCATATGACAGGGTGCATAGTATTGGGGGCATATAGTAAGTTTTCTGTCTGTATCAGATATTTCATGTATCCGATATTTCAGGCTCAAGAGCACATAAAAAGCATTGAAAATGTTCATGGATACTGTTATCTGAAATAGAAACGCAATCCTAACTTCGGGAATCCTCCTTTTAGACGGATTCCGACTATGGGGTGGATAAAGCTATATGTTAAAGATCCACTTGCATGCAGCGTTTTCTCTTCTAATATTCCCAGACACAAATTACGGCACAGTTTCCCGATAAGTATTATACCACTCCCTAACGCAATTACGTAATGAGCTCCTCCTCCCCCTCTCAAGTTCACTCCTTAGCAAAACATACATATATAGCACGAATACTGAAACTCGCTACATTTTGAATCAAAGAACTTAAAATAACAATTCTCTACAAAGCGGTGGGGATTATCCGAAATTAAATTTAATTAGTTTCCGGGATTTTGAATAATTGCCAACTTGACACCATTTCCAAAAAACCATTAAATTGACGTAATTTTGCAACATGTGTCCCGAAGTTCGCCAAATTTGGCACCCGCAAAAAGAGGTACTAGCTTTCCTTATCAATATAAAATAATTTGTATAACAGTAAAACATTTTTCGAAATATTTCAATATCGTCTTTTAATATTTCATTGTTCATTTATTAATATTTTTTTCTCGTATGTTTGTTCTATTTTAACCGTTGAGCTACTGAAACGAAATTGCAAGATCGTCGAAGTGGACTCTGCAAGTTCTGGATTCCCTCAAGTAAAATAATGGCTATCCCAAAACTTTCTGACCATTTCAGAAAATAGTGAAAATATACTTCTGTCCTATAACAGGACATTACATAACAGAAAGAAAGAACTCGAGTAGTTATACCTTCAAAATCTTTTGGACCATTGTATCGTGGTTACTGGCGGCAAGTTAGGTGATGAAAAATTAAAATTCTTCACCTCCCTGTTATCCCTAGTTTGTCACTCTTATCGCCCATCCCTTACGATGAGAAGAAACACCGAGAAAACAACGTAACACCAATAGCATAAACTTGTTCACTCTCTATCTCTCGACAGCGATTATAGATTTCAATTCGAAAAACATAGTATTAATGCTTTTGTTGCACACGTTGATGATGACTCCGTTTACATTTGCAGATTTCACACGAGATGTCACAGATTCCTTAACATCGGAAGTGAGTGACATCAGAAACGTCAAAAACCTAGAAGTTGCCACAGAAAAGGAGATCATCGGTCATCCGGGATCTTCATGCACCCTCAAAGCAGCAGAGAGTAAGAATCTTTCCTTGAAATATTTTAAAGATGATTCTCATTACGTCACATTACGTTAGAGATTACAAGACTCTCCCAATATCCGTCTAGATGCCATTTCCCCTGAGTTCCGGTCTAAATTATGGGTCACACTTTCCCTGCCGTCCAAAGATAACTTACACTTTCGGGTAGGTCGGACACTATATCTATGTGTCGGACGGTCTGGGAAGAAAGAGGGAAAGGACTCCCCTGTATGTGTAACTAGCAGAGGTAACCGCCGTTGCTCGTTATTAAATTGCGCAAAGGTTTAGAAACATTCTAAATAGTGTCATTAAAATATTTTCCTTGGTCCGCATGAAAGATAGAGATGAAATGTAACAATCTGTGTTCTATCTTTAGAAAGATAGGTCTATATGCAAATCTATTTCAAAAATAAATTATTCTATTCCCCGTTGCTTAACAATTCCCGAAAAATATCAAATTGGTTGATCCTATGAGAGTTGACACAGATAGAAAAATATATTGACGAATTTTATCCTATCCCAACAATGGAATAAGCACAATCGGAAGCATCTGAAGTTAGAACCATCTGAAACTTTAATAGACAGATGACTTATATCACTAATGCAGCCACTCATATATTACTTTTTGACAATTGATAAAACACAAGAAAAAAAACCACAAATTTAAAAATTAATATCAATAATTAATTTGATAAATGTATATCACAGTATAATATGTACTTTATTATCCAGATAGGTTAAGTAATCAAATAATAATAATAATAAAAAAATGGTTAACTTGAAAGATTTTTGCCCCAATAAAAATAATCTACTTCCATTGCTAAGCAACGCAATCTCAACTTTCTAAAATAAAATTTGAGCAAATAAAATCGTCTTCCTATTGTTTCTTCTGTGAAATGGAACCGATTATTACGATTCCGACAATCCCTGGACTCCGCACTCAATTCGAAATATAAACTGTTTACCCGCTGTCCTTAGAAAATGTGAATTATCATACAATTTGAAAAATATAAAATCAGGCAAAACATGAATTTGTCTGCAGAACGGTCACTTTTTATTTTATACAAATGACACCAGACGTGATCTTATAAGCATAAAGTTCAAATTTTTTTCTTAGAATTTTTCTTCTTATTAAAATAAAATTACGATTAATATAATATCTATATGTAATTTTTTTATAAACATTTCTTTATCTTATTTTTATTTTTAAATTAAATAATATTTTTTATTGTATCTTTTGTAAGTAATCTCCATGTAAGAATAAAACATCAATTTGAACCAACCCTTTTGACATTAGACTGATATAACTGCTTCCTGTGAGAATATGAAGTCTTTAAGCATCGAAGTCCTTATGCTCTTAAATCCTTTTAACTTTCTGTTGAAGTGTTCTAGAGAAGCATGGTCTACTAAAAGGAAAATGGCTATTCCCTATTGATTGAGAAGGTTTTCAGTGCCTCTGGCGGCAAATTGAAAAAATTAGAATTACTGTCTCAAAAAATAAAGCAAAGAGGGATAAAATTGTCAATTGTGGAGTGCTCTCTATTAAGTATTGTAAAGTATTGTTCTCTATTAAGTAATTGTAAGTGTTCTCTATTAGTATGGTATGATATATGGTTTTCACATAGGACGTATGGTTTTGTAGAGCGATAATCATTGCACTGGATCATTTGCCTGCTATTTTTATACAACATGTACTGTTTACTGCAAATTAATACTTCTAAATAAACTAAAATTAATCAATTACACGAATTATTATTTTTCTATACGTATTTCTCGCCAAAGTATTTAAAAAGTAAACGAGATAAATATCGGTTTCCATTTGCCTCATTTTTTTTTAATCTTCATGTGTATATTATGTACACACTGTGAGAATATGAAATCAAAATGTGGTTCTTTATTTAGTTTTACATACCAAACAGATAACGTTACACAGCTATGTAATTGAAAAATTTCGCCTATCTTACTCCGAATATCCCATAAGTGACTATTATATCCCAAATTTTGTGAAATGTGGTCAATTAGTTTTTCAATAAGAGTGAATACATACATTACACAGACAGATAAAGAGACACACACGTACACAGATAGGGCGCGGTAGCCCATTGATTAGCGCGCTGGAGTTGCACTCGGTAGGCCCGGGTTCGATTCCAGTCACTGCCAAAACTGCCGCCGTGTTCACGCGGAGTACAATCACGTTCAACATGTGGGTCCGTAAGTCCTTCCGAGAGGTTGGTGGTAGGGGAAGGAGGGTACGGTCCTTGTGGATGCCTCCCCCACTGGGTTCCGGTCCAAATTGGGTGGCACTTCCCGGCCGTCCAAACTGTTACCTTACACCTTTCTGGTAGGTCGGACGGCCTGGGTCTCAACAACAACACGTACACAGATGTTACGCTAAAATGAGTCTTTTCGGGTTCTAGATCGCTCGAAGCGTGTACATCCGTCGATAACTCTCGTGTTGCGATTTTCAACACGGTTTAAATACTCTCCTTATATATTACTATGTATTGTAGGGAAATTCATAAGAATACCCGACCCACCCGAAAATATACGGCAAATAAAATGTCGCCACGACAGCGATCCCGCTCAGGGCACGTTTTGGCACCAGCGGCCAGCAACCAAAGCCACCATCCCCAGGAGTACGACAGGGCTTCCACACGGGACCCTCACCAACCGCAGCAACAACACAGCCTGTAACAAGAAACCGAGCGCGACACACGAAAAACCCGACACCGACCATCGTACTGGTCTGTCGGGACTTATCCTCTCCTAACCACTTTATCCACTTAATTTATCCATTTAATCCACTCGATCCGGAAAGTAAAGCAAAGCTTATCACAAGGGGACAGACACTCTCCCAGGAGCAAACGGTACAAGCATTACACTAGAAACAAACATGAATCAAGCCACGAAACCTTACTCTCAGGTGAAAGCATATATCTGTTGTAGGGAAAGTAAATAGTGCTGAAATGATCTGCTCTTTATTCCAGATGCTGTCATAAAGAAGAGAAAGAGTCGCAAGATGAGAGTCAGTGGCTGGTTTCGTAGAATTTGGACTGGTCTCTGGATATGCGGCTCCAATACAGCCGAAGATTGAATTGGACAAGTGAAGAGCAAAAGATAATTTGTTTTCAGCATTATTTAATATATTTTGAAAATAAAGACAATAAAAAAATTGGCCATAATTAAAAGTAGTTTATTCAAATCTTCTTTTACGAGGTACAAAAATTGCTCAGCCGTGGTTCTTTCGGTTATTACCATCCATACCCTTCATCAGTGGCAAATTGAAAATAAGTGGCGAACATGTGCTTAAATACAGGCTATAAGACAAAATTTACATATTAATCAAAAAATTTTATCTGGCGGTTATAGCCTGTAAAAGCTAAAATATCTCGAGAAACGTTAGACCTAGAATTATGGAGTTAACCTGATTCTTTTCTTCTTTAAAAATTCTTCATAAAACAGGCATTTAATTAATACATATGAGAATTTGTAGTCTTTTATTTTAGATTTAGACTATATTTGCGGGTCATTTCACAAAACAGGCAGATTTTTTCTTTTCAAATCATAGCAAAATCTACTCAGTTCCAGGATCACCCACAAGTGACTGAATTTTGTAAAATTGAGTCAATTAGTTTTCCATCTAGAGTGGATACGTACAATTTTTGCAGGCTATTTCGCAGAAAAGGACAGGCTCCTGTTTTCGAATCACATGAAATTGTGGTCAGCATCAGGGTCACCCACAAGTGACTAATCTACTAAAATTTGTGAAATTTGGACCATTAGTTTCTTAGCTAGAATGGATACATACATTGCACAGACAGACAGACATGGAAAAGCAGGCACACACACACAGACGTCATACGCTATAAATTTTTCGGATTCTAGAGTAGTCGAAACGTGTAAATTCGTCAAAATCTCGAGTTGCGATTTTTGATACGATTCGAATATTTTCTCTATACATTTCCGTGTATTGTAGGAAAATGAAAACGGTTTATTTCAGCATGTGCTTCTAATATTCCTATAAAAAATCAAATTTCTTATTTTAGAATGCTAGCTATAATAGTATACTTTTATATGCTAGCTTTTGTATGCGTTAGCTAATTTATTTTAATATACAAGGTGAGTCGGAATTGTTTTTGCAAAAGCAGAGAGGTGATAGTACCCCACCAGACGAGCAATAATTACCATGGAACTTAGAGTCGCATTGCACTCTGAGAGGCAGAAAAGAGGCACGTCGAGCATGACGCAGTCAGCGCCTCGGACGTCATTGTGTACCTGCCTACGTAGTATCTCCTACTCCAGACACGAACGCAGTTACCGTACGCAAATGTCCAGAGAGCAGAATCAGCATAACTGGCTCCTAGTAGGTTCCGGCGATAGCCAATCAGAGCACACGTTGCCCTTTAAAAACCGGCACAAATTCAACGCTGCAAGTTATTCCCGTGATAACATCGTCCGACACGTTGCGTGAATGCTATGGCGGCGTACACCTACGAGGAATTGGCCGACATGCACCTCACATACGTGAAGTCAAAGGGAATGGACGCGCAGCACGAAGATTGTACGAGCAGCGGTTTCCAACGCATCGTATTCCCAGTCATCCTACCTTTGCCAGTGTCGATCGACGACTGCAAGAAACCGGGTCATTCGCCATCGCTAACAGCAATGCAGGACGTTCAGAAACTGCACGAACGCCTGAACTGGAAGAGCGAGTCCTGACGAGATTTGCAGCAGCTACGTCCACCAGTACGCGAGCGGTGGCAGACGAAATGGGTGTTTCTCAGAAAGTGGTGTGGCGTATTTTACACGAGGAACGCATGCACCCCTACCACGTGCAACAGGTGCAATCTTTGCACCCAGATGATTATCCCCGCCGGACAGCCTTTGTGCAGTGGATGCTCGGGATGAGGAATACCGATCCACGATTGCCTGCATTAGTTTTATTTAGCGATGAGGCAACGTTCAGCAGAGAAGGCATTTTCTATATCCACAATCAACACGTGTGATCTGCCTGTAACCCCCACTGCACAACCCATCGTAAACACCAGCACCGATTTACCTTGAACATCTGGAGGATTATCCTTGGTGATTACCTGGTCGGTCCGTACATCCTGCCAGACCGTTTGTCCGGCGCAACATACCGTATCTTTTTGGAACACGTGCTGCCCAGTTTATTGCAGGCCGTTCCGCTCCCCATCCAGAGCGACATGTGGTTTATGCACGATGAAGCCCCGACACACATTTCCATCACGGTCCGGAACTTATTGAATGCCCCATATCCCGCACGCTGGATCGAACGTGGCGGACCTGTGGCGTAGCCTCCTCGCCCTCCAGACCTCAACTCACTGGACTTTTTCTTCTGGGGCCACATGAAATATTTAGTGTACGAGACGCCTGTGGACTCGGCAGAAGATCTCGTCGCGCGCATCGTTGTTGCCGCAGACCACATTAACACAACACCCGGAATCTTCGAGAGGGTGCGTCAGTCATTCCTTCGCCGGTGTGAATGGTGCAACGACACGCGTGGTCGCCACTTTGAGCACTTGCTGTGAGTTTGTCGCTGCACAATAAATCTGTTTGTGCAACGTTTGGTATCGTTCCTTCGCTTTCCCAACACTGGTGTACGTGCAGGTTCGTATTCTAATTTTACTCTTTTCTGCCTCTCTGAGTGCAATGCGACCCTATGTTCCATGGTAATTGCTCGTCTGGTGGGGTACTGTCACCCCTATGCTTTTGTAAAAACAATTCCGACTCACCCTGTAAAGTGATTTTAGCTTTCTGTTAAACTATATTGTTTATCTAGCTTATTTACCGTCTGACTTAATTTAAAGTTTTCATTTTCTATTTCAGATATGCTAGTCCGTTGACTGCTTTATTTCATGTTGATGAGTTGTTATTCAAGACATCTTTTGTTGTTTAAGGTTATTAAGAAACCATTTGTTATTGAAGACTTTCCTTTGTTTTACACTTTTTTTAAATTTTATAACAATTTGCAAGGTAAAAAATGTTTAGAAAATACGGAATCAGTATCATCCGCAATTAAAATATCTCATTCAATGATTTTTAAAAGAAATTAATTTGTAAATGTCTATATAAGAATGAGATCATGTAAGAATGAAAACTTACATTAAGATTTTAACTTTAAATTTTTATATAATAACTTTAATTTTATTTTTACATATAAGAATTCAAATATACTGAAATAGGAACAGAATAAATATAAGAATTTTAATATATATAGAAGAAAATCTCTTTATGAGATATAATCAAAAATTTTTAATTTTTATTTAATATATTTGAATTTGTTAAAAAGTATAATGATTCTAATAACTAATAAAATAAAGAATTTAATATATATTTATATAAAGGATGCTATTTTTAGGTAGTCACTTCAGTATTCATTAATATCTTTAAAAAGTAAAGTGTGACACACCAACAAAAAATATAGCTAGTAGCCAAAAGTTTCATCCGCATACCGCACTATTTTAATTTTCTAAACAGTTCTTTAATATATAATATTATCTTTATAATAGTTCTTGAAAGTTTTAACAAAAATCAATATCTATTGATAACAGGTCATGTCATACATATTGTTATGAAATGCATGCCCTTGTTTATTAATTGTTTCCTTTCTAAATTTTAACTTTCGGCGAATTCTAATTCACTTTCGATTCTAAAACTTGCTCTTGAAATTTTATTCTAAATTGATAAAGCGCCATTTCTGTATTTCGGCCTTTTGGATATTTCCCGCTCGTTTTGGTAAACCTTGGCGTAGGGTTTTGTTCCCGCGCATCTGTACATGTACCGCGCATTTGCATTTCATATCTTTTAACATGGGAACTCCTTTTCTTTCGTCATGAACTTGCCCAAGTATATTATAGACGCTTATGTCTCTTTTTGGTAAATAGTTTCAATTGGCGATGTAATTCCAAAGCAGTCGGACGTGTTCTTGCCCGCGGGGCAAAGAACAGAATGTATTTTAAAAGGATGTATCTAAAATTAAATTAATAATGAAGTAAATTGTTTAAGTAGCGTTTTAATGTAATTTCGAAGAGTAGCGAGATTTGTTCATCATAGATTGATTATTCTGAGATGTCTAACCGGCGCAAACCACTATCGGATCCGTCGTTGTATTCAACGAATATTGCTCTGTAATATTGAAAAAATCTAAGTGTAACTTCAAGTATCATCGTCAATAAATTCTATGTCTAATACTTCTTGATGTACATGTATATAATTTGAAACATGATAATTTCTCATCAAATAAAGAAAAAGATAAATTTAAATGATTCGAGTTATCATTGCTATCTTCTACTATCATCACGTCGCCATCAGCTCCAACCGGTGTATACAATGTATTAATACCCTTGTCACATCAGCGCGGATCTCCCATCTTCTCCGATGCCTGTGAGAAATCGCCCCTAGCGATCGCGCTCCATTTGCTCTTGTCGTGCAATCCTATTACAAATGTCGTTTGCAATTCTTATACAAATCGGTGGCATTTCATTTTATTACAAACAGTGCCGTGAATTTCTTCTTATTACAAACTTTTCCGGTGGCATTTTCTTTTTATTACAATATTATGTTTTAATTATTTCACATTGTTGTTCATAACATGCTCAGGACCTGTAGCAAAGAATTTGGAAGAAAATGGAAACCAATATCAATCGGAATATATTTATACTTAATTAAAATTCACTTATCTCTATTTTTTAAATAACTCTATTTGATTAGTATTCTAAATATTAAAAATATTTCTTTTTCTTTTAAATGAAGCAAATAACTTCGGCGTACATACACATCTATCTTAAACTTCCTATAAATTTCAACATTCCTATAAATTTCTTGTATCTTTATATCTCATTTTTAAAACTCAATTAAAATATCAAGCCATATACGAGCATATACAAAAATAGAAAAGCAAATCAATAACAAATATACGTAATTTATTAAAATTCCTTTCATGTAAAAATAGTAAAAGTTTGAGTTATTTATAAAAGAAAATATCTTTAAACGTCATAAAATTAGTAGTTAAGCATTTGAATGTAAACAAATGCCTTTCAAAATTTAAATTTCGGCAGTTTTGTAACTGCCAGTATTCATCCATTTTGTAAGCAACAAATCATTTCGCCAGAGTCGACCTCTGAATCACTCCTTTATTTTTTATAATCCAGTAAATGCCCGATAAGTGACCTTATATTGTACTACTTACTTATTTTACACTTGCGGAATCTTTGGTCCTATTTACATTAAAGATGATATGCGGTCGGAGACCACATCATGATATCAGTAGGTCATAACGTTGTTATTGTTATTTACTTTCCGGGATTGGCCGGGCCCGAGTTTTCGATTAGTATTATAATTCATATTTAATCTCGGGGTTGTGCTCCTATATTGGATTAGAGGGGCCCAGCTTCAAGCCTTGCTATTCGGACTTAACTAGGCCCGACCCGGTTTATTTTATGATTAATTTTTGTTCTCGGGTCTGTGCTCCCAATTTAGACAGGAGGGGCCCAGATTTAAGCTATGAGGCGTGACTGAGCCCGACCCGAGTATTTGATAATTTTATGATTAATTTTTGTTCTCGGGCCTGTGCTCCTATTTTAGACAGGAAGGGCCCAGATTTAAGCTTTGAGGCTAGACTTGACCAGGCCCGAGAATTTGATAATTTTATGATTAATTTTTTCTCGGGCCTGTGCTCCTATTTTAGACGGGGGGGGGGGGGCTATATTTAAGCTTTGGGACTTGATTAGGTCTGACCCGAGTAAAAGATAATTTTTTGATTAATTTTTTTTTTCTCGGGCTTGTGTTCCTATTTTAGACAGGAGAGGCCCAGATTTCAAGCTTTGGAGCTTGACTGGGCTCGGCCCGAGCATTTGATAATTGTATGATTGATTTTGTTCTAGGGCCTGTGCTCCTATTTTAGACAGGGGGTGCCCAGATTTAAGCTTTGGGGCTTGACTGGTCCCGGCCCAAGTATTCGATCATTTTATTATTAATTTTTGTTCTCGGGCCTGTGCTCCTATTTTAGTGAGGAAGGGCCCAGATTTAAGCTTTGGGGCATGACTGGGCCCGGCCCGAGTTTTCGATAATATTATGATTAATTTTTGTTCTCGGGCCTGTGCTCCTATTCTATACAAGAAGGGCCAGATTTAAGCTTTGAGGTTTGACAGGGCCCGCCCAAGTTTTCAATAATTTATTTTTATAAGGAATCTTTTATCTCTTGTCTATACACCTATGTTGGATTATAAAGCTCCTTTGTTATCCGGGTTTGAATACATCTGAGCAATTTATATAATGAAGATTTAAGCTCGGGCTTTTTTTGTATTGAAACGGGTTTCTATAATACGTGGCCAAATCCGGTGAATATCCAAGCAGTCCTCAGTCATTTATTTCTAAGTTTAGGGTTAGGACTGGTTTTATATCTCCAGGTTCCATATAAATTAGAGTAAAAAGATAGAGCAAATAGTGAATATGTAAGAGAAGTGAGTTTTGTATCAGAAGGAGCATATCTTAAACATAATATTAACAAAATAGTTAAAAATTTGACAAAATTATTTTTCACATGCAATAACTAAAGAATTTGATATTTATCAAATGTTTATATATCGATTTCAGAAAAAGATAACACAAGAACAAAATTTAAATTTATTGACTTTTTTATAAATGCCTTGAGAGAAGAAAGTCAGAACGAACCACTAAATTGATTTTAAATATAACTATAATTCATTATGTATATTATTAATTAAAGTATTATTTTTCGCCAATACTTGAAATAGTACTAGCTGTATTGATTTCTGAAACCGAATTTATTAGTTTCTTAAATATTGATATAATTCTTCCTGTCTCACAGCATTTTTTACTTTGAATGTAAGAAAATTTATCAAGATTTAGAAAATAATTAAATACATGAAAATTTATACTAGTTTACTACGAAATATCCAATTGACTCTGGTTAAGTATTTTAAGAACAAGTAATTAATTATTTCCTGCTGCCATCTTAAAATATAATAAATAAGCATTTTAAATTTTTGTAAATTTATAGCAAATATTTTTCAAAAATATCAAAATATTAAAATGACTCGCAAAATGAAAATGAAAGGACTAAGTGCTTATTAATAATATTGATTTCTTATAATTTATATTTATAAATATACTAGTTGAATTTGTCATATTTTAAAGATATTATTTGAGAATTTATTCAAAAATACCATTTTCTAAAATCTGCATTCTTAAATCATGCATTATTTTGCATTTCAAAATAATATATCCTATTCATACTTATTAATTAAATTTTTTAGTTTTCAATACCATTTATATACTGTATACTACCTGAAGTTAGCATTTCCTATGTATTAACTTTTATTAACTATCATCCAAGTCATATCACAAAAAAAGATTAAAATAATAAGTGATGACAATGACTAAATAAGCAATAACTATTAAATACCCATAGCCCCATCACAAAAAAGTATAAAACTAATAATTGTAATGGCTATGATTAAATTAACACTAACTATTAAATATCCATAGTTCCATCACAAAAAAGAATAAAACTAATAATTGTGATGGCTATGATTAAATAATTAAAGATTGATACAGATTTCCATATAAATTAAACAAGAAAGATCAATCATGCTTAAAGCATTGATTATGAAACACTTTCCAACTTCAATGCAATTTTATTTAAACAAGTCTAAAATGCAATACATTCCTCGGCAATATTTTAAAACTTATTACAATACTACATTAATTTATTATATTTGAAAACTTAAACCTTCATTGAAAAAAATGAACTTCATTCAAATGACGGCATTCAAACATAAATTGCCTGGTTTAAACATCTTTCAAATGCGATACATTCCTCGGTACTATTTTTAAAAGTATCATAATACCACGATAATATATAATATTTGAAAACTTCATCGAAAACAACTGAAATTCATTCACATGACGTCATAGGTAAAATTACACGCCTGGATCTCTCTATAAAAACAGAATTTCATTCATAACATTTTCCCATTCATTTCATTCATCACAATACTATAATAATTTCGAGGCTGTACGTACTCTCTCTAATTTAAAATCTCTAATTTCGAATAATGTTTTAATCCCTTTTATTACAAAATATTCTACCTGTTTCTAATTTTCTACAGAGTGCATCTACATATAAATTGCCATAGTGATACGTGCATTCGCACCCCACAGATACACCCACACAGGGATGGAAATATTTTCCAAAATGTTCGAAATGTGTTCATGATGTCTTTAAGTGTATTTTTTCGTCTAAATGTCGTGATTATCCGTGAACTTCCTCTATACAATAGCATTAGAAAATAATAAAATGATTCTTTAATGGAGTCAATACTGAATGAATTTAATTCTAATCTAAGAGATAACATATTTAAAAAGTATCTATATGGTTAATTGTAAGTTATATATGCGCTTTTTTAATTTAATCAATATTGAATTAATTGAATTCCAATCTAAGAGATAATCCATTTAAAACGTGTCTCTATTGCTAAATCGTAAGTTATATATCCTATAAAAAGATAAACCAAATTGCGGGATTATTTTCTCTTGGTGTGACTGTTATAGGAACCTTGAGAGAGAGAGAGCTCCTTCGCTGGCGATGAAACGACGTTTGGCAATAAAACGGCTTTTGGCGTCTGATTTGAAAGAAGACTTTCTGGCTTAGTATACTTTTTGACTTTCCGCGACGCTGTCCCACCCGTAAGCAAAAGGTTAAACTATGGAGAGACATTTCTTATAACGCCCGAAAAGGTAAATTAAGAAAAAAATAACTGCGACTTAAAGCTGCTATGTGTGATTTGAAGGCGGCTTCGGATTCTTCAGCAGGATACCCAGACCTGAAAGTACAGCTCCTGTCCTGAAGGAACTTATCGTAAACAATTTTGAGATTTCATAACTGTTTTGGAGAGGGTTTATTATTATTTTATTTATTTATCTTTCTGCACTTAGAGGAGTTTGTTAAGATGAAGTAATGATCATGTAAGATTGATTAAAAATAAATGTTTCAAAGCTGTTATTGGAGGTGGGACGATGCTTTACAGCAAAATGTTCGAAATGCCAAATGATAGAAAAATATGCGTAGCTATGAGATAGACACGTTAAATGTGGTCGTTAGGTAGATATATTTAAAAGAAGAAAGTGTGCAATTTCAATTTCCCCAGGTTTGCTACTTTAGGGGTGGCCCCACACCAAAATGTTCGATTTTCCAATTACGTGAAAAACGTATTCTTTTGAGTGAGATAAAGACTTTGGTATACCAGTCTGTTGTTGAACCAAAAATCCCTAGAAAAATCGAATTTTTTAAAATTTTTCATAGAAGAGGTGCATTTGCAAAACGTTTCGTCAAACGTTCGAATTCCGAAATAATAGGAAAACATACGTAACAATAAGAGAGATGCCTTACATTCGATGCACGGTAGACAATTTAAGAGACAGAAAGTGTACAATTTCAGTTCCCTTTTACAATTTCACGGCCCTCTTCACAAATATTAGAGCATATATATAATAAATTGTTTACAAATTTATCAACAGTATTACAGAAAGTGACAAGAAACTAATAAATGGCTTTACTCACCTATTGTGTTTTTCTTTACATTTATGATTATAAAAAAACATATTTCTCATTTGTTTTAATATAACATTTGTATACATACAACGGATAGTAAATAATTAAATATTTTCATTCTATTTGTTAAAATATATGTCAGAATATATTTTAATTATACTTCAAAAATATCTAAAACTAACCTCAAAATTTTAGCTACATAAACTGCATTAAAATTAACTGCAATTTTTAAATAAACGAGGAAATAAAGAAAATGTGGTTTTAAAATGTAAAAAACACATAAATTATAATAGTAAAAAGTCTTATGTGGACGGCACATGACTTTATTTATATAATGCAATTAATTTACTTCTTTTATAGTGAAAAAATTACGAAAAGATCCACAGTAAAGTGTATTTAACTTTGAATTGTATATTTGGCGCTTGCGGATCACAACATGTAATACAATTTCAAAGTACCCAATTAACTTATATTTCACGCACATCTAAATTAAGAATATTGTGACCATCCTCAATAAACACTATAGTCTATATATCAAATATACGAGAATGATCTTAGCAAATGTATCGCATAATATTACAAGTGATAATATGAAAAGTGAACATTTTTAATTCTATGTGATTATTTGATAAATTTATTTGAAAAATTTGTAATATCTCGAGAACGGTTCATACTAACGTTCTAGTTTTTGTATAAATCGTTTTATAATAAAAAATTACATAAGAAATGTTTATTTACGTATAACTTTATTGAACATTTTGATTTTTTGACGATTTTTTCAAACTTTCATTCGAAAATTTAGGGGTGTTCTGAATATTTGATTGTGTTTAAAAATAATAGTGTTCCAGTAAAAAAAATAGGCATTCGGATTGCAATTTATGTACCAAATTGCGTTCAAATTTCATCATTTGTTCGTGCGATATCGTCTTCACAGACTGACTAACATACACATACCCATACTTTCAAACACACGCAAACACACACACACACACACACACACTATCACACACACACACACACACTATCACACACACACACACACACTATCACACACACACACACACACACTATCTCACACATATACACACACACTATCACACACACAATCACACACAAACATACACACAGACATCACCTCAAAAACGTTCGATTCGTATTTAGGGATGTTATTCGAATTTTCAACCCCGTCACAATACTTTCCTTATTCATCATACTATGTATATAAGGAAAGTAATAATCGATCCATACTTACACAACCCGCTTAAAAAGGAGGTTCGTCAACCAACTACAGATGGCAGCATCGTGGTATTGATTTCGTTCCTTTCAACGCTCTTCATTGCCACAATTTTGCGAACATCCGTGGAGACTGACACATGCAGCTCTTGCTATTGCTATACTCCTACCAGTTTAAAATCCTTCATGTTGGCTTCGTGTACGACTGAATGTTGTTGAGACCCAGACCGTCCGACCTACCAGAAAGGTGTAAGCTAACCGTTTGGACGGCCAGGAAGTGCCACCCAATTTAGACCAGAACCCAGTGGGGGAGGCATCCACAGGGACTACCCTCCTTCCCCTACCACCATCCTCTCGGAAGGACTTGCGGATCCACATATTTAAGGTGATCATACTCCGCATGAACACGGCGGCAATTGTGGCAGCGTGCAAATCCAGCGCGCAAACCACCGGGCTACCACGCCCGAAATGTGCCAACAGCAAGCGGTGTTCCCAGGTGGTCACCCACCCAAGTACTAACCGCGCCCGATGCTGCTTGACTTCGGTGATCTAATGAGAACCGGTGTTTTCAGCATGGTAGGACCGTTGACGTACGACTGAATGTTGTTGTTGTTGAAACCCAGACCGTCCGACCTACCAGAAAGGTGTAAGGTAACTGTTTGGACGGTCGGGAAGTGCCACCCAATTCAGACCGGAACCCAGTGGGGGAGGCATCCACAGGGACCGTACTCTCCTTCCCCTACCACCAACCTCTCGGAAGGACTTTCGGACCCACATGTTTAACGTGATCGTACTCCGCATGAACACGGCGGCAGTTTTGGCAGTGGCTGGAATCGAACCCGGGCCTACCGAGTGCAACTCCAGCGCGCTAACCAATGGGCTACCGCGCCCCGTACGACTGAATGTGTCGATCTTCGGAGATTCGCAGAATTGCGACACATAACAAGTTTCCTTGAAGTCGTAGCAAGTATCGGCCCTTCCACGGTTAGAAGAGCTAAAAACGGTCATCTGCAATAGAAGCGCGATTCTAAAAAATAATTATGCTAGACATTACAACTTCAGAAGCCGTGTTTCTTAGTGACTACTGAGATCCCTACTGCACGATTTAGATGTGCAATGATGCATGTTCCATTGTTGCAAATAATAACAACTTGCTATTCAGATTTCTCGAACAGTCAGAAAATCGAATGCGCATCCACACATGAATATTGTAGTCAATTTTTAAAACAAAAAACGCTTCTAAAAGAAATGATCTAAGCAGATTTGTTGGAGATGAAAAATAAAATTGTTTTAGTTCAAACGAAAGACGACACCAACAGATCATGATTTGAAGAGGGTAAAAATTGAAATTTATAAACGGTTTTGGGCTATAGTTGCTTTAGCTTACGATTGTATTTGTGGCTTATTTTTATTTTCAATTTGGTGTTCAGTTACAAAGTTCGGAGAAGCGGAAATAAGTTGATTTTAAATTGCGCTTACCTCTGTATTTTTTGACATATCGAAAAAGACTTTTAGATGGAAGAAACAAAAAAAATATTTATTGAAACGTAGCATACAATATTTACGCCTGGAAAAGCAAATCTGCAGTTCAAAGCATCTACTGCTTGATATAATTCGAATAAATACACTTAGCTGAATTTTACTTTTATGGGATAAAAATATATGCAGAAATACATTTATGCTATAAATACATTTTTAACTACATATCATAGGATTGGATGCATAAAATTGGGGTACATAGAAAATACTTGCTGCTACTGCAGGTTCTATTTATATTCCATGCTGAGGAGCTGAAGCGTATATAAAAAGCCCGAAACCGGTCAATGGATGCTATTATGTTCAATGGGAGCGTGATACGAGCTTCGGGATCTTATACTAGGCGAGTTCTCTGAAGACCAAGCTGTGTAAAATTATGTAAAATATTCATTCCCTTCCGTACGTCTGTAGCACTTTCTCTCCTAAAATCCCCAAACACTAGCAAAATGAGCACCTCTCTTAATCAATGTTATTAATTACTATACGATCCCTAACAAAACATAATTACCATACGACCCTTACGAAAATGCAATTACTTACGTATGGAGTTACTTCTCGTCCATTTAGAAAACCGCTTATGACTGAATACCTGATAATAGTCAGTTTTAAGTTCTTTGAGCTTTAAAAAAATAATAATAAATAAGACAGATATTTTTTACAGTATTTATTTAGAATATAATCTGTTCTCCATATTTTTTAACAAAAGGTATTTTTAAGCAATGTTAAATGTAGTTTAAGCTTCACAAAAATGCAAATTTATAATTTCTGTCACTGTCCCCCAATGGTGAATTGAGTTTTCATCGCCTGATTGAATCAGTAAAAAAAAAAAAATCTGATGTGTGCAGTACATGGCTTTTCCTACAGACTCAAATTCGTGTTATCTTTAAATTGAGTTTAATGGCACAAAATAAAATACATAATTATTTGAAATGACACTGAATTGACTCTTAATTCAATTTTCGTTTTCATTTGGTAAATGCCACCAGGTAACTGCAACTTTGATAACTGCCATAACTGTAGTAGGGTAATCCATAAGAAACTTACCTACAAAATTTTATGAAATTGGGTGAAGTAGTTTTTGATTTAGAGTGGATCCATATATTGCGCATAGAAATACACAGACACACATACACAGATACAGACACACAGAGAGAGAGACAGATATACACACACACAAACATCACGCTAGAAATAGTTTTTTCGTGTTCCAAAGGTCCCAAAACGTGTAGATCCTTCGAAAATTCGAGTTACGATTTTCGAGATGATTTCAATGCTTCCCCTATACATTACAATGTATTGCAAGGAAAGTAATAACGGAAATAAATGAGTGGCGCTTAAAAAAATTACAATTTTAACTTAAAAAAAAATAATTTTATCGATATTATTTTGCGAAATCACTGATACACGTTCGTCCTTGAGAATCGGGGACACTATACGGTGTCGTACGAAAAATCATCTGTTTCATCCACCAGATGACTACAGTGATTTTAAATCAGTTAAAGAACAAACACTATTTAGAGTTTTGTCCCGCGTCCGAAGTTTTGGAACTTCGAGTAAGAGGAAACCACAATTTTATGACTCATTTATGGTGAGTATATTTATTAGCTGTGATGCATGCCACACACATATATTGATTGATACGAATAAAAACTTTTTTGGTGAGCATATTTATTTATTAGCAGTGATTCGTAGCGTGCATATAGTTTTGGTTGATATGAAGGAAATTTTTAAAATACTATGTCCTCTGTTAGTGCATAAAAATGAGTTACGCTTAGTGCATACTTTGTTTCCCCATATTAGGTTTCGATTTCCGTGCAGCTCAACAGACCGATATGTCATTCCTGTCACTTTCATTTCTGACATGGAAATGCAATAAATATGTGGAGATCGGCTGTTTTGATCCAACATCGATCGACCATATTGGGGATCACAACTCGAACAAAGATAACTAACCTTACTTAACTTAGGATATTTAACCTTTTGACTAACCTTATGGAATTGAGGTACAGCAGTCGTTGTTCCGGATTCCAGCCTGAACGAGCTTCAAAACAGCCGGTCTCCACAAACATATGCATTAAAATCCAATTAATCGTGACAAACAGCTCTGTCATTCATTAGAAATCTTAAAAAACAATTCCAGAAACTTATTTCAGACAAAAATTTCTCGAAACCATGAAGATAAAAAAAAACAAGAAGGATCAATCATGCATAAAGCATCGATTATGAAACACTTCCCAACTGAAATGCAATTTTATTTAAACATCTCTAAATTGCGATACATTTAGCGGCGATATATTTTAAATTATCACAGTACTACAATCATTTATTATATCTGAAAACTTAAAGTTTCATCGAAAAAAATGAACTTTATTCAAATGACGTCATCGAAATATAAATCGTCTAGCTCTCTATGTAAAAGCAATAAATAGTTCATTCATACAGTTTTATTCCATTCCTTTCATTCATCACAATGCTACAATAATTTAATATTACAAACTCTAGAGCTAAATAATTTTGCGTTAAAAAAAATTTAGCAATTCTTATAAAATTCATTTTACAGTCACTTGCTTACATTCTGCATCCATAAAAGTCAGGCTTCGTTGTAGAAGTAATCAAAATTTGATGATCATTTAAAATAAAAAAATATTGTAATTGCGTTTGGCGCAGAATATAGATGTACAGAAAATACGCAAAAATAAAGCCGTTTTAGGACGGATGCAACATTTAATATAAATTTAAAAGAACTTTAAAAATCACGATTTTTGCACTCGGAAAAAAAGACGGATACCCTATTTTAGTTTTAAGTGGGTCACGTGATCTCTTCATATAATATGGGTGTAATCGTTATTATAATTTTTATTTAAAAATCTACCGAACATATTTTGCTGAATTTTTTTTATATATTTTATGGGATAATTTGAATATTTCCTACGATTTTGCAAAAAATTTGTGAATTTCAATTTTGCTTAAAAAATGTTTGAAAAATCCAATAGGGCTCAATGTATTTCATTTTTAAATCCAAGCTCAATCCAAAACTAATTGGATAATATTATTAATTTGCATTCCTATATGTCCCACAGATCGTTTCAACAACATACTAAAATTTGATTTCGATAAAGACATTTTTACGGCAGTTATCGTGTGAACTGACAGACAGAATAAATAGTCATAAACATTTTCCAACTATATTGGAAAGTGTTAAAAATTGGGAACTTAAAAATTGACAATTATCAGATATTTAGCTATATTTTTCTTTCTTATTTATATCCACGTTCACCAACCATACCGTAGTGTTATTGACATCGAATTAGCATTCCGTATAGAGGAAAATTAAGCATTTTTGGCTGAAATAAAATGATTTGTTTTTACTCGCATGCACAATCCGTTTCAAAATCTCAATGGCATTTTATTAATACCACGTGAAAATAAATGAAATTGAAAGTGTCATTGTGTGAAAAACAAACGTGTTTTTTCCCCTTAAATAGAATAGGCTAGATCCATGGTAATAATGTTAATAGTTTGTTTATAGAAAGTCAACATATGTAATAATAACGTAGTAGCCCATCACAAAACTATAGATAGCATTTCCAAAGCAAATCAATTTAGACGTAAGTGCGATCAATAATCTATACGCGACACTAAAAACTTAATTTTGGATTTTATATCATTAAACAATTTTGATGCATATACTTACAGAACCCATCTACAAGGGGTCTATTCAAAGTCACGATAGTGTTCCCATTCCTGAAATTCCCCCTTCTCATGAAATAGTGGATATCATCAGGAATTGTAGCAAGAAAGTTTGCTAGATTTACCAGCCTTTGAGGTTCAAAAATTGTTGCATGTAGAAAGTTTTCCTGCTGACATTGCAGATACCAGATGTTCTAAGCGCACGAGAGCATGAAAAATGCAAAGCCTGTCCATGGGTGCTATAATATGCAATAGGAGCACGATCGTAACGTAGTACATATTACTTTCCCTACAGTACATGATAATGGTTAAGGAAAGTATTGGAATCGTTCCAAAAATCGATAGTTTTTGGCGGATCTGCACGTTTCGAGCACCCTATAAAACCGGGAAAACTATTTTTAACGTGACGTCTGTGTGTGTGTGCCTGTGTTTCTGCTTGCGCGGGCGTGTGTGTGTGTGTGTCTGTCTGTATGTGTGTGTGTGTCTGCGTGCGTGTCAGTGTATGTGTCTGTGCGTCTGTTTTCTGTCTGCACAATGTCCACTCTAGCTGAAAAAGTAATGGATTCAATTTCGCAAAATTCGGTAAATAAGTCGCATGTGGATGACCTAGGTACTGACTAGATTTTGGTACGATATGGGAAAAAATCTGCCTGTTTTGCAAAATGACCGGCAAAAATCAAATGTATCCACTCTAACCGTCATACTATATGACCCAATTTTTCAAAATTTAGTAAATAATTAAGTCATTTGTGCGTTATCCTGATTAGATTTTGGTATCATTCGGTAAAAAAAGACATGCCTTTTTTTTGCAGAATGACTCACAAAATCCGTCAAAATGTTCAATAAAAGACCATGTATGCTCTAATATATCAATTCAATACTTATTTTATGCGTAATTTTTGATGACGAAAGAAATAAGATAACCCCCATAGGCTCTAGAACGAACTGTTCTCGAGATATTTTAGTTTTTCGCATTTTTGTCATGTCGCCTTTGAAAATACATCCAGCTGCTAAAGGAAAACTTGAATGAAAAGTGCGATTTCAGTGTCATTTCAAAATGTTATCCATTTTGTTTTATTATTATTATTATTTTTTATTTCGATGAAACTTAATTTAGTGAATTACGAAAGAAAGAAAGAGAAATTACATTTATGTCTGCGGGAAAAGTCACGTGATACCCACATCCGATTTTTTACAGGACTCTTTTGGGAAATTTATTCGAAAACGTGTTATTTCTCGAGTATAGTTCATTCTCGAGTTCTAAAATGAGTGTTTCCGTGAAAAAAGAATAAGTTTGCAGTTATGTTAACGAAACATCCTTAAAGTAGCATACATTTAATCACCATCAAGCGAAGTTAAATTGGGTACTCTTGGCGATTTTTTTAAGTCATCATCCATTGAAGTTTTACTTCTATGAGAATCAAAAATTATTTAAAACCGTATTTAGTATTGATAAACTTTACATGCTCGTTACATATGCTCGTTACATATTCCAAGATCATTTCCTTGCAAAGTCTATAAATTAATCCATGCGTAAAATTATTTACTTAATCAAAGTTGAAGTTAAAGTCAGACTTTGTCTTCCATATTTTCTTAACCGGATCTCCATGTTCGTCGTTATATTTCAGCCCGCGCAGAAATAATATGTCCTCCAATCGATGTAATAATGAGCAATTTAATTATCATTAAGATGATGTTAATCTTCTAATATTGATTCGGCACAAATGTTTAATAACCTCGGCGCAATATAAATATGAAAAATAAATGAGTCAGTCGTCCCACCATTATTGATTTTTCACAAAATGGAGTTTAAATACAAGTGACGGTATTACATTTTTTGTATGCAATTACTTATAAAAAGTCAAATCACTTGACTATATTTAATTTATTTGAAAATGTTCATGAAATTTTAACTAAAAAATTCGGAAAATTGATAAATGTACGTATCAATTTCCTCCTGCTTTTTTAATATAAGGATTAATTATGATTTTATTATGATGTTCAAAGAAAACCTTTCAAAACATTTTAATATTTTTTAGTATTTCAATTTCGTATACACTTATTGTATCAAATTTTAATCGAATCGTACTGTGGGGGCATCATTGCGCCATTCACTGCTACAAAAGACATCTCTGGTTATTCTCTCTCCCTTGGAGAATTCTTTTAGGCCTGATGGCATAGCGCGGAATCAGAAATCTAAAGGTTTCGAGTTCGCACCTATCCCCCACCATCGGGCATCAACGTCCCCCTACAATGGCGACCTTGGACATAAGAGCACGCAACATTCTCTCTCTCCAACCATATCACCTTTCTCACGAGATGGCAGTAATACAGATAACGCACACTTTCTTCTCTCCTGTCTTGATTGACTATGACTGGCTTCACAAAGCCGCACGATGAGGTACGATACGCATCCTGGCTCCCGGCCACTCGAACTGCTGCTCCTGCCTTTTCCATGCTGTTTCTTGATTGAAGAAGTGCCTGGCACATTATGCTTTACACTTCGGACTGTGGCTGGAGTATCCTGAGGATATGGTATTAGTTGTACGGATTGCAGGTTGACCAATGGAAATCCTCCTGGAGTGGAGGTGGGGGGTCTTTAATTTCCAGTGTGGGTGGTCTTTCAGTTGCCGAGGTGGGCGGTCCTTACAATGGAAAGAGTTGCACGAGGAGTACTGGAGAACTGCAGCCTGCCGCAGCTGTACAAAACCACAGCAAACAAGTTAAGAATTGTTCTGGGGGTTTTCCTGACTTTTAAGATTTGAGAGGTACTTTATTAACTCGAAAGTTTTAGCCATGGGATCTCTGCCGGATTTTAGTATATTCATGACTTCCCGAAGGAGGCCCTGGATGTCTGTGATTTTAAATACTGTCTCAAGCTCTTTAAAGAATTTTAAGAATTCTAAAAATAAATTAGTACCCTGATCAGGTGTTTTAGTGCTATGTTCAGCTGGCGCGGTGTTCTGCTTTTTGGAGATTCCTTGCTCCATCTCGGCAGGGGACACAGTCATCTGAGCAGGAGCTTTACTGGTTTGTGGAAGCTCATGGAAATTTTCCTCATCACGGAGGGGGAGGGTATTTTTAGGATTTTGGGATCCAGGGTTTTGGCTACGCATTAGTTTACGATAATGTGCGTTTTTTGGGCAGTGCCGAAAGCTGGCGGGGAGAGCCCCACCACAATTTGCACATTTAGCCGGTGTTTGTCTTGACTTTTCGCACGAGCGGGTCTCGTGGCCTTCGCCACACTTAACACACTTGGGCGGAAGAGTGCAATTCTCTGAGGAATGATTAAAAAGCTGACAGTTGAAACACATCGTATATCCTTTACTTTTGAATGCCTGAATCCTAATTCTCATGCTTAAAAGGTTGTCTATCTCATATATCCTCTCCCATCCGGCTGGAGGCAGACTAAGAAGAGGGGGAGGGAGGATCTATCTCGCCTACTTTTAAGTTGCGAAACCCTGACGAGTTGGAAACCCTGGGATGCAATTGCATCCTTCAGGTCTCCAATGTCAGTGTTCGCGGGCATACCTTTGATAACTACTTTTTTGGGTCGCTCAGATTTTAGATTTATTGCACTGAAGGGGACTTCTAATTGGGTTAGATGACTCTGAACTCTCCTGTAGTCCTCAACGGACCCAGGAGTGATTCGAATCACCCTTCTCATCAGCAGTCCTTGAACAGGGAAATCTAACATTTGGTTTAGTCCGATTATGAGGGCTCCCCAATTGCTTAAGGGTCCACATAAAAGGAGGAGACTTTACTGGATTTGGGTCATTTTCTGTGCTATCTACCTGGTTTTCCAGGGGCTGAAAACTGTTTTTAAGGGAGGCATGGCCTCGGAGCGCTTAGTGGGGCAAGTCCCCTTGCTTGGCTTCCTGCGCTTATTGCGCGGAACTTTGAAGTTTAAGCCAAAACTGCTCCTGCCTTCGAGTTAGTCGAGTCATCTGGGTTTTCTACGCCTCCTGACTATTCAGCGACTGAGTTTCAGCTTGGGGAAACGGTGGGCGTGTTCCGGATGGTCCCCCTCCTCACTGAAATTCGACCGAGCTTCTCGCCCGTAGATATCCTACCTACGTTCTGACCAGGAAGGGGAGTGTGTGGAGGCAGCATTGCGTCACTCACAGCTACGAAAGGCATTCCTGGTTATTCCCTTGGCCTTGGGGAATTCTTTTTGGCCTGGTGACATAGCGCGGTATCAGTACTTTAAACTCTAAAGGTTCCGAGTTCGAACCTATCTCCCACCATCGGGAATCAGCGCCTCCCACCACAGTGGGTTCCTTATATTGTTTACCTAGAATCGTGGTTTTAAAAACGTTCGATTTGAGAGCAGGGGTGTTCAAAATGTATTTACTATAAATTCGAATAAGAATTTTTCAACTCCATTATAATACTTTCTCTACACATTATATATTGGTCGTCGGAGCTGCCGTCGTCGAGTGAAGTCGCCTTTATTTGGGCTCCGGCGACTTTCAACCTTGGTCGTGTGATTTCGCGTTTTAACCTATCGAATCTTGTATTGAAATATGCAGCTCGTCGAATTCTCTATGTACATATATGGATTTTGATAATCGGACCATTTGTCCCTTGGTTATGGACATTTATGTGTTTTAATAATTCTTTTCACAGCAATGGTATATTTATTTTCGTTCTTCAGTGTTAAAACCGGAAGCCTTTTTGGCCCTTCAAACGACGATTCTCATAAACTTTCAACCTTGGGAACGCGATTTGTGCCTCCACAGCTTCGAGCCATATCTCCATTTAAAGATAATATTATGAACTTTACTGTGATGTGAATTTTACAGCTATTCGAGTTATAGTTTTCAAATTAAAAACTCTTCCATTGGATCCGAAACGTCATTTTTCAAGAATTTTATTCCAGCCATTTCACAGTTCCTGAGCTCCTGATGCCTGAATTCTGAACGGATTTCGTAATAATCAATATCTTCGTGATCCTTATTTCATCCTCTTTCCAATCAACTCTTATGCCCATAAGCTACCATCATTTCTAAAGAAGTTATGAATTTTCATATGCCATCTAATAACGAAATTTTTGCATTTTATACTAGCTGTGTCTTTGGAAATCTTCACCTGATATTTAAACTTCGTGGTCATCCACCCACCTCAAATATGGATGGAATTCTTCAATCAATACATTGTTTTAGTCGTCAGAATCTTAGCTACATTTCTACTCCTGCATCCCATAACCTGAGACCTGCAGTTCAAGTAATATCCTCAATTTATTGGAACTTCGGAAAAAGTGTTTCGCTTTCAACTTGACTTCTGCCGACGTCCATTACGCTTGTAACCATTCAGTCCATAAATACCTGAATTCTGCATCAATTTTGATATATATGACATCATTGTAACCGGATAAACCTGCTCATCAATTTTGTCTCTACAAACCATATGCTGAGACCGTGTTTTTGTGATCTACCTTCATTTATCTTCGCGGCGTACTCTTCAAGTTTTAGCGCTTGTTCCTGACGTTTCTGATCCCTGGATTCCCGATTCCTGTGTTAACTTCAATCCACTCATTCTATAATAAACTACTCTTCACGAGCTCTCTGGTGATATTTTGACTCTTTTCTCCGGTCAATACTCTGCGAGTACTGAATTTTTGAAATAACTTTTTATTCCATTTGTTTTGCGAAATTGTAACTATATATCTCTGGACTCGCACAGCGCTTGAGCCATTACTTTTTATATTTAAAATACTGTTAAATGTGTTAAAATCTAAATTTATATGTTCCTTATACTCACTAATTGTCATTTTATAACTATATAGTAGTTAACTGTTTTTTGGCCTTTCTGTAATATTTCCTTTTATCGAAAAATTGCATATCCCGTTGCCGTGTCATTCCTGTCACGGCGGTAGAACCAACCCTGTGCATTTGGTAAAAAAAATTTCTGCCGTTATTGGAGCTTTCAATTCTTTCCCGTCTGTTTTGGACTTATGCTTTACGTGTCTCGGACTGTTAAAATGGATTTTTTCCTTTTAAAATTCTTTTAATTTAGTTTAAAAATTTTAAAATTCTGCTTTTTATCATTGCATATTCCTGGAACTTTCATACCTTTTATTCAATTTTTAATTTCTTTTTGCCGTATGTATCCTTTTATTACAGACTTGGTCTCGCCCACTGCTCGAACATTATGTTTCGTTACTTAACTTATTTAACATTTGTATTTAATTCTGAATTTAAATCCTTACTAAAACGTAGCCTTCTGCGTTCTATATTCTTTGACAAATTTTTAATTTTTCTTCACACTTATATATGGTAAAGTGTTGTGTTTGATCGAACTCGGCTATAGCTAGAGAACCTTTTTTCATATTCTGTTTCCTTCCTTAAGGGGATTTTAAAAAAATTTATTTAAACTTTATTTACAGGCACTTAAAAATGTCTCCATACACATTCTCTTTTTTTTTTACTTTTTTCTGTGTTTTTTCTTTTTCTTTTTCCCTGTTAAAACTTGAATTCCTTTACGCTATTTTTCAGCGACAGATTATACTGTTTTGGAACGTTTTAAATATTTAATTTGCACTCAAGGGTTTTTCTTGTTTACCCTTTTAACACTGTTAACTTTGTTCATTTACAAATCTTTTTGCGTTTTCGCATTGCAAACTTTATAACACTTGTTCATTCTTTAGCCTAAACTCTTAACTTTGATATTTTCCCTTATTTAATAAATTTAATTACGTTGAATTTAACTTTCTTCCTGCTTCGGATGTTTCCAGCCTTGACCTTGTGTATTTTTTGTATTTTTGTATATTTTTGTGTACTGTTGTTGTAAATCTCTTTATGGTTTTCTCTGTTTTGTTTTTAATTATTATTATTTTTTTTTTAAGTTCTGGTTCACATTTTTTCAGACTTTGTCTTAACCCTTTTGTCTTCCTACCTTGACCCTTTTCTTTTTCTGCATTCCCTTTTGTATTTTGTGTTAGGGTTTTTTCCCTTCGGGGTTTTCCCCTCTTTACAATTTTTTGCCTTTTGTCTCTCTTGTATTGCATTGTATTGTACTGTACTGTATTGTATTATTTTTATGTTTTGTTTTGTCGTTGCCAATCTTTTGCTTGTCTTGATGTAACTACTTGTGTTGTGATTCAATTTTAATTTGTAATGTAATTTCTTGAATCTAAAATAAAGTTCCCGGCCACACACTTAGCAACAGTAAGTCTTCGGGTCTGTCGTGTGATCTGGGTTTTCAACACTTCAACACATTATATATTGTATGTATTTAAATCAATGTAAAAAAAAATGAAGTAAGTCTTTCGCGGCAAAAACTGCAATTCTTATTGATGGTTGGAACTGTAGATTTTATATGTAGGAGTGGTTTGATACATTGGGAGATGTAATACATGAGGAGTGATGCATCTACAAGATTCCACAACAGATTACGCCCTATATTCTACAAATAAAATATACTTAAAATATAATTTTATATAGGACAGCCATGTAATCTAGATCTAGAATACAAATTACCACTAGATTCTTCCAAATTCTGCTTATTTGTTTTCGATTCTTGAAAAAAAATTGACATTTCTTTTCTATTTGCATTTATATTTTAAGATATATTGCATATCATTTGTAGGGACTAAATAGCATATCCATATATTGTTTTTTTACACAAGAAGAATTTGCCTTAAGGCAATACAATTTGAACTCGGACATAGTAACACTACTTTAGTAATATGGAGACGATTGAAATACGATAATATGAGAGATTTGATATATATAGTCATGTAGATCATTTAACGGTAAGAAAAAGTTGAATTTTTAAGATATCCGTCTACGTTCGCACCCATTTTTTTTAAAACAGTTATTACTTTAAATTACTGTTTTTAAGTAAATTGTGTGATAAAAACATGTCTGAAAGTTTACTTATGCGTATCACATTCTTTTATTAATTGGATAATTTCAGGCAAAAAGAGTGAAATTTAACCAAAACGGCAAACATTCTACACAAAATTGTAATACAACGATCTTGATTTTCTCTGGGACTCACGGTATCTATGACAATGTTTTTTGAAATGAACTAAAATCTAAGAGAAATTTTTAATTGAGAGAAAAATACAGGCAATGATATACGCTCATATGGATATTTTTTCCGAATTTTGCTACTAGTTTCCTATAAAAACAGTTGTTAATGAAAAAGTATTTTACCCACATCAAAACTTTCCGTTTAATTTAAAGGTCATTGTCATATGTATCTTAAGTCCAAGATCAAATAAGATTGCTGCAATAAAATTTTGTGCAGTCTTAGCCGCTTTAGTTAAATTTGCTAGGTACCTGTATTACCAAATTTATAAAAAAATATAAATATGATACCTATAACTAAATTAGCAGACATGTTCGTGTTTTTATTTCACAATTTACTTAAGAAACAGTAAAAATAAATAAAAAAAAATAATTGTTTTAAAAGAATTAGGTCCAAAAGCAGGCAGATACCTTAAGCTCTTCAGATAAAGATAGTGATGAGTTTTTGTCAGACGATTGATTCTTTTAAAGTTTCACTTTTTTCTGCATTTTTTTTCAGTGTAAAACTGAATCAAATACGATTTCTTAAAAATTTAAACATGTTCTTCATTCCCTTTGCTCTTTATTAAAAATGTATAAAACCACCCCAATACCAATAGCAACTCTATTATTGGGGAATTTTAATACAATTTCATTTGATCATTGTAATTTCTAAACTTTGAATATTAAGAACTTTGATTAATTTCAAATAATTAATTTATGTAAATAAAAGTATATTTTATGATTTCGACGAAAAATATAATTTACATGAACTTTGCAATAAAAGAATATATATATATATATATATATATATATATATATATATATATATATATATATACACTAAGACAAAAAAAATCGACGAGCTCCGTAAAATAATCCGATAGTAATGAAACTTTACATGCAAACACCTTTCGACCGAATATGCAAATGATCAAAAATTCGCAGCCAATGAATGAATAGTCGGAACTACAGCGCGTTGAAAGGAGCACCATGGTGATATATATAAGGAGCGAATCCCGCTTTCAGGAACAAAATGTGCAGTGGATTTTGATTGCTTTTACGTACCTTGATTATAACAGTGTCTTGCCGGTGAATTCGCGGCCACTACGAACATATGAAGGAGTTTGAAAGAGGGCGTGCGGTCGGACTGCTTGAGACTGGATGGGCACAACAACGAATCGCTCGGCATTTAGGTAGGAGCGATGCAGCAATTAGACGATGTTGACAAGAATGGGTCCGGAATGGTAGATTTCAGCGGGTAGCGAACGGCCTAGAGCAACGACAGAACGGGGAGATAGAGCGATTGTCAGAGCAGCTGTAACAGCACGAGATTCGTCGTTCTCAACCATCCAACGTGTGACAAACACGGAAGTGACCACCCGGACCATTTATAGAAGACTATGGGAGCGGAATCTATACTCGCGGCGCTCATTACGACGCCTACCACTGACCAGTATGCACAATCAACAGCAATTGCTATGGTACCGGGCCCGATCAACGTGGAATTGTTCGGATTGAGAACGAATTGTCTTCAGTGATGAGTCCCGTCTCGAACTGAGTTCCGACGACCAGCGCAGACGTGTCTGGAGACACCCCGGACATCGCCAGGATCCTGCTCTTACTGCCACACACGGCCCAACAATAGGGAGTTATGGTCTGGGGTGCCATTTCGTTTGATAGCCGGACCCCTTTGATAGTCTTCCGTGGCACCATCACAGCAGCGGTACTTTGCTGACATTCTACGACCCGTTGTATTGCCATTCCTTTCGCGACACCCGGGCTAACTTTTCAGTAAGATAATGCCAGACCACACACGGCACGCCTCTCTATTGATTGTTTGCGTGCTTATGACATATTGACGTGCTCACTTTGTGTAGCTCTTTCAGTGCAATAAATTACTGTTCCGAAATTCTAATCATTTCTTTTTCTGTACATCCACATTACATGTACCAAATTTTGTCTCATTTGGATAATTCTTTCTTGGTGCGTCGATTTTTTTTTGTCTTAGAGTGTATATATGAAACATTATCCTCTCCTTTACCTCCTCTATAGTTGTATGCTTTTGATTTTCTGTCAGAAAAGAATTTGCTGTGGAATAAACATTTCCTTTTGCGATCCGAAAGTTTTGTGTCTTAAATATTCCTGTAAATAAAATGTTACACGATAATTACTTCCCAAAAATGTATCTTTCTATACTAATTTTTCGACTGATGGAGTGTCAAATGATTGAACCATTATTTACACTTTTGTTTTCAAACATTTTAAGTTTTACATTTTTTATACAATATGTCAACTAGTTTTTCAATTTCCATTTTCTTTGTCTTCAGTTCTCTTACTCTTCATGACATGATACCATAAACATTTAATAAAGAAAAAAATCAGTTTGAGATTGCCCTTTTTTTCACAGATACTGAAACGTTAAATACTGGGCAAGTATATTTCACGAAGATTTTGTTTCTTAGGGAATAGATTAACTGAGCTATACAGAAAAAAACATACTTTTTTATCAATCCTAGCAACCCACACTCCCAGACATCGGATTATAACGACTGCAACTAAAAAAATTCATAAATAATATAACACCTATCGATTTTTTAGGATCTGGTGTAAACAGAATTTCTAGCTTTTTTTCTTAAACGATAAGATACTAGCGGATAGGTTTTGCTGCACATGCGCAGTATTATTGAAGGCAATTTTGAGTGGGCAGGATTACCGCTAATTGCGTTTGTATGAGCACAGCATCAAAAAGGATTATTACGCGCGACTCTATTCATCGAGTTCTTCTCTCACAGAATGATGATTTTTCCGGGAAAATTAGAAACTCCCTCCCCTCCCCAGCCCCGTACTGTGCCTAGGCCCGTAAATATTACTTCGTTGATATTAATTTTTAGTGACCCCTCCCATATGCAAACAGTTCGTAATTACCTTTCGCGCCAAGAGTTATGATGGTTTGGCTAACAAGAACGCCACAGGGAGATATATAAGCGTTGCCTATAATTACGTGTAGATCTTTCTTTGAGAAATGTAAGTCCATTTAGGTTTCTCTGTTACAGTGTGCTGTTTATCATAATGCATGTCAAATTAAACGGTTGGACAGTAATAAATACCTTGGAGTCATGCATCTATTGTAGCAATACGATCCACAGATTGGATTCGCGTTTTTATATGCTCATTAGCGCACACTAGACGTAATATGATAGGATGCAAGTTATGTAAACTATTACTTCCCATCCGCCCGCTTCAATTTTTTGCGCTTCTAATATCTCCGGGCATATGCAGGCGTTCCCATCAATATTATAAATATTATACGAAACTCTAACAAAACAAAATGACTGTACCACCCCTAACAATATCTTAGAGCTTTTAATAAAACGCATCTGTTTCACGAACAATGAAACTTACTATATTTTAATCACAAAATACTAAATAAATAAATCCCACAAAGCGACAGGAAGGATCGAAGAACTTAAACTTCATTTTCATCTTAATTAATATCACTCAATAGCCAGTCCACAGCGTATCCAAGTTATCTTTATATGCATTGTTACACCCTATTCGATATCAACATAATTACGACTAAATACCTCTAAATTTCATGTGGTTCCGTTTCTAAACCTTATGATAAGGAGAGCACTGCTTCCCATTTTACAGCTGACAGAAAACAGCTTCAGATTTCGAGCAAAACAATGCTGTTGCGCAATGGTCTCATTATCGCTCTAATTAAGACTAAACTTTCAGTCTGTGACGACTCGGCCAGTTACGGTTACCGTTATTAAAATTAAATTAATTCATTACGCTTTATGGTGGCGTTAGGTCGTTCATTATTCTGAATATCAGTGTTTAGAATACACTGTAATGTTAAACCTCGACAAAAGAGTTTTACGCAGCAGTTGATCTCGAATTCTCCATAGAAAATGATGACCGACGACATTCATATATAGTCAGTTAGTTCTTTTATCAGATGCACTTGTTCAATTTGAAGTCTTTTCAAATTTGAATTTGATTAGGTTTATATCTGAGGTATGGCGTGATTATATGGCGTGAAAACAAATAAAATCTCTCTACATTAAAAATATGTTAAAAAATGCCAATATATGTTTTTGGACTTCCTGACTATTCTTAGTTCTGACTATTTTTGGAGTGATGTCCGTCTGTCTATCTGCTTGTATGTATGTCTGTGATCGATTCCTTGTGTTCCGATAGCGACCACAAATATTAATGGATTTTCACGAAACTTTAAATCTGGCATTGCTATTAAAAAATCTAGGACTAAATAGATTTTTTTTTTAATTCGAGTGAAAACTTAGAAATGAATTCGAAATTTTATATTTTATAACATGGCAGCATTGGACAAAATTTAACATAACCATGCATGGCAGGGTTTAATTATAGCTAAATGATTAAGAGACGTAATAGTTTTAATCACTGTTGTAAAAAATAACAGTGATACAATATTTTGTTCGTGGCGTCACTAGCCGCCCTCTTGGTGTAAGTTACCCTACATTGGGTGTGTGGGGGGGGGGGAGGCATTGTGAAGTATAAGATCAATCGAAAGATTTTTTTATCAAGCCCTTCAAAGTGAAGGGTAACACGCTATAATTGTGATCATTTGGACCCATGATACCTATTCTTCAAAAATTTTCTTGTAATATTTGAAAAAAAAAGTTATTTAAAAAATGTATTTTGGTATGAGAAAGTTGAGTTGAGTTACACCCCAGTTAATTTGATACTGTATTACGAACAGATGGCAAAATATAGTTCTGATGTTTTACATATAGGCTATCATGAACCCGTAGAAGAACAAGATGGGTTGGGAATTTTGATTTAGGATAGATTTTTAAATTGTAATTAATAAAATTCTGTATTGTCAATATGAACAAAGATTAAATAGGATTAAGTCGATTTCCAACTTCTCTGTGATGAGTTATTGTCGAGAACGTCACAAAGATGCTCGAGAACAATAGACACACCCTATGACAATTAAACCTCAATATAAGGTATGCTAATTATTGCATTTATGGGCGTAAATTTATTAAGGTTCTTCAAGAATTAATACATAAGAATTTATATATAGTACATAATACATAATATATTATTACATTAATACATAAAAAATATATAATGATAAACAATAATGATAAACAACATAATAGGAACCAAGATAATAAGCAAGAATACTGATAAACAACATAATAAGCACCAAGATAATAAGCAAGAATAATGATAAACAATATAATAAGCAAGAATAATGATAAACAGCATAATAAGCACCAATCAACCAACCAGAAAGCAATATAATAATAAGGTGTATAAAGTCCTACAGAACAATACTTACATATACACAAATACAGTATTAACCTTAAACTCATTTTTATTAAATCATTGTCTTTTAAATATATCATTAAATAATGTTATTCATCGATGAAAGAGGCAGAAACAGAAATTAATACAAGTCGTCAGCAACGATCGGATACAATTAAAATTACATAACGAGGAAAGTGTCACGAAAATATAGTACATAATCTTGAACACTATCTTGAAAAGAAATGTACGTTACGACAAAAAAAAATTCCATACTTAGATCAAGAAACCTCCCTAAGAATAATATTAATATGATCTTGTTATATATATATATATATATATATATATATATATATATATATATATATATATATATATATACAAGGTAGGATAAAAAAGTTCGGAGACTGTGCTGATATCTCCAACCCTGATTGGAGGAGAGGGAAACTATTTTACCGTGGCGTAGAGGCACATGTGACGCGAGATGTGAAAAGGCAGAAGCAGGTCCGCAATGCAGCGTTTTTCCAGAGAATGAGTGTCAGTGAACTGTAGTTGTTCGCGTTCATCGAAAACGGAAATGGCGTTTGAAGAACAACATGCTAATATCAAATTCTGCCAGCGTTTGAGGAAATCGCAGACAGAAATAAATGTTTCTCTCGACGATTTCCCCAACCGCTGGCAGAATTTGATATTAGCACGTTGTTCTTCAAACGTTATTTCCGTTTTCGACGAACGCAAACGACTACAGTTCACTGACACGCATTGTTTGGAAAAACACCTGCTTCTACCTTTTCACATAACGCGTCACATGTGCCTCTACGCCACAGTAAAATAGTTCTCCTCTCCTCCAATCAGGGTTGGAGATATCAGCACATTCTCCGAACTTTTTTATCCTACCTTGTATATATAATCTTGCATAGAAATGCATCTTTCTTTTCAGGTACATTTTTTCAAGGGGGGTAGCACAGGAAGTGAATCTCACCAGTTTCTATTACCTCATGATGTCATTAGTATTTCTAATTAGTTTTGCATTTCCAGGAGATTTTAGTTGCCACTTCCACAGATAAATGTCATAAAAACGTGAATAAAATTAAATGGCTGGAGCATATATAAGCACATCTACTAATTTGAAGTCAGATTTAACCGTATCGATGTAAGTTTGGATGACGAAATATATATTTCCTCGTTATTAGTTGAAAAGGAAAATTTTGCAACATCATAGATCATTAAAATAATGATATTACAAAATTTTTACGAGAAAAAGAAATAATTTTATCTGTAATTTAATCTTTAATCCAAGAGCTTGAAATCCTAATTTTGAAATTAGGATAAATAATTGTTTTTCAATTTGGTTTCGACACTAAAGCAATATTCATTTTATCGTAGGAGTGTAAACGTATTAATGTTAACGTATTAATTCACGGTCACTATTTTAAACACTTTTGGAATTGTCTGTGTGAGTACGTATTTGTGTACGTGGGTGCATGCGTGGGTGTCTGTGACGTGTGGACATTATTTAGAAATAAATACGCTTATCACTAAGATCTGTTAAGAGAAAAATACAAAATTCCAACTTTCTCAATATTTTATATGCTTGAAATGGGATATGTAAGCATATTTCATTACTAATACTAATCCAAAAATCATGTCAAAAATCATATCCCAATTCTAAATAAAACTGGGCGAATTAGAATTTTATACGACTAAGAAATTTTTTCATTTCATTTTGTTGGATTTTTATGACAGGAAATATATAGGGAGGGGAGTGTGCAATTTGCGTAATCGTTAGCCGTGGTTAGACAAGCATCGCGAGCTCTTTGGGCATAGCACACGGGAACGTAGACTGTGACACTAGAGTGGGGATGCAGCTGATTTTATTGCCAAGAAAATGACATTTTTTGTTATACAGGGTGTTTCAAAATGGGTGGCCCGATTTCAAATGGCTGTAATTTTGTAACAATTAGTCGTGTATTAAATTAATTTATATCACGTGAAAAAAGAAATTTCCGAGTTTTATAATGTCACGTTCTGTTACGTTTGTGGCTTTGCAATGGACAGTAAACAGTTGTTTTCGAAAATGTCGATTGTGCAGCAGAAAGTTTTTTACGTGTTGCAGTTTTCGAAATATAAATCGGTCATTACCGTTCAACGTCAGTTCCGTAGACGTTATATAATTGAACCGCCATGTGTTAAGAACATTCGTAAATGGTATCAGCAATTCGAACAAACAGGAAGTGTATGCAAAAGCAACAGCACAGGACGTCCGAATCTATCTGAAGAAAATTTGGAAAGGATCAGTGAATTCTTCTTAAGTAACCCAACGAAGTCAATAAGACGCGCCAGTCTAGAACTAGTAATTTCTGTGTCGACTAGTCGACTATTTGGCGTACTTTAAGGCAAAAATTGTTTATGAAGCAAGAAAAAGTTCCAGTTCGTGCAAGCTATAACGCCAGACGATGAGCTTTAGAAAGACTGAACTTTTTCCATTTCATTCAAGAGATTATGGAGGATGAGGACATTTTTGTTCGATTGGTCTTCAGTGACGAAGCGACTTTTCATGTAAGTGGCAAAGTAAACCATTACAATCTTAGAATACGGGGCACTGCATACAGTAATTGAACATATGCGCGATTCACCCAAAGTTAACGTTTTCTGTGCCATGTCTCGAACAAAGAATTATGGACCTTTATTTTCTTCCGAAAGCACAGTAACTTGAGACACCTACCTGGATATGCTACAGATCTGGTTACTTCCGCAATTGAACGAAGATTCCACTGATTACATTTTCCAACAGGATGGCGGGCCGCCTCACTGGAATTTGAACGTTCGTCGTCACCTTAACAAAGTTCTTCCTCATCGTTGGATTGGTCGTAGTGGATCTACAGATTTGGCATTAACAAACTGGCCTCCCAGATTCCCGAATCTGACGTCGAATGATTTCTTTCTTTTAGGGATACATAAAGAATACTGTGTTCATGCAATCCTCACCCACAAACCTGCATGATCTCAAAAACCGCATTACTGCAGCTGTGGCGACGGTAACACAGGAAGGATATGCTGGATCAAAATAAGTCAAGGCGATAACTTGATTATCGCCTTGACGTTGTTCGTGCAACTGAAGGAGATCACATCGAACACTTATAAATAAAACTTAGACATTATCCCTTTAATTTTATGTATAACTTTTCAATGTAGGTTTGTAAGTTTCAAAATTCAAGCCATTTGAAATAGGATCAATCATTTTGAAACACCCTGTATTACGCGTCGCAAAAGATATAGAAAGATGCGGGTATTTTTGAGTCTATTATAGTGACTACTAAAATAAATTGCTTGAATGCTCAAAACTGTTAACTACTGAAATAAATTGGTTCTACTATAGTGGCTGCTGAAAGAAGTGGCAGTTCACTGCGAGCTCTGCAACTCATGAACTTAAAACTTTTCATAACGGACTCCAGCCACGCTGATATTGCATTCTCAGAAATCGAGTATATGGCTGACGCAAACCGTATATGGCCGGCGCAAAGCAGTTTTAGATTTCAAACCAAAGGATGAATGCTACCACCTAATGATCTCATTATCGCTGTAATTAAAGCAAAACTTATCCCCTGTGATGAATTAAATACGTGCGGTTACCGCTATCAAAATTAAATTAATTCATTAAATTTTATTGTAGCTTGTAGTCGTTCATTATTCTCAATACAAAACGCCAGGCCATCTCAGTTTAGAATACTGTTTTAGCAACGACAAAAGGGCTGTGATAAGATATGATCTGGGATTGGTGTTGTGCGAATAATAGAGTACCCTGCAACATTCTAGTATTCTATCCATTTATCTCGATGTATGTACTTGTGGAGTTGAATGACTCTAATTCCTGATTGTATAAAAATATAAGTGAGTTGAGTTTTTATAATTTTCAACTATTTGTGGACTCTGTAGCATCGCAGTTTAATAGAGTCGTTTGCAATGCATGGATGCTTTTGTCTTTACTCTGTTTTACTTAGGTTGGGTTTTCGGTTTAGGGCCAAACCTTAAAATTAATTTTTAACGCACGTTTACTGAGCCGATTTTCTTGAAATTTTACACGTATTTACGATGAAGACGTACTATTTCATCAAATTTGAGTTAATCCCTCGCCCAGTAAAACTCCCGTTGTTATAATGAGTCCAATTTAAATTTAATTTTCGCTTCTGAATATATATATAATTCTAATGTTGTAAAATAGTTAAAATTGAGTCGTAACTGTAGGCTAGTTTACGCAAAAAGGAAATAAAAACATATCAGAAACGTGTATATCAGCTTACTACACCCTATTTGCTCAGAATTTTACGTTGTGAACGAGTTATTTAGAAGAAAGGGATTGTTTGCAGGACACATTTTGCATGTTAACTGTATTGAAACATTATACATTTAACACAAACATGCAAAATTCAAACATGCAAATGAGAGAGAGAGAGAGAGAGATATCACCTCGAAAATGTTCGATTCGAGTTTAGGGACACTTGAAACTTGTTCTTTCGTCGAAAACTCGAATTCAAACTTTCGACCCCGTCACGAAACTTATACTATTCATATAGGGAAAGTAAAAATTTTGAATTAAGTAGGAGGAAAATTTTAGCAAAATAACCGATTGACAAAAGTGAAACCTTGATAAACAATAAACAATTCGAACTAATACAATTAAACTACAGAGTGGGCAATCATACAAAAACAACCTTAATCCTGTAAAAATAAAGGAAATTTCATCATGATAAGCCAAGCCAAGACGCATCAGTACGGGGTGCCTGTGATAGAGGTAATTTAATCCCACATCGAATAGCAATATGTCGAATTATTGGAATAGCAATATGTTGTTGACGTTAGCACTCCGCTCTTGACGGTGCTATGTTGCAAGATGGTGGATGCTATTACAGGTAGAACTCTGTCTTGGATGGCTGAGTTTGCAGGGGAGGGGGGGGGGCAGAAACACGTGACAGGAAACAGGTAACATCATGACAATGCATGCATGCTATTCTGCATTAAGATCCTTGAAGTTGAAAATGTTTATAAAAATAGCGGTATCTGCTTGCCATAAGACATTTTAATTTGAATGATTTAAAATTTGAATGATGAAAACATCCAACTGCACTATTGGATTCGAAATTATAATACTTCTACCTGAAAAATTCTAAAAACCTTGATTTAAGAAATTTTGTGCTCACTGATCTCATCATCGTACCTTGCTGAAGATCAGCAATGACCGCGCAAACAAGGTCCATGGGTAGTGATATATGTTCAGTTGAGCATTTTCTTTCTTTTATGCAACGCCCATTTATGGTCACTTTTCTGTATTCCTGAACACATAGAATTTTATCACGATGAGTACGAATAAAATGTCTCAATCGTTCCTGGATTCAAAGTTGCAATACTTCTAGCATAAAATTTCTAAAATCCTTGCTTTAAGAAGTTTTGTGTTAATTTATCATATCATCGCCTGCACCTTGATGATGTGCAGCAAAGACCGTGAAACTATGGTCCAAGGGCAGTAAGGTTCAGTAAAGAGCTTCCTTGCCTTAATGCAACGTTTTGTTATAGGGAAGTTTCAGGTTCCTCCAGAAAAAGGGGTCCCCAAGGTACTGAGATATTTGCTAAACAATTTAAAAAGAATCAGCTGAATGTTGATATTTAATTTTATCTTTTAACAGCGAAGGAAAGTGCAAAATGTGTCTCTAACACCAATTTAAACATTCCTATTTATGCCGCGTACTCTCTAAAAATGTGTTTCCTAATCTAAGGTACGCTGAGCCTTAAAGGTACGCGAAAAATCTTTAACAATGCGGATGCAAGAAAGTGATCCTTCATTGAAATCGGATTAATTTCTTTCATTGAGAATGCACACTAAAAATGCATTTTTATTATGAAGGAAAATTTTCAATACACGCTTCCAACTTTAGAGTCTCCTGAACCACTCGATGGTGCACTTAGATCATTATTTATAATATTGTTATTCGAACTCTACCTTGGAGCAGTATAAAATTAAACCGATGACGTCATCATCACGTAATTGTAACTGCTCAATTTGTGACTCCACAAATCGCTATGACTCATTTTAGCGCCGTGCAAAATTCACGCAATGTCCTTAAAGATGCATTTCCGTCCTTGTGTCTAACATTTTTTAAGACAGGACCAATGACGAGGTTAGACTGCCAGTATGAAATTCTTCGTAAACGAGGACTCAAGCTTACACCTTCCTGCTTTTTATTGCATTCATGCTTTTTATCGTCTTCATGCTTTTTATCGCCTTCATGTTTTTTATCGTCTTTATGCTTTTATCGACTTCATGCTGCGGGACTCACTCTGAACAAGGCATGCGTAAAGATTTTTCATATAAAACATTATTTATCTCAAACGATTTTGTGCACTTGATATTTACATTTCGTTATAGCTACAAATATCAACAAATTTAATACATAGAAAAAGTCATTTAAATACCCCCCCCCCCCCCCACACACACACACACACCCGCTTGTAAACAAAAATTTCTCGGCCTCCGTCCGCTCCTTTAAGATTCATCTTGTGAAGACGGGAGCCATGGCAACGCTAGTCCCGTGACGTCACAATTCGTAAAACAATGAGCGCCAACTTATGAGCCAATGGGGTAACGCAATCGAAATCGGAGGCGTTATCAAATGACATACCGCGTATGCCATGTGTAACCAAAACGAGGGGGAAAAAAACTCCTACCCAATATCGTCTTATACCCCCGCACTGTTTTGGGCTTATACCCTCATCACACGATTATTAACGCAGTCTAGTAAACGAAGGGTGGACATAGGCTAGCCGATAGGAGGGATTAAATGTACCCTCCAACAGAAATTTAACAGATCAATTCCCAAAAATTAAAAAAAAAGCTTTAAAAGTAAGTTAAGATTTTCCAGATATATTTTCAGTCACTTTTCATTGTATTTTCCGATATTTTAGATATGCATGAAAATTATATTTTTTTAATTACATATTATGTAAATTTTGATACTTTGTATGAATTTGAATATACTTTCTATAAATTATTTCGCATTTCGAATGCAATACTGTATAATAGTGCAATAACTAGTAACGTAAATTATGTGAAATAAATGTAAATTTAAAACTTCTTAGGTGGCAACTGAACAAACAAACTTTATGTAAAGTTGATATTTAAAAACATTATTAAAGTTTTGAAAATATCTCTCAGACTGATGTAAAATTTATCGGATGTATATATTTTGAAATAAAATGCTAAACTTTATTTATAACTCTAACACAGTAAAATTGTTCTATTTAAATTCAACTGTAAATAAAACTGTAAGTAATTAAACTGTAAATAATTAAACTGTAAATAAACAATTAGTTTATACGTACTTTATCATAAGAAAACGAGTACATATTAATCAGTTTAGAACGTTGGTTTAAAAGATTTAAGTTAACATGTTTTTCGAGTAAATCTTTCCAAACATAAAATTGGAAAGTATTAAGTTTCATTGCATAAGTTACATTTCCGTATGTAATAATATATAACGAATAGTATTAACATCATTCTCGTGAATCTTGCACGTTCCATTCACGAGAAAAGACATATATTTTAGTAATTTTGCATTTCGACGCCAGGAAAATCACCAAATATTAATTAAATGATATTAATTTAATGTGGTTTATTAATGAAATGACAATTGCAGTTGCTTACATACTAATGTTTATGATGTTTTACTAACGAAGTGTTTTATTCATATAAAAAGGTTATTTAAGAATAAAAGAGTAATGAACACTTTAGTTATCGTGTGAGTCTGCCTTGATTCATAACAGAATTGTTATCGAGTACAATAAAACAGAGAATAATTGAAATATTATTTAACATTATTCAATTTACCTTTTATGTTATTTCCTGCGAATGAAACCAACTTTTCTTCAGAAAGTTCTCCAGAAAGAATTCTAAAAGAAAAATGTTATTAATCTATAATTGGAATTAACATCGAAATTTAGATTATGTTATTTAAATTAATAAATAATATAATAAGTAAAACATTAAATCTATTTCATTATGCATTATCAATTAAATTTTTTTACCGTTCTTATAAGATTTAAACCAACTCCTTTTCAGAAAGTGATTTTAATTTTAAATAAAACAAAACTCGTTATTATAAAAATGAAAACTTTAAAAATTATTTTCTAAAAACAAAATTTATCAATTCAGCATACAACAAATATAATAATTTGCATAAAATTTACTACATAAAATTATAATACATTTGAAATGTACAAAATTTCAGCATTAAATTTTAAGTATTTCAAATATTGCATAGATTTAAATTCTTATTTTTTATGAAACATTTCAAAAATTTACAAAATCTTATAAAAATATATTCCATTGAAATAATTGTTTTGTATTTTTAAGATATATTTAAAAATATTACATAATTATAATGGTTTACAGGAAAAGGGTCCAGTAATTGATAATCTTAATTTTGAGAAACGTGGTTATACCGACAACTATATTGTCTTAGTTTTTTAGTTTGTATGTTTGTTTTGTTAGTTTGTGTGATTATTATATATAGTTTTCAGTGGAATTAGGTATCCGTATGCTTCTCAAAACAGGATACGTTTTCATTAGACTCTCGTGTTGCCATTTACAAGAAATTAGTTTATTTTTGTCAACCAGGATTGGGAAAAAAAACTTTTTTTAAACGAAAACAATGATTCAAATAAAAAAAGATCTGATGTGGGCAGCACATGACTTTCCCTATAGCTAAAATATGTAATTAATATATTTCAGCAATTTAAGTCATTTATTTCAGATTTTCACGATCTCTGCGGGTCATTTTACAAAAACGGGTCGATTATATTTTTACAAAGCATACCAAAATCTAATCAGCTTCATGATAACACTCAAGGGACTTAACTACTAAATTAAAAAAAAATTTCATCAGAAAGTATTTTAACAACAGTGCAATACGTATTCAGCTCCTCTAAATTAAAAAAAAAATCTTAATATCTCGAAAAGAATCTATCTTAGAGTAATGGGGTCCGTCTTATTCATCGTCAAAAATTACCTATAAAACATTCATTTAATGGATATATTTGTGCATATGTAGACTTTTATTTTAGATTTTGCCGATTTTTGCGAACCATTTCGCAAAAATAGGCAGATTCTTTTTTCTGAATCATACCAAAACTAGGTATGATTCAGAAAATAGGTATGATTCTACAAATTCAGCGCTAGGATCACCCACCCACACGTGACTTACCTACCAAACTTTCTGAACTTTGGTCAATTAGCTTTTAAGTTAGAGTGGATACATTATACATTGCACACACATATAGAAACGCCACGATAAAAGTGCTTTCGGGTTTTTTTAACACTCGAAACGAGTAGATTCATCGAAAACTCGAGTTGTGATTTTCGACACGATTCCAATACTTTCCCTATACATTACCTATACAGTAGTAAAAGTAAAAATGATTTAAGTTTAAAAAATCATAATTTAACTCAAGGATTAAACAAATGGGGTTTAAACTAGCCGCCTTTCTATCAACCCAAAAATTTTCAAATTGTTTTATATTTTTTACTGTTTTCAGTAATTAATAATGCAAAATTTTTAAGATGAGTTGTAATTATCGTAAAGACATGTTTTTAGAATCAGCCTAAAAGGCTGTACTTGCAATCATTTATCTGTAAATGTTATAAAAAAAATTACATTAATTATTTCTCAGATCTTACGTAATTAGCTCGTCACTATTTGAGTGGAACTGCTTATTGAAATCAAAACAAAAATCAAAAGTACTAAAAATGATATTTTCCAATAAATGTTAATGCATTTATTACTTTCCTTATATACATAATGTATAAGGAAAGTATTGTGACGGAGTCGTATAAGGAAAGTATTGTGACGGAGTCGAAAATTCGAATTCGAGTTTTCGACGGGAGAGCACGTTTCAAGCATCCCTGATCACGAAACAAGCATTTTTGAAGTAATGTCTGTGTGTGTGTGTGTGTGTGTGTGTGTGTGTGTGTGTGTGTGAAAGTGTGTGTGTTAAAGTATGTGTGTGTGTGTGAGTCTGTGGAGACGATAACTGACGAACGAATGGACCGATTCGAACCAAATTTGGTACAAAAATCACAATCCGTAAACACTGGAAGCCTATTGTTTTTATACGTAATCGAATGTTCAGAACCCCCCTAAATTTTCGAATAAAATTTGGAAAAAATCGTCAAAAAATCAAAACCATTAATAATGTTACGCAAATAGACATTTCTTATGTCATTTTTCATTAGAAAACCATTGACATAAATTTTAGAACGCTAACATGAACCGTTCTTGAGATATTGCACATTTTTCAAAAAATTTATCAGAAAGTCATATAAAATGAAAAAAAAACATTTCCTATTGAGAAACATGTTCACTTTTCATATGTAATACCATGCGATAAATTGGGTGACATCATTCTCGTGGATCTAGCTCGTTCCATTCATGAAAAAAGATACTTTGGGTAATACTTTTGTATTTGAACGCCAATAGTCATTTTCTGCTGTATGAACAACTTATTTCTTCGTCCATAACACTTGGCGAGATTTTGGCGACCAATTTGGCGGAAAGTCGCCAACTTGGCGACTTTTTGAAATGTTGCCAAATTTACGAAAATCTCGTCAAATGGATAAAAATAATGCTGAATCAATGAAAATTACGACTAATTGTCGAAAATTCAAATCTTGGAGAGAATATTAGTATCTACTATAAGAAAAACTTATTTTTTTACTGTAAAAGTAGTAAATTAATTACATTATATAAGGAAAGTCATGTGTTGCCCACATCAGATTTTTTTTAGTTGAAACAAATTATTTCAATAATCAGTTATCTGAAAATGTTATAAAAAATCTGATGTGGGTAGTATATAACACACTTTTACAGTAAAATATACGTTATTGTTATAGTAGATACTTGTATTCTTTCAAGTTTTCGTCAATTAGTCGGCATTTTCATTGATTTAGTGTCATTTTTATCCATTTGGGGAGATTTTTGTTAATTTAGCAACATTAAAAAAGTCACCAAGTTGGCGACATTCCGCCAAATTTGTCGCCAAAGTATCGACAAGCGTTATGGACGCAGAAATAAGTTATTCTTATGGCAGATAAATGACTATTGGGGTTCAAATACAAAAGTATTACTCAAAGTATATTTTCTCATGAATGGAACGAGCTAGATCCACGAGAATGATGTCACCCAATTTATAGCATGATACTACATATGAAAAGTGAACATGCTTCTCAACAGTTAATATTTTTTTTAATTTATGGGATTTTATTGATAAATTTATTTGAAAAACGTTTAATATCTCGAGAACGGTTCACGCCAGCGTTCTAAAGTTTATATCAATCATTTTCTGAGGAAAAATTATATAAGAAGTGTCTATTTGCGTAACTTTATGAAAGGTTTTGATTTTTTGATGATTTTTTCAAAATTTCCCTCAAAAATTTAGGAGATTCTGAACATTCGATTACGTTTAAAAACAATAGGCTTCCAGTATTCATGGATTGTAATTTTTGTACCAAATTTCACTCGAATCGCTCCATCCGTTCTTGAGATATCGTCTCCACAGTCTCACTGGCATACACACACACACACACACACACATACACATAGGCATCACCTCAAAAATGTTCGATTCATGATCAGGGATACGTGCTCTCCCGTCGAAAACTCGAATTCGAATTTTCGACCCCGTCACAATACTTTCCTTACACATTATTGTATATAAGGAAAATAAAAATTACTTACATTAATTATTCCTCAGATTTTACGTAAGAACTCATCACTACTTGAGTGGAACTGATTATTGAAATAATTTGTTTCAGCCAAAAAATAAATGTATTAATATTTATTGGAAAATATGATTTTGAGTATTTCTGATGTTTGCTTTAATTTCTTGATATGGAAACTAAAGAATTTAAAATCTGAAGATAATTATCTGTTAAACAAATGAAATTATATTACTTTTCTTATATACATATAATGTATAAGGAAAGTATTGTGACGGAGTCGAAAATTCGAATTCGAGTTTTCCACGAGAGAGCACGTTTCAAGCATCCCTGATCACGAATCGAACATTTTTGAAGTGATGTGTGTGTGTGTCAGTGAGTCTGTGGAGACGATATCTCATGAACGAATAGAGCGATTCGAATGAAATTTAGTACAAAAATTTTAATCCGTGAATACTGGAAGCTTATAATTTTTAAACGCCATCAAATATTCAGAACCCCCTTAAATTTTCGAGTGAAATTTTGAAAAAATCATCAAAAAATCAAAACTTTTAATAATAAAGCTACGTAAATAGACATTTCTTATGTAATTTTTCCTTAAAAAACGATTGAAGTAAACTTTACAACGCTAGCATGAACCCTTCTCGAGATATTGCACATTTTTCAAATAAATGTATCAAAAAATCCCATAAATAAAAAAAAACATATATTAATTGTTGAGAAACATGTTCACTTTTCATATGTAATATCATGCAATAAATTGGGTGACATCATTCTCGTGGATCTAGCTCGTTCCATTCATGAGAAAATATACTTTGAGTAATACTTTTATATTTGACGTAATTAACTGCTTTACCTTTGAAAGCAAAATACTTTAAACGGCGTCATGTAAAAAGCTGCAGATATACGTTAAGATATTTCGTTTGCAAGATACTGTTGAGAAAAGTCAATTTAAAAAAATTGGGAACAGCTGTTCTAGAGATATCATGTCCGGCTTTATCTCGCTCTCTCTATCCTTCTTTCTCTCTTGCTATCCTCTAATCCCTTCTCTTTCCTTACGTTCAAATCTTCCTCGTTATTTCCCTTGTTCTGTCTATTTCTCGTAATCTATTTCGTTATCTCAAACTTTCTCTCTTTGTTTATCTTTGACTTCTCTATTTCTCCCTTTTTTTACTCTCTTTCTTTCTTTCTCCGTCTATCTATCCCCTTCTCTTTTGAAAACTTTCTTTCCTCCTTTTCGGTCTATCTATTTCTTGTCTCTCATTCATTTTCGGTCTATCCCATTTTCTCTCTATTTCTCTTTTTCTGCCTATCTATCTCTTTCTCTCTCTTTGTCAATCGTTTTCTCTTTTACTTTCTCACCTATTCTCTCCTTCTTTAATTCTTTCTTTCTCGCTTTTTCTCCCTGTTTTCACCTTTTATCTTGCTTTTTCTCTCTCGCTTTTTTTTCTCTCTCTCTCTCTCCCTGTCGCTTTAACTCTCTCTGCCTCTATATTGTTTCTTTGCTCCCCCTCTCTCTTTCTCTTTCTCTCACACACACACATTTACACATACACCACTTTAAAATGTTCAATTCAACTTCAGATAGGTTCAAAATATATGCATCCAATAATTCAAATTCAAATTTTCAACTGAACCACAAAGTTTTTCCTTAAAGATTCCTATATATGTTGAGAAACTAAAAAAAAACTTCTATTTTTGTAGCACCGTGAAACTTGGCCTAACGTAATTATTTTTTTATAATTTAGTGTCACGTCTTCCGTGTAAACAACAAAAAAAAACGCGATTGACGGCCTTATTCAAATCAAAACCGTCTTTAATTGTTACTTTTAAATAAGAGTATGACCTTGCCCCAAACTCATATTCTTTTTCAACAAAAGATTTACATGTTATCTCTGAACCATCAACTTATTTGAACCATGAAAGAAATGCCAAATGTTCCATTGTGGCAGACGAGGATTTGCGCAATCGGGTATCTATCTCTTTAAGAAAAGATTGGGGCTTCTTCGGGGTGCTTCAGCTTTAGAACGAGAATGTTTGCAACCTCCTTGAGTCGGTGGGTTAAATGAGATGACTTTGAATGCATGGCACGTCACATGATAAAATTCAGATGATAATTTAATTTTCATGTCCAATAATCAGAATTTATAAACACTCTGGCCTTCATTAAGCACAGAAATAAAGAACTGTTTTTTAATAAAAAATTACAGATTTTAATAAATATATAGAAGGTTATGTTTAACTTTATTTAATTTACCCCAATAGGACAATTTCTTTTTTTACTTTCCTTATATACATAGTATAATTTATAAGGAAAGTATTTTGACGGGGTCGAAAATTCGAATTCGAGTTTTCGACGGAAAAGCACATTTAAAACATCCCTGAATACGAATCAAACGTTTTTGAGGTGATGTCTGTGTATGTGTGTATGTGCGTGTGTGTGTGTGTGTGTAAAGACGATATCTCACGAACGAATGGAGCGATTTGAACGAAATTTAGTACAAAAATTACTGGAAGTCTATTGTTTTTAAACGCAACTGAATGTTCAGAAACCCTTAAATTTTTGAATGAAATTTTGAAAAATCATCAAATAATCAAAACCATTAATAAAGTTACGCAAATAGTCATTTCTTATGTAATTTTTCTTTATAAAATGATTGACATAAACTTTAGAACGTTAGCATGAACCGCTCTTGAGATATTACACATTTTTCTAATAAATGTATCAAAAAATCACATAAAATAACAAAATATTAACTGTAGTGAAATATGTTTATTTTTCATATATGATATCATGCGATAAATTTGATGACATAATTCTCGTGGATTTAGCTCGTTCATAAGAACTCGAATTCATAAAAACAGGTTCTTTGGATGATGCTTTTGTATTTGAACGCCAATAGCCATTTATCTGCTATACAAATAACTTATTTCTCCGTCCACAACGCTTGGTGAGGGATTTGGCGAAATGACGCCAACTTGGCGACTTTTTTAAATGTTGCCACATTAACGAAAATATCGCTAAATCAATGACAATTACGACTAATTGACGAAAATTTAATATCTTGGAAAGAATATAACTATCTACTGTAAGAATACCCTATTTTTCAGTCCGTAACGTTTGTCAAAATTTTGGTGACGAATTTGTTGAATATCGTCAACTTGCTTACTTTTTAAATGTTGCCAAATTGACGAAAATGTCACCAAATAGAAAAAATTCGCCAAATTGATGAAACCGACGCTAAATCAATGAAATGGCGACTGAGTTCAATATCTTGGAAAGAACATAAGAGTAGATATAAGACACTATAAGAATAAACCATTTTTCCGTCCTTCTGTCTGTCAGTAACCCTTGGCGAGAAATTTAGCGGGACTATTTTAAATGTTGCAGAAGTAACAAAAATGTCGCCAAATTGATAAAAATGACGCCAAATGGGAAGTAATGTTTCACAAATTCCGATTTCCGTCACATGACAGGCATACCTTCTAGTATATAAGAAATGCTTTTCTCTCCGTTCGTCTGTAACACTTGATGCATTTGGCGAACTTAGCGAATAATCTAGCGACGTATCGCCAATTTGACGATATTTAACGCCAGATTGACGAAAATATCGTCAAAATTGCAAAAATGACGCTAAATTAATGAAAATAACGCCTAATTGATGAATTAGTTATTAAAATATTTTTATATATGAACTATGTCGCTTAGTGAGGATGCTATCAATATTAACAATTGTTTATTTAGAGTTGTGCGAAATGTAAGTTAATTGGGTACTTTGAAATAATTTTATATGTTGTCATCCGGAAAAGCGCCCAATGTACAATTCAACGTTAAAAATACAGTACCGTGAATATTACTACTTCCTTATTACTCCCATTATTACTTCCTTATATGCATAGTATAATGTATAAGGAAAGTATTGTGACGGGGTCGAAAATTTGAATTCGAGTTTTCGACGGGAGAGCATGTTTCAAGCATCCCTGATCACGAATCGAACATTTTTGAGGTGATGTCTGTGTGTGTGTGTGTGTGTGTGTCAGTGAGTCTGTGGAGACGATATCTCACGAACGAATGGAGCGATTCGAATGAAATTTGGTACAAAAATTACAATCCGTGAACACTGGAAGCCTATTGTTTTTAAACACAGTCGAATGTTAAGAACCCCCTAAAATTTTCGAATGAAATTTTGAAAAAAATCCTCAAAAAATCAAAACATTTTATAAAATTACACAAATAGATATTTTTTTATGTAATTTTTCCTTAGAAAATGATTGACACAATATTGATATTGCACATTTTTCAAAAAATTATCAAAAAATTATATAAAATTAAAAAAAAAAATATTTCTTATTGAGAAACATGTTAACTTTTCATATGTAATATCATGTGATAAATTGGGTAACATCATTCTCGTGGATCTAGCTTTTCCATTCATGAAAAAAGATACTTTGAGTAACACTTCTGTATTTGAACCCCAATAGTCATTTATCTTCTATACGAATAACTTATTTCTTCGTCCATAACGCTTGGCGAGCTTTTGGCGACGAATTTGGCGGAATGTTGGCAACTTTTTAAATGTTATCAAATTAACGAAAATGGATAAAAATGACGCTCAATCAATGAAAATGACGACTTATTGACGAAAATTCAATATCTTGGAAAGAATATAAGTATCTACTATAAGAATTATAACCTATTTCTTTAGTGTAAAAGTAGTAAATTTATTGCATTATATAAGGAAAGTGATGTGCTGCACACATCAGATTTATTTAATGTAGTGAATAAAATGGGTGATGCCATACGTATCACATCCTAAAAATATCTTTATTTTTTAATGTAGACTTCCACATTAAATGCAAATAAATATTTTAACAGTCATTTCAATTTTAAATGTTGTTTTGAAATTCAATAAACATTTAATTTCGTATGAAACAATTAAATATAGTATACTGCAATCATTGAACGATGGCTTAGAAATGCAATAACTTCGATTAAAACAAATGTCCGCGTCCGTCTAATTAAATTGATACCCGTATGAGCTGTTTTTATTTTCGCATTTCCGTTTCAGATGTTTCGAGCATCCGCGGGCAAGTTTCGTACATTTTATCTTCCTTCTACATAAAATAACCGGCCCCTGCAATAAGAGAAAACTTGCTATATGACACAATTTTGCGAACCTTTGTAGATGCCAACAAATCCAGTCCCAACACGCAGACGCGGCTAAATTCAGTCTGCCCGACGTTCTCCTGAGGCGGTTTCTGTTAGTATTTTTGTTTTGTTCATAAAACCATAGATATATAAATTAAAAATGGAAAAGCTTAATTTAAAATAATAAAGAAAAATATAAAAATAAAAGATTTATAACATTTTAAAATATTTAAGAAAAATAAAAGGTTACATAAATAAGGTCCAGACCATATTTGGTTATGCAGGTCGTTTATATGTGCTTTAGAAAATCTCTATTGTAAAATTTGGGCGCATCGCAAGATTTCAAACGGGAGAAAAAAACGCTTCAAATAATTTCAAATATAAAAATTTGATTGGTTGCAGCACTTGACTTTCACTCGATTTAAAGCATTGTTTTTTTTCTTGCTTGCGTTATTTAAAACTATTAAATTCAGTTCTATCGCACAAAAGATATTTTTAAAAAAATATTTAAAATTATCTCATATTCATGTAAATAAATTACTTTTACTTGGCAACTGCATTTAAAATGACACCAACTTTCCATCTTTTAAACTTGAAAATTGTTTTTGCCAGCACAGTGGAAGTGGTTTCATTGACTTTACTTTTAAAATTATATATAAACCAACTGAAAAAAATAGAGCAATGTCTTTTTTTTTAATGTTAGAGTTAAATTTGATTTTATATCAAATAAGATAGTGCGATGAAAAAAATACACAGAAAGATGTCATTTCATTTTCACATATACGAGTATTGATTTAAGTACGGTCAAAATTATTAAATACAGCCTGATCAAAAAGCCACGCCCATCAAAATTTAAAATCATAAAAAGTACATGGGAATTGAAATAGTGGAATTTTCTTCAGTTGTTTGACACTCATATACCTTCAAAAATATAATATATCCATAAAATATCGTCCGATATTTTCGAACAATCATGACAGATTTCTTTCTATCAATCGAAGAGCAGAGTGTTTATCCGGAGCGATTTTTCTCCAATCATTCTTCTGAATGGGCCATCGAAGAGTTTGTTCTAAACCACCTGACAATTCAACAATTATAATGTTTCTAAAGTCTTTTCGATAATCTGAATTTATTGTAAACAAAGCGAGAACAGACAGCCATACCATTAACATATCGAGTTCCTCGAAAACGTTTTAATAACATTGTAATTGTTGATTTGTTAAAAATGTTTGAACATAGGAAAACATCATGCTCTTTGAATGATAAAAATATAGGTATGATCGTCTGACGTATTAAAACAGCAGACAATATTATTGATATATTTTGAGTGCCATCTAAAATTCTACTATTTTAATTTCTAGGTACTATTACATGATTTTAAAACTTAATGTGTGTGAACAGCTTTTTAATCACCCATAGTATAAAGAGTAATACCAGTAGTTAAAGTAAATGACTGTCCATCCTAAAACTCCCAAGCTATTTATTTTCTACGGTTAGTAGTTCAATGGTAGTGTACACACCTATGTTTTCTACTTATTAAATATTCAACTTCAGTCACTCAGTTCTTTTTAGAATAATTTTAAAACTTGTGCAGTTTGTTCACTGCGCTATTTCACATTTATCCTATCCAGCAAGGTTATCTACAAACTATTGTGTGATCTCGTTTTCGCCATCAAACATTGTGCCTTTCAGGGAGCCAACGGCTCTACCGTGCAGAAAACACCGGTTCCCGTTAGATCACCGAAGTTAAGCAGCATCGAGCGCGGATAGTACTTGGGTGGGTGACCACCTGGGAACACCGTGTGCAATTGGCTCATTTAAGTCGATGTGGAGGCCGAACGGTCAAGGCGAGCGTTTCCAGCGATCGATCGACCGCCACGTTGTGGGTTCGAGTCCCACGTAAGACATGGATGTTGTGTGTTGCGGGCGCAGTGTGTTCCGCCTCCTTCTGGTGCGCCTGGGGTAACGTCCTAGGGCGGCAAAATGGTTCACGATTTCGGCCGTACATAGGGCAAACGCCGTAAGTCAACGTAGAGTCTAGTGCTAGAGTCTAGTGCCTGGCCATTGGAAAGAAAACATTGTGCCTTTCATTCTCCTCTCCCGGAAATATGTCGATTCGATACCTGAGGATGTCTTTTAGACATCTGATTTCGAATATATACATCTGTAGTGTGCTCGAAAAATTTTTGTGAAAATCTTACTATATGTTTTAAAATAAATACGTCCACAATTACTTTGATTAAAGAGTGAAATATTTTAGGCCGTTGTAAACAGTCGTTTGAGTTTGTCAGGGAAATAATATAGGGAATAAATTTACTTCCTTTACCCCGCCCCCCCCCCACACACAAGGGTGAAAATTAAAAAAGGAACACCCATACAACATTTCTCCAATGAATTGGAATCCAATGACTCCTAACACATGAAGATGTGTTTTTTATAAATGTGTGACAAAGATACAGGCTACAATTTTAAAATTAGATTGATAGACTCAACTTTGCCAAGGTTCCAAATAATCGCCCCCACCCCACCCCACCCTAGTAATAATACGGATACAGATAACACCATTCATTTTCCGAAACACCTGTTTTGAAACAAAAACCATTCCCTCGAAACCTTTTTGTTTCCATATACGCGGTCATGCTAATTGTAGAACGCAACTTAACAATGGCTCTGTAAATACGCCACTGTTCTTCGTAGCAACGAACACACCTCCAACTTTAAGATCATAAAGACGGAAGAATTTATTTTCCTCTAGTGGTTGAATTGAAAATCACAACTTTAAATAGACCCACATAAAAATTCATAAGAAATTGCGAAATAGAATAATAATAAATTAATTATATCAGAATGCGAAGATATCACTCTATATTCACCCCCAAAAATCGGAATCATTTAGATCCTCAATTGTCCCACTCAAGATCATAAAAATGAAATGCTTTAAAATATGCATATTTTATATATATCAAAATGACTTTTTTAAATATGAAGAAACTGTCCTACACATTCGTTCAAAGCTCATTGAAAATAGCTTTCTTCTGCCTTTTTGATGACTAAAATATCTCGAGAACAGCTAGCCCTGATGTAATGGAGTTGGTCTTATTCTTTTCATTGTTAAAAATTGTGTATAAAACAAACATTTAATTAATATATTTGGACATACGTAGTTTTTTTATTTTAGATTTTGGAGGGTTTTCAGGTCATTTTGCAAGAAAAGGTAGGTTACTTTTTCGGAATCGTACCAAAATCCAATTAGCACCAGGGTAACCCACAAGGGACTTATCTACCAAATTTTGTGACATTCGATCTATTACTTTAGGAGAGGGGAGCCCCCTAGTTTATAAAGAAATAATTACAAAGCAATTTTTTATGCAAAATTTGGGTTAGATCTTGTATTAAATTTCATATCACCAATGAAAATCGAATATTTTCTTTCATCAGGGAGGGTTTAGTATATTTTGTCATGGAGGGGGTCAGCCACTGGTTGGCTGCAATCCTGTGTTTCTGTCATGAGCTTCTGACAACGACTCTGAACTTGTTCACGATGAAATTTGAGCATTGCAAATGGTAGAAATTTGCAGTGTCAATGGAGATCAGTGAGTCTGGCAGCGACCCCCCACCTCCACCAGTGACTTAAGTCCTGTGCGTATACTCTAAAATTTTTGAAATACGCCAACATCGACAATCTCGATGTCTGTTGCAATTACTGTTGATTTAAAGATTTAAATAAATACTAGTTGCCGATGGAGATAAATATACTCTAGTATTTTTGAAGTGGAAGATTTATTTTTTCTTATAGAACGATGTATGCAATCACAATTCAATAAACAAGAATCTTACGATGTATGCAATCACAACGATGTATGCAATCACAATTCAATAAACAAGAATCTTGCATTGTCTTTCACATCAATTTTCCCAATTTTAAACCTAATTTAGTGTTATTAATAAATGTTAAAGTAATTCTGCTGCTAGCTCCAACTTTCAACTAAACTTTTTAAAAATTTACGCAAATTTCCAATAAAATAATCTAATCATCAGTAGGATACAGCAGCAGACAAGAGCAGTTCAAAGCTCTTTCTTTCTCTTCGGAGGGCTGAAACTGAACTGGTTTATTCAATGCAATGCCCCATGCCCAAGGCTTTGCATTGTGACATTCCCTCAGCTGGGATAAGGGTACGGGAATTTATGGCTTTAGTTCGTCCCGAAATAGGATTCAAAGAGAGGCTTACTGTTCGGTGCGAAAATCATTTCGATGATGGGCAGCTCAATTAGGAGAAGGGACTGTGAAAACAGAGCTAAAAGCTGAATTCTTGCAACCATACCATTTTTACAAGCGACATCTAGGGAACAGATTGTCGCGGATTTGAGTTCCATTGAGCGGTAAGCGGGGCCTTCAGGTGAAATCTGTGTGATAACATTTTCGATCGTTAAGAAATAGATGTGTACGAAAATCGCTCAAAATTACCTTCTAACATAAAATAACTAAATAAACTACTTCAGAATCTTTAAAAATCGCCTTGAGGTATTTCAAGACCTGACCCAAACTATTACTTAACTGAATTTTCTTAGCTGTAGGTTGTTAGAACATCTACTACGCCGTCAACAGACGAACATATGAACGAACAAACAGACAGGTATACTACAGGTATACTTTAATTATGTTAAATGGATAAAAAAATTACTTAATACAGTTCCGCGTATTCATTTTTTAATTTGATTGTCTAACTCCTCTTAAGAATCATTTCTAAAAGTAATTCTGCTATTACCGCCTGAAATTTCACTGAAATAAAAGTCAGCCCGTATTTACATAGAGTACGATCACATTAAATATGTCAATCTGAAAGGCTCTCCGAGAAGTTGGTGGCAGGGGACGAAGGGTACGGTCCATGTGGGTGTCGCTCCCATTGGGTTTCGTTCTAAATTAGGTAGCACTGTCCCGGTCGTCCAAACAAATATTTAACACCTTCGGATAGGTCGGACGGTTTGGGTCGATAAAAAAGAAAATAAATGAAATCAACATCATATTAACTCACAGTCCCACAGTAGACAAAATTCTTCAAAATTCATAGAATAGTCTTCAAGCAGATACACACAAACGTCAGGATAGAAATAATGAATTCGTGTTCAGGGTGCCCAAAACGTGTTAATTCATCAAAACTTAGAATTCGAATTCAAAATCTTGAATTCGAACCATATTAGAATATTTTTCTTATATATACGCTATGTATTACAGGGAAAGATAAATTACAACAGAAATCGGAAGCGAAATGAGGGTATTTTCATAGAATTATTTCTTTTTTGATAAAATTATTTCCAGTTTATTTATTACTTTTCCTATATGCATAGTATAATGTATAATGAAAGTATTGTGACGGGGACGAAAACTCGAATTCGAGTTTTCGACAGGATAGCACGTTTTAAGCATCCATGATGACGAATCAAACGTTTTTGAAGTGGTTCGTGTATGTGTGTGTCAGTGAATCTGTGGAGACGATATCTCACGAACGAATCAAGCGATCCGAACAAAATTTGGTATAAAAACCACAATCGGTAAATACTGGAAGCCTATTGTTTTTACACGCAATCGAATGTTCAAAATCCTCCTGAATTTTGAAATGAAATTTTTAAAAATGCATCAAAAAATTAAAACATTCAATAAAGTTAATCATTTCTTATGTAATTTTTCATTAGAAAACGATTGACATAAACTTTAGAAAACTAGCATGAACCGTTCTCGCGATATTGCACATTAGAAAGCTAGCATGAACCGTTCTCGCGATATTGCACATTTTTCAAATAAATTTATCAAAAACTCGCATAAAAAATATTAACTATTGTGACATTGGTTCAATTTTCATATGTAATATTATGCGATAAATTTATTATCATCATTCTCGTAGATCTAGCCCGTTCCATTCACGAGAGAAGACACTTTGGGTTATAACTTTATAATTTGACGCCATTAGTCGTTTATCTACCATAAGACTAACCTTTTTCTCCATAACAATACTTGGCGAAATATCGCCAACTTGGCGGGTTTTTATAAATGTTGCCAAATTGACGAAAATATCTCCAAATTGATAAAAATGTCACCAAATTAATAAAAATTAAGCTAAATCAATGAAAATGAAGACTAATTGATGAAAATCCAATATCTTGGAGAGAATAAGAATCTACTATAAGAGAAGATACTTTGGGTAATAGTTTTGTATTTGGACGCCATTAGTCGTTTATCTGCTATAAGAAAAACTTATTTCTCCGACCATACTGAATAAATGTAAATTTTAGCGACGAGTTTGGCGGAATATTGCCAACTTGGCGTGTTTTTTAAATGTCGCCATATTGATGAAAATGGCGCCAAATTGATAAAAATGCGGCCAAATTGATAAGAATGGTGCTAAATTAATGAAAATGACAACTAAATGATTAAAATTCAATATTTTGGAAAGAATATAAGGCTCTATAATAAGACTCTGTCTGTAACGCTTGGCAAAATTCTGACGGAGAATATCGCCAACTTGGAAACTTTTTTAAATGTTGCCAAATTGACGACACTGTTGACAAATTGATAAAAATGTTATCACATTGATAAAAATGACGCCAAATAGGAATCAATATTTTGCAAATTTTTAATTCCGTCGTATGATGGGCATACATTTTATTATATAAGAAATGCTCTTTAAAATATCGCCAACTTGGCAGTATTTGGCCTCACATTGACGAAAATATCGTCAAAATTGCAAAAATGACGCCTAATTGATGAATTTATTATTAAAATATTTTAATATATATGGACTATATTGCTTTTTGAGGATACTATCAATATTGATAATTGTTAATGTAGAGTTGCGTAAAATGTAAGTTAATTGGGTACAAAGTAGGTTTAGATAATGTCATTCGGATGTACAATTTACCGCGCCAAATGCACAATTTAACATTACAAACACTGTGTCAGTGTTCTTTTCATCACTTTTTCACCGTTAAAGAAGTAAATCCATTGCTTTATACAAGGACAGTCATGTGCTGCCCACATCAGATTTTTTAATATTATAACTAAAATATATTTTACAATGGCAACCTACGAAAAAGACCTGTCCACAGACTCTCAGCAATAACCATTTTAGTGGGATTTTATTTATTTTCAAACAAGCATCGATAGAAAAAAAATTGGTCGAGGAAGAATCGAATGCAGTTGTCAGAAAGGTGTTGCGTGAATTCAAGATCTCAAATGGTGCTGTAAAGTCATTCATAATTGCATCGAATAATTGCAAGAGTTTTTTTTTTTTTTTTAACAAAGACTCGTTCGAAGGATTACTACCTTTTATTAATTAGAAAATCCATATTGAAAAGCTGATTTCGAATGGAAAAAGGAAATGAACACATCAGAGGGTGTTTTTTTCTTTAAATACATAGTACGTACATAAGGAATGTAGTCGAAAATTCGTATTTTTGACGAATTGACACATTTAGGGTACCTCAGAAGAGGAATTTGAGAAACGCGAAGGCGCTCCAGAAAATACAACAAACGTAACGTTAAAAAAAAATGACTAAAAACATTCAAAATAACAATTAGCTAACAACAATCAAAATATAAATTTTTGAACGTTATAAAAAACATTCAGAAAAGGAACCCTAAGCCTATAAAGCATAAGCATATCTATTTCTAGACTTAAATTTCAACAAGATCCGATATAGTGTGCTCCCGTGTTGATATGTTTATGGTTGTAGTGTTTTTAATGGCTGATACAATCTGCAAGCGAATTTTTGTTTTAGGTTTTCTAGCTCTGTTTGAATTTATCTTTGGCTGCTTTGCCGCAGATTGTTCTTAGATATTGCTAAAAGCACATACTGTTCTGTTAGCCTGAGGAAGTTGTTAAAAACTCACTCGAAACAATTTTAATCACCTAACTTGATATATGCCTGCTTTCCTCAAGGAAGTGAATAAAGTATGCTTGGCGGTAAAATGCAATGTGCAATGACTACTACAAGATAGGATCAAAAAGTTCGGAGACTGTGCTCATATCTCCAACACTAATTGGAGGACAGGGAAACTATTTTACTGTGGCGTAGAAGCACATGTGACGCGATATGTGAAAAGGAAGAAGCAGGTGTTTTTCCAGACAATGCGTGTGGGTGAACTGTAGTCGTTTGCGTTCGTCGAAAACGGAAATAACGTTTGAAGAACAAATTGCTAATATCAAATTCTGCCAGCGGTTGGGGAAATCGTCGAGAGAAACATTTATTTCTGTCTGCGATTTCCTCAAACGCTGGCAGAATTTGATATTAGCATGTTGTTCTTCAAACGCCATTTCCTTTTTCGATGAACGCGAACAACTACAGTTCACTGACACGCATTCTCTGGAAAAACGCTGCACTGCAGACCTGCGTCTGCCTTTTCACATCTCGCGTCACATGTGCCTCTACGCCACGGTAAAATAGTTTCCCTCTCCTCCAATCAGGGTTGGAGATATCAGCACAGTCTCCGAACTTTTTTATCCTACCTTGTATATATATATATATATATATATATATATATATATATATATATATATATATATATATATATATATATATAAAACAAGATCATTAATATTATTCGTTCGCGTTCGTCGAAAACGGAAATGGTGTTTGAAAAACAAAGTGCAAATATCAAATTCTGTCAACGTTGTTTCTGCAGGCAATTTCCTCAAACGCTGACATAATATGATATTTGCACGTTGTTCTTCAAACACCATTTTCGTTTTCGGCGAACGCAAACGACTACAGTTCACTGATACGCATTGTCTGGAAAAACCCTGCACTGCGGATCTACTTCTTCCTTTTCACATTTCGCGTCACATGTATATCTACGACACGGTAAAATAGTTCCCCTCTCCTCTAATCAGGGTTGGAAATATCAGCACAGTCTCCGACCTTTTTAATCCTACCTTGTATATCATTGTTACATAATCATGTTGATGAAAATTTTTACAAAAAGTTTTGAATTCTTACAAAAAAAAAAAAAAAGAAAGAAACACTACATGGTACGCATCCCGCCAAGAACAAAAGACCAAAGCCTATTTCCAGAAAAGTTATGAAATTTCAAAATGTTTCGTACCAACTAATCTCCCCCCCCCCCCCCCCCTCGCAGAAGCTGTACTTTATTTATTTGTCTAGCTGTACTTATTTAGGGTACTCTGCTGAAGGATCCTTATCCTTCTTCAAATTACCTTATACCTAAGTAAAAGTTTAAAGACAAAGACGATGCTGATTTGATTAACTAGAATTAATGCCTATTAACCAAGCCTCTGTTATAATAGCCTACATCATTCCCTCAGTAGCTCTCAATTTTTAAACTCAAGAACTTCTTAGCAATATAAAAAATACTCATCCCTTGACAGCATACATTAAAATCTATGTATCTGCATTTTTAAAAAACTAAATGTAAATCAAAGTTAAGTGCAATAAAATAAATATTTAGTTTGTAACAAAAAATACATTCTTTTAGATTAGAATTTAAGAAATATTAGTTCAGGAAATTTACACAGGATGCATCTCCGGCCGTCCAACTAGTTACTCTAAGTCCTCTGGACGAGTCGGACGGTCTGGGTCTTCAACACAGGATGCATCTAAATATGGGCATTGAAGCTCTAATATCAATGTTACTTTACTAATATCAATCATTATAATTTAATGTGAACAATTCTGCTACTCAAAAACTCGCCAGAAAGGGACGTTCGTAAAAATAAAGAAGACAGTCCCATTGCAGTATCCATGGACCGGTTTCAGACTTAATCACTCATCATGGAATAACCGTTAACTGCAATAACAGCAAAAGAACTTGCTATTTGCAGCAATGCTGATAAGCGCATCCATGTTGATGGGCTCATAATAAGCGCGAAACCGGGCCATGTATACTGTTATCTGCAATGGGAGTGTCCTTCTGAATTATGTTACTGTTCAGTAGCATCAACAGAAATTTTTTTGAAGGGGGGACCAAATATTTTGTTTTCCATACCTCCATATATCATTTTCTTTATTCAATGGATTCTATGTGATCCTGGGAGTTATGAACCCCCCCCCCCCTCCCGTAACGTCGCTTCTACTGTTCAGAAATTAAAATACAATACTCGGTTCGATTAATGGTCATTTTATTTTCAAGTCATTCTTAACTTCCATATCCGCTGAATTTTCGTTTCCCCCGTTAGTTTTAGGAAATTATCGAAAAATTTTCAACTATTTTGATAAAGAACTTTGTGACATGTTAGGACATATAAGGCAGCTTTCCCGCAGTAGCCGTAATTAAAATTAAAAACATATTTTTATTAGGTCTAATATATATCCTATTAACAGGATTTTGCTGTATTTATATCGATAGCTCTATTCTATACATTTTATCAGAGACTCATATTTATCATTCTATTGTGTCCTTCTGAGTACATGGGAAAAGACATAAAAACACAATAAGATTCACAGGCCTAACTCACTTTGATATAGAGAGCAATTTGAAGGAATCTTTTCCGAAGCAAATGCGTGATCATTCGCCTCAATCCAAGGACGAAAGAATAGCGGTGTGAAGAAGCTACCTAATAACATATTCCCCTTTCTATAAAAATGCGTATTTTATGTGAAAGTTCCTCAATGCAGCAGATCAACAGATATCTGAATATCGTATGTTTAAAATATTTAGCATGTTATTCTCTACTAGACTTTCTCATATATTCCCATTTCATATTGTTTAGGTATGCTTTTATCATAATCAGCAGCAGAATATAACGATATTTTTAGGTGTTTACGCATTTTGGACATTCCAAACATGAGAAAGACACAAATCAAGTGACTAAAGTGTTGAAAGACACGTCATCAGGTATGAGTTGATGAAGTTATGGGGGCAGCATTGCGTCACTCACTGCTACGAAAGGCATCTCCGGGCCGCATATTCCCGATGGTGGCGAATAGGTTCGAACTCGGAACTTTTAGCTTGCTGATCTCGCTCTATGCCATCAGCCCCAAAAGAATTCTCGGAGGCCAAGAGAATAACCGGCGATGCCTTTCGTAGCAGTCAGTGACACAATGCTGCCCCCACACACTCCCTTTCTTGGTCAGAACGTAGATAGGTTATCTACGGCCGAGAAGCTCAGTCGAATTTCAGTCAGAAGAGGAACTCAGATCCGGAAAACCCATACACGTCCCCAAGCTGAAACTCAGTCGGTGAGCTTCTCGCCCGTAGATATCCTTTCTACGTTCTCACCAGGAAGGGGAGTGTGTGAGGGCAGCATTGTGTCACTCACTGCTACGAAAGATATCGTAGGTTATTTCCTTGGCCTCGGAGAATTCTTTTGGGGCTGGTACCATAACGCGGGATTAGCAATCTAAAGGTTCGGAGTTCGAACCTATCCCCCACCATCGGGGATCTGCGGCCACCTACCAAGTGTTGAAATATACAAATCAAATGTTTTGTAATAATTTTTGTGTGTGTATATTTTTGATATGTTTTACTTGTGTGCATAATATTGGTGTGTGAAAATACTTTCAATCACGAATGAGCATATATAATACAGTTAATTATACGTGTTGGGTATTTTTTGTGTATTGCTCGTACGTATATAAGTAAGAACTTGTAAGAATGAATTAATCTCAATCAGTATCAATACATGCCTAAGAAAATAAGGTGTTATTTGAATAGTGGTACAACTCCATCTTTATTCATTTCGAGATATCAGGTCTTAAGGTTAATCTTAAGGTTAGATCTTAAGATAAAATAAAGAATGAAAGTTCAGAAGTTGAAATATTCGAAAACAAATATTTAGTCCCTATTTAGTTGGCACAGGTTAAGTTTCCTTTCTATGGTTTGAGTTCAGAGAAAAGGAGTGGGTTATGCCAAATGAGGAGGAGGCAAAATATGTGTACCACTATTAAAATAAAAAATCTGATGTGGGCAGAATACTTTTCCTACAAACTGAAATTCATTTTCTCTTTATTTAATAACTCATTAAATTGAGTCTAGTTGTACAATATAATACGCATTCCTATTTGTCACATCAATTTTCGTTTTCATTTGGTAACTGGTCGTATTTTCAAAACCAGTGTAGCAAAAATGCGTAAAAATAAAAATATCGAGAGAATGGAATTCTAGAGTAATGGGGTTGGTCTCATTCTTTTTATCGTCAAAATTTATACATATGTAGTTACATTGAGCATATGTAGTCTTTTAATTTAAATTTTGACGAATTTTGCGGGCCTTTTTGCAAAAAAAGGTAGGTTCTTTTTTCCTAATCGTACCAACATATCTACACAGTACCAGAGTAAACAAGTGACTTATCTACCTAATTTTGTGAAATTTGGTAAATTAGTTTTTCAGCTAAAGCAAACGATTTTTCTGGCTATTTCGCAAAAAATGGCAGATTCTTTTATCCCGAATCGTACCAAAATCTAATCAGCACCAAAGTAAACTACATATGACTTATGAGTTTTTCTTAAATTGATTAATCAGTTTTTTAGCTAGAGTGGATACAAACATTGCACAGACATACACACAGGCACATAGACTCATAAACACACAAACACACACAGACGGCACGCTAAAAATAGTTTTTCGTGTTCAAGAGGTCTCAAAACGTGTAGATCTGTCGAAAACTCGTGTTACTATTTTCGATATGATTCCAATACTTCCCTATACATTGCCATGTATTGCAGGGAAAGTAAAAATCTGATGTAAGCAGCACATCACTTTCCCTGCAGATTCAAATTCATTTTTTTATTAAGCATTAAATTTAGTTTAGCTGCAGAAAATAACGTAAATACTTTTCGGATATCATATCCAATTTGTCTTTTATTGCATCTTCGTTTCATTTGGCAACTTAGTTCATTTTAAATTCTTCAGATCCTTAAAATTCCCCAAAAGTGCAATACCTCGAGAACGGTTCATTCTACAGTCATGGAGTCAGTCTTATTCGCTTAGTAGTCAAAATTTACCCGAAGAACATGTATATATATATATATATATATATATATCATATAAAAGCCAGTAAACAAATTCAAATAGAATTCCTATGCATATCCACAAAAATCAAAAGCACTACTCAGGAAAAGGCGCCAAGCCGCTCTATACTCCGAAGCAGAATGTAATCCAAGAAAAAGAAGAATTAAAGGAACTTGGGATAACCAAATGCTTTGCATTTAATGGTTGGGGAGGATTGCGACTCCCCCTCCCGTTTAAAGCTGCTTTTCCAGCCTAGGCAAACGCTCACGGTACCAATACAAAGCAAAGGTTGGTCCCCATTGCGTGCTAATACGAAGGCACCCGAATACGGAAGAACAAGACCAACCAAACAGAAGGAAACTGGACCAAAAGTGAATCTTGCCCAACTCGCTATCTTATATATGTTCAACTTACGCATGCGTGCAATATCTTTAATAAAGATATATGTTTTAAAAGCTATGATTTCCGCGACCTATTTAACAACATTGATTTATCTAATTTATACTCAATCTTGAAAAAATTATATGAAGAATTTAATTTGAAGGATTTTATTACTTATCGAAGATACCTTGACCTTATTGAACTAGTATTAAAAGAAAATATTCTATATAACGGAAAAAATTATTACCGACAAATAAAGGGAATTCCAATGGGAGGAGCCTGCTCATCAATCTTGGCTGATATTTACCTCTCAACATATGAAAAAGGAACCCATATTTTGTCTGAGATACCAAATTTCCGGTTTGTTGACGATGTGCTATTGGGGTGTTATGAAACCACCACCAATTTCGATTTCACTTTTTATCCACCGGAATTGGAATTAATAGAAAATTGTAAAGAAGAAAATGAAGCGGTAAATTTTCTGGACATCTCAATAAAAAAACATGGATTATATGGTCATTATACAACGTTATATGACAAAAGAGAATTATATAAAATTAAGATCAATCATCTCATCGATTGGAAAACAAATCTTACCAAAAATATTTTCAGAAATATCATACTCGGACACTTCAAGAGAAATCAAATTTACAACACGTTTAAAAAAGATTGCAATAATAGCAATATAAAAATCATAAAAGAGGCTTTATATAAACATTATCCTTTATATTTCTTAAAGGATTGTTATAGATCGATTTTCAAGGATCAGGTAGATTTTGACAGTTTACTTCTTCAATCTGCAGGTAAATAAAGTTTATGCGTACCTGCTAAGATTGCACGCATGCGTAAGTTGAACATATATAAGATAGCGAGTTGGGCAAGATTCACTTTTGGTCCAGTTTCCTTCTGTTTGGTTGGTCTTGTTCTTCCGTATTCGGGTGCCTTCGTATTAGCACGCAATGGAGACCAACCTTTGCTTTGTATTGGTACCGTGAGCGTTTGCCTAGGCTGGAAAAGCAGCTTTAAACGGGAGGGGGAGTCGCAATCCTCCCCAACCATTAAATGCAAAGCATTTGGTTATCCCAAGTTCCTTTAATTCTTCTTTTTCTTGGATTATATATATATATATATATATATATATTTCAACAATGATATATATTTCAACGGTTAATATATTTCAACAATTTTAGTCATTTATTTCAGATTTTCACTATCTTTGCGGGCCATTTCGCAAAAAAGATTCAGTTATACTTTTCCGAATCATATCAAAAGCTAATCAGCATCAAGTTAACCATCAGGGAACTTAACTACTAAGTTTTAAGAAATTTTATTACAGAGTTTTTTACTACAGTGAAAATCGTCTTCATTTCCCAAAATTAAAAATTTGAATATCTGGAGAACCGTCCATCTTAGAGTCATGAGGTGGATCTTATTCCTTTTGTCGTCAAAATTTAAATCTGAAACAAGTATTTAATGGATACATTTGAGCATATGTAGTACTTTATTTTGGAGCCGATATTTTAGATTTGCGGGACATTTCGCAAAAAAGGAGAGTTCTTTTATCCCGAATTGCACCCACAACTAATCAGCACCAGAGTCCCCCACAAGTGACTTACCTACCAAATTTTATGAAATTCGGTCAGTTAGTTTTTGAGTTAGAGTGGATACAAAATCTGCACAAACAGACAGACAGACACTCAGACACACACACTCACAGACGTCACGCTAAAAATGGTTTTATCGTATTCTAGGGGTGTCAAAACGTGTAGATCCGTCAAAAACTGGAATTGCGATTTTCGGCATGATTCCAATACTTCCCCCAAACATTACCATGTATAGCAGGAAAAGTAAAAATGTCAGTGTGTGACTGAGAAACACATAACAACAGTGAACAGAATTATACGTTAATGAAAAATGTATTAGATTTCATTTTTAAAATGACACAATTATTTTTAAATATCTGTATCTAAATAGTAATATATTTTTATAATGCACATTTAGTTATCATTTTCTTCATAGTGCTGCGCCGTTTCTATTTTAAAATCCCTAAAATTGTCACGATGCATGAAACAATGAAAAATAATAAGTCCATTTTCTGTTTCTTCTCTTATTATCTACACACCCTCAACTGACGATATAAAAGAGAAACTTAAAAATTTTTGTTCTCTATCGCACTTCCTTTACACGGATGGATTTCAGATTTAAGGTATAGAAATTAATATCTTTGTTCAATGTTTCTTTGGACTCATTATGAATGGCTTTTGCTTCACAAACATTATCCACCCAATCTAAAGACAGTTATGAGCACCATTTTTCTCATTTTTCATCCTTCTTGTAATTGAATTCTAGAAGTACAAAGAAATAACAGTGTCATTTCAGTGAGTGTCATGTTTACTTTCCCTGCAATGCCTGGTAATGTATAACGAAAGTATTGGAATGGTGTCGAAAATCGCAACTCGAGATTTCGGAGTTTTGGGACTTCTGGAACACGAAACTCAATTTTTAGGACATCTGTGTGTGTGTCTGTGTAATGTAGTATGTATCCACTCTATCTCAAAGTTTAATTGACCAAATTTCATAAAATTTTATAAGTCACTTGTGGGTTACTTTGGTGCCTATTAGATTTCGGTATGATTTAGAATTAAAAAAATTGTTGTGAGCAGCACATGACTCTCCCTGCAGGTTCAAGTTCATTTTCTGTTTATTTTATTCATAATTTATTAAATTGAGTTTAACTACACTGAATAACACGTATAATTAATTGAAATTATACAAAATTTACACTTTTAATTCAGCTTTCATTTACATTTGGTAACTGCACTTAGTCTTAAAACCGGCGTAGCAAAAATGCGAAATAACTAAAATATCTCAAGAACGGCTAGTCTTACAATAATGGGATTGATCTTATTCTTTTCATCGTCAAAAATTACGTATAAAATAAGCATTTAATTAACATATTTGAGCATGCGTAGCCTTCTATTTTTAGATTTAAAGATTGTTGAGGGCCATTTTGCAAAAAAAGACAAGTTCCTTTTTTCCGAATCACAACAAAATCGAATCAGAATCAGGTTAATTAGTCTATAAGTGATTTATATACCAAATTTCTTGAAATTTGGTCTATCAGTTTTTCAGCTAGAGTGGATACTGACAATTTTTGCTAGCTATTTCGCAAAAACAGGCAGGATCTTGCATCCCGAAATTATACCAAAATATAATCAGCACTAGGGTCACCCCCCAAGGGACTTAGTGGATACAAAATCTGCACAGACAGACAGACAGATATACGGTCAGACAAACATACACATACACAAACACACACACAGACGTCACGCTAAAAATAGTTTTTTCGTGTTCTTGAGGTCCCGAAACGTGTAGATACGTCAAAAACTCGAGTTCCGATTTTAGCACGACTCCAATACTTTCCCTATACATTATCATGTATTGCAGAGAAAGTAAAATACGTGCTTTTTTCTGCGAAATGGTGCAAAAAAAATTCGTGTATTCACCTACCTGAAAAACTACTTGACCAAATTTTACACAATTTGATATATAAATCATTTGTGGGTTACCCTGGTGTAGAATAGATTTTTTTTGTACGATTCGGTAAAAAAAGAACTTGTCATTTTTACGAAAAGGCCTGAAAAAATTGTTAAAATCAAAAATAAAGGACTACGTATGGTTACATGTATGAATGTATGTATGCTTAATGTAGGTGTGTATGTATGCTTAATCTATGTATGTTTAAATGTATGAAATGCTTGTTTTATAGGTAGTTTTGACGATGAAAAAAATAAGACCCACTCCATTACTCTAGGACTACCCATTCTTGAGATATTTTAGATTTTTCGCACTTTTGCTATGCCGTCTTTGAAAATACGTCCAGTTACCCAATGAAAACGGAAATTGAATTAAACTTGCACATGCAGTGCCATTTCAAATAATGATGCGTGTTATTTTATGCCATTAAACTCAGTTTAATGAATTATTAAAGACATAAAGAGAAAATGAATTCCAGTCTGTAGGGAAAGTCATGTGCTGCCCATATCAGATTTTTTTTTCTTACCAGTTCTCTTTATTACGTCGTAAACGTCTTGTGGTGAATATGAAAACGCTTTTGTTCTTAAATTATTCTCAATGAGACCGAAGTCTCTGGCATTCAGTAGATATAAATTTCCAGAATAAAATGATATATTATTGAGAAAAAAAAAATCTACGCTTACCTTTAGTTGTTTGAAAATTTACATTAAGAACTCAATCATGATTATCATCAGCGTAACTGTAAATCTCTTCGAATAACTTATAACACGTGGAATGCAGCAGATGTGTACCATCATCCAATTAACTTTCTTGTCGGTTTCTCCAATACGCATATACTGTAGTGTCATTTGCTAGACGTGGAAGGAGGTTGAATGTATGATCGTTTCTAAATAAAAATAATAAACTAATAAAGAATGTGTGATACCAAAAAGGGGGTTAACTGAAATTTCACAAGATGTGGCGTTGTACCACTATTAAAATAAAACCTTCATGTGTACAGTGTATGTTTCATTAGAAAAAATTGGGGCATATGTACACATGTATACCTATTTGGCTGTATATATACGAAGTACGAACACTACGTACATAGGAGACACAAATAACTATTACATATCTAGTGGGTCGAACTATTCCATGTTCACAGATCTGCTATAGAAAATTAATTTTGGTGTTTGCTAAAATAGGTTGATAAAAAATTTTAAGATTATCATTTAAGCTGATTTTTAAATAAAAAATGACATTTTCATCTAGTTACGGATACTAAATATACTACAGGGTGTCCTAAAAAGATTGAAATGCTCTTTAATTCTTTACCTGTTGGATATAAGTGGGCAATGTAAATTGCAAAAATGTTGAAAATAAGGTAAATAAGACTACGTTAATGAAATAGTCCTCCCATTCATTTTCAAAAAGTTACACTTTTTAAATTTTTATACGACCCCCTTAGACAAATTGGGTCAATCAGAAAATTTTTATTTTTAATGCAACAAGATCATTAAAAAAACCGCATATCTCTATCTTTAAAACTGAGCGAGTTATATTTAATTGAAAATTGAACATTGTAAATGGGGACCCTATATCAAATTAGAAATGTAAATTTGTGGCATATCACAAAAAAGATAAAACTGGATGATAATACATAGGAACATAGGATACGCAACCGCGTAGTAATTACCACTGCTTTGTATGATCTCTGTCTGGGTAATGCTTTATTTAGATGCATTTGTGATAAAAAATGTTCACACATATTAACGTATTTTTAATCTAAACAATTTCCATCGTCAATTTGTTAATGATTCCTATTTTCACTGATGAAACAGCCTTTCACGTGGTACGGAAAAGTGGCATAAATCAGATTTTTCCTTTATTATAATTCAGTTGATTTTAAAGATACAGATATGCGGTCTTTTTAATGATCTTGTTGCATTGAAATTAAAAATTTCTGATTGACCCAATTTGTCTAAGAGGGTCGTATAAGAATTTAAAAAGTGTAACTTTTTGAAAATGAATGGAAGGGATATTTCATTAACGTTGCCTTCTGTCCTACCTTACTTTCAACATTTTTGCAATTTACATCCCCCACTCCAGCAGGTAACCCCCCCTACATCCAGCAGGTAAAGAATTAAAGCGCGTTTCAATCATTTTCGAACACCATATATATATATGTGTGTGTGTGTGTAGAAATAGTTTATAGATATTACAGGGGACGTTACAGGGGACGGTCGGGAAAAACACAGAAATCACAATACATAAACATACAAAGACAATATACATAGAAATAGAATACAGACAGAAAACAACACAAAAGAAAACATACAAAAAGTCGCGAAAATAATGGCAATACAACGGGTCGTAGAATATCGGTAACATACCGCTGTGCTGTGATGGTGCCACGGAGGACTATCAAATGAAATGACACCCCAGACCATAACTCAATGTTGTCGGGCCGTGTGGCGTGTGACAGTAAGTGCAGGATCCTGACGATGTCCGGGTTGCCTCCAGACACGTCTGTGCTGGTCGTCAGAACTCAGTTCGAAACGGGACTCATCACTGAAGACAATTCGTTCCCAATACGATAAGGTCCACGTTGATCGAGCCCAGCACCATTGCAATAGCTGTTGAGGGTGCATACTGGTCAGTGGTAGGCGACGTAATATGCACCGCGAGTATAGATTCCGCTCCCGTAGTCCTCTATTAATGGTCCGTTGTGATCACTCCCGTGTTTGTCACACGTTGGATAGCTTATAACGACGAATTTCGTGCTGTCGCAGCTGTTCTGACAATCGCTCTATCCCCCCGTTTTGTGGCCGCTCTAAGCCGACCGCTGCCCGCTGAAATCTGCCACTCCGGAGCCAGATTGGAAACGAATTGCCTTCAGTGATGAGTCCCGTTTCGAACTGAGCCCCGACTGCCAGCGCAGAAGTGTCTGGAGACAGCCTGGACATCGTCAGGATCCTGCTCTTACTGCCACCTGCAACACGACCCGACAACATGGAGTTATGGTCTGGGGTGCCATTTCGTTTAATAACCGGACCCCTTTGATAGTCCTCCGGGGCACCATCACAGCACAGCGGTACGTTGCCGACATTCTACGGCCCGCTGTATTGCCATTGATTTCGCGACACCCCGGGTTAATTTTTCAGCAATATAATGCCAGGCCACCCATTTCTATTGATTGTCGTGGCACGCATCTCTATTGATTGTCGTGGCACGCATCTCTATTGATTGTCTGCATGCTTACGACACACTTCCTTGGCCAGCCAGATCCTCAGATCTCTCGCCTATTGAGCCTCAAGTTGTTGTTCCACAGTTGTTGTATGCGCGCCCCTGGTTCTACCAAACTCATAGACTGCCCATCTTGCCGTCCCAAGGGATCCCAGACACGCTCGATCGGTGACAAATCTGGAGATCGGGCAGGCCAGGGAAGGGTGGTAATATGGCGGGGGTATTCCTGTGACACCCTTGTTGTGTGTGGCCGAGCATTGTCCTGTTGAAAAATGTCTCCTGGGAGCCCTGCCGTGAGTGGTAACACATGTGGTTGAAGGATGTTGCGAACGTACCGCTGGGCTGTCATGGTTCCGTGGATCAATATTAGAGGTGACCGTGTGTCGTATGCGGCGGCTCCCCCATACCATCGGACCAGCTGTGGGAGCGGTGTGCCGCTGTAAAGTGAAGCCAGGATTGAGGCTTTCGCCATGAGACTTCCACACAGATACACGGTTGTCATCACTGCCCAAATTGAATCTCGATTCGTCGCTGAAGACGACCCGATTCTACTCGATTGCGTTTCAATCCCGGCGAGCGCGATACCACTCCAAACGGAGGCGACGGTGGGTGGGTGTCATTGGCAGTACACGTAATGGCCGCCGCGATACCAAATGTTCTTTTGCCAGGCGCCTCGCGATGGTACGCACAGACACAAGGGCCCGTAGTGAAGGTGCTGCCTGTGTCTGAGTGGAGGACAATGATGCAGTTGGACCTGTGAGTCCGTGTCGTGTGATGTAACGGTCTTCTCGACTATTGATCTGCCAAGCGCGTCCTGAGAATGATCACCGTGCATACGACCTCCCTCTCGCCCACTGGTCCCAACACGTCCTCACAGTAAAGTCAGAACGGCCTAGATGGCGGGCTACTGACCACCCGGCTTCCATCATCCCGAGGATTCTTCCCCTCTCGAACTCTGACAGCTGATCATATGGTCTTCGATGACGGCGTAATGGCATCCCTAATGAAAAAGCGTCCCTCTACAACACATTAAGTACAGGAAAAAAGCCTCCGTACCTTTTTTCTGCGGCAGGGAGAACTAAGTTCAACGTCCTGTGGTATCATTATGCAATGTTCAATCACGATGTATTTATAAGCATTTGCATATCTACCTGACACGTACCTTCATGCCAAGATTCGTTACGATCCCACAATTACTTCTGGGTGCGCAAATTTTATGGCTATGCGTGTATATAACAGAGAAATGTTTAACTTATGGTCGGTAATATAAGTGTGCAAATAATTAGCATTTTAAGCCACTAGAAGTCTGCTTGAGAGTCTTGAAAATACATTTAAATAATCCCCATCTCCGCCCTGGTGGGGATAAAAAATACTACTACGTTAAGCGGCTCTGCTCGATGGTTGGAACTATAAATGTTGCAGACTCAGACCTCTCGACTGACCTAGAGGGCTTACAGCAACAATTTGAGAGGCCAGGAAACTATAAATGTGCAGCGATTCAGCCTTCTAAGGCACCAGGGCGACTTCAGACGGGTTTGAAAAGATTTTACGACATACGGTTCCCATATAAACGTACGGTACTCTATGCCCGTCGTTCTGGGCTAACGTCTGCCGAAGCTCAATTACGGAAACTCCAAATTATACAGAGTTCGACTTTTCTTTCCTTTGTTAGTGTTCCTGGATATGTTGGATCATTCACAAAGTACTCAAAATTAGGATCATTAATTCCTTTTGAAAGATATTCGAAAATTACCTTTCGATTTCATGCTAGATCTGGATAACGTCTCAAATGCTGCGATCTATAGACTGACGGTCTATGATCCATGGCTTTTTAAGTGCTCCAAACCCCAGGGTGAAACTCTGCAAGAAGCTCCAGGACCCGTATTTACCCTCCAAACGGAGACGTATTATTCCTGGTTCATAGCATCTTCAGTCTGCCCTTTTAACCATTTGACCTCGAGTTGAATCGTACCCTTAGCTTTCGGATATCGTGAAGCATGATTCCCTGATTTTCGACATGATTCCAACACTTTCCCTATACATTACCATGTATTGCAGGGAAAGTAAAAAAAGGAAATACCTTAAAAATGGTTTATTGCAACGCGCGCACACATACGGGCTATATGTTAAAAATATTGACTTGTATTCCAGAATTTATAAAACTTGTAAACATATCGAAATAAATATTCGAATTTTCTCCCCTCCTCCATTACAATGCTTCCTATGCACATTTATTGTACAGAAAGGAAATTAAAAATATTTTACAATTTAATTTCTGCCATTTCCTGGTACTTTTATCTCAATTTTTATTGTTTACTTGATTAAACAGAGCCATCTACTCATTCAACTTTCGCCGATTTTTCTACTTCCTAACGGATTAATTCTGTTGTTTACAAACAAAACACAAAAATACACTTTGCAGGAAATATTGATTCTATTGTTAGAATAACATTCGTTACAAATTCAAATATATATTACACATTAAAAAATTGACAATTTACATACCAAATGCATGTCTGATCTCTTATTTAAACTATTTCAACTTGCACTACACTCTTAAGCATGTTTGCGGAGAAAACTAAGAATCAGCTCAAATACAAATACACAAGCTGAATTTGTTTGCCTTAAAAAGCACGATTTGAAAAGTTAAATATTATTTATCTATATACAAATGTGACACTATTTAAACGAGTTTTAGTGCGATTAAACTCGCTGACAAATAGCTACATATTAAAAGGAAAATAATAACAAGAAATATCAATCATGCATAAAGCGTTGATTATGAAACACTTTCCAGCTTCAATGCAATTTTATTTAGACATCTCTAAAATGCGATACATGCCTCGGTAATATTTTTAAAATTATCACAACACTACATTAATTTATTATATTTGAAAACTTAAAACTTCATCGAAAAAAATGAACTTCATTAAATGACGACATTGAAATATAAATTGCTTGGTTTAAACATCTCTAAAATGCGATACATTCCTCGGTAATACTTTTAAAATTATCATAATACTACGATAATTTATTATATTTGAAAACTTCATCGAAAACAAATGAAATTTATTCAAATGACGTCATCGAAATATAAATCGCCTCTCTATAAAAGCAGCATTTCATTCATATACTTTTTCCATTCCTTTCATTCATCGTAAGACTATAATAAATTATTTTATTTAAAAACTTAAAAACATGGAGGTACAAGTAATTTAATTAATTCTATGCTTAAAACTTCATCGGCAAAATCGTCTGGTTCTCTGTGTAAAATCAATAAATGTTTCATTCATATCAGCTATATTGCAGACTCCATGAGCTAGATAATTTTGCGTTAAAGAAATGCAACAATTCTTTTACAGCTCATTCTATATATTTTGGTGTTTACATTCTCCATAACTGAAAATTAGGCTTCGTTGTAGAAATAATCAATGTTGGATGATCATTTAAAGTCAAATATATTGTAATTAAATTGTTGTTTCAGTATGTAGATGCACAGAATTTAAGCAAAAATAAAGCGGTTTTAGGACGGATGCAACACTAAATATGAATTAAAAAGAAGTTTAAAAATCACGATTTTGACACAAGATGGATGCTATATTTTATTTTGAAGTGGGTCATGTGATTTCTTCATACAATGGTCACGTGAGCTCTTCATATAAAGGATGTAATTATTATTTTAATTTTTATTTAAAAAAACTACTGAATATATTTTGCTGAAATTTTTTTTTATATATTTCATGGGATAATTGGAATATTTCCTAAAACTTTCGAAGCAATTTGTGAATTTTAAATTCGCTTAAAAAGTGTTTGAAAAATTAGGTTCCATAGGGTTCAATGTATTTCATTTCTTCAACCCGGGTTCAATCCAAAACTAATTGGGTGATATTATTCATTTATATTCCCATAGGTTCTACAGACCGTCTGAACAACATACTAAAATTTCATGTTGATAAAGTCATTTTTACGGTAGTTATCGTGCTAACGGACAGACAGACAGACAAACAGAATGAACAAAGTCATAAACACTTTTCAACTATGTTGTAAATTGTTAAAAATATATATAAATTGAAGTTCTTACATATTTTAAGGGAATTAAAATATGTAAAATAATACAATAATGTATTATTGGAAATTTTCTCATCATAGCCAACAAGATTTCTTGAATTTGCGATAATATCCTCAAAATGAATCTGTTCGCCGGTCAAACCTATGACAGCATTTTCAACACAGTTGAAAAGTGTTTAAGGCTTTGTTCATTCTGTCTACCCGTCCGTTCGCACGATTACTGCATTAAAAATGACTTTATCAAAATGAAATTTTAGTATGTTGTTAAGACGGTTTGTGGGACATAGGAGAATGTAAATGAATAATATTACCCAATTAATTTTGGATTGAACCCGGGTGGAAAAAATGAAATACGTTGAACCTTATGGGACATAATTTTTCAAACATTAAGGAAAAGTTAAAGGTCACGAATTGCTTCAAACATTTTAGGAAATATTCAAATTATTTCATAAAATATATAAAAAAAAATTTAGCAAAATAGATTAGGTAGTTTTTAAAATAAAAATTAAAATAATAAGGACACCCATATTATATGAAGAGATCACGTGACCCACTTCAAAATAAAATAGGTTATCCATCTTTCTTTCCCACAGTAAAAATCGTAATTTTTAAAGTTCTTTTAAATTTATATTTAGTATTGCATCCGTCCTGAAACCGCTTTACTTTTGCGTATTTTCCGTACAACTATATTCTGCGCCAACGTAATTGCAATAATATTGAGTTTAAATAATCATCAAACTTACTACAACGACGCCTAATTTGATACAAAATGTAAACAAATTATGCGATTGTAAAACGAGGTGTATAAGAATTGCTGAATTTTTAAAGCAAAATTATTTAGCTCTGGAGTCTGAAATATAGATGATATGAATGAAATAATCATTTCTTTTACATAAGGATCCAGACGATTTATATTTCGATGACGTTATTTGAATAAAGTTCATTTCTTTTTTGAAGTTTTCAAATATAAGAAATTATTGTAATACTGTGATAATTAAAAATATATCAGCGCTGAATGTATCGCTTTTTAGAGATGTTTAAATAAAATTTCATTTCAGTTGGAAAGTGTTTCGTAAACAATGTTTTATGCATAATTGATCTTTTATGCTTTTCAATTAGCAGTCGGTGATATTTTGATGTTGCAATTATTTAATTTGAGGCCCTTCTGATGCGGGGTGACCGTATGCCCCTGCGTTAGTCAGACTCTATGTGCTCATAGTATAAATACCATCATAGTACATATAAATATTAGACAATAGTTTTTTATTAAATGATTATCACTATCTAGGAATACGGTGTGCCAGAAGTGTGAAACTTACTAAATGCAAGATTTATTCCTAAATAAAGCGACAAGCGCTGTTAGTAAAGACTGGCTTATCTTTGTAAACGTCAGAATTAATTCCATGAAAGCTCGTTTGGTTCCCTACTGACTTCCGTTCAGCTCTACGCTGCACCTACATGTACGTATAATTATAGGCACAGCTTAGGCAAAATCCAATCACTTTTTAGCAAAAGAATCCTAGGCGTTGAAAAAATTATTTTTGCGACTTGAAACTGGGCATTGCCACATTTACTTAGATATTTACTACGCTAGTGTTCAAAATAGTAATTCCATACATAAAAATAATATTTCACGAAATACCCAACCAAATGAATATATTTTTCAGGGAAATGAGCAAAAAGCAAACTTTATTAAAAGTATCCAATCCAATTCAATCAAACTGTTAATAATGGCATTACGTCATCCAAAGGTGACGCGAGCGCTCTGCACGAAGTATGTTTTCCTCTGAACTTATGTAATTCAAGATAAACTACTTTGGCGGGAGCGACCTAGAAGATTCACTCTCTTTTTTAGCGAAAGGTCTGCAATTCAGGATATGATATAGGGGTTTTATCGACTCAAAATAGATGTAGGGCTCCGGAAGTAGTTCCGCGGCGGATTGAGGAGGTGCAGCAGCCGATGACTCATTGCGGAGGGTCCCTCATTTGGGAGGAAGGTTGCCCCATAGTGGGGGCGGATTGCCTCATTGAAGAGGCAGTTCGGCGGAGGATGCCTCACAGGGAGTCTTTTGCACAACTGTGAAAGAGGGATGACTCATAGCCTCACTGAGAGGGGCGGGTTAAAATGAGGAACTTCGAAAAAGGCCTCAGAGGAATGGCATTTGACCGGAGTGCATTGCACAATCGCGTTGAGAGGGGAGGAACTTTGAAAGAGGCACTATTGCGAATGAGCCCTCCGAAAGACGACCTTTGACTGGAGTGCATTGTACAATCCCGTTGAGAGGGGAGGAGGCACAATTGCGAAAGTCACCTCGGAGGGATGACCTTTGACCGGAGTGCATTGTACAATCGCGTTGAGAGGGGAGGAACTTTCAAAGAGGTTTCTATGCATGTCGGAATCGCTGTCTGACCTTTGACCGGAGTGCATCGCGGAGCTTCTTAGCACACGACCTTTCTCTGTGCTGGTTGATGACGAACTGATCGTTGTTATCAGTGGTGACGTAGATAAAGCGCCCTCTGGCGAAAGTTGGTGAAGTGCTGCCATCTATCTGCATTTTTTTTTAATTTCCAAAAGAATTTAATTCCCACTTGTCAGGGCTGGGGTTTGATCCCGGGCCGCTCGCATAGAAGACTGACTAAGCATAGAAGTCATGCTACAGCGCTCATTCCTCGTAGACTCTTATCGTCGAAGAGTAGGTTGTGAACGTAAACGGAAGATAGATTATTTTCAGGGCTGTGTTAAGAACATTGGAAATTATTAGGGGAAAGCTATATTTTGTAACAGGGAATGTATTTTATAAAAGGGATGCTGTACTTATTAATTTTTTGGTGTGATTGGTATGTTACCAATTGCTTTTGAGTGTTTTAAAACTAATTTAATAGTAAATTACGGACTTCAAGTGAACACAAAAATTGTGTTAAGCGGATTTAACCATTTTAAGTATTGCGAACACTATGATTTTTTCTTGAATAGGATTAAACCATTTTATGTGTGTATTTAAAAACAAAAATGTAATACTGCATTATACTTAGCTATTTTCAAAAACTGTGTTAAATGAATAGGATTCGACCATTTTAAATGTTGTGTATTTAAAAACAAAATCTAATAGTAAATTATGAATTTCCACTGCATATAAAATTGTGCATGAACAGGATTCGACCCTTTTAAGTGTGTGTGTGTGTATTTAAAAACAAAATGTAATAGTGCATTATTCTTAGCTATTTTCAAAAATTGTGTTAAGCGGTCTTGTGAACAGGATTTGACAATATTAAATATTGTGTATTTAAAAATGAATTTAATACTACATTATACTTAGCTAAAATTATGTTAAGCGGTCTCGTGAACAGGATTTGACCCTTTTAAGTAATGTAGATTTTAACACTGCAATTTTTAATATGCATGTTTCACAAGCTTTTAAAATAGATTTTTACCGTTCTAAATAATGATTGTCTGTTTTAAACTAACATTTTCATCAATTGCAAATATGTACATGGCAAATACCTTGGTGAGCTTAGTTAAAGTTTGAATATATAGACACATTTTATATATTTTTATATTTGCACTGAAAATAGTTAACAAAAAATTGGAACTCACCAGCGACATCTTCACTACATACTGTCTAATCTACAGATGAGCGATACGCTCTCACTACATTATTAAAAATAAGATCTTAACTATAATGAGGTCATCATTTTGACCTGTTGCCACTTTTTTTTTCTTAATGACATATTTTAATAACATAATGTTATTAACCTCATTGTGTGCTAGCCACTGATTTGCCACACACAATCTGAATAGTGTAGGTCATGCATGATTTTAATGATATAGTGCGTTGTATATGATTTAACCATTTTTAAAGTAATGGGTGTAATTTCAATACCGAGGTTTAGAATTTAATAAGCTACGGAACACGAATTGAACATTTTCACAGATATACATCCATCCCAAAATTTAAGTATTAAGTTTAAAATAAATAAAATAAAAGCCATTGAATATGATTTGACCAGTTTTACAGTGGACGTCCTAATTTTAGTAACATTATAGAATTTAGAAGTGAGTGTACAGTTTCGACTGTTTTTACAGGACTCCAATACATTTCAAAATTTATTGAATAGGAATCGACCATACATGTACCTAGATTTTAACACCCAGTATTAAAACCTGAAACGAGTAAGTATTATGTGAGATTTTAATGCACTAACTTTTTAAATTTTTAAAAATGTCCGAAGTAGATGTATTCCATTGGTAGACATAAATGGTAAGGAGTAATTTTTTTATCACGTGAACAGGACTCGACCATTTTAAGTGTTGTGAATTTTAAAACAAAATGTAATAATAAATAATCCTTAGATATTTTAAAAATAGCGTTAAGTGTAGTGTTCTATACTAAAATCATGCTAAATGGTTTTGGTATGTCCTTGCTAAGTGGTTTTTGGTATGTCTAAAGTACTCTAAGTGTTTGTAAACATTATTTAACGTTCTTTAAAATCTGAAAAATAAAAATAAAGTTTTTCCACTTGTACCAAACTAAAAAATTCAAAGTTTTTTTCCCTAAATCTGAAAAATTGTCAAATCCATGCCAAGTGGTTATGTTAGTGGCAAAAACCTTATGAAGTGACTCCCACACAATCCTTTCATACTAAAGAATACAATAGAGGGCAGATATTTTTAAAATGTGCACTGACGAGACGCCTTTGAACTAACCACTTTTGTACCCCGCACAAGCTATTCTCACCAAAGAATACATTACTTGGAAGATATTTAAAAAAAATGCAAATTGTCGCGACCCCAACAAGCTAACCACTACATTAGTGCACTCAATCTGAAAAGAATAAACTCTCACGAATTTTAGAGAAATTGAATAGCACTTAGCGGTTTTTAAAGGATATACGATCATTAATGTTGAATCTAAATGAATGAGCGACTCCCAGGTGTAACGTTACATAAGCCCTAAGACTCCTTTATCGTTTAAAATTATCGTATTTTAATGAAATTTAGTAAAACTTGCACAGTACTTAGTGTGTGGCTATCAAATAAGATCTAGCTTTTTAATGTTACAACAACGTTTAAGATCATTAAATCACTAAATTTTTTAAAACTGTCTTAAAGGGGAATAGAATATCACTTGCTGTTTTTAAGGATATGCGTTTGTTGGCATTGAATTTAAATAAAAGTGTGACTCTCTGAGACAAGTACACTACATTGCAATAACATTAAAAATATGAAAGATATGCAATTAATACCTTAAAAGAAACATCTAAAGAGTTTTGATATCTTAATACGAGACATTATTCACATGCACATAGAAATGTCACGATTTCGCGGCCGTAGGTGCATCGTAAAACCATCCTGTTCTTAATGAATGGCCACATTTGAATGAACATATGTAACAACACAGAGAAAATGACAGAACTAAACTGAGATCTACAACGAAATTTTACACTTATTACAGAATAAATCTCAACTTCGTAGATTTTTAAGAAAATAGAGTCGAATTTTCACCGATTCTTAAAGATTGAAACACAACATCCTTTATGAATCTTCATACTTTAGAGAATAGAACATAACTTAGCATTTATTTTTAATGAATAAGGGTATATAATTTCAGAATTTTAACATTAAACATAAATTTTATGATTTAAACCCTGTAAAGTGTAAATATCTTTCACTACGAAACTTTCACTATAGATATTTAATACGATTCGAATAAATCTATTTTTATATTATTTTTTATATTTTATTTTAAAAAGCGAGATTAGTAAACCTGCTACACTTGAATGCATAGACACACAACCCATGACCACATAACATTTTTAAATGGAACATGTTTTTAAAAAAAAAGAAAAAAATATGTGTGACATGTTAAAAAAAAAATTAGTTGATGATCGTAAATAAAGAGTTCAGTTTGAAAGATAAAAAAAAATATTTAATGAATCCATTCTTCTTAAAATGCACATTAACCGTTATTTACTGTACATTTAAACAAATAAGTTAAAATAATTTCCTTATCGCACATTCATATTCCGCTGATTTGAATGACTTGAAAAAATTTCGATCATACCAGTAAATGACTTCTTCACCGCGCAACAAAACTTTCTTTGCTATGTTATTAATGTCAAGATTTAGAAGTACTTGTTCAGCCACTTTGTCGTACATTTTTAATGGAGTGCTGTAAAGACATTCATTGCAACTTTGATCTTCAATTTGAGCAGCACAGCCAACACATTTGAAAAGTTTCCTTACATGACATATCATGCTGTCATGAATACAAGAGATTAATTGTTCGAATGCAAAATTTTTATCACAAATAAGGGATGGTAGAAAGGATAACCCTTCACTAACCTTTCACTGTCCCTTTCACCTAAAATAATGTAGAAATTTTCCCATGTAGATAACAATTGCGTTTAGCACAATCTAATGTTGTACGATTCATTAAAATTTACAAGTTCTAATCACTTCATATCTTATGTGATCTGTTTGCACACGACACTCGATTTAGGTCACGTGATTATACTTATGACGTGGCCCGATAAGACATTTCAATCTTGGGTGTTGCGTGAATAGGTTCGGTTTGTTCGTAGCTGCGACAAATTTATAGTGTTTTAAGATCTTTGTGTTTTAAAAATAAATCTTATACTGTGAACGTGGTAGTTGGCTGTTACTATCTAAAAAAAATGTCTAAAATTCAAAGTATGCCATCACTCGAACAGATAATTTCCAGTGGAAATACTGTGGAGTTGTCTATTCCTGCCCTAGAAGAAGCAAAATCTGTGGACATTGTCTCAGATGTGATTAATTCACCCTCACAAAAGTTTACAGTGAATTGGTTAGAGACCTATCTTATGTCTTCCATAAGCCCAGCAGAAACATCTACCGTTATCAATTCACAAGTTCACACAGAGGTTGGAAACTCAATTCAAGATCTACTTTCTTGTGCTCTAACACATAGCGGAGTGTTATCCTCCACTACAGAATCAGTTTCGACTGAATCTGCTTCTTCAGATTTTGTGCAAGATGCGCTCAATCGTTGGCATTTAGGTTCTGATTTGTATGTATATTTGAAACTTCGACATGGGAAGTTAAAAGTGTATATATGGAAATATCTCTCTAACGAGCGAAATTACTACAACCTACGCGTGAAGACGTTACACTGTCACCTGCTACATCAGTGAATTTTCTCAAAAATTGTGGTCGTTCAATATTCTATATTCGGATACCTCTTTCGTCACTCGCAATGAGTTATTCTGTTTCAATGATAATGGAAAACTGCATATACAGAAGATAATTCAATTATATGATTCAAAATTTTGTCTAACACAGTGCCATATAACCTTAGACAAAAATCAAATAGCATGTTTACAGAATTGTGTTAGCAACATTAGTATAAAACTTGGAGAAAGTATATTTATAGAGTGGCTTCTTACTCAAATATTGAAAATAAAGGACAGTATAACCTTTCTACCATCACTTATTTGTGATAAAAATTTTGCATTCGAACAATTAATCTCTTGTATTCATGACAGCATGCTGTGTCATGTAAGGAAACTTTTCAAATGTGTTGGCTGTGTTCCTCAAATTGAAGATCAAAGTTACCATGAATGTCTTTACAGCACTCCATTAGAAATGTACGACAGGGTGGCTGAACAAGTACTTCTAAATCTTGAGATTAATAACATAGCAAAGAAAGTTTTGTTGCGCGGTGAAGAAGTCTTTTACTGGTATGATCGAAATTTTTTCAAGTCATTCAAATCAGAGGACTATGAATGTGCGATAAGGAAATTATTTTAACTTATTTGTTTAAATGTACAGTAAATAACGGTTAACGTGCATTTTATGAAGAATAGATTCATTAAATGGTTTTTTTTATCTTTCAAACTGAACTCTTTATTTACGATCATCAACTAATTTTTTTTTTAACATGTTCCATTTAAAAATGTTATGTAATCATGGGTTGTGTGTCTATGTATTCAAGTGTAGCAGGTTTACTAATCTCACTTTTTAAAATAAAATATTACAAAAAAAATTAAAAATAGATTCATTCGAATCATATTAAATGTCTATAGTGTGAGTTTCGTAGTGAAATATATTAACACATTACAGGGTTTAAATCATAAAATTTATGCTCAATGTTAAAATTCTGAAATTATATACCCTTATTCATTAAAAATAAATGCAAAGTTATGTTCCATTCTCTAAAGTCAGAAGATTCATAAAGGATGTTGTGTTTCAATCTTTAAGAATCGGTGAAAATTCGACTCTAGTTTCTTAAAAATCTACAAAGTTGAGATTTATTCTGTAATAAGTGTAAAATTTTGTTGTAGATCTCAGTATAGTTCTGTCATTTTCTCTGTGTTGTTAAATATGTTCATTCAAATGTGGCCATTCATTAAGAAAAGGATGGTTTTATGATGCACCTACGGCCACGAAATCGTGACATTTCTATGTGCATGTCAATAATGTCTCGTATTAAGATATCAAAACTCATTACATGTTTCTTTTAAGGTGTTAATTGCATATCTTTCATATTTTTAATGTTATTGCAATATAGTGTACTTGTCTCAGAGAGTCACACTTTTACTTAAATTCAATGCCAACAAACGCATATCCTTAAAAACAGTAAGTGATATTCTATTCTCCTTTAAGACAGTTTTAAAAAATCTCGTGATTTAATGACCTTAAACGTTGTTATAACATTAAAAAGCTAGCTCTTATTTGATAGTCATACACTAAGTATTGTGCAATTTTTGCTAAATTTCATTAAAATATGATAATTTTAAACGATAAAGGAGTCTTAGGGCTTGTGTAACGTTACTCCTGGGAGTCGCTCATTCATTCAGATTCAACATTAATGATCGTATATTTTAAAAACCGCTAAGTGCTATTCAATTTCTCTAAGAGTTTATTCTTTTCAGATTGAGTGCATCATTGTAGTGGTTAGCTTGTTGGGGCCGCGACAGTTTGTATTTTTTTTAAATATCTTCTAAGTAACGTATTCTTTGGTGAGAATGGCTTGTGCGGGGTACAACAGTGGTTACTTCAAAGGCGTCTCATCAGTTCACATTTTAACAATATCTGCCCTCTATTGTATTCTTTGGTATGAAAGGATTGTGTGGGAGTCACTTTATAAGGTTTTTGCAACTAACATAGCCATTTGACATGGAATTGACTATTTTTCAGATTTAGGAAAAAAAACATTGAATTTTTTCGTTTGGTATAAGTGGAAAAACTTCATTTTTATTTTTCAGATTTTAAAGAACGTTAAATAATGTTTACAAACACTTAGATTGCTTTAGACATACCAAAAACCACTTAGCATGGACATACCAAATCCATTTAGCATGGTTTTAGTATAGAACACTACACTTAACACTATTTTTAAAATATCTAAGGATAATTTACTATTACATTTTGTTTTAAAATTCACAACACTTAAAATGATCGAATCCTGTTCACGAGAAAAACAAATTACTCCTTACCATTTATGTCTACCAATGGAATACATCTATTTCGGACATTTTTAAAAATTTAAAAGTTAGTGCGACAAAATCTCACATAATACTTACTCGTTTCAGGTTTTAATACTGGGTGTTAAAATCTAGGTACATGTATTATCGATTCCTATTCAATAGATTTTAAAACGTGTTGGCGTCCTGTAAAAATAGTCAAAACTGTACACTCACTTCTAAATTCTATAATGGTACTAAAATTAACACGTCTACTGCAAAAATGGTCAAATCATATTCAATGGCTTTTATTTTATTTATTTTAAACTTAATGCTAAAACTTGGGGATGCACATATATCTGTGAAAATGTTCGATTCGTGTTTCGTAGCTTGTTAAATTCTAAACCTCAGTATTGAAATTACACCCATCACTTTAAAAATGGTTAAATCATATACAGCGCACTATATCATTAAAATCATGCATGACCTACACTATTCAAATTGTGTGTGGCAAATCAGTGGTTAGCACAATGAGGTTAATAACATTAAGTTATTAAAATATGTCATTAAGAAAAAATAAGTGGCAACAGGTCAAAATGATGACGTCATTATAGTTAAGATCTTATTTTTAATACTGTAGTGAGAGCGCATCGCTCATTTGTAGATTGGACAGCAAGTAGTGAAGACGTCGCTGGTGAGTTCCAATTTTTTGTTAACTATTTTTAGTGGGAATATAAAAATATATAAAATGTGTCTATATATTCAATCTTTAACTAAGCTCACCAAAATATTTGCCATGTACATATTTGCAATTGGTGAAAATGTTAGTTTAAAACAGACAATCATTATTTAGAACGGTAAAAATCTATTTTAAAAGCTTGTGAGACATGCATATTAAAAATTGCAGTGTTAAAATCTACATCACTTAAAAGGGTCAAATCCTGTTCACGAGACCGCTTAACACACGGAAATTCATAATTAACTATTAGGTTTTGTTTTTAAATACACAAAATTTAAAATTGTCGAATCCTATTCACTTAACACAATTTTTGAAAATAGCTATGTATAATGCAGTAATACATTTTTGTTTTTAAATCCACAACACTTAAAATAGTTGAATCTTATTCACCAACTCACTTAACACAATTTTTGTGTTCATTTGAAGTCCGTAATTTAATATTAAATGTGTTTTTTTTCGTTGCTTTTTTTTTTAAACACAAGCTTAAAATGGTCGAATCTTGTTCACTTAACACAATTTTTGAAAATAGCTAAGTATAATGCACTATTACATTTTGTTTTTAAATACACACCCACATACACTTAAAAGGGTCGAATCCTGTTTACGCACAATTTTATATTCAGTGGAAATTCATAATTTACTATTAGATTCTGATTTTAAATACATAACATTTAAAATGGTCGAATTCTATTCACTTAACACAATTTTTGAAAAGAGCTAAGTATAATGCAGTATTACATTTTGGTTTTAAATACACACTTAAAATAGTTGAATCCTATTCTAGAAAAAATCATAGTGTTCGCAACACTTAAAATGGTTAAATCAGCTTAACACAATTTTTGTGTTCACTTGAAGTCCGTAATTTACTATTAAATGCGTTTTAAAACACTCCGAAAACCAATTGGTAACATACCAAACACACCGAAAAATTAATAAGTACAGCATCTCTTTTATAAAATACATTCCATGTTACAAAATATAGCTTAACCCTAATAATTTCCAATGTTCTTAAGACAACCCTGAAAACAATCTATCTTCCGTTTACTTTCACAACTTCGACGATAAGAATCTACGAGACATGAGGGCTGTAGCATAACGGAAAAGGCGCCAGTCTTCTAATCGAGCGGCCCGGGATCAAACCGCAGCCCTGACAAATGGGAATTAAATTCTTTTGGAAATTAAAAAACAAAATACCGATAGATGGCAAAACCTCACCAACTTTCGTCAGAGGGCGCTTTAACTACGTCACCACTGATAACAACGATCAGTTCGTCATCAACCAGCACAGAAGAAGGTCTTGTGCTAAGAAGCTTCGCGATGCACTCCGGTCAAAGGTCAGTCAGCGATTGTGACATCCATTGAAACCTCTTTCAAAGTTCCTCCCCTCTCAACGCGATTGTACAATGCACTCCTGTTAAAGGTCGTCCTTCGGAGGGCTATTTTGCAATAGTGCCTCTTTCAAAGTTCCTCCCCTCTCAACGCGATTGTGCAATGCACTCCGGTCAAAAGTCATTCCTCCGAGGCCTTTTTCGAAGTTCCTCACTTGGACCCTCCCCTCTCACTGAGCCTATGAGTCATCCCTCTTTCGCAGTTGGGATAAAGACCCCTGTGAGGCATCCTCCGCCAAACTGCCTCTTCAATGAGGAAATCCTCTACCACTATAAGGCAACCTTCCTCTCAAATGAGAAACCCTTCTCTCAAGTGAGGGATCCTCCGCAATGAGTCATCGGCCGCTGCGCTTTCACGTCCAGAAACCTGGTTGATGAATTTCTTGAAAGCGAAAGCATTGAGCGAATCAACTGGCCAGCCAATTCTCCTGACTTGAACTCAATTGAAAACCTATGGGACGCCCTTGGAAATGCTGTTATACGGCAAAATCCTAGATATCACACTGCCTTGAACATTGTTGTAAGAGTAGATACTGCCCCAAACTCTAAATAACCACCTTACGACAGCATGAAATCGCATTATGATATGTATTTACAAGTTAAAGGAGATCACATTCCCTATTAATGCTGCATTTGTTACCAAGTTAATCATTTTTTTCTAAACTATTCATTCATCTAAACCATCATTTTCAACCATTATTTCAATTGTTTCATAATTAGTTTTGTATCGTATGCACTCATATCCGATTCTTACTTTCCCTATAATACCTGTACTTGGTAATGTATTACTATAGGGAAAGTATTAGAATCGTACCGAAAATCGCAACTCGAGTTTTCGACAGATTTACACTTTTTGGGACCACTAGAACACGAAAATATATTTAGAGTGACGTCTGTATGTGTGTCTATCTATATGTTTGTCAGTCTGTGCATATTTTATATCCACTGTAACTGAAAAACTAATTGACTGAATTTCATAAAATTTAGTAGGTAAATTCCTTATGGGTGACCCTGATGCTGATTAGATTTTGGTGCGGTTTGGGATAAAAGAATCTGCCTTTTTTGTAAATGGCCCGCAAAAATTACCTGTATACATTCTAGCTGAACTAATAGACCAAATTTCACAAAATTTGGTAAATAAATCACTTTTAGGCTAACCTGGTGCTGATTAGATTTTGATATGATTCAGAAAAAAAATAACCTGTCTCTTTTGCGAAATGGCCGGCAAAAATAGTTAAATCTAAAAATAAAAAACTACGTATGCTCAGATATATCCATTAAACGCTTATTTTATACGTAATTTTTGACGCCTAAAAGAATAATATTAACCCCATTACTGGAGTAACCGTTCTCAAGATATTTTAGTTTTTTTCGGATTTTCCCTACATCACCTTTGAAATAAGTCCAGTTACCAAATGAGAACGAAAATTGAATTAAATGTACAAATTCAGTGTCATTTTAAGTACTTGTGAGTTTTATTTTGTGCCATTAAACTCAAGATAATGAATTAGTGAAGAAATAAAGAGAAAGTGAAATGAGGATGCAGAAAAAGTCATGTGCTGCCTACATCAGATTTTTCAGTTTTTATTTATGTGTTAAGATGCTATGTTTCACCCCCAAAGAATTAATTTAAATATGTTGAATAGTTGTTGAAAGATCTGTGGTTTTGTGAATGCAAAGATAATTTTGGACACCAGTTTATTTTGAAATTTCGGATGATTATTTCTATACGGGTATTAAATAAATTAGAATTATAAAGAATTAAATTAGATTTATAAAGAAAACTGTACTTTAAAGTTTTACGGAAAATTGTGCATAAAAATATATCTAAACCATTGAACTGTTTAATCTTCCACCATCCTCAAATAAATATGTGCACACTGCTGCATGATGTTTTTCTACACAATATTTTGTCCCGAAATAATTTCCCAGATACCTTACCCTTAAAAGGCACTTACTTATTCTATCAGCATTTTATTCCAAATTTCCCGCATCGAATGCAAAAAGATCGCCCTGAGCATCGGAAATTTTACTTCGACAAGAAATTTCTGTGTATAAGGTAAGTGAATGTGATAGACGTGGACAGTGGCGCACCCACGGGGGGGGCCGAGGGGGCCCTGGCCCCCCCCTTGGGCTGACAAAGCAAAACGCGAAGGGCGCTGTCAGCACAAGGGAGAACTAGGTCTGCCTTCGAGAATGGACTCGTCCAAAATCACGTGACCCAAATGCCTTCTCGCTGGAGTCGTACTATACCAGTGCTGTGTAGAGTGACGTCACAGGCGCCTCCGTGGCCCTATATAAAGAGTGAACGACGGGGAAGCGGCTGTTCGCTCGAAAACTCGAGGATTTCGTTTACCCAGTGAGAAAATTGTGGAAGTGAATAAATAGATCGTGCCAACGCTTCGCGAATTAAGTGTTGCTGTGAGTTGAAATAAAGTGCGACGTTACGACACAAGGTGATAACAGTGAATTGGTAGTTTCGGAACGAGGGCCTGCGTGGTGAATAGCTGAATTTAATAATGGTCCTGAACTTTCAACTGATCTTACAGTGAAATGCATCTTTAACGATCAGTGTGTGTGTTTATGTGCGTATTTCGGCTATATAGCAAATTTTGTTCTTGAATAACTGAGGAGCAAGGTAAAAAAAAAAAGACAATGAGTGAAAAACGAAAAGGGCTAGGCCAACAGACACTGGGAAATTATTTAAAAAAAAAAAAGTAAGATTGAAAATAGTGACGTTCCCAACGACGTTTCCCTGAGCTCTTGTTACATTGATGAGGCTGCAGTCGAAGCAAGCAACAGCCGTGACCCCGGGCTGTCTTCAAACGCTTGTGAGGAGGTAAAGGTAGGACAAAACACAATACCAAACACAGTTGAAATAGAAATTCTGGCTGCAGATATTTCTAATTATGTCAAGAAATCTAACCTCACAGATGAAGATAGGATAACAGCGCTAAAAAATCTTTGGGAACCATATGAAAATTACAGTTTTCCTGCTACTGTCACTAGTGCTGTATCAAGTCAAGGAAAACCTCACCACACTCGGAAGTTCTGCTCATCTTGGCTGAGTAAGCATAACTGGCTAGCTTACTCAAAGGCAGAGGACAGTGCCTATTGCAAATTTTGTGTTCTCTTTGCACCCCATGAAGTCGGTTTAAGATCCACACAAGCTACAGGTCAACTTGTTTCAAAAGGATTTAATAATTGGAAGAAGGCCTTGGAGAAGTTCAGTCAACATGAAAATTTTTTCTATCATAAGGATTCAGTTCTCAAAGCCGATGAGTTCTTAAGGGTCACGGAAGGAAAAACGGTTCCTGTGGATCAAGTAATGGACAGAGGAAAGCAAAAACAAGTTTTGCAGAATAGGGCTATTCTTAAACCTATTATCAAAACAGTGATTTTTTGTGGAAGGCAAGGGCTGGCCATGAGAGGGCATAGAGACTGTGGGGATTTGGACGTATTGTCAGAACCATGCCAAGGCGAAGGAAATTTTAGAGCCCTTTTGCGACTCCGAGTTGATGCAGGAGAAGAAATACTGAAAACTCATCTACAAGGTTGTGCAAAAAATTCAACTTACATAAGTTGGAATATACAAAATGAGATTATTTCAGCATGCAATGATTCCATTGTGAAGCACATAGCAACTGAGGTGAATGAGGCCAAATGTTTTGCGGTTTTATGTGACGAAACCACAGATATTGCAACGGTAGAGCAAATGACACTTTGCGTTCGTTATTTGAAACGGTTTGAAACAAATGATAAGTATAAAATTGAATTTAAGATAGTGGAGAACTTCCTTAAGTTTGTGCCCCTGACTGAAACTACAGGTCGAGCAATTGCAGATGCTATTCTTAAAGGCCTTGCAGACTGCAACATTGATACGTCTTTCCTCCGTGGACAAGGGTTCGATGGAGCTTCTGCAATGAGTGGAGAGTACAATGGCGCCCAAGCAATTATATATGAGCAACACCCCAAAGCCCCCTACTTTCATTGTGCATCACACTGTTTGAACTTAGCCATAACTTATTCATCTAGAGTTCCGGATATCCGAAACAGCTTTGGAATAATAGGGAAAATCTCTAGTTTTTTCAACACACCAAAACGAAACCTTGTTCTCACCAGCAAAATTAATGCAGCTAATCAGGGAGAGACAGAAATCAGTGCCAAAAAACTGAAGAAATTATGCCCTACTCGTTGGGTGGAGAGACATGATGCCGTCACAGTTATGGTTTCATTGTTTGATCAAGTAATCGAGGCTCTGGAGGAGATTACTACCTGGAATGACAAGGAGACATCAACAGAGGCTCATACCTTGTTATGTTCAATGTTAACATCACAGTTTGTCATAGCACTTGTTTCAGCTGACAGATTACTCAGCTACAGTGTTCGTCTGAGTGAAAAGCTGCAGGAAGTTAACCTTGATCTGGCAACTGCTGTGAGTGACGTAGAAGACGTTTTGAAAGCTATATCTATAATTCGAGAGAACGCAGAGAACGAGTTTCACCATCTGTTTGAACAAGCTGTTAAGAAGCTGGAACAGCATGGAGAAAACATTACTCTACCACGCCGTGCCACCAGACAAATTTATAGATCAAATTTCAACGTACAGACTCCTGAAGAATACTACAGACTTTCTATTTTCATTCCATGGATTGATAATTTCATCACTCACCTCCATGAAAAATTTCTCAAACATAAGGAATTTCTACAAAGTTTTGCATCTGTCGTTCCGAATGGAAGGCAGCCGATACTGGAAGAAAACGAGAGATTTGTTGCCTTATCAAGGAAATTTGCAGATGATTTAGGACCTAGATCAGATAATACTCTAAAAGCTGAACTACATCTGTGGTACATGAAGGTCTCTGCATTGAACAAGAAAACTAAAAGCCCAATCGAACTGCTTAACTTTTGTGACCAAAGGACTTTTCCAACTGTGTTTGAACTTTTAAAAGTGTATGCCACCCTCCCAGTATCAACAAGCAGTGCTGAGAGGTAATTATCCACAATGAAGAGGTTGAAAACTTACTTGAGAAACAGTATGAGTGAAACCAGACTGAATGGACTGGAGTCAATGAACATTCACCGTGAAGTGGAAATTGATCCAGACCAGATAATTAATGCTCTGGCTACAAAGAAGAACAGGAGGCTGGACTTCGTTTTATGAATATGTATAGATCATAATTGAATAATATAACAATATGTAATCATGAGAGAGTGGTTGAAAACAAGTATACAGTATAAGCAGACCAGAACAAATAATTTTATCTTCATCTATTTCTTAATTTGTGTTGTTTTGTATAAATATCTACTACTACTTCTTCTAATCATTCAATTCTCTTGCACTGCACTGAAGAATTGTTAGTAATTTGATAAAAATAAATGTACAAAAAAAGACAACCGCCTTGTTAATTGATATGGCCTCTGATCATTTTTTCTCGGAAAATTTATCGAGGAGTCATCCTCCTTCATAAAAATTTTGTGCACCAATGGCCCCCCCCTTAGGAATATTCTGGGTGCGCCACTGGACGTGGATGATTTTATACATCGCTTAAAATTCCGAGTTATAGGAAAGTTCGTAGAAAACGTTTTCTGTAAGAACTGTCAGATGGAATTTCAGAATTTTAAAATTGGATTTACTTAAATGTTTCGTAGAAATGTTATCAAAACTTCAGCATTTTCTCTGGGAAACAAATTGGGAATTGGTTGTTCATACGTTGCAAAAAATATATTCTTATAACTACTTTTCCACGAATACCTAAAAATATTTCTGTGATTTTCTAATCAATATAAACTGAAACTGCAATAATCGGAAAACGAGCCTCCATTCGACTTTCTTATGCATTCGTATAAAGTCTATTTGCACCGTGATAAAAATGAACGTTCTCAAAACGTTTCGTTTGTAATTCTTTTAAAAGCATTCTTTAAAATTGTTAAAAAATGTATTTCTCATGTTAACAAAAAGTTAGATGCGTCGGCACATTGGACACTCCTATCGCGTGTGTTAATAATAACTGTTTTTAAGTAGTCACAGAAGTACAAACTATCGCGTTCGCGCATTGTACTTCTTAGAACTATTGTTCATGGAATAATCATTGCATCTCTATACTTCGTAATTCTATGAAAATCTTAAAATTTCGAGTCATTACTTTTCTAATTATGCGAATTGAAAGTATTCCAGTTTCGGCATAATATAACTGTGCATATAATGTCGTGGCAATACGTGACGTGCCTTCGTTCTTGTGTCCATCCCTCTGTCTCTTACACACAGAAGGAAGAAAAGGCAAAGATAAAAGAGGGATAAAATATTCAATAGCATTTCAAAATGTTTTTCGGATGTCTTAAACGCTACTTTTCGTTAAGATTTTGAATTAAAAAATATTCATGAAAACAATACTTTTTGTATGTTTATACCAAAAACAATACTTTTTGTATGTTTATACCAAAAACAATACTTTTTGTATGTTTAGACCAGCGATTTCCAAACTTTTTTTGTTTGAAAAAATTTCGTAAAATTTCAAATAACCGTTATCTAGCAGACACGTATTAGGTTCAACTGCAGCAAGTTATAAAATAACAGCAAAATGTATCCTCCAAAGTAAAATTCAAGATGCTTAAATAATACCTAATAGCTGCGGTACCCGCAGCTAGCGGTCACTCAATATAGCAATCCTATTTTATAGCAATCAGTTTTTTAGAAACTTTTCACCCCGAGGGCTCACACCTTTTCTGGTAGGTCGGACGGTCTGGGTCTCAACAACAACCCCCGCGGGCTCAGAAGACGTGATGCAATAAAAATGGGGTCAAAAAGCTGAGAGAGAGCAGTGATGTCAAGTTTCAAGTCATACGTTCGATGAAAAGTATTCATAACCAAAAAAGGGTCATAAATCTTACAAAAACATCATAAATCCTCATGTCAGTAAACAATCAGAGGATTTCAAGTTCAAGGTCGAGTAAAAAGATCACTGCAGAGTAGAAAATACAATTCCTTGACACACATTCGCAGGAACACAAAGCAATCACATAGGTCCAAGCGACATAACAATTTTTAATGCGAAGTTGGAGAGCGAAGTTTCGGCCAGGGCGGTAACCAGGAGGAAACAAAGGGTGCATCACTCTAAAAGTAAATAGTAAATCCCTCCCGACAGACGCAATTAAAATCAAAACCAGCAAATAATTAAAAGTGAGTTCGCATTGAAATTAGCAAAAAATAGGTATAAGTTCGTTTTAAACAGCTGACGCAGAAAATATGTATATTCAGGTGACGTGTACAGATGGTGCAGAAACTATAACCACAAGCAGAATCAAAACTGCTCAATTAATAGCCGAAATGGAAAATTTGCATATTTAGTTAAAGTAAAAGTTACGCCAGGAGGTATAAAAGCAACATTAGTCTTAAATGAAAGTTGAAGAGAATCCAGTGGATTGGGTGGTTGCTAAAGCGAGGGGGGGGGTTAAATTTCAAGAATAACGACACCAAATCAAGGGAAGAGAAAAATTTAATTTTAAAGCTTTTAAACAAAAATTTAGAAAATTTTAAATTTAAAGTATTTTTAATGTTAAATTGCTCAAGAACTAAGACAGTTGGAGTGTGTGTGTGTGTGGGGGGGGGGGGGGGAGTGATTTCTCAAACTGATGGCCCGAAACAACATATTAAAATTAGCCTATCAGTCACGGTTTTTTTTAAATACTTAAGAAAGGGAACGCATTGAAATTCGCCACCAGAAAAGTACAAAACCACCCTAAATCAGAAATGAACCACCTCCCAATGGATAGAGCCAGTAAATAAGAAATGACCCCATACACCCCCCCCCCCCCTTCCTGCCCCGGACTGTTGGGAAACAGCTTCAACCTCATGACTTTTGACCGAGTGAAATAGGCTTAAAATCTTAAGCGATGTCTTTTGAAGTTTTTATCGGATCAAAGTGGTTTTTTCAGAAAATGCTTATAATAATATTACAATCTTATACACTGACTTCCAAAAGTTAAGCACGCAATGCAAATTTTCATTTTTCGAAAGCGTATTTGAATTTGAGTGGCTGAAAATCGCTGCGGATGCAGATGGCAATATGCAAATATCGTATGTTACAGACAATCACGATTGACTGTCCGGATATATGCTAATTAGGCAGTTGTTGAAGACGCTGGCATTCTTAAGGGTTTGAGAAGGTGCATTTAAATGCTGATACGAAGTGTTTATAACTTTTGTAGGATTGTTTTCGATGATATCCGTTTCTATGGCTAAAAGAAGACGAATGACAGATAGTGAGCACTGGCGTGCTGTCGGACGCATTGAAGCAGGACAGTCAATCAAAGACGTCGCTATTTCCTTCAGCGTTGAGCATTCGGTAATTTCTCGATTATATAAACAATTCCAAACAAGTCAAACAGTTGTTCGGAGACCTGTACCCGGTCGTCTAAGGGTTACCACCCCCTCTGATGATCGGTATATTGCTATAGAAGCCAAACGGAATCAACGAGCAACCTTCACAACTGTTACATCCATGGTTGCAGCGGAACTTGGTAAGACAATATCTACCAGTACTGTGCGCCGAAAGCTCTACGTGAAGGGACTGCTCGCCCGAGTTTCACGTTTTTGTGTTCCACTAAACGTCCAAGCCAGAGGGGCAGGGTAAAATTTGTGTGTCAACATGTCAATTGGACTGTCTCAGATTGGTGCAAAGTCCTATTCACGGACGATATTCACGGTCCAGATTTGCCCTGAAATCAGATAATAAGCGTGTAAGGATCTGGAGAGAACAAGGCCCACGCAATCGGGCCAAGAACATCATCGAACATCACGCATTCAGAGGTGGAAGCGTCATGGTGTGGGCTGGAATTTCAATTGGATATCGCACAGAGCTAGCTGCACATCTTTAAAGGCGGTTCTGTGACGGCTGCGCGATATCGGGATAAAGTTCTAGACCTCATTGCGAGTCTCTACGCTGCAGCAGTTGGTCTTGATTTCCTCCTTATGGACGGTAATGCTCGTCCACATCGAGTTAACATCGTTGACGAATACCTGGAAAGTGAGGGCATTTTTCGTATGGAGTGGCCGACGTATTCCCCCGATATTGAAAACGTTTGGGATGCCCTCGGGCCTGATGCCTCTGCACGTTTACCTCCTCCAGCCAGTCTCAGAGAGTTGAAAACTGTCTTATTGGAAGAATGGCCATTGTCGCATCTGCGATACTTAATCACCTCATTGAAAGCATGGAAAATCGTTGTAAAGTTTATGTGACGGTCCGGGGTGGTCACATACCATATTAATGTAAGTTTTGTTTGTCTTTAAGCATCATTTTGTTAATAACCCAAATGTGACGTCATCATATAACTTACGAAAAGTAAATATTTTTCTTATCTTTGTACATAGTTCGTGTTTTCTTTAATGCATAAACACATTTGCTACCTTCATGTACTATTTTGAGTTAATCAGAGCTTTACTTTTCCATTTTTGTTGATTTTACCGTCCGTGTTTAACTTTTGGAATCCAGTGTATTTAAAATTACAAATCTCTATATTTTTAAATTCTCAAATTTAGATTTTTGTAAGTTTAATCACACTTCCCTAGACACCAGATGTCTATGATTCACGGCTCCGATATTCGCTGACTGATAATAGGAATGCGAAAACTGAATCTTTATTCTCAATATGTTTCAGGGTTTTTGCGATTTTTAAAAATCTGTATGAAAAATACTATCGACATTTTGGAAATTCGGGCTTCTGAAGTCGACTGAAAACTTATCTAGTTCCCGTAAAAAAAATATTGAAATTCTAACTTGATGTTTGAAGAAAGAGATAGCTTTTACCTGCCCCTTGTTTTTACACTCTAAAAAGGTGTTTTTTACAAATATTTAAAAATCTCTTAAATTTTTTGGATTTCTGAATGTTTCGGGCAAATCTTCGCAACTATAGTTACTTTAAAAAATTACCACGAGCTTTTACTCGTCGTAAAGGCTCTTCGGAATCAGCGAGCCATACATAAATACTTTATAACAAACTTTATTACATGGGTTTTTAGCCGTTAATAGTAAAATCGCAAAAATATCTAACAAAGCTGAATTTTCTAAATGTTTCATTATTTTATTTATTAATGGCATTAAACTTATCTAGTTTAATGCCATTATGCCACCTTAATAATTCAATGTCACCTTAATAATTCAATGCCACCTTAAGGTGGCATTGAATTATCATTATTATTGAGTTCAATGTTTTCACACAATTACGAAAATAGTGGCAAGTTGTACTTATTTTCGCAAGCTTCTGCAAATTCTTGCGGAAATGTGACCACAGGCTCGCAAAACCCTGGCTGGAAATCGTTAGTTGGGAAAATAGCTGAATTTTTGTAAAAAAATAGCCGTGATGCAATGTTTGTGTTCGTGACATCATAAGCCCACTTCGGAGGGGGGCAAGATACCCACCTGGGGGTATATTTTCAAGTATGGTATTAATCCAAATATTTTTACACGTCCTTTAAAATGAAGGGTAACACGCTATAATTGTAATGATTTGAACCACGAATACTGATTTTTCAAAATTTTCCTTGTACAATTTGAAAAAAAAAAAAAAAAAAAAAACTTGCAAGCTACTTAAAATTGGATTCTGGTATGAGAAAGTCGAGCTGAATTAAACTTCAGTTAATTTTATTACCCATGTGGTGCACGTCTGTAAAACTAAAGTTTCCTAGTTCGGGGAGTTGCGGAGATAAGATGATCATGTTCCTCGTTCATCCACTTCTCATCCCCTTAAGCTCCTATTACACGATAGTAATTTGGGACAACAAACCGCTCGCAAAACAGCTTTGGTACGTTTGGTACGTCACTCCAAGCAGCCAATGGGGAATGTAATAGGGGCCTTAGGATGGGTTTCGAAAATATACTTTCTCAAACTGCACCTATGATTTACTGTGAAATTCTCTGTAAAAATGTAGGTTTCAAATTATAGCAGTAGTGGAGATACACTGATCAGTTGTTGAATCATAAGTCAGTGAGAATATTGCCTCTTATTTATATAAAGTAATCTTCAACATGAGGATTTTTGATCACCTGTACATCAGCACTGCACGCGAACAAAAAACAATATGTGGTGTTCTCTATAACTATTGAATGCAACGAGTTTCGACACACATTAATTCGACACACATTAATTAGTCCGGCCGTCCAAACAGTTGCTCCTAGTCCTTTGGACGAGTCGGACGGTCTGGGTCTTCAACACATTAATTAGGGTTGCTCCAAGTCCTCTGGACGAGCCGGACGGCCTGGGGCTTTCACACATTAATTAGGGCATCAGTCTTATCTGATTAAAATACATTAGCTTTCACATTCTGAAATTGAAAGCGCTGAACGACAATTATAAGGCAATTTTCTCGTATATAATTTTGAAGTCAAAAGTATATGAATAGACAATGTTCTTATTGTGCCCATTCTTATAGATTAATTTAACCTTGACAAGTCGAGGTTCAATTGGAAACTCGTAAAGACATCATTAATCTCAATCTGTGTAAAAAGTGGAACCTTTTCCAGTCAATGGAGACCGAACGCTTTTCCATACTTTTGTCACTGACTCTTGGAATGTTACTGAATATTGAAACTGATGTTACTGGTTGATTTACCATTGGAGAAATAATTATAGTTCTTATAATTGACACTTTCATGTTCATATCACATTATGCAAAATAGTTATACAAAACATTGATGTGCTGTGATATATGTGTACTCAAATTTTTAAATTGTGCGATTATACGTAAAATAATTCGCGCAAACAGCGGCAAAAATGACTGCCGATAAAAATGTATTGATATAAATAAATATCGATATCGGCCTATAAAATAATGTTACTGCTCTATAAATCATATCATTCGCTTTAAAATAAAATGTTTTTTTATAAAAAATTAATTCTTTGGCACTTTTAACGCAACTATTTTTCTACAATGTTTTTTTCTTTTTTCGATTTTGGAGAAAAAGGTTTTAAAAATAAAGAGCCTTATCCTGATAAAATATCTCTTAAAAAGTCTGATGGGGGCAGCACATGACTTCTCTTGTTGCAATGGATTTATTTCTTTCGCAGTGAAAAAATGATGTATAATATGAACGGCACAATGCTTTTAACATTGAATTGTACACTTTACTTTTTAGGATGTCAACATGTAAAACTATTTCGAAGTACCCAATTGATTTATATTTCGCGTCACTCTAATTGGCAATCATCAATATTGATAGCATCCGCAATACAGTACATATATTAAAATATTTTAATAATTAATTCAGCAATTTGACGACATTTACGATAATGTAGATCCATTTTTGCAATTTTGACTATGTTTTCGTCAATCTGGGACACCCAATCGCCAAGTTGGCAGTAGGTTGTCAAATGAGTCGCCAAGTTCATAAAATGTACCCCCAAATGTTACACAGACGAAGGGAAGAGCTTTCCTTATATATAAATGACTATTGGCAAATTACTGGTCTTAAAAATACAAAACAATTACACAAATATCTTCCCTCGTGAATGAAACGAACTACGAGTAGATTCACAAGAATGGTGTTAACAAATTTTCCACATAATATTGCCCGAAACGTGAATCTATTTCAGGATAGTTAATACATTTTTTTTTTAATTTTATGTAATATTTTTCATGCATTTATTAGAAAACTGCGCAATATCCGCGAGAATGGTTCATGTTAGCTATCCTTCTAAAATTTGTGCCATTCGTTTCCTGATAAAAAAAAAATTACATAATTTGCGTGATGATTTCTTATAATTTTTTCAAAATTTCATTGAAAAATTTGAGGGAGGGAGGGGGTTCCGATCATTCGATTATGTTTAAAATCAATAGGCTTCCAGTATTTACTGATTATAATATTTGTACCAAATTTCGTTCGTGAGATATCTCTTCCACAGGCTCGCGAATACACACACACACAGAGATATCACCTTAAAAAGGATGCTTAAAACGTGCTTTTCCGTCGAAAACTCGAATTCTGAATTTCGACACCAATGCAATAAGTTCTCTGTAGATTATACTATGTTTACTTTATTTTTATTTATTTATTTCATTTATTTTTCTAAATGCAAGCTACAGGACAAAGTCCCAGTGCAAGATAAAAATACATTACAAAATATACAAATTAAAATATAATAAAATACATTAAAATGCAAACTATTAACAACACATGATTTTCGAAAACACCTGCAAATGAATAAATACATTAAAATATAAAATATTCACAAAAGATTATCGGGGAAGCTGTTGCATAGTTTACAAAAATTACTTATCGCACAATAACAACCAATATTTGAACTAAAATTCCTTACAGCAAATGGACTTCTGGTTGAATACTGAGGAACGTGAAACCCGATCCTACCCAAGACAAGGAAACAATCCATTCCGGCACTGAACAAATTCCTGAAGAATAAAAATAAAATGTAATCCCTTCTGTTCTGTAAGCTTTTAACATTAAATATATTACGTAGCAAAGTAGCGAATAAGGCATAACAAAAAATACGAGTTTTCTTATAATACAGATATCTTAAGAATTAATTTGAATAATCTCGATTTTCTTTGAGAGAGTAATAAGTCGATATCTTACGTATTCACATCATCGTACCCAATTCCATTCGAGTCCCGTGATTTTTTCAAGTATTATGTTTCTCGCGGACAGATATTGCAAAAAAGGTTTACTTGCATTCAAAAACTTTCCAAGCGTATTAATCCATCAAAATACGAGTCTGATTTTAATAGTGTATTCCAATACCCTTTCTTTACATGTTCAATGCAATGTAAGGAAAATAACATTTGTTTTCCTAATGGATCTTCATAAGATCAATTCTTTACCAGTCTGGAGTATTGGAAAAGATGTCTTAATTTTAGGCTAAAGCAAAAACCGTTCGTAAAAATTGGGTAAACCAGACCTGCATTGCTTAATGAGAAGGTTAAACATCTAAATAATCTGCTGATGTTCCGATCTGTTTGTGACCCTTAACGACATTAGTCGTATTCCCGCAGGAATCTTACAGGTCTGATTTCTGCTGAAGGCATTTCCTTAGAATAGAGTCAGTTTTGCACTTTTAAATAGATACCATTCATCGGCTTAAATAGATTCCATTCACCGTTAAGCTAGTTAATAGATTTTCAAAAAGGTGGCTTCATTTAACACGAATGCTAAGGAGATTTTTTTCGGCCATAAAATATAAGATTACGGTATCGATATTTTCAATTTTACAAACCATCTGTTTTATTTCAGCCAAAGGCTTTTAAAATTCATATAGATCCGAATGTATTTAAATGATTGTTGCAACGGAAAAAATACGACACAGAAAATAACCTTTGTAACCATTTCAAAGTCTTTATTTTGGCATGCATATATATATATATATATATATATATATATATATATATATATATATATATATATATAAATAAAAAATAAAAGATTTTAATCGTAAATTATGCATAAACTACTGTATGAACAAAAAAACCCATCTCTAGCATATCTGTTACAAATGAGTAACTATAGACCAAGACTAAGGATAAAAATAGAAGGTAACATATCACTACAATGGAAAGGGGGATGAGAAGAATATTAGGATACAAAATTCACAACTAAAAGTATATAAATATAAATAAAAAGAAAAAGAAAACACGGCAAAAATGAGAAAAGGCAAAAAAATTAGCTCAAGATAAAAGATTAAGACATAGAGAACAATCAAATGAAACTACACAAAAAATGGCGGTTAGTTCGAAATTGCATTCTCATCAGGACAGCCATACAATTCGAATATATATATATATATATATATATATATATAATTAAAGAATTTTTATTTTACTTGTATTATATGTAGTACCTGAGATAGATCATTAATAGAAAATGTTCTGTATAGCATAAGTGGAAGATGGACTGAAATGCAAATGTGACATCAAAAATACAAGCCATTGAATATTTTTTAAAAACATGATAAGAAAACATTATAAATGAAACAGGTACTAAATTGGTATAAAATACCCCTTTTTCCCTATTCCATATAAAAGTTAAGGAAATATATATATAAATATATATATATATATATATATATATATATATATATATATATATATATATATATATATATATATATATATATATATATATATATTATATATATATATACGAGGTGTACCAAAAACATTGATCTCTGCTTTTATTCTTTAAATATTAATCTTAGACATTTATAGTGAATTACAAAGTTGCGTAAAAAAAGGTACAGAATATTATGAAATCGATTAAAATTTTCAAGAGAATTAAATTTTAAGAAATACAAAATTTAAATTTTTATACGGCCCTCGTACAAAAACATTTCAAATGAGTAAAATGTGCCCCATACACTAATAAGTTAATGTACAAAATTTCAGCATTTCATCGTTAAAAGTCCCAGAGATATGAAAAGACAAAAATGCGGACTTAAACCACTTTCTGATGCATCGACATGGGTTCTCAAAGGGGAAAAATCATGTCGGCAGATCGCGTTTCAGGGTTCATACACAAATTACGAAAGAAAACAATGATTACATAAATAAATAATAATTTTGCTATGTATTGGTACAAGAGTATACTGTGCAGAAATAATAACTTTACACAAAGATTACAAAGCTTGTTCAAAATGTTTTCCATCCATGCCAAAGATCCCCTGCATGACCCCTTGCATGAGCTCTATACTCCACTATTTTAAAAAATGTCATATCAAAACTCTTGATGGAACCAAAAACAATGTCATGAACGAATCTTGTATTCAAGATAAATGTATTAATGTTGTTAATAACAATCGGAAATACCATTTTAGGAATATTGTCAATTTTAAATTTAAGAAATGTGGTTCGAAAAGATGCAAGTTATGCCCAGTAGCGGCACGTGAACAAATTTCATCCCGACATGACCTTTACAGAATATTCTGTAAGTCATTTAACTGTATATATTCCATAACTTGTGGAAAGTGCAATAAAATGTATATTGGTCAGACTAAAAATGCACTAAACTTGAGAATAAATCTTCACAGGAGTCAGATCAAGCTATTTAACAATCAATCTACTCACCAGGCCAATTTGGAATTAGGACATTTTAAACTCCATGGATTTGATGATATACGTGTAAATATTATTGATTTTGTGTCCAACCAAAACGAAAGAATTTGGTGGGAAAATTTCCACATTAATCAATATTTAACAGCTTATCCATATGGCCTTAATTCTATACTTTATAGTGAAAATCATGACTTGAATAAGTGCAGAAATGGTAATAAACGATCGATTATTCAGCATCACATGGGCATTGCAGTTACAAGACATCAACGAGGTAAAAGAACAAAACGTTATTCATTAATGGATACAAGGATGAAAATTGATGATTTATTTCAACAGTTTTACAGGGATCATGACATAAAGTCTAACTGGATCAAGAATGTGGTATACGGTATTCGTAAACGTTTCGTCTTACGCATTTGGCATATATACAAAGATAAACACTTTAAAGACGCACCTATTGAAAAGATCGATAATATTAACAACTGGTATGCAATATTTCTGGATTTACTTAAATTGCGAGCTTCGAAATATAACATCAACTTAAATCAGGAAATTAATGAAGTACAGAACAAGGAATACCTTTTGACAACTTTTAGAAATAAAGCATTTAATGATATTCCTTTTAAACAGATTTTGAAATATCATCAGTGGCATTTTCCTATTAAAAATGCAAAAATATGTATATCGTATCGATATGTATTGCCTATAGGGCGAAAAGTGTTTAATTATAATAAAATCAGTAAAGATATGGGGCAATATGTACATTCATTATGTCAATGCGCTTCCAGCCAATATATTGATGGTGATTTAAAACATATTGTGACAGGAGATTTAAATGTGATCGATAAAAGTCATCTACGTGCTGCATTTAATAAAGGAACAAAATTCCGATTGCAGGAATATCATGATATTCATGGGAAGTTCCTTATGGAAATGAACGATTTTATTTATCGTATGGCGATTAAATATAGTATGCCTTTAAATGCATTTGACGAATGGCGTGATCGCATTATTACACAATTTTATCGTTTTTATCGACCTTCATATCAACAACGGGATAGCTGCAATATACATCGAGACAATCTTCATGAAATATGGAAGAAATTTGTTATTACTTACACAGACAAGGCGGCTTCAAATTTTACATTCACGTGTATAACATTTTACATGGAAATCCTTGCTAATTGTTATAACAATGAGGAAGTTTATAAAAAACTCAAAGTTGGACAAAAAGAAATAGATAATCGTATTAGAGCACTTCATAAGCGTATAGGAGTCAATATACATTATATACGGTATCCTTATTTAGTTATGATTCCAAAACTTCATAAGAAGCCCGTGAAGTTTCGCCCAGTTACAGTGGCATTTCGAGCTTATACAACATCTGCCAATTCGCTTCTTATGTCATATCTACAACCTATTATGAATCATTATTTAAAAAACGGATCCGTCATGATAAAAAATAGCGATGAAGTCATAAGAAACTTGAAGAAAATGCCAACCAACTTAATATTTAAAACCTTTGACTTCCAAGATCTTTTTAATAATATCAATTTGGAGGATCTGTATAGTATTATGACACATTTACATGGAGTCTTTGAATTACAGAGAATTGTACCAATGCAAAAGTTTAAACAAGTTTTGGACATTGTGTTATACGAAAACATTCTATACAACGGCGTTGCTTTTTACAAGCAAATCAAGGGTGTGCCAATGGGAGGAGGATGTTCATCTTTATTGGCAAATCTATACTTACATCATTATGAACAAGGTAATCACATTTTAAACGAATTGCCATTCTTTCGTTATGTCGATGACGTCCTTATTGCACAAGAAAATATAGGTGTCATGTTTGATTTCGGATTCTATCCAGCCGATTTAACTCTGATCGAAAATATCGCAGAAAAGTCAAAGGAAATTAATTTTCTGGATATTCGTATACATTTTGCAAAAAACATGTCTACGTATTATACAATTTACGACAAAAGACGTCAATACAAGTTCAAGATACATTACATTATCAATTGGCATTCTAATTTAAGTATTAAGATATTTCGTAATATTTTAATTAATCATTTTAAGCGTAGTGCACGTATGCATTCTTTTAACGAGGATCGGATTGGGCATGATACTTTATTTATAAAGGAAGCTTTAACGCAAAGTTATCCTTTTCCTTTTATAAGACAGTGTTACAATGTTGTGTACAGTAAATTTAGGGATGCATTTCAAAAAGACTTTGGCAACACAGTTATTTACATGTAATAAATGGCAACGATAGTAGGGGATTAGGGAGAGTTCAGCGGCACTTCAGAGGCGGTGAATCCCTATACTTTAACATGGGGAACCCTCCGAGGCCAGAAAATGGGTGCATCAACAGAGGCGGTGGTAAAGTCCCATGCTTTAACATAGGGGTTCTCAGAAGTCGGTGTGAGGCAGCACAGTTCCATAAGGTGACGTCACAGAAGAGAGTGGAGTTTATGACGTATATTGTTTTTTCCTTTTCTTTTTTTCCTATATTTTTTGGCAAATGTAAGTTTTCTACTTTTGTATTTTTTTTTTTTTTAAATGTGGTAATGGGAAAAATTAACATTTTGTTAAAATGTTCCAAAACCGTAAAAAAGTAACAAAAAATGTGGTAATGGGAAAAATTAACATTTTGCGTCTTTTTTTTTGAAAATGTTAATTTCTCTATGGGAATTAACATGGGTTTTCACACTTTTGTCATTTTTTTTCAAAAAATGTGGTAATGGGAAAAATTAACTTTTTGCACAAAATGTCTCAAAAACGTAAAAAAGTAACAAAAAATGTGGTAATGGGCAAAATTAACATTTTTGCGATTTTTTTCAAAATTCCAATTTCTCTATGGGAATTAACATGGGTTTTCGCACTTTTGTAATTTTTTTTACAAAAAAATGTGCGTTTTTACAAAAATGTCACTAAAAATGTAGTAATGGGAAAAATTAACTTTTTGCACAAAATGTTGCAAAAACGTAAAAAAACAACAAAAATGTGTGTTTTTTACAAAAATGTGATAAAAAAGCGAGTTTTTAAAACAGCAGAATCGCGTGAATTGGGTGTATGGGAATCTCGAGAATCTCGGAGGGTTTAAGGGGTGTGTTTCCCCAATCCTTTCGGTGTCGGATTTTAATATTTGTAAGCAATAGCAGATACTTGTTTTCAACTATCCAAATGCAGTAATGTCTCTTTAAGAAATTAGATGCTGTTAGAAAAAATATATTATTTTTTTTTATTGTGGTCCCACCTCCACCCGGTGTATAGGATACACCGCCACAATTTCTATTTTTTTTCTATTTTTTTTTCTTTTTTTTCCTTCTTTTTTTCCTTCTTTCTCTTTTTCCTTTTATTATTTTTTTATTTTAAAGTGTCCGTAGGCATAACTTGTAATGCCGTCCTCGAGTAAATATCTTTTGTCATCAATGGGTGACAAAGCCACCTTGTTCTGGCATACAGTGAATAGTTTATGATGGCTACTATCAATTCTAATCTGTTCTTCCATGGTAGGTCTAACACTCAACAGGCATTGTCTATAGTCATTGTGTGTAATTTTCCGTGCAACCACATGTGTAGAAACACCTTTAGCTCTTTTCTTTTCTCCAGCAGCTGATAGAATAGAGTACATTTTAGGTCTAAGTCCTATAAATTCTTGAATGGGGGTTGAATTCAGTTCATCTTTAAAATATCCAATACGCTTTTTATTGTCTTCACTGAAGAGGGGATGATCCTTGGGATAGTCAGAAAAATCATACAAGTGTTTATGCTGGTTCATATCTTCATAAATATCAGCAGTTTGGATTTCATAAGCCAATGAATCAGTATCGGTGAAGAGAAGCGAAGCTTTTTCACCATATTGGCTTTTAATATGTTTATAATGAAACTCATACATCAGGAGTTTAGATAACTCCAAGATAGCAAAGCCAACGTATATAGGCCGGTTCATTAAAATGCAATTCCTTACACGTTCAACACCCACCAGATCTTCGCTAAAAATCCTGATAGCTCTAAAAGCTGGAGATGCCACCACCTTCAGGGCCCGCTTTGAAGAATTCACTAGTTCAATATTCACTCGATTTCGAAGATTCTCCATCGTTTTTCCAAACACAGCGTTATTAAGCAATTTAAAAAAGTCTTTCTCAAAATTAGTCTTTGCCTTCTTTCTTTCTTCTGTGTTAAATTGGATGTATTTCTCCAACCAAGGCTTCTGTGAAAATTTTAAGGTCTTGTGAATTTTCTTGAGTCTTAAACCTAATGATAGGTATAGCTGAAGGTTACGATAGTGAACAATATAATGTTTCTTGTCATGCAGATTGGGTACCAATTTCGTAGTACTAACAAAATGTCCATGATGTAACTGTTGAACTAGTCGTTCAGCATAGGGGGAGAGCATTTCTCGTTCAATCTTCACCCTTTCAGGGGCTAGAGGGTATTCATTATGATAATCATGTAAGGATTCAGGATACTCCAGATCCACTTCAAATATATACCCCTCGTGGGCATTATCCTTTAGACTCATTATCCAGAATTCATTCAAATTTTCTGTAGATATCCATTCAAAGCCACCATAGGGCAGTGGTTGAGACATGGCCCAACCATATAGGTTATTAGCATCAAGATAGATAATGTGCTTATCAGGCTTAGTAGAATCGTAATTTTCCAAATAACGATTATTAGCCTCGGATCTACGCTGACTTATCATACATATGCCACCGCGGATTCCACGTTCTATAAACAGTAACATATTTTCATCTGTGAGTAGTTCTAAGGTTTGCTCAGTCATTTTCAAAGAGGCCTGCCAAGCCAGTCCAGGGGCGGTCATCATATGGGTGGCATCTAAATCATAGTTCCTCTTGCAAATTTTTCGAAAATTCTCAAATACATCGGCTAACAGTAACACATCTGTTTTCACATACAGGTCGTGATATTCTCCCAAGTTCTTTATGTTAAAGGTATACCATACTGTTTGGGCATGCCGATAATCTTCACTCTTAATATCTTCGCCTTTAATATCATTATGAAATGCAGAAGGGGGAGGGAGCACATTTTCATCAAATTTTTGAAAGGATGTCATATAGCTATAGGGATATACTCCTTTCCTAATAAGAGCATTCTGTTGTACTATATCAGGGAAATGTTCTCTGAGAATATGAAATTCACTCAAGTTTAAATTGGAAACTAGCTTTTCCAGGGAAGCATTCAGAAACTGTAGGCTATCAATAAATTGTAAACAGACACGGGGCCCCTCCTTCTTTGAAATCTTAAAAGATATGTATTTTTCAATATTAGTAGCAATCACATCAATTTTATGGTCTTGCAATTTCCCAAAACTCAGCATAATATGATGAGAGTCATAATTTTTTAAATTATGAAACACTACAGGAATATTAATACTTTGCCTATAGTTAAGATTACAGGCATTATGCAGGGCACCTCTATAGGCTCCAGTCACGTGATTGTGATCACGCACACGATCTGTTTTCAGTTCACGATGGCACACGTTACAATGGGTAGCTCTTTCAAAGTCAACTTCATTCTCTTTAGTCATTCGCAGTGGTTTAACATAACGTAATTTTTCTCCAATATACTGTTTCTCCATTATCAAGTTGTTAAGAAAATGATTCACAGGGTCAATACCTCGATACACAGTAGCTTGTTTCAGGCATTTTCCATCAGGCCCTATGATAACATAAGCATATCCACAAGGTTCATGAATTGCTAGTCTATGCGTGTAAGATCTAATATTCGAGGGTTTTGTAGTGTCTTCTTTAACGATCAGGGCTTCAAAGTCAGCATAAATGATGAAAGGGATAGAATGCTGATACTGTTTGTTCGTGAATTGGAGATATTTCTGATCTTCCGAGGGCATTTTAATGCGCTGAGGTGCATGTTCTTTGCAATATTGAACATGATCTTGCAAAAGATCGTCTCTGCTGTAACGATGTAAACATCTATAACATATATATTGGGCTCCATTGTGCTTAGTTATATCTCCCAGCAAGCGTGACATATTCCTTATGAGAGTATAGTGTTGCTTATCTTCGTCACTAATCAGCAGGAGATTCACACAGTCTTCATCTTCACGTTTGGATATATGCAAAGGAAAAATATCTTCATCTTCGTATCCATATACATTTATTCGTATATTATTCAATTTTTCAATCTGAGGAATCTTCACAACTGAGATAGGGTATTGAATATCTCCAAGTTTAATGTCATTTTCAAAACTTTTATAATGTGACACTCTTTCAGGCTTATATTCACGGGATATATAGTATTTGTGGGCTAATAGGCACCACACCAGGCATTTCTCGTCTTCATTTCGAATATTGAGTAAAGCTTTCTTGGCTGCAAGTTTTGTTGGCAAGGGTATATAGCTAGAAGCTGCAAGAGGCTTATACTTTGCACAGAAAACATCTATCTTTCGCATCTTTTGTAAAGTCCATCCAGAGCCTCGGCTGACAAATTCTTCGAATAACTTCAAGATTTGTGAAAAAGCTTCTTCAGCATTGTTGGGAGGGGTATCATCACGAAGTTCTGTCACAACATCTGTTCTAAAATATGAGCTGGATACCTGTTGGCCATTTGCAACGTCACGAATAAATTGCACATCCGCAATAAGATACCACTTAATAGATCTGTATGCATCAAGTTCGTCTTTTAATATCTTCAATAGCTGAGGGCGAATTTCATCAAAACATAGCATAAGATCCCTCTCTACACTTTCAGTAGGTTCCAGAGTGTGTACAGAGAATACATCTAAAGCCTTCTTCTTCTTCGCTGCAATCTTGGGGCGCTTATTAGAAGTTGAGGCTAAAGCAGGAGCTTTTCTCTTTTTAGAACCATGTTCAATACGCTGATGGCGCAGGGCATCACTTTTCTTGCTGAATATAAGTTCACAATGCATGCATTTCACACCATCCTTCAGATGAAGTAACAGGTGGCGCTTCAGGTTATCTCGTCTAGTAAACTGTATGGAGCATTGAGTGCATTCAAACACTTTAACGGGAGAATGCATATTCGCATGTCTAGCCAAGTCTTCCTTACGAACAAATGCACGTTCGCATACTTTACATCGATAAGTCAAGGCATCATCGTCAGAATGAATCTTCATATGTCTTGCTAAGGCATCTTTTCTGGAAAAGTGATTATTACAAGATAAACACACCTGCAAGAGATAAAAAAATACAAGACCTTAGTATAAACACGCTATTCTCGGTAACAATGTAATACATTTCAGATGTATATATATCATTACAAATGTATATAAAGTAATCGCTAATCCATTATACTATCCCCATTAGAAATAATAAAATTCCTGGATTAAAGAATATATCCATATACAGGACATTTCATGTAAGATCCCCAAGACATTTCATTAAATTCATAAAAACACTCATTAAAAAGTTGTTACGCATCATAAAAATACAAAGTTTAATAAAATAATAGAATAAAATCACATTAAAACAAGTACTTACATGTCCAATCCTGTTCAAAGAGGGTGTATTACGCATAATAACGTCAGTAACGGTAGGGATAGTACTTCCGATATTACTTTCTAAGGCAAACATACTCGCAGAGCAACTTCAAACGCGTCTTAACAACACGAAATCCACAGCAGAAATGATAAAATCGCTGCTTAAAGACCACCTACATCCATTCATAAAAAATAGTTCCTGGTGTATCCTTCCGCCAAGATGATCCCAAGGTCATCTCTAAAGAGTTCTTCGTGTATCCATCCGCCAAGGGCATGCCAAGGTCACATGATAGTTATATCACGGTTACCGTTAAACTTGCAACACACGAATGTAATTATGTACACATCCGATAAAAAATAAACAATTCCTTCAACATCGCAATCGATTATATCCTTTTTAATAATCGTAATCGATATATTAAATAAATTCACATCTTTAAAAAATAATAGATTTTAATAAAATAATGAAAGAAAATCCCTTTGCGAGACCCCTTAGAACCTCCAATCGTTATGCAATACAACAACGCGCAAGCATAACATACTTCTCTCTCCCCCTCCCTCCCCGAGACACCAACACTCACTTCACCACACGCTAAACGTAACCCATAGCAACCGGAATCCATAATAAAACATTCACCTTCGCCCCCAACCTACATCCAAATACACAGTCATTCAACGTGAAACCCGTATTTTTACAGCAAAAATCACTTTACAGGGATTCATAGAACAAAAAATCCTAAAAAATCAACAAATTCACCCAGAAACTAGCTAAAACCCTCAAATTACTTATAATTATCATCTACATATGCTATATAACCATTTATAACCTTAAAAAGGTGAGTATGCTAGTAGTAAAGGAAGGCCGGTTCTGCAACGATGGCGGTATGTGCGGTATGCGGTATGCGGTAGGGCCGCCATCTTGGATTTTCGTGATCCTGGACGGGGGTGTAAAAGGGGGGAAATGAAAAAAGGTGGGGGTAAAAATTTGGAGAAACTTTTTTTGGGTGGCAACGATGTCGTAGTCTTGTACGAGGGGTTGAGGGGGAAATAAATTTTTTGGAATGAGATTTTTTTCTAAGTATAGGAGAAACTTTTTTCGAGGTGGCAACGGCTGAGGTTCTGCACGGAAGGCGGTATGGAACCATCAGCGCCCCCTAGCGGCCTAAAGGGGTACTAATAGGGAAATTAGGAATTTTGTGAAAATTAATAAAAAATTGAGTTTTTAAAATTTTTTAAAAACTTTTTTAATTTTATCAAAATATTACATAGAGGATACTTTCTGGAAATATCAAAAAATATTTATTTTTTCTTTCCAGAAACTATTTTTAGGCGGCATTGCTCTAACCGCATTCTGGCGAACCCACCTTCCTTTACTACTAGCATACTCACCTTTTTAAGGTTATAAATGGTTATATAGCATATGTAGATGATAATTATAAGTAATTTGAGGGTTTTAGCTAGTTTCTGGGTGAATTTGTTGATTTTTTAGGATTTTTTGTTCTATGAATCCCTGTAAAGTGATTTTTGCTGTAAAAATACGGGTTTCACGTTGAATGACTGTGTATTTGGATGTAGGTTGGGGGCGAAGGTGAATGTTTTATTATGGATTCCGGTTGCTATGGGTTACGTTTAGCGTGTGGTGAAGTGAGTGTTGGTGTCTCGGGGAGGGAGGGGGAGAGAGAAGTATGTTATGCTTGCGCGTTGTTGTATTGCATAACGATTGGAGGTTCTAAGGGGTCTCGCAAAGGGATTTTCTTTCATTATTTTATTAAAATCTATTATTTTTTAAAGATGTGAATTTATTTAATATATCGATTACGATTATTAAAAAGGATATAATCGATTGCGATGTTGAAGGAATTGTTTATTTTTTATCGGATGTGTACATAATTACATTCGTGTGTTGCAAGTTTAACGGTAACCGTGATATAACTATCATGTGACCTTGGCATGCCCTTGGCGGATGGATACACGAAGAACTCTTTAGAGATGACCTTGGGATCATCTTGGCGGAAGGATACACCAGGAACTATTTTTTATGAATGGATGTAGGTGGTCTTTAAGCAGCGATTTTATCATTTCTGCTGTGGATTTCGTGTTGTTAAGACGCGTTTGAAGTTGCTCTGCGAGTATGTTTGCCTTAGAAAGTAATATCGGAAGTACTATCCCTACCGTTACTGACGTTATTATGCGTAATACACCCTCTTTGAACAGGATTGGACATGTAAGTACTTGTTTTAATGTGATTTTATTCTATTATTTTATTAAACTTTGTATTTTTATGATGCGTAACAACTTTTTAATGAGTGTTTTTATGAATTTAATGAAATGTCTTGGGGATCTTACATGAAATGTCCTGTATATGGATATATTCTTTAATCCAGGAATTTTATTATTTCTAATGGGGATAGTATAATGGATTAGCGATTACTTTATATACATTTGTAATGATATATATACATCTGAAATGTATTACATTGTTACCGAGAATAGCGTGTTTATACTAAGGTCTTGTATTTTTTTATCTCTTGCAGGTGTGTTTATCTTGTAATAATCACTTTTCCAGAAAAGATGCCTTAGCAAGACATATGAAGATTCATTCTGACGATGATGCCTTGACTTATCGATGTAAAGTATGCGAACGTGCATTTGTTCGTAAGGAAGACTTGGCTAGACATGCGAATATGCATTCTCCCGTTAAAGTGTTTGAATGCACTCAATGCTCCATACAGTTTACTAGACGAGATAACCTGAAGCGCCACCTGTTACTTCATCTGAAGGATGGTGTGAAATGCATGCATTGTGAACTTATATTCAGCAAGAAAAGTGATGCCCTGCGCCATCAGCGTATTGAACATGGTTCTAAAAAGAGAAAAGCTCCTGCTTTAGCCTCAACTTCTAATAAGCGCCCCAAGATTGCAGCGAAGAAGAAGAAGGCTTTAGATGTATTCTCTGTACACACTCTGGAACCTACTGAAAGTGTAGAGAGGGATCTTATGCTATGTTTTGATGAAATTCGCCCTCAGCTATTGAAGATATTAAAAGACGAACTTGATGCATACAGATCTATTAAGTGGTATCTTATTGCGGATGTGCAATTTATTCGTGACGTTGCAAATGGCCAACAGGTATCCAGCTCATATTTTAGAACAGATGTTGTGACAGAACTTCGTGATGATACCCCTCCCAACAATGCTGAAGAAGCTTTTTCACAAATCTTGAAGTTATTCGAAGAATTTGTCAGCCGAGGCTCTGGATGGACTTTACAAAAGATGCGAAAGATAGATGTTTTCTGTGCAAAGTATAAGCCTCTTGCAGCTTCTAGCTATATACCCTTGCCAACAAAACTTGCAGCCAAGAAAGCTTTACTCAATATTCGAAATGAAGACGAGAAATGCCTGGTGTGGTGCCTATTAGCCCACAAATACTATATATCCCGTGAATATAAGCCTGAAAGAGTGTCACATTATAAAAGTTTTGAAAATGACATTAAACTTGGAGATATTCAATACCCTATCTCAGTTGTGAAGATTCCTCAGATTGAAAAATTGAATAATATACGAATAAATGTATATGGATACGAAGATGAAGATATTTTTCCTTTGCATATATCCAAACGTGAAGATGAAGACTGTGTGAATCTCCTGCTGATTAGTGACGAAGATAAGCAACACTATACTCTCATAAGGAATATGTCACGCTTGCTGGGAGATATAACTAAGCACAATGGAGCCCAATATATATGTTATAGATGTTTACATCGTTACAGCAGAGACGATCTTTTGCAAGATCATGTTCAATATTGCAAAGAACATGCACCTCAGCGCATTAAAATGCCCTCGGAAGATCAGAAATATCTCCAATTCACGAACAAACAGTATCAGCATTCTATCCCTTTCATCATTTATGCTGACTTTGAAGCCCTGATCGTTAAAGAAGACACTACAAAACCCTCGAATATTAGATCTTACACGCATAGACTAGCAATTCATGAACCTTGTGGATATGCTTATGTTATCATAGGGCCTGATGGAAAATGCCTGAAACAAGCTACTGTGTATCGAGGTATTGACCCTGTGAATCATTTTCTTAACAACTTGATAATGGAGAAACAGTATATTGGAGAAAAATTACGTTATGTTAAACCACTGCGAATGACTAAAGAGAATGAAGTTGACTTTGAAAGAGCTACCCATTGTAACGTGTGCCATCGTGAACTGAAAACAGATCGTGTGCGTGATCACAATCACGTGACTGGAGCCTATAGAGGTGCCCTGCATAATGCCTGTAATCTTAACTATAGGCAAAGTATTAATATTCCTGTAGTGTTTCATAATTTAAAAAATTATGACTCTCATCATATTATGCTGAGTTTTGGGAAATTGCAAGACCATAAAATTGATGTGATTGCTACTAATATTGAAAAATACATATCTTTTAAGATTTCAAAGAAGGAGGGGCCCCGTGTCTGTTTACAATTTATTGATAGCCTACAGTTTCTGAATGCTTCCCTGGAAAAGCTAGTTTCCAATTTAAACTTGAGTGAATTTCATATTCTCAGAGAACATTTCCCTGATATAGTACAACAGAATGCTCTTATTAGGAAAGGAGTATATCCCTATAGCTATATGACATCCTTTCAAAAATTTGATGAAAATGTGCTCCCTCCCCCTTCTGCATTTCATAATGATATTAAAGGCGAAGATATTAAGAGTGAAGATTATCGGCATGCCCAAACAGTATGGTATACCTTTAACATAAAGAACTTGGGAGAATATCACGACCTGTATGTGAAAACAGATGTGTTACTGTTAGCCGATGTATTTGAGAATTTTCGAAAAATTTGCAAGAGGAACTATGATTTAGATGCCACCCATATGATGACCGCCCCTGGACTGGCTTGGCAGGCCTCTTTGAAAATGACTGAGCAAACCTTAGAACTACTCACAGATGAAAATATGTTACTGTTTATAGAACGTGGAATCCGCGGTGGCATATGTATGATAAGTCAGCGTAGATCCGAGGCTAATAATCGTTATTTGGAAAATTACGATTCTACTAAGCCTGATAAGCACATTATCTATCTTGATGCTAATAACCTATATGGTTGGGCCATGTCTCAACCACTGCCCTATGGTGGCTTTGAATGGATATCTACAGAAAATTTGAATGAATTCTGGATAATGAGTCTAAAGGATAATGCCCACGAGGGGTATATATTTGAAGTGGATCTGGAGTATCCTGAATCCTTACATGATTATCATAATGAATACCCTCTAGCCCCTGAAAGGGTGAAGATTGAACGAGAAATGCTCTCCCCCTATGCTGAACGACTAGTTCAACAGTTACATCATGGACATTTTGTTAGTACTACGAAATTGGTACCCAATCTGCATGACAAGAAACATTATATTGTTCACTATCGTAACCTTCAGCTATACCTATCATTAGGTTTAAGACTCAAGAAAATTCACAAGACCTTAAAATTTTCACAGAAGCCTTGGTTGGAGAAATACATCCAATTTAACACAGAAGAAAGAAAGAAGGCAAAGACTAATTTTGAGAAAGACTTTTTTAAATTGCTTAATAACGCTGTGTTTGGAAAAACGATGGAGAATCTTCGAAATCGAGTGAATATTGAACTAGTGAATTCTTCAAAGCGGGCCCTGAAGGTGGTGGCATCTCCAGCTTTTAGAGCTATCAGGATTTTTAGCGAAGATCTGGTGGGTGTTGAACGTGTAAGGAATTGCATTTTAATGAACCGGCCTATATACGTTGGCTTTGCTATCTTGGAGTTATCTAAACTCCTGATGTATGAGTTTCATTATAAACATATTAAAAGCCAATATGGTGAAAAAGCTTCGCTTCTCTTCACCGATACTGATTCATTGGCTTATGAAATCCAAACTGCTGATATTTATGAAGATATGAACCAGCATAAACACTTGTATGATTTTTCTGACTATCCCAAGGATCATCCCCTCTTCAGTGAAGACAATAAAAAGCGTATTGGATATTTTAAAGATGAACTGAATTCAACCCCCATTCAAGAATTTATAGGACTTAGACCTAAAATGTACTCTATTCTATCAGCTGCTGGAGAAAAGAAAAGAGCTAAAGGTGTTTCTACACATGTGGTTGCACGGAAAATTACACACAATGACTATAGACAATGCCTGTTGAGTGTTAGACCTACCATGGAAGAACAGATTAGAATTGATAGTAGCCATCATAAACTATTCACTGTATGCCAGAACAAGGTGGCTTTGTCACCCATTGATGACAAAAGATATTTACTCGAGGACGGCATTACAAGTTATGCCTACGGACACTTTAAAATAAAAAAATAATAAAAGGAAAAAGAGAAAGAAGGAAAAAAAGAAGGAAAAAAAAGAAAAAAAAATAGAAAAAAAATAGAAATTGTGGCGGTGTATCCTATACACCGGGTGGAGGTGGGACCACAATAAAAAAAAATAATATATTTTTTCTAACAGCATCTAATTTCTTAAAGAGACATTACTGCATTTGGATAGTTGAAAACAAGTATCTGCTATTGCTTACAAATATTAAAATCCGACACCGAAAGGATTGGGGAAACACACCCCTTAAACCCTCCGAGATTCTCGAGATTCCCATACACCCAATTCACGCGATTCTGCTGTTTTAAAAACTCGCTTTTTTATCACATTTTTGTAAAAAACACACATTTTTGTTGTTTTTTTACGTTTTTGCAACATTTTGTGCAAAAAGTTAATTTTTCCCATTACTACATTTTTAGTGACATTTTTGTAAAAACGCACATTTTTTTGTAAAAAAAATTACAAAAGTGCGAAAACCCATGTTAATTCCCATAGAGAAATTGGAATTTTGAAAAAAATCGCAAAAATGTTAATTTTGCCCATTACCACATTTTTTGTTACTTTTTTACGTTTTTGAGACATTTTGTGCAAAAAGTTAATTTTTCCCATTACCACATTTTTTGAAAAAAAATGACAAAAGTGTGAAAACCCATGTTAATTCCCATAGAGAAATTAACATTTTCAAAAAAAAAGACGCAAAATGTTAATTTTTCCCATTACCACATTTTTTGTTACTTTTTTACGGTTTTGGAACATTTTAACAAAATGTTAATTTTTCCCATTACCACATTTAAAAAAAAAAAAATACAAAAGTAGAAAACTTACATTTGCCAAAAAATATAGGAAAAAAAGAAAAGGAAAAAACAATATACGTCATAAACTCCACTCTCTTCTGTGACGTCACCTTATGGAACTGTGCTGCCTCACACCGACTTCTGAGAACCCCTATGTTAAAGCATGGGACTTTACCACCGCCTCTGTTGATGCACCCATTTTCTGGCCTCGGAGGGTTCCCCATGTTAAAGTATAGGGATTCACCGCCTCTGAAGTGCCGCTGAACTCTCCCTAATCCCCTACTAACGATGCTGAGCGGGATTATGAGTTGGTCTTATCGAAGGTCTAGGTGCTTTGGTAGGATGATTGAAATTGTTCAGGTATTTCATTTTATTTTTGTAATTCGAGGTTTTAATTCAAATCTATTTCTTTTTTAAACCTTTTATTTCTTTATGGAGGCATTGCCGTCTACGGATGCACGTTCTTGTGTGATTTGCGTCTTCTACTTTGACGTTATTCTGAATTAGGACCACAGGTGATATATGGCTCCGGGAGTGTTTCCTAAGGTGTAAAAAGTCGACTTGTAACCGGGAACTAGGGGTCGCCATCCCTCTAGGCCTTTTATATATGCCCTGTTGGTCTTTTTCACTTTATTCAAGTATTCACGTTCTTGCAATTTTTGACTTGTTATTTTTTCTCGACATTAACTAGCTGCATTGCGCTGTTATGTCTTGAATTTGATTTAGTACTATTTGTACATTGATAATTACTGTTTTTTGACATTCTTATATTATATATATATATACGAGGTGTACCAAAAACATTGATCTCTGCTTTTATTCTTTAAATATTAATCTTAGACATTTATAGTGAATTACAAAGTTGCGTAAAAAAAGGTACAGAATATTATGAAATCGATTAAAATTTTCAAGAGAATTAAATTTTAAGAAATACAAAATTTAAATTTTTATACGGCCCTCGTACAAAAACATTTCAAATGAGTAAAATGTGCCCCATACACTAATAAGTTAATGTACAAAATTTCAGCATTTCATCGTTAAAAGTCCCAGAGATATGAAAAGACAAAAATGCGGACTTAAACCACTTTCTGATGCATCGACATGGGTTCTCAAAGGGGAAAAATCATGTCGGCAGATCGCGTTTCAGGGTTCATACACAAATTACGAAAGAAAACAATGATTACATAAATAAATAATAATTTTGCTATGTATTGGTACAAGAGTATACTGTGCAGAAATAATAACTTTACACAAAGATTACAAAGCTTGTTCAAAATGTTTTCCATCCATGCCAAAGATCCATTAAAGATAAACGGTAAATATTAGCCTATGATGCATTTCTGCGTTGCGTCGTTTTCACTCTTGGTGTAAGCATTTACTTTAAATTCAGGATTAATCCCTCACCAAATTTGTTTAAACATATCTCTGGAACGTTTTATGATAAAATGCTGAAATTTTGTACATCACCTTATTAGTGTATTGGGCACATTTTACTCATTGGAAATGTTTTTGTAAGGGGGCCGTATAAAAATTTAAATTTTGTATTTCTTCAAATTTATTAATCCACTGAAAATTTTTATCGATTTCATAAAATTCTGTACCTTTTTTACGCAACTTTGTAATTTATTATATATGTCTAAGATCAATATTTAAGGAATAAAATCCGAGGTCAATGTTTTTTGGACACCCTGTATATATTCCTGTTTGTAAAATTTGCAACACCATGCAGGAATCACCAGAATTGAATGAAATTTATTCCACAAACGGCCTGTATTGATATAAATAAACGAGTAAATTTACAAAACAAAAAAACAGTATTATATACAAAAATTAGCATTTGGTGAAGCCACTACGAGCTGCAATAAATTCTTCTATACGACGTGGTATCGAATCAAACAGATTTTGAATTTGTACCTGAGAAAAAGCATTCCATATTGCTTCTATCCTAACCCAAAGTTCAGCTGTATTAGCTATGGCACGAGCGTCAAGAGCGAGACGCAGACCGACGAAATCCCAGATGTATTCAATAGGCGACATATCCGGTGAATAGACAGGCTAAGAAATAAGCTGTGTCTGTTGTGCTGAAAAGAAGTCTTCAACATTCCTAGCAACATATGGATGGGCATAACATTCCTGTTGATATACAGCTCCAGGAATGCGTTGAAGAAAGGGTACGACTTCGAACTCCAGAACTTCTCTGATGTACCGGTTGCTGTTGAAATTACTCAGAATTCTTAGCAGCTGAGATAGTCCAAGGTACCCAATCACGCTTGGCGTTCGTCCAGTATGATGTTGAATAACGCACTCCGGAAGGTGACGTTCACCGGTATAGAGCATAAAGTGAATGCGGTTATCACTGTACCCCAAATAAAAGCGGGATTCATCGAAAAAGACGACTTGTTGCCAGTCGGCAAGCCAGTGTCTATATTGATGAACCCATTGTAGCCACAGACGTCGATGGTTTTGAGTCAGGAGAATCCTGTACAAAGGAATTTTTGCAATCAGCCTACGGTGCAGCAGACGCCGACAAATTATTGGGGCAGACTATGACACACGTGTAACAGTGCTCCAACATTCTACCAACTGTCGAGATGAAGCTGTACGGTCCATCACTGCTATGCTGATTCCTTGCTGACGTAACATTTCGTCGTCCACTGCCGGATTTGCCACTCGTCCGGTTCTCTTCAGTCCACTGCTTCCACACTCGCATCACTGTCGTGGCATTGAGCTCCATACGAGCTGCTATTGCATGATAAGTAAAACCCCCTTCGCGAAAGCAGATTATTCGTCCCCGTTCAAACTCCGTAATTCTCGCCATATGGCGTCTTCTGTCGTCGTAGAAGCATAGTAATTTCTCATGAAACGTTTACCGCTGACAGACAAGCATAGACTATTTTCAACGTCCTGCTACAGCTCTCTATTTATACTGCAAAAACAGCAGTTCAGAAGGCGCTGCTTAGCCCACGCACTCTGAAATTCTAATCATTTGTATATCACACCCTAATTCGCATTTGCTAAGTTTCAGCTCAATCGCGTGATTCCTTCATGGTGTTGCAATTTTTAGAAACATGAGTTTATATTGTATAGTGAGATGAGATTATTTTACTTTTGATTTTTATAGGAGAATTAAATTAACTATTTTAATAGAATTTTTTTAAAAGCAATAAGCATGCTATTAGCATATTTAAATCTCGTAACGGAGCAGTTAAATCATAAGTAACGCCGATAAATGCACTAAATCAACTATCAGTTTAACTATTTGAATAGACATTTTAAGTTTATTTCGTACCAAACTAATGCAAATATATGTAGCACATATATCAAACAATAACTATACAATGCAACGATCGAACAATAACTATACAATGCAGATCATTGAAATGCGCTTTATTTATAAGCATTCGTCAATAAGTTATTCTTTTAAATTCGTTCTTGAAAATGTTCTTAATTGTTTTTTATCAAATTGGCAACAGCTTGGTGACGCCAATAAATTGGAAACATTTCGCTGATGTGTATGACATATACTAATTTACCACCATTCACATCCATACGCAGTTCTAACTGTTTTTTCTAATTCACTATTCATGCTATTAAGATAAGTACGTTTTCGATAGAAAATAATGCTTTGAAAAATATTAAATTTCGAAATGCCAAATTATATACCCACAAATTTCTAAAAATTCTATCTCAATTTAATTGTTCACATAATGCATTTATACATAGAATTTCACAACGGTATGCGCATTCGTTTTGGGTGTTATTGGATTCACAGTCCTCAGACATACATACATACACACATATACAAAAGCAAACACCGAACATGTTCGAGGTTTCCAGAAGTGCTAGAAAGTGTTCAGGTGGTCTTAAAACAATGTCTTTCGAAAACATCTAGCAATAAAATTTTCTAGAAAGCACTATTTTCTTAATTGTTTAAAGAAAGAAAGATATGTATACATTGAACTCACTTATAAATCTCTAAGTGTATTTATTGTGTGGCAAAATAATGATTATCAACATAAAAGGAGGTGTTTCTCAACACACATTCAGGGATTTATCTCGTTGGTGATTGCTTGCTGGTTCATACTTCCAATAAGATAAATCATCAGGAAAGACAGTAGAATTATCGCGATATTTTGCAGCAAGGGGTTGGTTTTAGAAAAAAAAATTAGAAATATAAGTTTTTATACGATCCCCCGAGCAAAAGAGATTCAATTTGATAAAGTGATGACTCGAACTTATTAGTACAATAAAATTGACCCCATCTTTTTAACTTAAAAACTCTTTGAGATGATAAATTTCGAAATTTTAAACATTTCAGGCTCTGAAAAAGGTTGTTTACAGACGAGAAGTTTGAGGGGGTCTAATGGGGGTCAATCGACACAAATTAATTTTCTACGATTATAAATTCCCTAAAAATACCGACCATTAGTTCTATTCAGTTATCCGATTAATCAACCGAATGCCGGAAAATTATACCGGGATAGCCGAAAAAGGATATAATGCGAAATATTTAATATTTTCTTTAAATTTTTTGAATGACCGAATATTTTAAACTTGTCACCATAGAAATACATACAATGCAGGGACGCTGATCTTATTGAGGCGCCACCTGGATTATTATCTCACATGATATCGGAATTTCTCAGTATGGAACTTTAACTAACTTCTACCTCCATGTTTCAAACATTGGCAATCTATTTTCTCATCCAGTTTTAAAGTCAGACAGGCGCTGTCAATTCTATCATACTAAAGAGTTTGAAGACCAATTTTTTTTAATTAAACCTCTTTTGGTTGGAGGACCATATAAAAATTTATACCTCTTACTTTTTTTCATAAAATCACCCCTTTGAAGCAAAATATCACGACATAATACTTCAAATGAGTGATATGTCCTTTCTGATGATTTTTCTAACTGGAAATATGGATCTGCGAGCAACCACCGACGAGCTAAGTCCCTGAACGTGAATTATGAAACACCCTTAAAAAAATTTTTTTTTTTTCGAGTAATTGATTTATTGTATGTCATGGACCCGATAATCAGAATTTTTGCATGAAATAGAGATTTTCCAGTCTCTGTAGGATATATAATACATCATCAGCACAACTGTTCCTAATGCGTGCTAATTTTAATTTTCAGTGTAAGAGTTGGGTCTTTATTGTTTGAAGACGAGTATTGATGATTAAAAGTAAACAGTGAGGAACTTTAAGCAAGAATTTAATTACTGAAAATTCATGAATAAATAAAGAGCCGTCGTTCCATGGATTAGGTCATCTCGTTCGATACATACCCCACAACTCTGAATCGTCCCGATTACTTAAAGAAAACAGTGGGGATTATTTTTATTTTCTCGGTTATCGTATTAATTAGAATTTTTCGATGTGCAGTTAATTGTCATTGAATTATACATTTTGAGAGGTTATGCGTTTCTAATTATGTTTCCTGTATACAATAGTGTGTTTTCGAAATTTTTCTGGAGGCGTTATAGTCAGTTGTTTTTATAACGAGAATTAAAACATATTTTTTTTTTAAAAGTCGGTCAAAAAAAAAAACATGGTACAAACGGATTTATAGTATAGTTTCAAAAAAATTATGGCAGATTTTGGTTAAATCCAGCTTATTATTTATATTTATTTCATACAATCATTTATTCAATTATTCTTTCATTCAACTAATATGTTGTTCAGCTATTATTTGTATCAAAACTATTATATTAGTGTGGTTGATTCAGAAAAATATTCGCTATTTCTTTTATTGTGAATATAGGTTTATTCACCTATAATATAGTTGGAGCTTAAAATGTAAATTAAAAAGGTCTTTGGTTTTTTTTTAAAGACTGGATAAATTTGAAGTATGAACTTTTCCTTTAGAGCCTGAGTTCAAATTAAAAAAAATTTAAAGCCGTTTAAATAGATTGACCACTTGTTTTTATGAATACTTATTTGAGCATAATAAACAAAATACTCGAAATTATTAAACTCGTATTTCTGACACGAAAGTACCCTTTAAAATTGACTCCGAGAACTTGAAGTTGCAGTAGATGTGCGCTTTCCTGAAATATTACAGGACCCCCTCCCCTCTTTTCTCGAGATTCTGAACTCAAACTTACCTCAAACGTGCCTATAACTTACAATTTCCATATTTCCAATTTTCCGGAACAGATGTAGTATAATCCCTTTTTTCATTCTTGTCGATTTTGGGTGAGATTTTGGCAGTACCTGCTATGATGTAGGGAACATTCCATAATGACAACTCTTTCCGCGTCTTTTGTCGCCCTTTTGTTGTCTTTTATAGCCTCTTTTCGCCAAGGTAAAAATCTCAACATTCCATTCTGGCAACGTTTATCGCGATTTTTGTTGTCGTCCTTTTTTCACCAATGCAAAAATCGCCTTTTTGTCGCCGTCTGTGCAACAGTTGATATGTAGCAATTCAAACATGGACCTACGCCCTCTAATAAAACATCTCAGAACCCGGTCCCGCTGGTTGTCGGAGGTCGCACGTAAAATAGTTGTTTGCGCAACAGGTGTTCTGTGGCTCATAGAGCACGACATGAAAATCAGAAAATTTTCTGATTTTTACCTTGGCGACAAGAGCGATTTTTACGTTAGCGACAAAAGGAGCACAAAAGACGACAAAATGGCGACAAAAGACGCGGAAAACGTTGCCGAAATGTAATGTTGCGATTTTTACCTTGGCAACCAAAGGGCGAAAAAAGAGTCACAAAAGATGGAAAAGGGTTTCCAGAATGGAATGTTCTCCAAATCATAGCAGGGGCTGCCAGAATCTCACCTGAAAACGCCAAAAATGAAAAAAGGATTATACTACATCTGTACAATTTTTCTCTTACTAGTTACATTTTTCCTTCTAATTTTTCCTTCACAAATTTATAGGTATATTAATAATATTGATGATTGCCTTAAATTGCAATTTGATTTGATCAGTTGTATCTCTGTATAAAAAGTAATAAACTTAGTTAAATGTTGCTAAAAGCAAAAGTATCAACTGCACCCATGGTCATATTAAAATTATTTGTCAGTATTATATTAATTTTAAGTTACTGACTCGTGTGGATGATCTTAACAAATTAGGTAATTTTTAATTTCTCATACGTAGTTTTGAAAAAGTATTGTTTTCACGAGAAGTTTCGATTTTCCAAGATGTAGAATATTAATCTATACATCATTTTCGTTAATTTGGCGTCCATTTCTTCCATTCGCAACATTTTCGTTAATTCGGTGGTATTTCCAAAAGTTGCTATTTCACCAAATTCCTCGCCGTGATCGCCAAGCGTTTCAAACAGACGGAGAGAAGGTTTTATATTAATTTAATGAATTTTCTACAGAGTTCTGAAACAATTCCTTTTATTACCTGCACAATCCTGCATCCCCTCAATCTAATATTTTACCTCTTTCGAAATTTTAAATAATGCTTTAGTAATCTAATATTAATCAAGATAAACGCGCTTTATTAATCTTGCAATTATCTTTAGAGACTCCTGAAAATTTTCAATTTTTCGTGTTTTTTGCAAATGTAGTAATCTAATATTAATCAAGATAAACGCGCTTTATTAATCTTACGATTATCTTTAGAGACTCCTGAAAATTTTAAATTTTTCGTGTTTTTTGCAAATGTTTCTCGAGATACCTTATAGTGGCAGCGGGAACGTACGCTTCATATATTTCATATTGTTTCAAATATTTGATATCTGGTTTCCACTGCTCTGAAAGGTTTTTAAAGATAGAATAACCTCGCGATTGCGAAAACGTCCGAGTTCAGTATCTTGGCTACAAATTTGGCGACTCTAATAATAAATTTGGCGAAATATCTCAAAGTTGGCTTTAAAAATGAGTTACACGAGTGCAATTTTTAGTGATTTCTTGTTAAACTATGAAAAATTGGAATATAAAGTTACGGATTCAGTCCAAAACTCGTTAGAAAGAGATTTCTTCGATCTTTTCGATGACATTAAGATTGAAACTTTGCGTGAATATTTACAATCTCTAAGAAATCGATTTGTGTGAAAATCGTTCAAAATTGGGCTTCAACATTATAAAATTAAAAATCTAATTTACTTTTTTAAAAAATCTTATCGTGGTTCAACGTCTTCTCACCACTTTTGGAAAGTTTATTTTCTGTGGGAAACTATAAATCACGAACATTGATAGTAGTATAAAGTATATGAGGGAAATTAATAATTTGAACTGCGCTATTGATTAATAGTATCAAAATAGTTCATATTGATTTAAATAAATTAAAGACGAAATCTTTAGATTTTAAAAGTCATTTAATAAACATCCTATAGACGTACACAAGATTAAAAGCCATGGCGCTTTCGGGCATCACTATACCCTTCTTCAGTGGCATTATATGAAAATCGTACCAACAAGCTTAAATACTATCCACACTGATAGGCAAAATTTGCATATTACAAATCGGCATCATAACAACAAACACGATAATACATCAACATAAAAACATGAGCAAGAAATTTAAATTGAAGGCTATTATAAAGCAAAATTAGAAGGACAAATTGTCACGTTCTATATTAAGCATGGCATGTATTAAGCAATTAATTTTAAAATCAGAGGTAACATTGTAAAGGCTTGACGCGCATGAAATCGAGAACGAGTCGCCAGGCATAACTCAAAACATGTACAGGATGTATGAATCCCTGTTTATTTATTTATACCGTACTTCTATCTGTAATTTTGATCCTATGCATGTTTGGAGCAATGCTTAACGACTCGTTCTCGATTCCATGCGCATCAAGACTTTACAATGTTACCTATGATTTTTAAATTAATTGCTTAATACATATGAAATGCTTGATATAGAACTTGACAATTTGTCCTTCTAATTTTGCATAAGAGTCTTCAATTTAAATGTCTTGCTCATGTTTTTATGTTAATGCATTATCGTGTTTGTTTTAATGATGCCGATTTGTAATATGCAAATTTTGCGTATCAGTGTGGATAGTATTTAAGCTTATTGGTACGATTTTCATATAATGCCACTGAGGAAGGGTATAGTGATGCTCGAAAGCGCTAGGGCTTTTAATCTATGTGTACGTCTATAGGATGTTTATAAAATGACTTTTAAAATCTAAAGATTTCGTCTTTAATTTATTAAAATCAATTTAAAATTTTGACGTGTTACCACTCTAAGTATAGGTTATATTAATATAGATTAGCCAAATGCATCGATCGAAGTCACTAAGCTGTTGCCAACTTGACAAAGAATCTTTTACAGAATTTCTTCGATATATTTTGGAAGTATAACTTTGGTACGAAAATTGAATAAACACATTCTTTTTTCATTTTAATAACGATTATAGCATAAGCATACTTGTGGTAAAGTTAACTTGACTGATGAAAACACTATAGGCTTGACTGTTGAAAGAACTATATATAGACTTGACTGTTGAAAAGGAAACTATATATGGAAAAACCATAATCCTCCGCTAGAGTCCATATGCCAAATGGTATTAACAATTCAAAACTAAAAACGTAAATTTTTGCTAAACCAATGGTTTGAGATCTAATCAACATATTCATATAATAATAATTAAAATTAAAATTTATATTCATGGTTTTTGATATTTCAGTAAAAAAAATGTATTATTCTAAATTGACATTGAAAATTAATTCTGTTTTAGTGGAAATGATAAACTGTCGTAATTTCCACGGGGTATTCAAGACAGCCTTGCTTGAAGGAAAGAAACAAACACTACGGAACAGAAATATATGAGAAAGTCGAGTGTAGCCTCACACTTCAGTCACTTTAGCATCCTCCAAGAGAAACCGGAGGTTTAAAATAGAGTGCAGATCGAGGAGAGTGCATATTGGTCTTGCGCTTATCTTTAGATACTCGTGGAATTATGTAATACTTGCGTTATTTTTGAAGAACTTTCTGGAGCTCTCTTACTTTTAGTGGTGGAATTGGAGTGCGCGTTTGTATACATTGATTTTATACAGCATTTAAAGTACTTGAACAACTTAAAAAGGCATGCATATGAAAATTGCTATAACTTTATTTTAGAACGAGAGTCAAGTGCCGGGCCATTTGATAAAAAAAAAAAAAAAAAAAAAAAAAATTAGAACGAGTACTTAAGCCTGTTAAAGACGGGGAAAATAATACTCTTCATTTTTTTAATATTTTCTATTTTATTTAACAATGTATATTACCTGGCATCGAAAATAATCGTTTTAATCAAAAATTGGCACCGTTTAAACCTATCTTGTGAGTAATACTAAAAGTTCTTTTCGACCCCCTTTATTTTGTCTTCCCCCGGCAGAGAAGTCAAAAACCGTGCTCCATTAGGTTCTGTTCTGCAGTCGATACTATAAGTTTACAAAGATTCAGCCTTCTCTGTCATCTGAAAGCCTTTTGGCAGAGGCGGGACATCCTAGAGGTTAGCGAGCTTGGACGACCCGAGTTCGATTCTCAGCTCTTCCCAAACTGCCCCCGTGTTCAGGCGGAGTACGGACACAAATTGGCAATAGGTCATTATTTCGGAAAATCAAGTTTAATTTCTTTGATAATCCCTGACACTTTGTGAGAATTTAATGTACGAGCACGCTTAATTTCGATAAATGTGCAGGTCCATAAATCCTTCCGAGCGGTTAGTGGTGGGAGAAGAAGGGTACGGTCCCTGTAGATGTCGCCTCCATTGGGTTTCAACCTAAATTGGTTGGCACTGTCCCGACCGTCCATACAGATATCTTGTACCTTCGGGTAGGTTGGACGGGCTGGATCGAATGAATCTGAATGAATTAAAAAGCTGTTCAGGTGTCGAAGGGGGGGGGGGGGGGTCCTCTTTTCAAATTTTCTGAATTCTCAGGAAGTCATTCTAGCATTCAAATTTAAGATTAAATAAAGAACGTGAAAAGCATGGCAATTGATTCAATACGATCAGGCTTAATTATCGAAATCATTCATAAAATAGAACATATACGTAAGAAAAGTCAATATTGCTATCTGTTATACACTTGGCGATACATATCTGACAACAATGTGGAACCTTTGCGAAAATTCCAACGAATTATTGCCAACGTGACGACATTTGGTAAATATGCTTAAATTGGCAATAGGTCATTATTTCGGAAAATCAAGTTTAATTTCTTTGATAATCCCTGACACTTTGTGAGAATTTAATGTTCTTGATTCAAAATAGAAAGATTTTCACTGTTTTGTGGGTAGATTTTGTTAGAAGGGTCTTAAAAGGTGGTAAAATAAATGAGTTGTTTTAAGGTGTATAAAGAGCCTTGTTACCCTAACCGGAAATCGAACCCTGGATCTCCGATGAGCTACTGGGACGACATTGCAAGCTCTTATCTTTCAAGAGTCTACTTGATAACAGATAAGAGTTTGCAATATCGTCCCAGTAACTCAATGGTAGAGCGCAGGCTGGCTAGTTCGGAGATCCAGTGTTCAATTCCCGGTTGGGACAGAAAGGCTCTTAACAATGGCGCCCGAACTGGGACTCGAACCATGGACCTCCGAACTTGTCAGCCGACGCTCTATCATTGAGCTACTGGGACGATATTGCAAGCTCTTATTCTTCAAGTGGACTCTGCAAGTGTAGTAGTTATTTATAATATTGACCGGAAAGATACGTGATAGATTCATTCACCCTGTCATATGATAACTGATGAATAATAGAACAACTGATTTTAATAGAAAATTGTATAAATAATGAACAGCATACGAAAACAGGAATTTTTCGCTACAAAATACTCTGTGGAAATCTTGAAACCAGATTTTAAAGCTGGGATTTTGATTGGAAAAATTATTGGGGAAAGCGTGCTCTTAAATTTGGCTTCAGGATATTTTGATATACTGATAAAAAAAATGTTTAATGAAGTAACTTTATTCTTATAAGAGTGATTTATGTAACAAACACTATGAATATAAAATGTTTATTTTTATATACAAATCTATTAGAATTTAACATTATAAACAAATTATGTCTCAAATTTCATAGTTCTAGCTAAGCGTTCTTTTTAGGTATATAAATTGAAATATTGAACATTTTAGGAATTTAATTTCTGGGAATACAATGCCTTTACTAGAAAAAGAAAGTTTTTAATGTTTAATTTCTTAAAGTTTAAATTAAAATATTTACGTAATATTTATTTCATTTAATTCTACACTATTTAAATAGTTTCAGCTTAATAAAAAAATATTCATTTTTACAAAAGTTTTCTACCCTGAACAATCTTATGTATTATTAGGCCACAGACTTAATTTCAGAAATGCCGGACATTCAATTTACTACAATCATAATATATATCAAAATCTATCCTCCGAATTCCAAATAGCAATAATTGTTGTGAAACGTCAACATTTTCATTAAAAAATGTCCAGACAGTGTAAGCTAAGAAAACTAAATAATAAATAATTAAACCATAAATTTAATTTTAAAATATTAATATTTCATCTTTTCTGGAGTGTTCAGAGATACCTGAGCTCTTTTATCGTTTCACGCCCTTGCAATTTGCTATTTCGCCTCTTTCGAAACGCTTCAGATATTGATTTAGTGACTTAATATTGATCAAGACGTTCTCTTAGAAATTATTATTAGTTTAGTACTTAACTTTGGATACAAGAGCAGTTTTTAAGTACTGCGTGTTGTTTGTTAAGATGGTTTCGCCATATGTTCTTGAATTTTAGTGGTTGAAGTTAAGTGGACGTTTGTAAAGTAATTGAAAGTCGTGAAAATGTGTATTTATAAAAGTAATTGTCCAAAATTTATAAAAATCTCAATGAAATCTGTACGTGTCTTTAGTTGCAATTACTTATATCCTTCTTTGCAGTAAAACAAATCAAACTGGAAAGTGGAACATTATATTTACAGTAGCTATTTTCATTACAATGAAGTCAAGGTCACCTCGGTGTGGTAAATTTGTGACATCGACGACAAAATTAACAAAATATCGCCAACTTGGCAATTTTTTATTATAAAATTCGAGAATTTTAACTGGATGTTAATAATTAAAAAAAATATACAGATTTATTTTTCTTTTATATTTCCCAAAGAAACCATATAAGGATACTGCTTCATTAGTCGGAGTATTATGTAAATAATTTATAATCAGTGTACTGTTAATACGTCAGTGTAATCGATTGCGTTTTAAAATAATAAGCTTCCAGTATTCACGGATTGTAATTTTTTGTACCAAATTTTATTCGAATCGCTCCATTTGTTTGTGAGATATCGTCTCCACTGACTCATTGACACACACACAGACAGAGAGAGAGAGAGACATCTTCTCCAAAATGTTTGATTCGTGATCAGGGATGCTTGAAACGTGCTCTCCCGTCGAAAACTCGAATTCGAATTTTCGACCCCGTCCCCGTCGCAATACTTTCCTTATACATTATGTATATAAGAAAAGTAATAATAAAATATTCACTAGATCGTTGACGGCTCGCGATAACTCATAAACGACGGTGCTTTCCTTTCGGATTAAAAGTACAGACAAAGAGTGTACTTATTTTGTAATAACCAATATATTTAATATTTTTAATATTTTTTACTTTAAATCCAACATTAAATATCTCGAGGACGGCACATGCTAGCGCCCCGCAAATTAAGTCATTCGCTTTTAACTGAAAAAAAAACCATATCAAAAATAGCTGATTTTAAGGTAGTTTGAAACTTAATTATGTATTTACAACATTCGCTCCTATTCTTCATTGAATTTTATTTTGCATATTTTCGAGAATCCAGTTGTCTACGCTTTCTTTCCCTGCTATGATACATATGCACTCTCTATCAGAAGTTTTTCTTGTTTGGACTCGTGCGATTGCGCTACATTATTGTTCTGAAGAAGGTGTATTTTCCCCCCTCCGAAACAGGTTGATAATGTTTTATTATGTTTATGTTTCATGTTGTGTTTTAAAGAAAATATTCGATGTCGTAATTTAATTCATTTAACTAAACAATATATATCATGCATATACGAGAAGGTCGAGTGGAAGGCTTTCTATTCCAGATACTGTTTGATTGATTCTAGACGAGAGAAGATAACACAAAATTAAGATTAAATTTATATTATTTATTTCAAGCAGTAAACAAAACTATCGATTTTCAATTAAATTGAAGCCTTGGAAAACGACCTAAAATACATCAGAGTGAATTAGTGTGAACACTTTAAAAGAATAAACTAATTTATATAATTTTACAGGAAAAAATAATGATCCTAGTGTTTGGATGTAAAAAAAAATTGAAGTTGCCGCGCTATTTATTTTTCAAAATGGTGCTTTTCGGTGACGTCAAAACATCCCTAAAAAACACTAATAGAAATTTCTCATTCAAGTGATAAGTGCGTTCAGTGGCAAATAGCAACACATTGAAGTGGATAAGATATTGAAACTTAAGGCGAATTAAGAATTATGTGTCATCCTATAAAGATGTAATACATAAACATATTTTTCTTACTTAATTTGACATCGAAAGTAATAATTCCAAAGAAAAATATTTAAAAATAATTAACTCTAATGTACTTTTAAATCTTTTCCAGGGCGTTCGTTAAAAGTGCTTTTAGTTAAATATATCGAAATTACATTTTAAAATATCTAGAATATAAATCTTCTTGACTTTCTCATAAATTCAGTTTCTCATAAATTTTGAAGTCCTCTGGCTGCGGCACCCACAACCAGCGATCACTTTTTAGAAGTAACTGTTTTAGTAGTCACATTTCTAGCAATCAGATTTATAGCTGTCACTTTTTAATAGTCACTTTCTTAACAGTTACTTTTAAGCAGTCACACTTCTAAAAGACAGATTTTAGTGTCACTTTTTAGCTGTCACTTTTCAGCAGTGACATTTTTAGTAGTCACTTTCTATCATTAACTTTTATTACTATTCGCTTTCCTAAGTAGTCATGGCAAAATCACAACAAAAATAAATTCAGCTAAAATATTCCCCCTACGTCTCTCCCCCCTTCCCTCTCCCCCAACACAAACACACTTCTACCTCTCACAAGAATCCAACAAAATAAAATGAAAGTATTCCTCGTGAATTAAATTCAAAACTCACTCATTTTTAATCAGAATCACAATGTCCTTAGACACATTACCAATTAATAATGAAATATGCTTACATGTCCAATTTGAAGCATATAAGTATAACATTGAGAAAGTTAGAAGTTTTAATTTAAATTCTCAGTCCATCTTTTATCAAGGATTTTTCTCTTCACCTCTCGCAACTTATAAAACCTGCGCTGCGTCACTGTAAGTCTTGATATTATAACATTGGGTTGTTTAGTCTTCTTTTATAACAAAATGGTGTAAATTTGGCGATGCCTTGCTGGTTAATTGCAAATAATTAAATATTTATTAATTTAATTTTATGCACATGACTTTCATACAATTTATATACCTCTCATGTAAGTCAAACTCCGTGTTTCCATGACGAGAATTCATGTTTTAAATCCCTCTATAGCCTAAGATTAGGAAATTTTGGGACTTGTGATATAAATAAATAACAAGAAATATCAATCATGTATAAAGCATTGATTATGAAACACTTTCCAACAGCAATGCAATTTTATTTAAGCATCTCTAAAATGCGATACATTCAGCGACAATATTTTTAAAATTATCACAATACTACATTAATTTATTATATTTGAAAACTTAAAACTTCATCGAAAAAAATTAACTTTATTCAAATGGCGTCATTGAAATATAAATCGCCTGGCTCTCTCTTGTTGTTGAGATCCAGACCGTCCGATCTATCAGAAAAGTGCAAAGAAACTGTTTGGACGGCCGGGAAGAGCCACCCAATTTAAACCGGAACCCAGTGAGGGAGGCATCCACAAGGACCGTACCCTCCTTCTTCTACCACCAACCTTTCAGAAGGACTTACGGACCCACATGTTTAACGTGATCGTACTCCGCGTGAACACGGCGGCAGTTTTGGCAACGGAGGAAATCGAACCCGGGCCTACCGAGTGCAATTCCCGCGCGCTAACCATTGGGCTACCGCGCCCTGCCTGGCTCTCTGTGTAAAAGCAGTAAATATTTGATTCATACAGTTTTATTCCATTTCTTTCATTCATTACAATACTACAGTAATTTATTTTACTAAAAGCTTAAAACCATGGAGATAAAAGTAATTTAACTCTATGCTTAAAACTTCATCTAAAAAGTCTGCTATAAAATCGTCCGCTTCTTCCTGTAAAATCAATGAATGTTTCATTCATATCAGCTATGTTGCAGACTGCAGAGCTAAATCATTTTGAGTTAAAAAAAAATCAGCAATTCTTATACAACTCTTCTTACAGCTTGATGTGTTTACATTCTTCATAAGAGAAAATTAGGATTTCGTTGTAGAAATAATCAAGGTTTGATGATCATTTAAACTCAGATATATTGTAATTGCGTTGTTTCAGAATACAGATGCACAGAAATTAAGCAAAAATAAAACGCTTTTAGGACAGATACACTATATATAAATTAAAAAGAACTTTAAAAATCACGATTTTGACAAAAGATGGAGGATGTCCTATTTTATTTTGAAGTGGGTCACGTGATTTTTTCATATAATATGGGTGTAATTATTAATTTAATTTTTATTTAAAAAACTACCGAATATATTTTGCTGAAATTTTCTCTATATTTTTTATGGGATCATTTGAAAATTTCCTAAAACTTTCGAAGCAATGTGTGAATTTTAAATTAGCTTAAAAATGTTTGAAAAATGAGGTCCCATGGGGTTCAACGTATTTCATTTTTTCAACTCGTGTTCAATCCGAAACTAATTGGGTGATATTATTTATTTACCTTCCCACAGACCGTCTAAAATTTCATTTTGATAAAGTCATTTTTACGGCAGTTATCGTGCTTACGGACGGACAGACAAACAGACAGAATGAACAAAGTCATAAACACTTTTCTACTATGTTGTAAAGTGTTAAAAATATCTATCAAATTTTCTAAATTTTCCTTCCAATATCAGTACCTTTCCACTTAAGACAATCCTGCAAACTACAATAAAGTTTTGTAAATAATTGAATGATAATACGTATTGAGCTATATATTACCCCTCAGAGAAAGAAATTCTAAAGAAACATTGTTCGAAGCATTTTTATAACATTTTATCTTATAATAGAATTTTATTTAGTTATTTCACAGTAGGACAAAATTAATATTTAACAAGAAATTTATGAAGGAGCAAGGAGAGCTTCACGGAATGGCAAATGATGTGCCCATTTCATTCTTGACGGAGCTATTAAGCATTTTTATTCTCTTTTGCATAATTTTTTCGTGCAGTCACACGAATTTTCGGAAAACTGAAAGTGACATCTCCAAAACCGGAAATGGAAATCCTTCCATAACCGCTCTGGAATCTTCAAGGAGTAATCTTTGTCTGGAATTGCTGAATCCATATCAGTCATCGTGTAAGTTCTATTTATAGTCAATTCTTAGAAATATATGTTTCACGATTTTTTTTTAACTGGAAGTGAAATAAAACCGGGAATGGAAATCGTTAGCGAACTTCGTACTTCCTTTCGAAATGTAATACTGAATTCATATCAGTTATCATCTTAGCTCTATCCACGGCCAATCTTGAGAAATAGATGTTTCATGGGAAATGTACATTTTTGAACCGGAAGTAATATTTCCAGAACCGGAAGAAAAACCTTTAGTGCAGTCACTTCACTCCCTACGGAAATAAATGCTAAATTCATATCAGCTATTATCTAACCTATAGCCAATCATGAGAAATAGAAATTTTAATAAAAACTTTTTAACCGGAAATGAAAATGAAATCAAAAGTAAAAATTCTTAGTAAATCACCCATCTTCTCCAGAATTAAATGTTGAATTCACATCAGTTATCATCTAAATTCTATCTCTTAGCCAATCTCGGGAAATGGGCGCTTTAAGTAAAATGAAAATTTTTGAACCGAAAATGGAAATCCTTACTGAATTTCAATTCGCCTTCAGAATTTGATGCTGAATAAAACTCAGTCATCATCTGAGCTGTATCTATAGTAGATCCTGAGAAATAGATGTTCCAAAGAAAAAAAAATTCATATAAATAATAGCATGGCAAACTGTTTGCCACCAATGATAATATTTTATCAAAATTTTATTCCTATGTATGAGCATTCCTTCTTAAATATTGGTATTTATTACCAGATGAATTCAATAACTACTTTTTTTCCACTTATTACAATAAAAAAAATCTGATGTGGGCAACACATGACTTTCCTTATATAATATAATGAATTTACTACTTTTACATTAAAAAAAATCTCATGTGGGCAACACATGACTTTCCTTATATAATGTAATGAATTTACTACTTTTACAGTAAAAAAAATAGGTTTTTCTTATAGTAGATACTAATATTCTTTCCAAGATATTGAATTTTCGACAATTAGTCGTCATTTTCATTGATTTAGCGTCATTTTTATCCATTTGGCGAGATTTTCGTTAATTTGGCAACATTTCAAAAAATCGCCAAGTTGGCGACATTCCGCCAAATTCGTCGCCAAAATCTCGCCAAGCGTTATGAATGAAGAAATAAGTTATTCTTACAGCAGATATACGACTATTGGCATTCAAATACAAAAGTATTACTCAAATTATATTTTTTCATGAATGGAACGAGCTATTTCCACGAGAATGATGTCACCCAATTTATCGCATGGTATTACATATGAAAAGTGAACATGTTTCTCAATAGGAAATATTTTTATTTTATGACTTTTTGATAATTTTTTTGAAAAATTGTACAATATCTCGAGAACGGTTTATGTTAGCGTTCTAAAATTTATGTCAATCGTTTTCTAATGAAAAATTACATAAGAAATGTCTATTTGCGTAACTTTATTAGTGGTTTTGATTTTTTGACGATTTTTTCAATATTTCATTCGAAAATTTAGGAGGGTTTTGAACATTCGATTGCGTATAAAAACAATAGGCTTCCAGTGTTTGCGGATTGTGATTTTTGTTCCAAATTTTGTTCGAATCGGTCCATTCGTTCGTCAGTTATCGTCTCCACAGACTCACTGACACACACACACACACACACACACAGACATCTCTTCAAAAATGTTTGATTCGTGATCAGGGATGCTCGAAACGTGCTCTCTTGTCAAAAACTCGAATTCGAATTTTCGACCCCGTCCCAATACTTTCCTTATACATTATGTATATAAGGAAAGTAATTATGTGACCATTTGCCAAATAGTCTGCCTGTAAAATCATTTCTTTTGAACACCATTTTATAAAGACACGTCCTGCAAGCCCTTTTAATATTCTTAAGACTCGAGGACAGGTCATTAAGAAGTGAACAAACAGGTCAACACATAGGTTGTCTTTAATCTCCAATCTAATTAGCCTAACGAACGAACTTCAAATGTTCTTCTGATGGATTTTAGATATAGTATTACGTTTTTCAACACAAGCGATTCACAGGAGTTTGAGAGAGACAAAAAATACTGTAAAATATTTTCTACCTCATTTCTTTTTCTTTGGGAAAAAAAATTAAAACAGTACTAAAAATATGAAAACAATACATCAATTCAATACTTTATGAAATGCCACCCACAATGGTACTTTTGCAATTTTTTAGTAATGATACAATGCATTATTTTAACTCAAAGGTGCCAAATCTGGAAGTAATTTGACCAGAGGAACGAAAGAGTTTAGTCTCGCGTTTCATAGAAAAAGTACAAGAGAACAAACATACTGTACTCTCTATATAATGCTACTACTCAACGAGCATAGGCGCCGACTAAGGGGAGGGGGGCGACGAACAGGGGCACGAACCCCGCTGAACTTTCTCAGAAGGGTTTTTGCCCCTCTGAGAAATTTCAAGATCTTTTTCTAACTTCATATTTTACTAAATACCAGGAAATGAAATTTTCAACTCATTAAACAGAAAAATAATTGAAAAAAAAAATAATGCCATATTTCAGTTCAGTCTTGTTCACATCTTCCTTACCATAGGACCACAAACTACCTCCCACACAAACCCAGTTCCTCTTTATCCCAGGAAGCGTGTTTACACTAATGACAAAAATACCCCATTACCAGAACTTTTCCGATTGACCACTAATTCAAAAAGAAACAGAATATTTACAGTGATTTGATTAGCATTTCCAAAAAGTACCTAAGTACTTGTCTCCAGTAATAAATATAAATGATAACCAAGAAGTAGGGATGACTTATTTGCAGCGTTTCTTTCAGACCTATATCTGGGGGGACGAAGCCCCCCTGGAGATATTTTATATTAACTTAGTTTCTGTTTATGGAACAGCATTTAGATATATTTATATAGGACAAATAGAAAACGTGTCCTCCCTAAAGTTTTATTCGCCTCTAGGCCAATATGTCCTAAAAGAAAAATTGCTTATTTGGTCTACTCTACTGTATACCCCAAAGAGCTGTTATCTGTAATTTCTCCTCGATTCTAATTATCAGTGACGTCTTTATAGGTGGCATTGTGTATGATAGTATATGTTTGAAACTGCAAACCCACGGAGTAGATTCGTTCCTGTGAGCGCCGGACGTTTGGCAGTTAACAGCACCAAGTCGTTTGAAACCAAAGAGCTAAAGTTATAAATTATGAGAAAATAGTAAATATCGGATTCGTAGGATCTTCGTGGGAAAATGGTTGTAGGAGGACTTGGCATATGTTCAACTGGTGTGGCGGTCTCAGATGAGGGATATTTGCAGTGTTGAAAGCAGTGTGATGTTTTGGTTCTGTTAATAAAGGTTTCATTTTGATTTGTGATGAAAATATAATGCGATATTTTTGTGCTAGTAAAGGTTATATTTCGATTTGTAATTTTAAAAAAAACATACTTCTAATGGATAAATTTAAATTAGGACAGCAAAAATTCATTTTTGCATCAAAAATCCCTAAACTGCTGAAAGACCTGCATATTATATTATAAAGCACGCATATTTTGATTTCAGCGCAACACTATCTGCTAAGTATACATGTTACAAAAGCTCTTCGCATCATATTCTGTGAAATTGTACTAATAGGTGTTTTTGACTTAAATAATATAACTATATTAGATCTTTCTATAAAGGGCTAGGTGAAACATGACAATGCTATAATTTTACCAAAAATGGGATTTTTCCAGAAATTGCTGTATACAGTTAGGTGTTATTTGATGAAAAAATCTCAGTTTGGCAAAAAGTGTTGCTAGTCATGTTGTTGCTCCAAACCCAGTTACATGTCTCTGTTTTCTTAATGAAACTTGTTTATACATATCTTGCTTACATATCTGATGGCATGGACGACTCTAAGACAAAAAAATCGACGTACCAAGAAATAATTAGCTAAAAGAGACAAAATGTGTTATGTGTAATGTGGATGTACAGAAAAAGAAATTATTAGAATTTTAGAACAATTGGATGATTTATTGCACTGAAAGATCTACACAAAGTAAGCACGTCAACATGGCATTGGTACACCTGTGGCCTTGATACAAGCTGTTATCCGACGGGACATTGATGCATAAAGTTGCTGGATGGTGTTCTGAGGGATATCGTTCCAAATGGTCTCCAATTGACGAGTTAATTCGTTCACATTCTGGGATGGTCGCAGGCGACTCTCCATCACAGCCCAAATGTGCTCAATAGGCGAGAGATCTGGGGATCTGGCTGGCCAAGGAAGTGTGTTTTAAGCACGCAGACAGTCAATAGTGAGGCGTGCCGTGTGTGACATGGTATTATCTGGCTGAAAAGTTAGCCCGGGGTGTCCCGAAAGGAATGGCAAATACAACGGGTCGTAGAATGTCGACAACGTACCGCTGTGTTGTGATGGTGGGCTGTCAAAGGAGTCCAGCTATCAAACGAGATGGCACCCCAGACCATAACTCCCTGTTGTCGGGCCTTGTGGCGTGTAACAGTAAGAGCAGGATCCTGACGATGTCCGGGCTGTCTCCAGATACGTCTGCGCTGGTCTTCGGGACTCAGTTCGAAACGGGACTCATCACTGAAGATGATTCGTTCCCAATCCGAACAATTCCACGTTGATCGAGCCTGGCACCATTGCAATCACTGTTGAAGGTGCATACTGGTCAGTGGTAGGCGGCGTAATGGACTCCGCGAGTATAGATTCCGCTCCCGTAGTCTTCTGTTAATGGTCCGTAGTCTTCTGTTAACTTCCGTGTTTGTCACACGGTGGATGGTTAATAACGACGAATCTCGTACTGCCACAGCTGCTCTGACAATCTTCCCGTTCTGTCGTCGCTCTAAGCCGTCCGCTGAAATCTGCCATTCCAGCCCATTCCTGCCAACATCGTCTAATTGCTGCATCGCTCCTACCCAAATGCCGAGCGATTCGTTGGTGTGCCCATCCAGCCTCATGTAGTCCGACCTCACGCTCTTTTTCAAACTCCTTCATATGTTCGTAGTGGCCGCGAATTCACTGGCGAGGCACTGTTATAATCAAGGTACGTAAACGTAATCCAAGACCAAGACATTGAATTACGAGGCACCTGTCTCTGGGAGACTCATCCTCACATCGAATTTAGCATATCAGACCATGATGTGTGAGTTTAATAGCAATATGGTCAGCAGGGCGCTCCACTATCCAGTGGGCGTGGGATTTGAAGTAGCTTGGAGTTTGTAGATGGTCAGGTAATTTGGTGTCTTGGCGATGGTTGATGCCTGCTCGGCTGAAAAGAAGGGGTGGGAGGGCAAGAAAAACGCAAGAGCGAGCCACATTAAAAAACCAAGAAGCGCTGAAGCTAATTTCAGAAGAAAATAAGATAAAAAACTAATACAAGTTAAGAATTTATAGTTTACATTTTAATAAAGGTCAAGCGTTTAAATTAACAGTTAAGGTTGACGATTAGCATTTATTTGAAAAAAAAATAAGGTTTAAGTTTAAAAAGAATTGAGTTTAAATATACAAGAATCAAATAGATAATTTGTCGGAGATTTGTTGAGTACAAAACAGAAGAGACTACGGTCAGCAACGACGATGAATTTCTAAGTACTGGGCTGGCGTCAAGGGTCACGGGAAAATGCAAGCTATCTGAAATCCTATTGGCCGGCTCAAAATCCGCATTCAAGAGTTACGTTACTTACAGCTGAATCAAGGTCAGCCGGGCTTTTAATTTGAGGATTAAGAAGGGTGGACATTTTAAGTGATTTTTTGAAGTTTTTCCAGTTGGTGAAGGTTGGGAGATTGGAAGTGGGCATCTGTGGCGCCATCTATCGATGCCGAAGGAGACCAAAAGGGGGAAAAGGTTGAAATTTAATATTTCAACTAAATAAAATTTAGGGATGAAAAACTCTAGGAGACCCCGGCCTGGATAACGATGTACCTCGCTTTCTTCCACCTGGTTCGCTGAGAATCGAGTAGAAGATGCCTTGCTCTGCGTTTTCCGCAATAGGAAAACGAGGTCAAAGCGTAAGTTTGGTAAACATTTCTCATGAAGGGCCTGCTAGAGTTTTCCTTGTAAGAATTTTGACTGAATTTCCGAACCTGCTCTGCAACGCCAGAGACTTGGAAGTCGTGATGAATAACTTCATTTTGGACGTACCTAGGAGCTTTAACAATACAACGAAGGACTTTGTTTTGGAAAACTTGCAATTTCTGAGTGTGACGTTCTGCCGCACCACCCCAAACAGGGCTAGCGTACAGAAATGCCGGTGCGATGACCTGTTTATAAATCAGTGGTTTATTAGGGAGGGAAAGGTGGGAGTTACTATAAACGCAATCGAAATCCATTACACATTTTGTTCCTGATAGATGGGTTTCGTCCAGAAAAGAGCACCAGGCGCGAAGCGCCTTTAATCTCCAATCTCTAGGTGTGGTTCTTATCTTCATCCTGTGACATTATTTCATTTGCCCATAGTTGGAGGTTCGGGGTTTTTGATTTACTGTTTTTATTATTTGGCTTAGCTCCTAGTGTGGCAGTTTGTTGCACATTTAGAGTTTGAGTAATTTTGGGGAGTTGATGCAGTTCTAAGGATTTCCTATCAATTTGGCAGTTTAAGGTTTAAAAACATTTTTTAGAAAACATTGATCGAGTTTTAATTTAATATCAACTATTTAAGTTGGGACTTACCTAATTCCGATTTTCAATATTAAGTACCGCGCGGGGTCTCTTACGTGATTTGGCTTTGCGATGATCATAGTCATGCAGATTGAATAGTAGTTCATTTGGAACAGATGGCAGATTTTTATAGAATTTAAGCGCTAGCTTTTTAATTTGGGCTCTAACAGTTTTTATTTTGAAGTCTTTCCTAATTACCGAGTTTCTTAAGTATCTAGGAGCTTTCCTTATAATCCTTAGGGTTTTGTTTTGTTTTGTCTCTAGTAAGTCTATAGTAGTTTTACAGGCATATCCCCATACGGGTGCTGCATACAGCATTCCCGGGCGGATGACCGATTTATAAATTAGGAGTTTATTTTGATAACTTAGATTTCCGTTTCCTATCATTGGGTATAAGGCTCCTGTGGCCATATAGGCTTTTTTGATTAAGTTCGTTACGTGCTGTTTCCAGGTTAGGTGGGAATCTATCGTTACACCTAGGTATTTAGTAGATTTTTCCGCTTTTAGGGCATGGTTGTTTATGTACAGAGGCGGCGGAGGTTTACGTTTTCTAGAGAAATAAATCCAATGACATTTATTGGGGTTTAATTTTATTCGCCATTTTTCCAGCCATGTTTGGAGTATGTCTAAGTGTTGTTGTAGCTGTCTGTGCATTACTGAGACGTAAGGATGTTTTGCAAGTATCGCACTGTCGTCTGCATAGAGTGCCAGCTCCGTGTCTAAGGTCCTGGGGATGTCATTTAGATATATGTTAAAGAGTGTCGGGATCAGGATGGATCCTTGTGGTACACTACTTTTAATGAGCTTGGGTGTAGACAAGTTATCTTTTACTCTAACTTGGAAGTGTCTGTTATTTAGGTATGAGATTAAAAGTTTGACAAGTGCGTCAGGGACTTTTAGAGTGATCAATTTGTATGCTAATCCACAGTGCCACACTTTATCAAATGCCTTTTGTATGTCAAGAAAAATCGCAGCTGTGGGTGTCTTACTATTAAGTCCAGAAGATATGTACTCTACCACTCTCAGCAATTGATGAGTGGTGGAGTGTTTTGGCCGAAATCCAAACTGCTCCGGAATGATAATATCATTCTCACTAAGGTGCGTGTTCAGTCTATTAAGAATTATTTTCTCAGTAATTTTACTAAGTGTCGGTAGTAAGCTGATTGGTCTATAGTTGGCTGGAATTGTGGTATCCTCACCAGGCTTATGGATCGCTATAATTATCGCTTCCTTCCATTCTTTGGGGAAATAATTTAGTTTTAGTATTTTGTTTATTAGGGTGGTCAAGTAAAATATTATATTTAAGGGTAGGTTTTTGACCGCAATATTCCTGATTTTGTCGTGCCCTGGGCTTTTACGGTTTTTAAGGTTTTTGATGATATCAATTATCTCCTGCGGGGTGGCTGGGTTAATCTCAGCCGTGACCGAGGAGTTCCTGAAGTTGTTTAGAGTTTGCCTAACCATTCTTAGGGTGTCCTGACACATTAGATCGTGATTTGGTTCAAATTGCTTTTCGTAATGCCTAACAAGCGCCTCTGCTTTTTCTTCGTCTGAGTACGCGATTTTAACGCCATCTATTAGTGGCGGGAGTTTAATTTGAGGTTTTCTGAGTCTTTTAGCGAATTGCCAGAGCGATACGTCTTCTGGGCTAAGGGATTCTATTAACTCTTTATACTGTTGCTGCTTTTCTGCGACAATTTTATCCCTGACTTTCCACGTGAGTCTGTTAAGCTCCCTTTTGAGGGTAGGGTCTCTATTAGCCTGCCATGTCTTACGCATTCTGTTCCTTTGCCTAACTAATTGTTTGACATGGTGGGAAAGTGTGGGCATTTCTGGTGACTCACGATGTGTTGTGGCAGAGGCAATAGCTCTCTTGATTTCTGTTGTGAGTGTGTGTGTGGCAGAGTCAATATCCGCCGTGCTCAAAATGTTGGGTACTGCCAAGTGCGGCTCAAAAAGTGCTCTTTTGAAAACGTTCCAGTTCACCCTCTCTTGTCCCAGAGAGACTGGAAGGGGAGTGTTCAGATCGAATGTCACCAATACCGGTAAATGATCCGAGTCGAATTCATCTAGGTGATCGATAGTGTGAGCGTATTCTATGTTTCTCGTTAGGACAAAGTCTATGAATGAGCCGTTGGCACCTGAGAAGCAGGTTGGTCTCGACGGTGCAATGATGTTGGTGTTTGTTGTGTTCAGTAATCTGTGTATCTGTGTACCGCGTATGTTGGCTCTCCTGCTGCCCCACGCTCGGTGGTGTGCATTGAAGTCGCCCGCGAGTATTGTGTTTGGATATCACGAGAAAAGCAGTTCCAGCTGCGCAGCTACATTTATACCACTCATGTTTTTGACATATATTGAAGTTAGGATAAATGGGTTTACATTATTTATTTTAATTTTTATGCTAGTATTTTCTACTCCTTGAAGATTTATGTTGTTTATTTCCTCGTGGGGAATATTTCTTTTGATATATATTGCTGTTCCTCCATGGAGGTTTCTAGCAGTTGTATTTGAGCTTAGGTTGTGATAGCCAATATAGTTTGCTATATTTAGTTTTTTATTTCTCTAACTTTAGTTTCCTGAATTAACAGGGCATCTACATCATTTTCATTTACGTAGCTCCTAAGTTCATTTATTCTTGGAGATATGCCGTTCGCATTCCAAAATATTATTTTAAAGCTTTCTTTTTGGGACCTAGCCATGGCGGGTTTGATTCTCACGGTTATCTTTAAAATCCGCGATTAATTTAAAAGCCTCAAAGACCATTTGCATTGGATCACTCTTTTTTTGTATTAGCTCTGCGAACTGCATCAACAGGTGTTTTATTGCATCTAGGTCGAACATGGTGATAAACCCTCTGATGAGGTTGAGGATTTCATCCATCTTTTCATCATTGGTTTTACCAGAAGGTTCAGTCTCAGCTTCCATATCCTCAGCCTCAACCGCGGTTTGGTCATTTTCGTGAGTATCCTTTTGGACCTCAGTAGTGTTTTGCCTTTTTTCAACCGTTTTTTCTAACAGCTGGGTTTGCGCGAGCTCTTCCTCTCTGACTCGTTTAGTTTTGGCTTCACGTGTTTTGATTTCTTCTTTTGATTTAGCATATTGATTTACAATTTTAGCTTCTAGTTCCGCCTGTCTGGCTTTTTCGGCTTCCTTTCTCTTTATATTGGCTATAGTAGCCAGTTTTACTTCTTCCTGAGTCAATTCTCTGGAAGACGAAGGTTTGGGGGCCTGCTCTTGCACCGATCTGGTGGGTGCTGAAGATTGGTATCTATTTTGCTGTGGCACAGTGTGCGAGGAGCCCTGAGGGGGTGCCTGGGAGTTTAATCCGAGGGCCTTTTGCCTCCAAGGGGGTATCTGATTTTGGGGAGGGGGGCATACCCCGGTGCCTTACCTCTGTTCCAGGGGTTCTTCGGGCATTCCCTGAAGTTCGCTGGGTGGGCTCCATTGCAATTTGCACACGTAGCCTTCTCAGACCTAGGTCTCTGGCAGTCCCGTGTGAAGTGTTCTTCAGCACACTTAAGGCACTTAGGTGGCATACTGTCGTTCTCCGAGGAGTGATTGAACTGTTGGCACCGGTAGCAGATTTTGAAGCCCCGTGCTCTGAAGGCCTCTACCTTCACAGCCAAGTAACCTAATCCTGTTAGTCTGTAGACCCTCTGCCAGTCTGCCGTAGGCCTAAGGCTGACTAAGAAGATCGGCAGGGGTAATCTCGTTTTAGTGTTTCTCAGTTGAGAAACCCGGACTACATCTAATCCTTCGGATGTTAAAGTGATTTTTATTTCCTCCATGTTATAATTTGTTGGTAGCCCCTTCAGAACTACCTTTTTTGGCCTTTCCGTCTTTAGGTTTAAGCTGTGGAAGGGGATTTTTTCACTACTTAAATGGCGCTGTACAACCCTGTAGGTGTCAGCGTCATTTGGAATCAGTTTTAGCATGTCTCCTGTGAGCTTGCCAGATACTTTATTTCCTGAGATATCATTTAGTTTTTTAAGGAGAACCTTGTAATTATCATTGAACTTTATGAAAAAACATTCAGCTTTTGGGTCTTTGTTCCTGAAAGCGATGTTCGCTCCTTATATATACCACCATGGTGCTCAGTTTCAATGCGCTGTAGTTCCGACTATTCATTCATTGGTTACGAATTTTTGATCATTTGCATATTCGGTCGAAAGGTGTTTGCATGTAAAGGTTCATTACTATCGGATTATTTTGCAGGATGCGTCGATTTTTTGTCTTAGAGTGTATATGACGAAATCTTAACGTTTCGTTACATATCCTAACTCCAGTTTTTATTTTATTGTTTTGAAACTTCATCATTTTTTACCCTCAATGGGTGTGGGTCAAGCCTGTATACTAAGTCCAAGATTGGCCCAGGAAAAACGGGACATGATCATCCCTTACGGCCCCGTACACATTACTGATAAGGAAAAAATTAAATGCAATGAGCCTAGCCCATCAAAAAATCTGTAGAGAGCCTACCGACCATATCTGTAATTGGGAGTAATCAACAATATGCTGAAGAGCATAACTTGACGGACTCTTGCTAGGGAGCTACAAGGCAAATTAAGGGCCTCTCCTTTAACTTTCAACCCAAAACTGCTCCTCACAGGGAGAAAATGCAATGCGTAGACGATGGTATCTGGTACGTCAACAAGAGGGTGAGTTCAGGGTGCGGCAGCCCATTGGTTAGCGAGCGGGGATTGCACTCGGACGACTCGAGTTTGATTCCCGCCATGTTCACACGGAGTACGATCACATTAAGCATGTGAGTCCATAAGTCCTTCCGAGAGATTTGTGGTAGGGAAAGTAGGGTGCTGTCCCTGTGGATGCCTTCCCCACTGGTTTCGGTCTAAATTGGGCAGCACTTCCCGGCCGTCCAAACTGATACCTCACACCTTAGATCGGACGATCTGGTCAAAGAAGAAGGGAGTAGGAGTCAATGAGTTCAAGTTTCATAGCGGGAAACTAGAGTGCCGCAGACTTCAAAATATTTATTGTACAATAAATAAAACTGCTGATTTCCTTCTTTCGACCCAGCCTGTCCGACCTACCCAAAAGTGTTGAAGACCCAGACCGACCGGCTCGTCAGCAGGGACATGAGCAACCGATTAGTCGGCCCTACCCAAAAGTGTAAGGTATCTGTTTAAACCGCCTGGACAGTGTCATCTAACTTAGACTGAAACCCTGTGGAGGTGATATCTACAAGGACCGAACCATTCTTTCTTTGCTACCAACCGCTCGGAAGGACTTTCAATCCCACAAATTTAACGTGCTCGTTCTTCGCATGAACACGGGGACAGTTTAGGCAAAGCCGGAAAGTAAACTCAGGTCATCCGAGTACAATCCCCGTGCCTTAACCACTTGGTTATTCCAATCCAAAACTGCTGCTTTAAAACAATAACGTACAAAACTTCCTTGAAGAAAGCATATATATGTCAGTAAGGTGACTACAGTTGCTTTGATGGTACTATAAGTCTTCTTTTTCACGACAAAATAACAATATACGCCCTTAACAATCACTGCGAACGAACTGCTGTTCGTTGGGTAGTTCGTTCTTGGTGGCTGTTAAAGCCGCATACGTTTGTTCTTTTGGCCTGAAATAGGGACTTATAACGCCCTCGAAACAATTGTAATAACTGACATATATTTGCTTTCTTCAAGGAAATATTGTAAGTTATCTTTATCGACTTTGTGAATCTTTTGTGTAACTTTATTAGATTGTGCTCCCTCCCTCCCCACGAGATTCTGAAAACTCGGCGCCTATGTCAACGAGCACACTCTAGCAAAAGTAAAAGAATATCCTTTGAGGACGTATCAATTTGGTGTCCTGCCTTCTCTATAGTAATTACTATTTTATTTTTCCTGACGGAAGATTCTCTTAAGAGTTCAGGAGAAGGAGAGTCCGGTCCCTGTGGATGCCTCCCCCCCCCCGGGTTCCGGTCTATATTGGGTGACACTGTCCAGGCTGTCCAAACAGATACCTTACACCTTCAGGTAGGTCGGACGGTCTGGATCGAAGAAGGCTTATTCGCAGAGAGGGACACCCCAGCAGTTAGAGCACAGGGGTTGCACTCGGAAGCTCCGAATTCGATTCCCGACTCTGATCAAACTCATCCCGTGTTCACGCGGAGTACGAGCACGTTAAACATGTGGGTCTGGAACTCCTCCAGAGTGGTTGGAGCTAGAAGAGGTATACAGTCCCTGTGGATGTAGGCCCCACTTGGCTCCAGCCTAAATTGGGTGGTACTGTCCCGATCATCTAAACAGATACCTTACGTCTTCAGGTAGGTCGAACGGTCAACGTCGAAAGAAAGAAGGCTTACGCGCATTGAAGAAGAAAATCCAATGATTTCCGAAACGTATGCTTACTTAACTTTATTTCAACTGCATTTTACGTTGTGTTCATTATCCGCTGCATTCTAGTTCATTATTTATTTATGCAAAGTCATTTCTATATTTTCTAAACAAGGTGCTTTGATTTCTAGATTATTTACACAGTTTGAGCGAATTTTTATTATATTTACGAATCAAAGCATTCAATTTTGTAGTATCTTAAAATTAAATGGGTCATTTTTCTCTCCAGGGTCTCAATCACCCCCAAACGCCTGAAGCACAATCATGAGCCTGTACCACACTCTCGTACTGTATTCCTTGGTGTCGGCCGCTGCTTTCCACATTCTCGTGGAGGCAACTCGGTTCGGCAGGAACGAAGCACGGTGCATGGTCATCTGCAGCAACAAAGACAGCGAGGAATGCAGGATGTGCAACAACAGGATACCTATGAGGTTCGGGAAGCGCAGCAATGGGCCCAGCGCCTACCTCTACGACGTAGCCGAGGTGAGGAAGCCCGACGTGAGGCTCCTGGCCCTCATCCCAGACCGCGACGATTCTGAGAACGACTCGGACGACAGTTACAGTGAAGAGAAATGATTTCTGTCTTGAAGTTGTTTTGCTTTTAAATGTGATGTTCTGATTTACTTGTGTATGAATTTGTGGTTTTGTTTGATGTGCTGTAAAAGTGTACAATGTTGGAATTGATGTTATGAATCTAGGTTAAGTTATTTTGATTCCTTGCAGAATAAATATTTTATCTTTATTTTATCCGATTTGTTTGCATTTGTTTATTTTGAAACACGCACGTAACATCAACATGTACTATTAGTTGGCACTCTTACTTTTCCCCCAATGCGTAGTCATAGGCCGCGCCAGGCTTTCACAGTTGGGAATGCTATGCAATGGAAGCTCACAATTGGGGGGTGCTTAAGTATAGTTTAAAAATTAAAAATTGACACTATCACAGAAGCCAATGGAATATTGACAATGTTCTTCCAAACTCGATACGAAAGCGAGAGGTCATGACAGATTTATTTATTGAAGCCTTGCGCATGTGTAGTCATTTGGCACTGGGTCTAGCCAGAAACCCTAATGATCTCAGATTTATAAATCCGTAAAAAAATAAATAAATTAACGACTTAAAAAAAAAGAGAGAGAGAGAGAAACTGAAAATGTTGTAATAACGGGCAGTTGTTAAGTAAAAAAGAGTGTTTGCGCAATTTGTAATGGGACTACTGAAGCACCCCTAGCATCCCCCGTAGTGCTGCCTATGTACGTAGTATTTGTAAAGACAAAGTATTGAAATAGAGTTGAAATTTTCAATTAGAATTTTCATTGTATCTACACATATCGGGTAAACTAGAACACTAATCAACTATTTGGAACGTAATATCTATGTGTGCGAGTGTCTACATTTACAATGTATGTGTCCACTCTAGTTCAAAAACAATCCATCTTGTTTTATAACATTTGGCAATTTAACAAATTACTGATTACTCTGGTGCTAAATAGATTTTGGAACAAATCGAACTGAATTAGTCTTTTGTTTAAAAGAACTGCAAAAATCACAGAACAAATGACAAAAAAAATAAAAATGAAAGACGCTTAACAGTTTAAAATAAATACTTGTTTAATATGTCATCTTCTTGCATAAAAAAGATGTTTATTTGTTTGTCGGTTGCATAGCGGAAAAACCGAAGTGATTCCCAGCTACGAAATTCAGTACAGTGATACAAGTTAGGTCCAAAGACACTTTGAAGACATTTTTTTAATTGAATTATTGTTTCAGTTATTTTATGTTAAACCGCAATGTTTAAGCAATTTTCACGCAAATCGGTTCCCCAGTGATTGAAAATATTATCAAGTTGAGTATGTCAAGTGGAGTTTCATATTATGAGTTTCCATATTTGCACCATCGGAGAAATCAAAAAACGTTCTTTTTAATCAGTTTTGAATCGTAATAAATAAGCATAAATTCTTCATATATAAATTTTCTTTTGAAAATACATCGAAATATTCGTATATTATGCAATTTTACATTTATATTACCAATTTTATATACCAGTATATGTTGAGCACACAGATTTGTGGAAAATGACTGTGGCAGCAAGGATACTTGGTATATGCAACAATTTTATGAACCTATGTGAGGAGCCACAAATTGAGTCGCATCACGTAACCGGCTTCAAAATTCAAAATTGAGCTCTGGCTGCACAAAGCTCTAATGACCAAGTTCACAGTCACAGAAAATGATATGCATATACAGAGTGTTTCAAAACAAACTTTAACATCGAAACAAATATTTTTCATCATAGAATGTATGGTCGCAAGTAAAGCGGCTACGCTGTAGAGGGCACTTTCAGGCTATAGAGAACTCTTTGAGGCACATTGGGGGTTTTCGCATGTAAGGTCATTAGCGACTTGGAATGGATAGATATACCGTATACCAATATAGAGAAGGCAGACATGCATTTTGTCTACGGTTTCGCTAAAGGTAATGGCAAGGAAACGCAAAGGCTTTACCGAGGGCACTTTCCCAACAGGCGTATTCCCAATCAAGAAATGTTTTCTCACTTGCACCGCCAACTGTCTGAAAGGAGATCGATCCTTCTGTGCTTCAGTGCTGCCATGCATTTATTTTGTCTTAAATAAAGCTTTGTTTCGATGTTTCGTGCCAGTCCTGTTACTGCGTTGGGTAGGACTGCGTGTGTGTGGAGAAATGGAAAGCGCCCTCTAGCGCGTAACGACTTCACTTGCGACCATGTTTTGTATGATGATAAATGTTTGTTTCGATGTGTTTGTTCTACCAGCTCTTAAAGTTTGTTCCATTAGTTTTAAAACACCCTATAATAATGGCGGTTCTGTGTCAACAGCACGTTTGAAAATATGTTCAGTCGCTAAATGAAAGCGCTGATTAAATTAAAACTGCAAATTCAGTGTCATTTTAAATAATTATACTTGTTAATTTGTGTAATTAACTCAAATTAATAAATTATAAAAGAAAAAATGAATTTGAATCTGTAGGGAGAATCATCTGCTGACCACATCAGGATTTAAATGTCTCTACAATACATGGTAATGTATAGGGAACAATCATGTTGAAAATCGGAACTCGAGTTTTCGACGGATCTACACGCTTCAAACAATCTAGAGCAAGCACATAAAACCGTTTTTTAATGTTACGTCTGTGTCTGTGCAATGTATGTATTCATTCTAACACAAAAACTATTCGACAAAATTTCACAAAATGTGGAAGGTAAGTCTCTTGTGGGTTACTTTGGTGCTGATTAGATTTTGGTGCGATTCGGAAAAAATGAATTTGTCTTTTTCTGCGAAATGACCTTAAAAAAATCGTATGTAATCTACTCTAGTTATAAATAAGTATTTGACCAAATTTCTCAAAATTTGGTGTGTTTAGTCACTTGTGGGTTATCCTGGTGATGATTAGATTTTGGTACGATTCGGGATAAAATAGCCTGCTTCTTTTTGCTAAAGGGTCCGCAAAAATCGCATACATCAACTCTAGTAAAAAATAACTAATTGACCAAATTTAGTACGTTGGCCTGGTGCTGATATGATTTGGGTACGATTCGAAGAAAAAAAACCTACCTTTTTTACAAAATGGCCCTTAAAAATCGTCAAAATATGTAATAAAAAAACTTGATATGCTTAAATGCTTATTTTAAACGTAATTTTTTAAAAGAAAAAAAATGAGACTAGACCTATTACTCTAAGATTAACCTATCTCGATACCTCTGAGAATTTTTTTGGAAAATAAAACCGAAATTGTAACCTTCTTTATTCATTGTAACCTACTTTTTTTTATGTAATTTAAACCTACAAATTCTGCGTAACAAGTATAAATGCAATTTTGTAAAGTTAAACTTATGAAATACAGAGAAAATGAATTTAAGTCTGTAGGGAAAACCATGCGTTGAACGTCTCAGATTGTTTTATTAACACTTTACAATATAGTTGAAAAGTGTTTATGACTTTGTTCATTCTGTCTGTCTGTCTGTCCGTTAACACGATAACTGCCGTAAAAATGACTTTATCAAAATGAAATTTTAGTATGTTGTTCAGACGGTCTGTAGGACCTATTGGAATATAAGTGAATAATATCACCCAATTAGTTTTGGATTGAACCCGTGTTGAAAAATAAAAAAAAATTGAACCCTATGGGACCCAATTTTTCAAAGATTTTTTAAGCAAATTTAAAATTCACACATTGCTTCGAAAGTTTTAGGAAATATTCAAATGATCGTATAAAATATATGAAAAATTTTTTAGCAAAATATATTCAGTAGTTTTTCAAATAAAAATTAAAATAATAATTACACCCATTATATGAGGAGATCACGTGACCCACTTCAAAATAAAATATGACATCCATCTTGTGTCAAAATCGTGATTTTTAAAGTCATTTTTAATTTATATTTAGTGTTGTATCCGTCCTAAAACCGCTTTATTTTGGCTTAAATTCTGTGCATCTCCATTCTGAAACAACGCAATTACAATATATTTGAGTTTAAATGATCATCCAACTTTGATTATTTCTACAACGAAGCCTAATTTTCACTTATGGAGAATGTAAACACCGAAAGATGTAGGATGAGTTGTTGTTGTTGTTGAGACCCAGACCGTCCGACCTACCAGAAAGGTGTAAGGTAACTGTTTGGACGGCCGGGAAGTGCCACCCAATTTAGACCGGAACCCAGTGGGGGAGGCATCCACAGGGACCGTACCCTCCTTCCCCTACCACCAACCTCTCGGAAGGACTTACGGACAAACATGTTTAACGTGATCGTACTCCGCGTGAACACGGCGGCAGTTTTGGCAGTGGCTAGAATCGAATATAAGAATTGCTGCATTTCTCTAATGCAAAATTATTTAGCTCTAGAGTCTGCAATATAGCTGATATAAATGAAACATTCATTGATTTTGCGTAGAGAAGCAAATGATTTTTTCGATGAAGTTTTAAGCATAGAGTTAAATTGCTTGTACTTCCATGGTTTTAAGTTTTTAAATAAAATAAATTATTGTAGTATTGTGATGAATGAAAGGAATGGAAAAAGGTTTATAAATGAAATACTGCTTTTATAGAGAGAGCCAGGCGATTTATATTTAGATGACGTCATTTGAATAAAGTTCATTTGTTTTTGATGAAGTCTTCAAATATAATAAATTATTATAGTATTGTGATAATTTTAAAAATATTACCGAGGAGCCAGGCGATTTATATTTAATTGACGTCATTTGAATGAAGTTCATTTTTTTTCAATGAACTTTTAAGTTTTCAAATATAATAAATTAATGTAGTATTGTGATAATTTTAACAATATCACCGAGGAATGTATCGCATTTTAGATATGTTTATATAAAATTGCATTGAAGTTGGAAAGTGTTTCATAATCAATGCTTTATGCATGATTGATCTTTCTTGTTTATAGTGACTGTACTTGATATTTTGTTATTATAAAGAGAAACTTCTTTAATTAATTTATCCAAAAATTGTGTATTTTTCCATTTTAAATTCGCACCACAGTTATTCCACTTATAAAATTACATTATATCAACGATCCATGCTATTGCAAAAGCAGAGTTCTATTAAAAATAAATATCTGGCAAATATTGAAATAAAATTTTCTCCAGACCCAATAGAATAATAAGAAAATAATAGAACTAAAAATACAAAGAAATGATTATTAATTATTATATATTCTAAATTTAAGAAAATACAATACAGCGATTATATGTGGAAAAATGGGAGAATTTGATTTGTATTTATCTTCTAGCCATCTGCAAACGATCTTAAAAAATTAACTAACAATTTTTGAAATACTCTTCGTATTTTTTATACAATAACCCGGTGAAATACTGAAACATCTGCATATAAAATTTTAGCAAAAATTGAATTATTCGTTAAAAAACATAGTTTAAAACACATTATTAATGGTATCAGAGTTTCAGAGCCAAAAAGCAGCAACTTCAGAATAAGAAACTGAGCAAGCTGTTTTTGCCTTTGAAACCAGTTGATACCATTACTAATTTATTTTATGTTACGTTTTCAACAAAAGTTTTCACTTTCGTTGAAACGCTTTAACGCTGTTTTTACAGCAGTTTGGGCAATTTATTTTAAATATAAAATTTTATTTAACGTGCGTTGAACAATACTTTAATTATACTTTAATCTTACGAAAATATTTTATAATTATTGAAAATGCTTAGTTTAATCCAAGTGAGAAATAGAATAACTAACATACTGTATATTGAATTCAATTAGGAATATAAACACAACTTGCTGCTCTCTCAAAATTGGTATTTTTTAAATATTATTAATTTGTCCCAGCTAGATGTAGAAATACTATTACAATTGCATATAATGGTATAAAACATAAATTCTATAAATTATAAGAATAATATATAAAAAATGATAGAATATTAGGTCACAAATCTATTTATTATTATAATATATATTGTAAGAATTATTATTAATGCATCAAGTAAAATAAATACTTATTTACTATTGAGACATAAATTTAAACTGATAAATATCACGACTAAATAGACTCACCTTATAATTCCATGTATGAAATTCTGTGATCCAATATGCAATTCGCTTTATTCCGTGATTTCTTGACAGACGATTTTAAATCTGTGTTGCATAGTTAGTAATTCATAAATAAAAATTACATTTGTTTTCGCAAACCATGGAGTTTAAATCGCAATAATTTACGCAATTTTTAAATGTTAAAAACATAGAAAATATTTCATGATCTATAAGGGAGGCTACTGTGAGTTATATTTTAAGCAAAGTTTTAGTTTCTGTCGTTTAAATTCGAGTAAAAATCATTGTTTAAAATGTCAAAATAATTTTTAAAATCATAATTTCAATCATCATTTAAATTGTCTAAAGAATAAATGATTTTCCAAAATTAGCAAATATATTAATCAAAATTCGTAATTTGTAATACTCTTGTCTCCACAGAAAAGGGAATCTAGTTGGAATTGCTTATCCTTAACATTACAATTTCGACTCGATTTTGTTTCGAAACGCGCGAAAAGTTTATATAGTTCAAAAATTTAAGAAAAATCGCCTAATAATCATATAGATTCTATTCACAGCTTGTGTTAAAGAGAATGTTTCGATCTTTCCGATGGTGTCAAGGTGTGAACTCTGTGATAATAATTTAGGTCCATTTAAAATATCCATTTAAAATATCCATAAATTAAAATATTCATTTAAAAAATCCATATCGTTCTATCAATCATCCATATCGTTCCACCAATCCATAAATATAATAATTTCAAATGCATCACCACAATTCCAACCACCATAATTCAGTCATTTAAATTATTTAAAATATCCATTTAAAATATCCATAAATTAAAATATCCATTTAAAATATCCATAAATTATAATATCCATTTAAAATATCATATAAATATAATAATTTCACGCAATGTATCCAATACATATGCTAAGGTCTTAATTCATTTAAAACCGAAAGCGCGGTCTCCGTGGAGACGGGTAAAAACTACTGCCGAGGGGGAAATGCCGTTGAAGAACTTAGCGCATAACCGAGAAATATAAAATCATGACGTCTTTAAAATTGCGATCCTGCAGACAATTTTCATTATTTCTTGACCAGATTGTACTTGTAAGAATGCCAGATCTTTGCCCTTTCTAAAAATGTAAATTATTAGTCGAAATCATTAGTACTTTCTGCGCTGTGAGGATTTAAAAACCAAAGTTCGTTTTTTTGAGCCAAAAGTGACTTTTGTTTTAAAATCTTTAAAAAATATTAAAAATTGAAATTGAGATTTGAAATTGATATGTTTTTACTCGCAATTGTCTGCTCTTTTCGGTGCTGTGATTTGTTTTTTTCTACGACGTCTAGATCGTGGAGTAAAAAGGACAAAAAACAGTCGAAATCGCATAAAACATTAAATAACTAAAAAAATAATTCAAATTTTAAAAATCGGTTTTCACGTGTCCCCTTCCCACCCCGCAGGGTCTCCGATTGCCAAATTTCGTAGCTCTCTGACGGGCGGTCGCTGAACGTATAGTGTATAAGACACACAGATACACAGACAGACACACAGACATTGCCTTTTATTACATAGAAGATGTTACGAGCGAATAGAGAGCGTTTCGTGCATAAGTTGATGCGATTATTACAATCTGTAAATGCTGGAACTCTATTGATATTAAGACAATCGAACGTTAGGAATATCTCCAAATTTTCAAATAAAATTTTCGAAAAACATAAAAAAATATATGTGGCCATGCTGCAAAGAAGAAATGCTTTTGTGGAAAACTTTCTAAGATAAAAATGAGGCAATGTTTCTTTTTCGATATACAAAGCCCACGAAAACCGATTACACAAAGCCCATCGAAATTATTAAAATAATTGAACCATCGCCTTGAAACTTGACTCCTTTCGTCACCTACCGATACAGGGCGTTCCCATTTCTTCAAATCTCATGACCACCACATCGGCAGACCGATTTTTCACTTTTTCCCGTTCTTCAGCACGAGTATGCGATAACAGAATTGAAAGCGAGAAAACGTGGCACGTGCCACAACTTTTTGAACTTCTATGGTAACTGACAAAATCAGTTACACCACGTAATTGGCTTCAAATTTCAAAAAGATTGATATCGGGCTGCAAAATTGCAATATCCGTGTTTGTAATCACAGAATCCGCCTACAGGGAACGTTTCCAAATTTTAGAATCTCACTCCCAATGCAATGTCCTTTAAACTTGAAGCCGACTATGTGGTATGACTGACTCTGTCGATTACCATAAAGATTCCCAAAATTGCTATACACAACATGTTTCCGTGTTAGAGAACGCTTCAAAGCGCGAAACCAGTTTTATTCAAAACCTGTGTTAAGAGTGGTAAATTTGTAGAGTGGTTAACTTGTATAGAGTGGTTAGTAATTTATCTGGAAAAAATATTTTACCGTATGATGGGGAAACTTGAACCGTATAAAGAGTAATTTGAACCCATAAATAAAATAAAGAATCAACAATTTTAAATGAATCTACGGATGCAATTAAAATGTTGTTACTTCTATATCATAATCATATATGAAGGTGACAAAGTCTAACAGATTAGTTGACAGCGAACTGTACATCCCAACAAGAAAGGTGAGGTAGTATTCACATTATAGTTATTCTACCCGATCTTGCCATGTATTAATTTAATGCATCGGCAGCATAATGTACAGCTCCTATAAAACAGGTTGGCTTATGGCAGCCACGTTGAATCAGAGGGAGAAATAAATGCCGTGAAAACCAGCACCACTGACCTCAAAAATTTTCTTGCTGGCCTCAGTGGAGCGCATATATTATGGCGCATTTATCTCCGACAGTGGCGAAAAAACGATATTCTGGCTTCCGTTTTTTCTACAATTTAACCATTTTTATTCTTTCGGGAATCTAAACATTCGGATTTGTTTTCGGGAATTATTAGAACATTTTACGGTCGAACATCCTCCCATTTTATGCGAATTTATACCACAATGCACGATATCGAGTCACTGCTCAATAGTAAACCCAGTAAGCGTCCACAGAAAAAAATATCCCGGGAGGGTAACCAAATATTTTGTTTTCCATTTCTCTATATATCATTTCTTCGAAATTCGAAATTTAATTGGTTTGATGGGATCCTGTGACGGTTATGACCCACAAATTCACCCCACTCTCTTGGCGACGCTACTGAGTAAACAAATGTACAAGCAGATCTGTCCCGCGTACTCTCAAGAAATTTTGAAAAATACCGAGTACGCGTCGCGTACTCTCAAGGTCTCAAGAAAGTTTTTGTATTTGTTGGTTTGGGGGCAACTTTCAACAAAGTTCAGCCATTTTTTTTCTTGTTAGTCATTTACAAACTTGAATGGAAACAAATGAGGAAAACCTCCCCTGAACAAGTCTCAAAATAATATCCTGCGTACGAGCAAGAGAGGAAAGAAAAACTGATGAAAGTGGCAACTGCCACCTTGGGCTTGCACCAAACACGATTTAAATGAATTTCCCTTTTTGTTGTCAAAAATTTGAGACACCCTTAGTTATGTAAGGTATCAATTCAATTCCCTCCGCATCTAACGAAGCTGCCTGCCCCAAATATTAATTTCTAGTAATATTTTATATTAGATACTAAGTTACTACAGGTTACGTATTAGCTAAAAAGTGAACGTGTAAAAGAATCGGCAGCGAAGTAATTACAGTTTTTTGACCACTCTTCTCTATGTTGTAAATGTTTTTATTTTCTTAATGTTTTAATAAAAGTGTAAACTGTTGTCATATGATGGGAATAACTTTCTCATAATATTAGTGGGTATTAAGGAAGGAATGAGAATTATGTATGTAGGTAATATTAAAGTGAGTAAATGAAAAGTAACAAGAAAACAAAAGTAAGTTAAAGAAAAAAAAAATAGAAAGCGTTCCAAGTTACAAAATGATCCATATCTGTTAATCAATTATTATATATATATATATATATATATATATATATATATATACCGGGTGATCCAGAAGTCCCAAGACGTCTGAAAACTGAATAATTAGTAAACTATGTACAATAGAAAGATGCGTTTTCCCCACAGAAATGCTTAGAAACGTGTGGGATTTTATTTACCATAATGAAAAAAATCTGATGTGGGCAACACATGACTTTCCTTATATAATGTAATGAATTTACTACTTTTACAGTAAAAATTAGGTTTTTCGTATAGTAGATACTAATATTCCTTCCAAGATATTGAATTTTCGACAATTAGTCGTCATTTTCATTGATTTGGCGTCATTTTTATCCATTTGGCGAGATTTTCGTTAAATTAGCAACATTTCAAAAAGTCGCCAAGTTGGCGACATTCCGTTAAATTCGTCGCCAAAATCTCGCCAAGCGTTATGGATGAAGAAATAAGTTATTCTTACAGCAGATAAATGACTATTGGCGTTCAAATACAAAAGTATTACTCAAAGTATCTTTTTTCATGAATGGAACGAGCTAGATCCACGAGAATGATGTCACCCAATTTATCGCATGGTATTCCATATGAAAAGTGAACATGTTTCTCAATAGGAAATATTTTTTTTTTAATTTTATATGACTTTTTGATAATTTTTTTTAAAAATGCGCAATATCTCGAGAACGGTTCATGTTAGCATTCTAAAAGTTATGTCAATCGTTTTCTAATGAAAAATTACATAAGAAATGTCTATTTGCGTAACTTTATTAGTGGTTTTAATTTTTTGACGATTTTTTCAAAATTTTATTCGAAAATTTAGGGGGGTTCTGAACACTCGGTTGCGTATAAAAACAATAGGCTTCCAGTGTTTACGGATTGTGATTTTTGTACCAAATTTGGTTCGAATCGGTTCATTCGTTCGTCAGTTATCGTCTCCACAGACTCACTGACACACACACACACACAGACATCACTTCAAAAATGTTTGATTCGTGATCAGGGATGCTTGAAACGTGCTCTCCCGTCGAAAACTCGAATTCGAATTTTCGACCCCGTCCCAATACTTTCCTTATACATTATGTATATAAGGAAAGTAAAAATGTTATAATAGTTACAATTTTGACCAACAGGTGGCGCTATTGTACAATTCCGAACGTATCTATACCATGCGTTATATAAGCAGATGAGTTCATTGCGAAACATCTTATAGTGGAAGCGAAACATCTTATAGTGGTTCTTATAGTGGAAGATTAATGCATGAAAAATTAGAAAAGGCCGAAATTGACAGCACTCTTATCCTTGATGCTTCTATAGGGTATGTTCTAGAAAGTATGGATATGGGAAAACAGACTAAACAAAGGGCTTCGACCACGGTCGTGATAGGATGTCACGTTTTTGAGCTCTTGCTTCCCGTTCGCTTTGCCACCTTACTGACCTCGCTGCTCAGGCAGCCACTCTACTCTCACGATGAACAGACCTTTAGACTTAGCATTAGCTGAACTTATGTCTCTTGTAAACAGTTATGAGGAGCGCAATTATCAAGAAAACGAATTAGATCAGGAACAGCTTAAATCAGTAAACCTGGCTACTGAACTTCATCAACTTGCAACGGCTGGGGTCCACTACATGCAGACAATCAAGATGGACGCTGATGCAGAGATGCGGCAAACTCATATGATCAGAGGTATGTGTGCTGATTTACATATTTTGAAGTGCACCCCCCCCCCCCCTCGTCTTAAGGAGATAATAGACTTACTTCAGTATTCTTCATCCCAAAAAATCAAAGAATTGAAAAACTTTTTTGGAATTATTGACACCCAAGATAATAATAATTGTACGGCTCCTGCTTCACAGGTGACCACTCGATCGAGAGCCAAAAAAACGGCAGTTGGTACTTCCACTGGAACAGTAAATACCCCCCCCCCCCCCCCCTCATTCAATCTGAGACAGTTGCAAATTTCCTTTCACCCGAAGTCTCTGTAAATGAAAATGACCCCTCATCTTCTAGCAACAGCACGCAGAGCAGTAATGAAAATTCTAAAGTAACTAATAAACCCTTCCCAAATTTCAACGTTGAGCTAACTGACTCAAACTGCACTCAATTAAACGAAATCCCCATCATCAACTTAGAGAACAACCCCTCGACTAACCTTGAAAAACTAGAAATAAATAAGAATAATCATCCTAAAACCACATCCGCAACAGAGGACAGCCGAACAGAAATAGAAAATAATGAAATAAAAATTAATCCAAACCCTCCCGCAGATGAAACTAATCCAACATCCAGCCAAAATCCCAGCAATAATTCTGAACTCCCCCCCCCCCACACCCTGTTACCCGTGAAAGATACCCTGACCCTTTTTTTGTTGAAATAACTGACAACCCCAGAAACCTAATGGCTGAACTAAGTAAAATCACCGACAATCTTGTCAGGGCCAAGTTTACCGGAGAAATCCTCCGAATTTACACCAAAACAAATGACCACTATCGGGCAGTGCAAAAATACCTCCTAGCTAAAAATTTCAAATTCCACTCCATCGATCTAAAAGTCGACCGACCAAAGAAAGTTGTTATCAAAGGCCTCCCTCCCACTTACCCTACAGAAGAGATCCAAGCATATTTTGAAGGAATTGGCATCCAGCCAATGAAAATTCATAACATGAAGAGCCTAAGAACGAAACTGCCCCTCCCTAATTTCCTCATGCACCTCCCACCCTCGACAGATTTAGATGAAGTTTATAAAATCAGACATATTAATTATATTTTTGCAGAGATTACCCCTTTCATATCCAAAGGCTATCAACAATGCTACCGTTGTCAGGGGTGGCAACACTCTTCAAATAATTGTACACACGACTATAAATGTTTGAAATGCGCAGGCGAACACCCAACCCACCTCTGCACAAAACCAAGATCCTCACCAGCAACTTGCGTAAATTGTAATGGCCCACACCCTGCAAATTTCAGAGCATGCCCCGCCAACCCCGTAAATATTAGAAATAATGCCTATGATAGAAATTACAATCAAACCCCATACAGCTCTCACCCTGGCTCTAGAGCAGCCTCCCCTGACAGACACCCCCAGAATTTCCGTAGCAGACCGTACGCACAAACTAAAACTTTCCTCCCCCCCCCCTGTAAATGCATGGAATATGCCCTGCAGAAACATCCCATCTGTTAGAGATTCGCTGAAAAATGACGAACAAATTGGATCCTGTCCTACTGGCCCCTCGGACGAGGCGCCCCCCCCCCCCCACTCCAAACTCTCAAGCCTGGCCCTCTCTTCCGTCTTGCAGTAACCAACCTTCGGAGACCCCAACGCAAATTAATTTAACCAACAACCTGCCCACCTCTGATAGTACAAACAGCACCCTCCCCGCTTCTAATAAAAACAGTCAGCTCCCTTTTAATATTAATACCAAACCCCCCCCCCCCCCCCGTCAACGGTACCCACCGACCCTCGAACTAACGCAAGTCGTGCCAGACAAGCAAATATATCAACTCCTGCAGCTCCTGCAATTGCACCCACGCAAGAAATCACAAGCGGAATTAGTGATATCATGATAATTATCAAAGAAATCAAAAATTTACTAAAACTCGTCAACATCCAATCTCTCATAGCTTTTATTAAAGATACTGGCAATATTTTAAAGGAAAACACTCCAATCGTCGACAAAGGGCTCCAAATTTTGGTCCTGTTGGACCAACATTTTAATCATAGCTCTCCCATCCCACAATGACCCCCCCCCCCCCTAAGCATTTAAATATCTTATCCTGGAATGCAAACGGCCTCTCTAATAAAATCTCCGAGCTGAGGGACTTTGTAGAAGAACACAACCCACACCTTATTCTAATACAAGAAACTAAAATTAACGGACCCACAAATCACATAAGAATACATAACTACACACTTTACCACACACCTCGTGCAAATGTCCGCACCCACCAGGGCGGCACCGCCATATACATATAGAACCACCTTGATCATACTCCGGTAAATCCAATCAACACACTTATCCTAGAACACACACTTATTAAAATTAAAATACCAAATTCACACTTTATCCTCATAGGATCCATATACGCTAAACTCCAGTCAAACCACAACCTTGCTGACGACCTCTCTGACTTATTTGGTCTTCAGGATGGGGCGGTTCTGATGGGGGACTTTAATGCCCACCATCAGGACTGGGGCTGCTCCGGAAGAAACAAATATGGCAGAGAGCTCAGAACCTTCATCCGTAACAATAACATTAGGCACATACACCATAACACAATCACCAGACCAAACAGCAATCATTCAATCATAGACTTCGCCCTTGCCAACAACATTCCATACGCACACAACATTACAACTCACAATGACCTCAGCTCGGACCATCTGCCCATAATGCTAAACTTAAACCTAAACTACAATCTACCCATTCCCCCTTCCGTAAAATTCACTAACTGGAAAATTTTTAGCAAAACGCTCGCAAACTCAAATCTGTTATTCTCTAAATACAACGGGCCTGAAGACATAGAATATCACTCGATTCAATTAGAAAAAGAAATCTCCCACGCCCTAGACATAGCCACTACCCTTAAAGCTCCTCCCCCTACCAATCAGAAACTCCCATTCCATATCAAGAACATCATTAGAAAAAGAAACCGCGCAAGGCAACTTTGGCAAACTACAAGATTTCCCCACTTTAAAACTATCCTCAACAGACTTAATAACGAAATAAAACATAAAATTAAATTACACAAACAGCATTCTTGGAGAAGATTAATTGAATCCCTGTCTCCAACCGACAACTCCATGTGGGAATTTGTAAAAAAATTAAAATCCTCTAAAATCCACATTACTCACCTTAACACCCCTAACGGCACAGTAAATACTGATAAAGATATTGCAAACGCCCTAGCACAAAACTATGAGGAACAATTCACATTAAATAAGAATTTAAATTGCCCTAATACTGAAATACTAGTCCAAAACACCCTTAACCATTTTTACAATAACACCCCCTCCTATTCTATCCCACCTGCCACCCCTTCGGAAGTATTAACAGAAATCAAGAAACTCAAAAAAAATAAAGCCCCAGGAATCGATAAGATAAATAATAAGGCAATAAAATCTTTCCCAATAAACATCATTTATTTCATCACAATGCTATTCAACGCAATGTTAAAGTATCACTATTTCCCCACCAATTGGAAAACAGCAATAATCATAGGCATCCCGAAACCAGGCGAAGACCCCACCCTAGCCCAAAATTTTAGACCCATCAGCCTTTTAAATTCCATCAGTAAACTCGCGGAGCGAATAATTCACACTAGAATCAAAAATTTTATTGAACAACACGACATTATTAAACCAGAACAGTTTGGCTTTCGCCCACTACACTCAACCACTCACCAGCTGTTGAGAGTAACTGAATTCATTTCTGAGGGAATGAATATCGGCCTCTCAACAGGATTTCTACTGATTGATATTTCGAAGGCCTTTGATAAGGTGTGGTATGAAGCTTTAATTTACAAAATGATTCAGCTAAACATACCAGACTCACTCATCCACCTAGTACACTCTTTCCTTCGAAATAGATCCTTCACCGTCCGCTACAAACACTCCTACTCCACTCACAAACCACTTCGGTCAGGGGTCCCACAAGGCTCCCAATTGGCCCCGACCCTTTTCAATATTTATATAAATGACATCCCGCGCGCCAAGAACACGTACATAGCCATGTATGCGGACGATACAGCACTATACACTAGCAGCTCTAAAAAGTACGTTATTCGCTCCAGACTCCAAAACCACATCAATATCCTAACAGACTGGTTTCGGGCATGGAAAATTAAAATAAGCGAAAAAAAGACAAAATGTATCATCTTCTCAAAAATCAGAAAGAAAACCAAACCTAATCCCATTAAAATCAATAAAAAATCGATCCCGTATGTAGACACCGCGAACTACCTAGGAGTAACATTTGACTCCAAGCTAACTTGGAAACCTCACATAAAAAAGGCCATATCAAAATTTTATGCTGCAAAAAATATGTTATCATCAATCTTACACTCCCATGAAGCCAGCTATCAGAACAAGGTTCTTTTGTATAAAACGGTACTACGACCCATCCTCCTTTACGCCGCCCCCGTGTGGGGATTTGCAGACCTGAAAATTCTTAAAAAACTTCAAACGACTCAAAATTTAACCCTCAGAATTATTAGAAAAGCACCAAGATTCCTCCGGAACGAGGTAATACACAGAGACTTCGGAGTATTCAAAATCAATAAGCAAATTGCTAAATTAGCCCTAAAATTCTATCAGAACCTTAACAAAATTCCAAACGAGGAAATTTGCAACTTGGCAGATTACGACCCCCACCAATGGAAGTACCGCAAGCGGCCAAGGGGCTCGTCCATTCTGAATTAGTAAATTTAAATTTTAAGAATCAATATCATATTTCAAATCCAACAACTCTTTAACCTATTTATACTCTGAATTAGATAACTCTAACTTATAAGATTCGAACTTACAGTCTAAAAATTCTCTGAATTGTAACTTGTAAATTTAACTTGTAAGATGTAATACCTACAGCCAGGTACTAAGCAGACAGCTTATTACCTTAAATAATATAAGAATCCAGGAAGAGATCTCTCACGATGCCAATAGGCGGGGGGGGGGGGGGGGGGGGGAAAAAAAGTGGCCCCCTTTTTTTTGGACTGAATGGAAAGAGACTTATGCGTAAAAATAAAAACCTCATCCTTCCTGAACATACAGCTTGTCTAACATTTACCCTCCTCCCCTGTGGTGCACTTCAAATAATGCAAAATACAGCCGCATATTACTCACCCAGGAGATACAGGCATATTTTTGCCTAGGCGCTCCAGGAACCCACCCAGGCTCTGCTGCTGCTGCGAAACATCCAGGCCAAGGATTCACAGCTTCTTTCGTCATTGGCCCTTTTTTCTTTAAGGAAAGCAACGTGGGGTATATTTCAAACAGTTTCTGTGACAGGTGAGAGACAGGCCCTTTTAAAGAATAAAGTCATCCCTCACTTGCAAGACAAGCAATCACTCCATTCCATAACATTCATGCAGGGTGGAGCGCCTCCTCAAATCGCTGCTCCTCTCAAGACAATCATGAGGTCGACATTTGGAGAGAACTGTTTCTTCAGTCGCTCTTTTCTGCATGAATGGCTTCCAAGGTATCCAGATCTTACACCTTGTGACTTTTGGTTATGGGGCTACTTGAAGTCACGGGTGTACAGAGATCAGCCTACGTCATTGGCCCAACAGAAAGATGCTATACGACATTATATTTCAGGGATACCTTTTGAAATGCTCTTCGATGTTGTGCAAGATGTTATTCATCGTCTGACGGCTGTACTTATAAATGATGGACGTCACATTGAAAGTTGTAACATTCAGACACTTATTATTTCTTCTGGATGAACTGTACAATACCATTGCAAAACTATTTCGCAACCCCGTTAGTCAAAAATGTGACTATTATAATATTTCTTTTTTCATTATAGTAAATATATCCCTTAATCCTAAACATTTCTGTGAAAACCGCATCTTTCTATTGTACATAGTTTACTAATTATTCAGGTTTTACAAGTTTTGGGACTTCTGGATCACCCGGTATATATATATATATATATGTCCTGTTAAGAATTAAACTATTAATATTGTAATAAAAGTGATTTATGGGCTTAAAATTGGCAATTATATGGCCTAAATGATTCAAAAATTTTCAAGGGGGCTGCGTCCCCCCCCCCCAGGGGCTCTGCCCCTTGGAACCCCGCAATTTCAACACTCTTTAAATGAGACAGCACCGCATACTCTCAATAATTTTCTTCAGGACAGCCCTGTGTACAAGTATAATTCACAATGGCGAATGTACCAGCTCACTATATGAGAACCTTTATATCCACCTGTTGAAGTGTTGAAAACCCAGACCACACGACAGACCCGAAGGTTTACTGTTGCTAAGTGTGTGGCCGGGAACTTTATTTTTGGATTCAAGACATTACAATACATATTAAAATTGAATCACAGCACAGGTAGTTACATCAAGACAAGCAAAAGATTGGCAACAACAAAACAAAACATAAAAACAATACAATACAGTACAGTACAATGCAATGCAATACAAGAGAGACAAAAGGCAGAAAATTGTAAAGAGGGAAAAACCCCGAAGGGAAAAAACCCTAACACAAAATACAAAAGGGAAAACAGAAAAAGAAAAGGGTCAAGGTTGGAAGACTAAAGGGTTAAGTCAAAGTTTGAAAAACCAGAGAATTAAAAAGAAAAAAAAAATTAATTAGACTTCTTACAGAGACATAAAACAAGGTTAAAGTGACATATTCAAAAAAATTTAATAAAATTTATTACAACAAGACATTAAAATTTATTACATCAAGACAATAAAATTTATTACAATAGAAAGCAAAACAAATTGAGGGCCAAAAACGGACGGCTGTAAACCAGGAATCCAAGAGAAAATTTAAAAGCCAAAAAGAGGACGGCTGCAGAACAGGAATCCGAAAAGAAATAACAAAAAGCAAGAAATTAAGAGAAAAAAACAAGGAAATTTAAGGCCAAAAATGGATGGCTGTACACCAGGAATCCAGAAGAAAAATTTTAAACCCAAAAAACGGACGGCTGCAGAGCAGGAATCCGAGAAAACGATAACTACAAGCAAACACACCCACATTTCAGAGAAAAAAAAAAATTCCCCGGAAGCCGCAAAGCAGGACAGGAGTAACAATGAGAATAAATCTATTTATTTAGCCCCGAAAGGACCAACAAGGTTAAAAGATGAAAGAACGCAATCAAAGGAAGTCCCCCCCCCCCCCTCAAAGGACTTCCTAAGAAAATTATAACCCAGAGATCCCCCTCCCAAAAGACCTCCAGGAAAGAACACAGAGAGACCAGCCAGCAGGACCAGGGAAAAAAAAAAAAAACAGGAATCGCAAAGCTGAACAGGAAAATAAGGAATATAATATGAATAAGTGTAAAGTCCCGAAAGGGCAAACAGGTTTCAAGATAAAAAAAAAAACGAAAGGAGAGTCTCTCCCCAAAGACTCCCCAAGAGTTCAACCCAGAGGTCCCCCTCCCAAAGGACCACCAGGAAAAGAAGATATACGATACAAAAGTTCAGCCCGCGAGCGCAGGAGCAAAGAAGTCAAGGTTCAGAAAAAAAATCAAAACAATAATAATAAGAAAAAAACACCAACACTCTCTCCAACAAAAAACATAGTTAAAAAGCCAAAAAGCAAGGAAAAAGTTAAAAAGGGATGAAATAACAGGGTTACAAGGGTTTCCCAAAGAAACCCTTGAAAGCAAATCTAATATTTTTAAAAGAGCTACAAAAAAAAAAAAAAAAAAAAAACGGTGCTCCAACCATAACGAAAATACAAAATAAAGGTACAAAGCATAACATAAACAGTAAAAATTATAAACGTTTCATAACAAAGACGGGGCCCAAAACGTCGCCAGGGTTAACAAAAAGATGAAAAGAGAACGATAGTAAGCAATTTAATCAAAGGAGAAGCTCTCGTTTAAATTTAATAAATTCCAAGAAAAGGCAGCTATTAAGTTTTTAGATTAGGCAATCTGTTAAATTCTAAGTTAAAACCGTTAAAATCCAAGAAACGGCAACGAGCAAATTAAAGTTGACAAGTTTAACCAAAACTGTAAAAAGAGCATAAAGAATGTTAAATATTTGAACAAAAGAGAAGCTCTCATTTAATGACAATCAAATTCTAAGTTTTGGGCACCGTACAGAACAGTTAACAAGATTATACATTCAACCACCCTGAACATCGCCAAGGTAAACAAAAAGGAAAAACCAGAAAAAATAAAATGATATTCAGGCCAAAAGCAGTAATAAATTCAACAGCGACAGAAATGACCCCGTGAAAACTGTATTGAAAAGTCTACATTAACAAAGTTTACAGAAAAAACAACAAGAGCATATTAAAATTAAATTTTTGAACAAACGGTTAAATTTAAGTCCAAAGAGGAAACAAATTTTAAAAAAAAGAGAGTTTAAAGGAAAGCATACATAAAATGCACGAGACACGTATGACATACATTTTTGTCAAATGCAGCACAGGGTCGTTCTGCCACCGTAACAGAAATGACGTTCCTAAACAGTATAATCAATCGCTGTAGATTAGCGTAAAATAATTCAAGTTTTATCAGGGAAATAGAAAAAAAACACAAAAAAAATGTGTAAAAAAGAATGTGTAAGGAATCATTTTTAAGTGCCTGTAAATTAAGTTTAAATAAAATTATTTAAAATTCCTTTAAGAATGGAAACAGATTTTAATAAATGGTTCTCAAGCTGTAGCCGAGTTCAGTCAAACACAGCACTTCATCAGATATAAGTGTGAAGAAAAATTTTTAAATCTACCAAAGAATACAGAACACAGAAAACTACGTTACAGTAAGGATTTAAATTCAAATATTACGAAACATAACGTTCGAGCAGTGGACGAGACCAAGTCTGTGATTTTATATCCACCTGTATCTAACTTAAACCGTAAAGAAAAACTGATAAAATTCTGAAAACTTGAATACAAAAAATATTTGTTCCAGTCATACCCTTAAGGAATTCAGGCAGCTGATGTACGGCATGTTTAAAAGAAACGTTGAAATATTTCGGGCACGAAATTCGTATTTACAGCTAGCGCATCGTTGTCAGTAGCTGATCACGTGCGAAAAATTTTGCATAACTTACATAATAATTTGACAGATGACATTTACAGAGTCTCAAACACGGAATAGAATTTACCCTGTGTGCTACGCCACCATAAAACCCCAAGGATGATGTATCAGTACGCACATCACTCTAGCAGAGCAGTAGATAGAGACTTTGGAGAATATACATCCCGTAATGAAAAGTTCAATTCTACATCTGACAGGCGGATGGACTCTAGCGTCAGAAAGGTGCCACAGATTACCTCTATTTTATTCAATTTGAAATTATTACAAATTTCGACTCAATTAATATTACTATACAGGATACATATATTGATATGCAGAACCCCTGTGCAAAGACCAAATAGAGTAGGTTGGGGAGTCTGGGACAAAAATCTATTATGAAACTGACATTCGTGATATCGGTACAATTCAATATTTTCTTTAATTCTGGCCCAAGTGCAAAGTACAAAATCAAATTTTGAACCATTAAAGAAATATCACTTTACCCAGAAAAGGTATTTTACATTATTAGACAAAATGATGCGTCATAGGGGGCCACCAAGAACTCCTCTTAGAATTCCCAAGAATCCCTCCTAGAATTTCAAGCATCTAAATTCGTCACTAACATCATTGTTTCGAAACGACAAAATTATCGAAAATTTTACAGTCGAAACCTTTTTTCAGCTCTAGACTACTTGCCCACGGGTCGAAACAAAACCACGATCGAACAAAACATTTTGTTCAACTAAGAATTTTACATGTATTCTAAACTAGCCGCCTTTGGCGACCAGCCTGTTCGCAACCCTTGAAAATTCTGACCGTGGCAAACACGCTGGCTCGACCTACCAGAACGGTATAAGGTAACTATTTGGACGGCCAGGAAGTGCCACCTAAATTTAGACCGGAACCCAGTGGGGGAGGCATCCACAGTGACCGTACCTTCCTTCCCCTACCACCAACCTCTCGGAAGGACTTACGGACCCACATGTGTAACGTGATCGTACTCCGCGTGAACTCGGCAGCAGTTCTGGCAGTGGCGGGAATTGAACCCGGGCCTACCGAGTGCAATTCCCGCGAGCTAACCACAGGGCTACTGCGCCCTCCGCGACAATCGCCATAACTTTCTTATTATTCACCCAATTTAGACCGGAACCCAGTGGGGGAGGCATCCACAGGGACCGTACCCTTCTTCCTCTACCACCAACCTCTCGGAAGAACTTACGAACCCATTAACGTGATCGTACTCGGCCTGAACACGGCGGCAGTTTTGACAGTGGCGGGAATCGAACCCGGGCCTACCGAGTGCAATTCCCGCGCGCTAACCACTGGGCTACAGCGCCCTCTGCGACACTCTCCATAACGTTCTTTTTATTCACCCAATTTAGACCGGAACCCAGTGGAGGAGGCATCCACAGAGATCGTACCCTCCTTCCCCTACCACCAACCTCTCCTCTCGGAAGGACTTACGGACCCACATGTTTAACGTGATCGGACTCCGCGTGAACACGGCGGCAGTTTTGGCAGTGGCGGGAATCGAACCCGGACCTACTGAGTGCAATTCCAGCACGCTAACTTCCCGCGCGCTAATTTGCATTTTATAATGATCATAAAAAATTTAAATTTTAATTTGACCATATGCTAAGCTCTTAATTCCATCATTTAAAATATAGCGTAATATCTTTTAAAATATCCTCATTCCATCGTTCCATCATTTAAAATATCCTCATTCCCTCGTTCCATCATTTAAAATATCCATAAAATTAAAATCATTTAAAATATCCATAAATTAAAATATCCATTTAAAATGATCATATGTTAAGCTCTTAATTCCATCGTTTAAAATATCACGTAATTTTCTAACCCGTCTCCATGGAAACACATGACGTCCCCGGCGGGAGAAAAATCGGAGCTTCACGGAGAATTTTTCGAGAAATTTAAAATCATTACTTCTTTAAAATTCCGATCCTGTGGCCATTTTTAATTATTTCTTGACCAGATTGGGCTTGTAAGGAAGCCTGATGTTTGAACTTTCTAAAAATGTAAATTATTAGTCGAAAATCTCGCTACTTTTTCGAATGCAAAGATTTAAAAACGAAAGTTTGTTTTTTTGAGCCGACAGTGACTTTTGTTTTAAAATCTTTAAAAAATATTAGAATTTGTCCCTGAGATTTGAAATTGATATATGTTTACTTGCAATTGTCTGCTCTTTCCAGTCGTGTGATTTGTTTTTGTCTACGACGTCTGGATGGTGGAGAAAAAAGGGCAAAAAAGGAAAAAAACGGTCGAAATCGCATAAAACATTAAATAACAACAACAAAAATAATAATTAAAATTTTAAAAATCGGTTTTGACGTGTCCCCCCCCCTCCCCCCGGGTCTCCGATTGCCAAATTTCGTAGCTCTCCGACGCGCGGTCGCTGAGCCTCTAGTGTATAAGACACACAGACATTGCTTTTTATTATATAGAAGATTGATGGGTGACCACAGAGACACTACATTGTTTCAAAACAAGAAATTTGTTCATCAAACATAAAACGCTTGTCTAACAACTCCATGCAAACGGTTTGATTAATTAGAGCATCTTGACTACTGAAATGTGTTTACATTTTCTATTTTGTTTTATGTTTTGATTTTTGATTAAGCTCACAGCATTGAACAACTTAAAAACAGTTTGTTTGGACCTGTGTACACGCTGCCTTAAGGTTATTTATTTATATTTTTTTTACCCTTTCTCCAGTAAGACATCTTCTAGAAGAAAAAAAAAATTCTTAATTTTCTACATTTATGTCATCTAATATTAAATACAAACGAAATAACTTTTTATCTTGAAATCTAAATAGGAAAATTTTCCAACATTTATTTTAATCAAGTAATTAACCTTTTGGCCCACTCGTAAATCCCAGTGGAATTCAATTTTGCTGAATCAAAAATAAAACGAATCCATAAACATTATATATATTTATATATATACTAGCAGCGATTACCCGGCGTTGCCCGGATTTACGATACAAAACTCTTTCGGTTCAGCCGTTCTCCCGTGATGTTGGATCATACATACATACATACTTTTCTTCTTTATATATATATAGATTCAAATTAATAAAATTTGTTGAGTAAGCCTGTGAAAAATAAACCATGGTGATAGAGTTTTCATTTAAATTCATATTTCAAACGTGACTAATACGTTCAAGAAACTCCTACAAAACTCAGATTTGACTTTCACGTTTTAAACCAACAATTTCCAAACTTTTTCGATGGGAATCATGGAGTTAGAAAGTAGAACTCCTAGGAAAAAGTTTCGTTTCCCATTAATATCTCGACAACCCCTGGTCTTAGAAACTCGAAACTTGGAATAAATTCATGGGGACTATTTCAAAGCTATCCACAAAATTTCATTAAATTCGGTGCAGCTGTTCTTTCGTGAATGATGAGACAAACGAAAGTTTCGTTTTTCTTTAATATCGCTGGTGGTAAAAACTCGAAACATGGACTAAATTTTAAGTGGGGCTATTTCAAGACTACCCACCAAATTTTATCAAATTCGGTTCTGCTCTTGTCCCGTGATGTTGGATCATACATACATACTTTCCTTCTTTATATATATATACTAATTGCCAAGTGTCCGTCTGTCACGCTTTTTTTAGGCACTGCCCGAATAGATAGAGACTTGCAATTTGGTACACGGCTCGGTCGTTCGATAAAAACTCCTGGAAAAATTGAAATTTTCGAAAACGTTTTCTAGAGGGGGTGCTCCACACCAAAATGTTAGAAAAGTGAAATGATAGTAAAGCATACTTTCCGATGAGATAGAGACTTCAAATTTAGTGATGGGTAGGAAGAAAGTGCACACAGATTTTCAATATTTGCTACTCTATAGGGGGATGCCGCGAACTGAAATGTTCGATTTGCCGAACAAATGAAAAATGCCTGCTTTAAAACTTGAAATTTGGTATATGGGCTAATAAATTTAAGAAAACACCCAAGACAAAAGTGTTTTTAAAAAATGTTCGTTTAAGGGAGTGCTCCAGAGAAACCCGTTCAAAAGGTGAAATGACGAGAAACCATGCTTTGAGACGCGATAGAGACTTCAAATTTGGTGTACGCAGTGGCGGATTTCAGGAGGGGCGATCGAGGCGATCGCCCCCCCCCAAACACCTGACAAATGTCGACGTTTTATCAAATAAATTATAAAATTAAAAATATATATATATAATTAGGGAGATACTTTGGCCTTGCTCTCTCTCCCTCAGTTTATCCACGAAATCTCTCCCCCATAATAAAAGTAAAAAGAAAGCTCGAGATGCTGTCTCTGATGCAATTACGATAATAAGTGAATTTAAGAAAAATGTGGAATCCGATTTCGGGAAAATATGCAGAGAGGTTGAGGGAATGTGTAATGATCTTGGAATTGAAACAAAAATACCACGTACTGCTGGACGCCAAGTTCATAGATCAAATGCTCCTGCCATAACTCCTGAAGATTATTACAGAATAAATGTTTACTTGCCTTTGTTAAACTCCGTCCAAGAAGACTTAAAAGACCGATTCGCACAGGAAAATCTGGATGTCTTATATTTACAAGATTTAGTACCATCGACTCTTTTAGCGAAAATCAACACGGACGAAGAGTCACTCCTCCCATCTTGGACAGAGCTAAGCAAGAAGTATCACAGAATAGCCGAACTGGGAGTGGAAGAAATGAACAGTACACTTCAAGTTGAGGTGATTAACTGGAGAACCAAATGGATGCAAGAAATAGCGGCAAAGTACCCAAGTCTGCTTTTGAAGCACTACAAAACTGTGATCCTGCAGTGTACCATGTGATCTGCGTGTTACTGAAAGTTCTTGTAACATTACCAATTACTGTAGCAACCGCCGAGCGTAGCTTCTCAGCACTAAAACGATTGCAGACATGGCTTCGAAACACAATTAGAGAAGATCTGCTAGTGGGATTGGTTTTATTGCATGTGCATTATGATATCGCAATTTCACCAGTAACAATTTTAGATCGATTTGCTAAAGAAAAAGCAAGAAGACTTGAGTTGATATTATAATGATGATCCTTTCTGGGAGGTTAACGACGCAAGGGTTTTTGCGATGGATTCCGTAAGGCTGTTAGGGATAATGATCGACAATAAGCTGAATTGGCAATTACACTTGAATAGTGTTATAGGTACTACCCCTGGCAAAAATTATGGAATCACTTCCATGTTATTGCAATGGGATACGAAGTTCAATACCCTACAACTTTTGATGCACATATACCCTGAAAAACCCTTTTTGAGCGAAATTGAAGAACTTTAAACGCTTAACAAAACAAAAAATATTTGAAAAATTTTGCACTTTTCATTATTTAATAATTCACGATCAAAAAATGGGAAAAAAACTAGAGGTTGAAAGAAAAAACTTGTAAAAACTAATTTGGAATAATAAATTTGATCATGGAAAATCATTAAGATATAGCTCCTCATGTTTATATGATCAAATGTATTATTCTAAATTAGTTTTTACGAGTTTTTTCTTTCAGCCTACAGCTCTTTTCCCATTTTTTGGTTGTGAATTATTAAATAATGAAAAGTGCAAATTTGTTCAAACATTTTTTATTTTATTAAGTTTTAATTCTTCAATTTCGCTCAAAAAGGGTTTTTTAGGGTATCCGTGCATCAAAAGTTGTAGAGCATTGAACTTCGCATCCCACTGAAATAACATGGAAGTGATTCCATAATTTTTGCCAGGAGTAGTAAACTCGATCAAACTATTGGTCTTTTCTTTTGATGTTTTTGCGTAATGTTTTTGCGTGATGTTTATACGTGATGTTTTTCGCGTAAAAATTTATTGATTCCTGTGCAGCTAAAAATGTAAAAAAATGGGAAAATGTAAATCAATGTTCAGTGCTTATTAATACCTATATTAACTGTATTTACTCATGTTCATCCTCCTTTTCTACCACAGTCTAAGAAAAATAAAATTTATTTGTATTGTATTGTATGATAACCATATTTAGTGAATAGAATATAAATGTGTGTTTATTTAGTTAATATTCAGTATTAATCTTCTCACATGGAAATCTCTTACTTGTGTATACTTAATACAGAATATAATTTCGGTTACCTTACACCTTTCTGGTAGGTCGGACGGTCTGGGTCTCAACAACAACAACAGAATATAATTTAGTTTCCTGTTTCGACTTCAACAATAAGTTTGTGTCCTTATATAGTCACGTAATTTTTTTCCCTCCAATCTTCATTGTTTTGCTTTGGTCTTAAAAAAAAATGATATGCCGTATTTTATAAGCTGCAAAGAACTTACTATAAACTTCCGAATTTGTTCTAGTTATTTCAAAAATGTCAAATATCCGTATATAGGAAGCCGTTAAGAAAATCCTAAGTGAACAAACCTTCGAGAACATTTCGATCTACAGATCGCCCCCCCCCCCCCTCTACCCCCAAACAAAAGGCCAAAATCCGCCACTGGGTGTACGGGTAGATAGTTCGAAAGGACGAACATGTGCAATTTCAGTTTTCCGATATTTTCTACTTTAGGGGGTACAGCAAACCCAAATGTTCGATTTTCCGAATAAGTGAGAAACGCCTCCTTTAAAAATGTAATAGAGGCTTGATATTTGGTATATGGGGAAATCATCTGATAAAAAACAAAAGAATAGTGTTTTTCAAAATTGTTCATTTTAGGGGTGGCTACTCCACACAAAAACGTTCGAAAAGTAAAATGATAGTAAAAATATGCTTTGCAATGGAATAGAAACTTCAAATTTGGTATAGATACTTCAAAAGAAAGCGTGCAATAGAAAATTTTCGATATTTGTAATTTTGAGGGACACACCAAAACGTTTGAAAACTGAAATGATAGAAAAATATGCTTTGCCATGAGATAGAGACTTCCAATTTGGTGTATGACGATATCGATCGAAAGGAAGAAAGTGTGCAATTTCAAATTTCCAATATTTGCTACTTTAGGGGGTGTCACACATCAAAATGTTCGATTTGCTTAATAAATTAAAAACGCCTAATTTAAAATTTGATAGAGGCTTTAAATCTGGTATATATGCTAATCATTTGATAAAACCCCCAAGAATAGAGTTTTTCATAAATGTTCATTTAAGAGGGTGCATGTGCCACATGAAAACGTTCGAGAGATGAAATGATAAAATTGCATGTTTCAGTATGAGATAGAGACCTCAAATTTGATGTGCTGGTAGATAGTTCGAAAGGAAGAAAGTTAGCAATTTCAGTTTTCTAATATTTTTTTCTTTAGGGGGGGTTTCTTCTTTATTCTTTCAAATTTGGTGTGCTGGTAGATAGTTTGAAAAGAAGAAAGTTAGCAATTTCAGTTCTCTAATATTTTCTTCTTTAGGGCACACCCAAATTTTCGCTTTTAAGAAAAAATGTGAAACGTGAATTGTTCAAAAATTTATGTTATTCAGAGATTGCTTATTGTGAGACCGTTGATTTTCAATGGGCATTCGGCTAGTATATCTTAAATAATAAAAGGCAATGTCTGTGTGTGTGTGTGTGTGTGTGTCTGTCTGTCTTATACACTATACGTTTCGCGACCGCGCGTCGGAGAGCTACGAAATTTGGCAATCGGACACCCGGGGGGGAGGGAAGGGGACACGTGAAAACCGATTTTCAAAATTCTAATTATTTTTTTATTTATTTAATGTTTTATGCGATTTCGACCGTTTTTTGCCCTTTTTGTACTTTTTTCTCCACGATCGGGACGTCGTAGAAATAAACAAATCACACCATCGGAAAGAGCAGACAATTGCGAGTAAAAATATATACATTTCAAATTTCAATTTCGATTTCTAATATTTTTTAAAGATTTTAAAACAAAAGTCACTTTCGGTTCAAAAAAACCAACTTTTGTTTTTAAATCCTTCCATCGTAAAAACTACTCATAATTTCGACTAATAATTTACATTTTTAGAAAGGCCAAAGATCTGGCATTCTTACAAGTCTAATCTGGTTAAGAAATATTGAAAATTGCCTGCAGGATCGCAATTTTAAAGACGTGATGATTTTATATTTCTTGCCCAATACTCGGCGAAGAACCGATTCTTCCCCGACATTTTTCCCCCGTTTCCATGGAGACCAGGCTTCGGGTTTTAAATGTATTAAGAGCTTAGCATTTGTATTGGATAGATACATCGGGTGAAATTATTATATTTATATGATATTTTAAATGGATATTTTAAATTATTTAAATGATTGAATTATGGTGGATAGAATTCTGGTGATGTATTTGAAATTATTATATTTATGGATTGGTGGAACGATATGGATGATTCATAGAATGATATGGATTTTTTAAATGGATATTTTAATTTATGGTTATTTTAAATGAATATTTGAATTTCTGGATATTTTAAATGGACATTTTAATTTTATGGATATTTTAAGTGATGGAACGATGGATATTTTAATTTTATGGATATTTTAAATACCATATGGTCATTATAAAATTAAAATTAGCGCACGGGAATCGCACTCGGTAGATCCGGGTTCGATTCCCGCCACTGCCTAAACTGCCTCCGTGTTCAGGCGGTGTACGATCACATTAAACATGTGGGTCCGTAAGTCCTTCCGAGAGGTTGTTGGTAGGGGAAGGAGGGTACGGTCCCAGTGGATACCTCTCCCACTGGGTTCCGGTCTAAATTGGGTGAATAAAAAGAAAGTTGTGGAGAATGTCGCGGAGGGCGAAGTAACCCAGTGGTTAGAGCGCGAGATTTGCACTTGGTAGGCCCGGGTTCGATTCCCTCCACTGACAAAACTGCTGCCGTGTTCACGCGGAGTACGATCACGTTAAACATGTGGGTCCGTAAGTCCTTCCGAGAGGTTGGTGGTAGAGGAAGGAGGGTACGCACCCTGTGGATGACTTTCCCACTGGGTTCCGGTCTAAATTGGGTGAATAAAAAGAAGGTTATGGAGATTGTCGCGGAGGGCGCGGTAGCCCAGTGGTTGGCGCGCGGGAATTGCACTCGGTAGGCTAGGGTTCGATTGCCGCCACTGCCAAAACTGCTGCCATTTTCACGCGGAGTACGATCACGTTAAACATGTGGATCCGTAAGTCCTTCCGAGAGGTTGTTGGTAGAGGAAGGAGGGTACGGACCCTGTGGATGCCTCCCCTACTGGGTTCCGGTCTAAATTGGGTGAATAAAAAGAAGGTTATGGAGATTGTCGCGGAGGGCGCGGTAGCCCAGTGGTTAGCGCGCGGGATTTGCACTAGGTAGGTCCGGGTTCGATTCCCGCCACTGCCAAAACTGCCGCCGTGTTCAGGCGGAGTACGATCACGTTAAACATGCGGGACCGTAAGTCCTTCCGAGAGGTTGGTGGTAGGGGAAGGAGGGTACGGTCCCTGTGGATGCCTCCCCCACTGAGTTCCTGTCTAAATTGGGTGGCACTTCCTGGTAGGTCGCGCCAGCGAGTGTGCCACGGTTAGAATTTGCCACGGTCAGAATTTTCAAGGGTAGCGAACAGGCTGGTCGCCAAAGGCGGCTAGTCTTAAATAATAAAAGGCAATGTCTGTGTGTGTGTGTGTGTGTGTGTGTGTCTGTCTGTCTTATACACTATACGTTTCGCGACCGCGCGTCGGAGAGCTACGAAATTTGGCAATCGGACACCCGGGGGGGAGGGAAGGGGACACGTGAAAACCGATTTTCAAAATTCTAATTATTTTTTTATTTATTTAATGTTTTATGCGATTTCGACCGTTTTTTGCCCTTTTTGTACTTTTTTCTCCACGATCGGGACGTCGTAGAAATAAACAAATCACACCATCGGAAAGAGCAGACAATTGCGAGTAAAAATATATACATTTCAAATTTCAATTTCGATTTCTAATATTTTTTAAAGATTTTAAAACAAAAGTCACTTTCGGTTCAAAAAAACCAACTTTTGTTTTTAAATCCTTCCATCGTAAAAACTACTCATAATTTCGACTAATAATTTACATTTTTAGAAAGGCCAAAGATCTGGCATTCTTACAAGTCTAATCTGGTGAAGAAATATTGAAAATTGCCTGCAGGATCGCAATTTTAAAGACGTGATGATTTTATATTTCTTGCCCAATACTCGGCGAAGAACCTATACTTCCCCGACATTTTCCCACCGCAGTAGTTTTTCCCCCGTTTCCATGGAGACCAGGCTTCGGGTTTTAAATGTATTAAGAGCTTAGCATTTGTATTGGATAGATACATCGGGTGAAATTATTATTATATTTATATGATATTTTAAATGGATATTTTAAATTATTTAAATGATTGAATTATGGTGGATAGAATTCTGGTGATGTATTTGAAATTATTATATTTATGGATTGGTGGAACGATATGGATGATTCATAGAATGATATGGATTTTTTAAATGGATATTTTAATTTATGGTTATTTTAAATGAATATTTGAATTTCTGGATATTTTAAATGGACATTTCAATTTTATGGATATTTTAAGTGATGGAACGATGGATATTTTAATTTTATGGATATTTTAAATACCATATGGTCATTATAAAATTAAAATTAGCGCACGGGAATCGCACTCGGTAGATCCGGGTTCGATTCCCGCCACTGCCTAAACTGCCTCCGTGTTCAGGCGGTGTACGATCACATTAAACATGTGGGTCCGTAAGTCCTTCCGAGAGGTTGTTGGTAGGGGAAGGAGGGTACGGTCCCAGTGGATACCTCTCCCACTGGGTTCCGGTCTAAATTGGGTGAATAAAAAGAAAGTTGTGGAGAATGTCGCGGAGGGCGAAGTAACCCAGTGGTTAGAGCGCGGGATTTGCACTTGGTAGGCCCGGGTTCGATTCCCTCCACTGACAAAACTGCTGCCGTGTTCACGCGGAGTACGATCACGTTAAACATGTGGGTCCGTAAGTCCTTCCGAGAGGTTGGTGGTAGAGGAAGGAGGGTACGCACCCTGTGGATGACTTTCCCACTGGGTTCCGGTCTAAATTGGGTGAATAAAAAGAAGGTTATGGAGATTGTCGCGGAGGGCGCGGTAGCCCAGTGGTTGGCGCGCGGGAATTGCACTCGGTAGGCTAGGGTTCGATTGCCGCCACTGCCAAAACTGCTGCCATTTTCACGCGGAGTACGATCACGTTAAACATGTGGATCCGTAAGTCCTTCCGAGAGGTTGTTGGTAGAGGAAGGAGGGTACGGACCCTGTGGATGCCTCCCCTACTGGGTTCTGGTCTAAATTGGGTGAATAAAAAGAAGGTTATGGAGATTGTCGCGGAGGGCGCGGTAGCCCAGTGGTTAGCGCGCGGGATTTGCACTAGGTAGGTCCGGGTTCGATTCCCGCCACTGCCAAAACTGCCGCCGTGTTCAGGCGGAGTACGATCACGTTAAACATGCGGGACCGTAAGTCCTTCCGAGAGGTTGGTGGTAGGGGAAGGAGGGTACGGTCCCTGTGGATGCCTCCCCCACTGAGTTCCTGTCTAAATTGGGTGGCACTTCCTGGTAGGTCGTTCCTTCTGGTAAGTCGCGCCAGCGAGTGTGCCACGGTTAGAATTTGCCACGGTCAGAATTTTCAAGGGTAGCGAACAGGCTGGTCGCCAAAGGCGGCTAGTATATATATATATATTGCCATAAAAGGCATTTTGAATCAAATTCTTGTTTGTTTTTTTCAATTAGGTCTTGAAAAGATGCATTTTCCGAACATGAATTATATTTAACTTATAATATTTTTTTTCAAGTTGGTTAGAGGTGCCATTGCTACTCCTTATACAAGAAACTGTTTACAGCTTTTAATTCATTTATGTAAATGAATGCATTTGTGTAAATCAAATTCACATTAGTTTTGAGCATGAATAGAACAAAATGTATCCCAGTAGAATAAGCACTAATATGCCTTAAAACTCTGAACTCGGTTCTTTCTTAGCAGTTGTTAAAAGTAGAGACTGTTTTAGACCTGATGCAGAGGGCTCAAAACACTCTGATAACAATTCTAGTCACCTATATTTTTCATTACTTTCTTTAGGGAAGTATTAGACAGTTAAATGCTAAAGCAGGTTATTTTGAGAAAGTACTATGTATTTCAAAACAATACTTACCTCTGACTGCATACGGAAATTTATCTGGTTTTTATTTTCATGAAATTTGATATTCTCAAAAAGGCTGTGAAAATGAAGGAAAATTCATATGGTTGTCTGGATTGTGAAGGGGTAAATCATGTGACAACTCAACATGTTCTGCAATCTGTATTTCCTCAAAACACTAGTTTGTATTAGATCAAAAAAAGCCCAATATTGGCCATAAATGGGTTAATGAAATGCAAATTTATATTATATATATTTTCATAGATATGGGAATATTTTTTTCATATGACCAGGAGAATTCCTATATATTTTAATTGAATTAATTTAAGTGCTATTATTACTTTCCTTATATACATAATGTATAAGGAAAGTATTGTGACGGAGTCGAAAATCCGAATTCGAGTTTTCGACGGGAGAGCACGTTTCAAGCATCCCTGATCACGAATCAAACATTTTTGAAGTGATGTCTGTGTGTGTGTCAGTGAGTCTGTGGAAACGATAACTGACGAACGAATGGACCGATTCAAACCAAATTTGGTACAAAAATCACAATCCGTAAACACTGGAAGTCTATTGTTTCTATACGTAATCGAATGTTCAAAACCCTCCTAAATTTTCGAATAAAATTTTAAAAAAATCGTCAAAAAATCAAAATCACTAATAAAGTTACACAAATAGACATTTCTTATGTAATTTTTCATTAGAAAACGATTGATATAAATTTTAGAGCGCTAACATGGACCGTTCTCGAGATATTGCACATTTTTCAAAAAAATTATCAAAAAGTCATAAAATGAAAAAAAAAATTTTTTCTATTAAGAAACATGTTCACTTTTCATATGTAATACCATGCGATAAATTGGGTGACATCATTCGCGTGGATCTAGCTCGTTCCATTCATGAAAAAAGATTCTTTGATTAATACTTTTGTATTTGAACGCCAATAGTCATTTATCTGCTGTAAGAACAACTTATTTCTTCGTCCATAACACTTGGCGAGATTTTGACGACGAATTTGGCGGAATGTCGCCAACTTGGCGACTCTTTGAAATCTTGCCAAATGGATAAAAATGATGATAAATCAATGAAAATGACGACTAATCGTCGAAAATTCAATATCTTGGGTAGAATATTAGTATCTACTATGAGAAAAACCTATTTTTTTACTGTAAAAGTAGTAAATTCATTACATTATATAAGGAAAGTCGTGTTGCCCACATCAGATTTTTTATGTTATATGACCACGAAGCTGACAAAAACAAACAAAATATTACAATTGGTGTGATAGAAGCTGAAAAAAAAAAGACATTTAACAGTGCACTTTTATGGTTTTTGGCCTGGCCATTATTTTCTTTAACGTTGACAGTCTAAACTACTGAACCGCTTTTAATCCTTGATGGCTTATATTGTGTGTTCTGGTGGGAAGAACATACTTTTCTTTTAAAACTCAAAAACAAACTTGATTTAGAATTTCAAAAATTCGAAAAACCCGAATAAATGGTGCTGGACAGTAAAGTAAAACTTGCAATGCCTGCTATATCACTGTTGCATTATGTTAATAAATATTTCGACAAAAAGTATTGAAATCTTACAAACACACCACTTACTTGATGGACTTCCCGGCCGTCCAAACAGTTACCTTACACCTTTCTGGTAAGTCGGACGGTCTGGGTCTCAACAACAACTTACTTGATGGAAAAAATTCTCTGGTAAGTACAAAAAAAAAAAAAAAAAAACTTAAAATTGGTTTGTGCAAAATCTCTGCAGAGCTAGAGCAGCACTTTCAGATCTAGGTACCCTACCGAAGGATCCTAACCCTCCATTAAATCATAAATAACCTTTTCAATTGTAGTCAATTTAAAGCAATTGACTATAACTAAAAAGGATACATGGAAGGTTAATATCCTTCGACAGGATACCTAAACCTGAAGGTACAGTCTGTTACAAAAGTATAAGACCACAAGACTTTTTGTTATTTAGATAATTAATGAAATATTTTTTTATTCAAAATCAAAACTACTCAATGTCAGAACAAGTTTTAAATAAAATTTAGCAACTTTCATGTACAAAATTCATTTAGAAAAAAATATAACAAATATAACAAAAAGTGGCACAAATACCTGTTACAAAATTATAAGACCACATGTGGAAAAAGAAAGTTTTAGAAAATTTAGTAAGTTGTTGCTCCACCATTTTTCTGAATAACTTGAAACACACAATTTGGCATCGATTTAATTAAATTTATAAAGACAGATTCCGGAATATTGTCCCATTTCTCCATAAAGGTGACTTCCAATTCATATGCCGAATGATAGTGTTGGTTGTTTTCGTATACTTGGCGAGACAAATAACCCCACAGGTTTTCTATGAGGTTTACGTCAGGGCTAAGGCTCAGCCAAGATATAACATCAAACTTTTCTTTTTTGAGCCATGCTTTTGTTGATTTAGATGCATGACTGGGAGCATTATCTTGTTGGAACTTCTATTTCGGCCCTCCTAAAAAAAGTGGCCCGAAAAGTATCAGACTTCCGTATAACGTTTGTTAATAACTGTCAGAGTTCATTTTGCCATAAACTCTTTGCAGATCGCATTTTCCTGCATATGAGAAAGCGCCCCACACCATAATGGAACCGCCTCCCATCTGCTTACTGAGGAACTCACAAGATTCTTGTCTTAAGTCATGTTAGTAGTAGTTATTGCCGTCCGGACCGTCAAAGTTAAATTTTTTCTCGTCCGAAAATATTATATTTTTCCATGTAGAGTTCCAGGACATGACATTCTTTGCCCACTTCAGACGTGCTTCTTCAGGTTTACTTCTTAGTTTCTGAAGTTTAACATCAACATTCGACTTCAAACTTCGCCACACAGTTACATGAAGGGCGCGGTAGCCCATTGGTTAGCGCGCTGGAGTTGCACTCGGTAGGCCCGGGTTCGATTCCAGCCACTGCCAAAACTGCCGCCGTGTTCATGCGGAGTACGATCACGTTAAACATGTGGGTCCGAAAGTCCTTCCGAGAGGTTGGTGGTAGGGGAAGGAGGGTACGGTCCCTGTGGATGCCTCCCCCATTGGGCTCCGGTCTAAATTGGGTGGCACTTCCCGACCGTCCAAACAGTTACCTTACACCTTTCTGGTAGGTCGGACGGTCTGGGTTTCAACAACAACACAGTTACATGAGACACTTGTTTACTTGTCTGCTGTGCTATTTTATAAGTGGACTGGTAGTTTTTCATTGCAAGCTGGAAAATTCATCTATTATCACGAGCTGATAACTGCTTTTTGCGGCCAGATCTTTTCTGTTTTCCATACAATTCTTTTTTACTCAAAAAATTGTGAATAGCCATTCTAAAACGATTAAGAATCTTACTTATTTCACATTCCGACTTTCCTTTTCCATTGTGGAACCAAACTTTTTGCACTTCTACTTCAGACAAATCACTTCCATGAGGCATTTTAATAATCCAACGAATCAAACAGTTCAATTCTGAATTTCTGCCTGTTTTCCTTCTTGACAGCCTTTCCAGATGGTTTAGGTTACAGTTAAACTCTGCAGTTAAACAAAAATCGTCTGCATTATTAGAAAATCTAAAGTGGTCTTATATTTATGTAACACCGTGATTTCGAAAAATCGTTTGGCACGAAAATAATATTCGATCTGTTTTTTTTTTCTAAGCTAAATCAACACTGCAAAATTGTTTCGTTTCATACACCGAAATTCACATTCAATGTTGTCTTTGTTGAGAAAGGGTGGAATTTTGAGTGGTCTTATAATTTTGAAACAGACTGTACAACTCTGGTTCTGCGAAACTTGGTACAAATCAGAGATTTCATACCTTTTTTGAAAGAAAGGGGTTTTTTTGGCTTGGAGAAGAATTTTTTTACAAAAATCATTTTGTGAGATAAGATTTTTACATAAGGTAGATTAATATTTCAATATTAGTTCATCATGTTATAATTCCCTTTCATATTGCATATCCTTTAGAAAGAATACAAACATCAGAACATGTCTTCAAAAATGCTCATTAACTATATTTTTATTTATTTAGTTACATTTTTTCTTAATTTCCGTTTCCTACTTTGTTTCTTCAATTCTATACAGCTTCGGCTAATAAAAAATGCTCTATTATAAAACAGATTCCTTATTTCTCTACCAAATTAATGCCCCAATATGGATTCTGATCTGGATAAGATGACTTTATTTCATAATAAAATGTAATAAACCTCATTAACACCAATCAATTCAATAGAATTTATCGTAAATTAAATAAAATTTATTATTGATTCAACAAAAACAAAATTGTAGTAACTGAAAATATGAATCTGTTTAACTCCTAAATATTATAGTGCTGTTCAAATGTAATGCATCATTTTTTTTAACATATAAAGAGTGTATCTAACTTGGAATATTTCCCAATTTCTCTATTCAGTATTGTATAGCACTTGCTCTATTTTGTTTCTAAAGCTAATATCTCATTGTCAATTATACATGCCATGTATAAAGTATATTTTCAGGAATGATCATGTGTAAAACTCAATATTTGAGTAAACTGCACTTAGAGAAAAAAAAAAACTTGCCTCTGTTTGAAAGTTGATTTTGACTGACTTTAACATGCTGAATACATATCATTAGTCAGAATTACTTCTATCACATTAGAATTCCTGAAACTATTGCATTTATTTCTTTACATTTGTGAAAACTTACATAGTCAAATATGTTTGTCAGTAGTCCATTTGGCTCAAGTTTGAAAGTGGTTTTTTGCCTATTCCTCTACTCTGTAATAGCAATAAAATTGGTTCATAAAAATAAAAACCCAAAGCAAGTCACCTAACTCGTATTCACATTATCTTAGTTTAGAAAAAGAAAATACAAAGGCAGCTGTGAAAACTGGGAGATTTGGTGACTTACCTGGAGATGAAAAAGAATACAGAGAGTTGACAGCTATGAATAGAAATAATAATATGAAGTACGGGTATGCTCAGAATGACATGACTAGTTATATTTTAAAACTATTGGTTTTAGTTAAGTTTAACAATAGGAATTTTTTTTATATTTTTTAGACTTATTTATAAATAACTGAGTAATCTGAAGCTATCTAGCTTTATCTATCCCAGATTTCTTTTATAATACCACTAGTCCCTGAAACATAGATGGCAGGCTAGAATTTAAGAAATTCAATAATATCATGCTAAAAAAAAAAAAAAAAAAAACATGACCAATTTTTGTAGTGCCCTATTTACCACTTCAAAATGTTGTTATCTAAAAGATGGATTTTACTTTAAAGAAATTCAAAGCAAATTAATAATCTTAACGTTAAAGATGTACAACACTTCAAAATCAAACCTGATTTTAAAAGTAATGTATTCTAATGCTCAGGGCAAAACCTAGCATTTCAACAGAACGTCAGAAAATTATATAAGTATGAAATGTATCATAAAATCTAAATGCAAATATCTTTTGAAAATATTTATTAAAAAAAGAGATTTTGGACTCATACAATTGTACAGAAATAATAAGAAAGCACTTATAAACGCTAACTCATAAAAAAAAAGTTAAAATCATGAACATAACAGTGTTTCGGAGACTGCTTGCCATGGGTCGATTATAGATGGTCCACAAGAAGTCCAATATTATCAATAAATAATATTTAGGTTTTACTGCCTCCAAAACAATTATATCAAAATTTAAACTTTTTCACAAGAAACTCTTTTTAACGTAACTTTGTACTTGCATGTCCTATAATAGATGATGCAATTATTTGTGTAAAATTTAATTTTTTGCTTCAATCATGAAAATTAAATGTAATATACATATTTCAGGCACTTCACCGAAACTAACAAATGTAGGTACAAATTTAAATAAACTTTATAAATCTATATGCAATGTTTAATAAACTTTGTATCTCAGCTAAATAGCAAAATTTTCCTGAGAAGACGCAGCATAAATAAAATTACGAATGATATCAATCCATTCCAGGGATACAAAGCAGATTGATACTATTACTAATTTCATTTATGCTGCGTTTCTAAAGCAGATATTACTATTTAGCTAGCTCTGCAGTAGTTTGAATAAATTACTTTGAATTGTATCTCAGGTTTATTCCTTCAGTGGTTAATTGCATACACACACACAATTTGAAAATTTTCAATAATAGGTATAGAATTCTGTTAAAAGCAGTTTCATACCCGATGGATGGTACATAAAAAAAATTATAATAAGAATAAATAAAATTTAAAAAAGTTATGCATCCCATTAATTTAACAAAAGAAACTAATCTGGCCACCTTAACTACAGAATTGAATGAGATATGGTGTTATTAATTTCGATCAATTTCTTCTCAAAAATTCTGCTTAACACTTTCATGCAAAACAGACTTTTGAAACTTTTTTTTTCAAATTGGAAGTATATGTTACCAGACAACAGCTGAAGAAATAAATTTAGGAGCTAACATTTATGAAACATCTTGTATTCATTACATATACATATAGATATAATCTTCAGATTTAATATTGTGCACATTTTTTTTTATTTCAAATAAATATGTTACAACATAAATTTTGATTCTTGCAAATTATTTCCCTTACCATTTGCAAATTATTAACATATTATCAATGTTGAATAACAAAGGAAAAAAATATATTCAAATATTAAATATTTATTAGCAGATCCTAATCCATTAATTGATTTTTATGAGTTTAACTTCATAGAAAATCTTCATATAACTACAGCATACAATAGAAAATTAGGATGTCAATTTAAGTTAGTTTGAAAGTATAAAAATGGCTTTCTCCAAGACAAGCAAAACGGCAATCTCACTTATTTTAGCAGATACTGAACTCGAGGTGAGTACACTTTATTTAAAAAAAAAAATTCAAGCACTTTTCAAGGACTTTCAAGTACCATGCAATTATTTTTTAAGGAAGTCATTTCTTCATATTATGAAGTTGTATAAATTTCTGGCAGGAAAAGTCATAGCAAACTAATTAGTTTAATGTTGAAGACGTTGAGATTTTTTTAGGAAAAAAACAATGTTATTTAGGAAAGTTTCAGCAACAGCGTAACAGTTAGGGAAATTTCTAAAGAAAGCAGAACTGCTCAGAAAAAACACAATGCTGTGAAACTGCAAAACACTTTCAACTCTGCCCTTTTCAAGCATTTTCAAGGACTTGACCAAGAAAATAGGAATTTTCAAGTACTTTCAAGGCCTAAAATGTTAATCTAAAACTCAAGTACTTTCTCAATTTTCAAGCAGCCGTATGCACCCTGTGAACTTGAGTAAAGGTTGCACTTCCTGCTTATTATGACAGTTGTTTCTGCCTTCAAAACCATTGACACCCTAATTTTTTTATTATATGCTGTAGTTATATGATGATTTTAAATGAAATTAAGGACAAAGAATGCTTTTTGGGGTCATTGAATGACAGCATCAGAAACACCGGTATGAACCATTTGACACATAACATGTGTTTTGATCTTTGTAACAAAAATAATAAATTATACTTAAGTATTTCAAATATAATAACTTTTGTGCCTATTTATTATTTTCGAAATTCTCAACTATCCACAGTTTTCATGAGATGAAATTACTTTATAAAGCACATACTATGTTAACATTGAATGAGATGACAAATATTAAAATATAAAAACATACACAAGACTCTGAAACAAAAATACAGACTCTTTTTTATATACAAATTTCAATGATGTCACAAAATTAAATTGAGGGTGGCACTGACATTAAAAATTTAAAAAATTACTATTTTGGCATTTTCTGTCCTAAATATTCTTTAAAATTTTCTGCTTATAGTGGTGTTAACTTTATTGTTTGAATGAATAAACATATTCTTAATTGATAACTACATCTGAGTTACTCTTGCTTCTTTCACTTCCATCCCCTATTTTCAAAAATGAACATTTCTATACATTTATATCTCATTTTCATAGATTTTATTGGAGATATCTTGACATTTTTAAAGTATATTTTTATATGTTAAATCAACACTTTAATGCATCATGTTAAAAAAGAAGTATTAAAACTCGAAAATTGATTTTTTTTTTTTTTTTTAAATCATTGATTTTTTAACATTCCAACATAGAATATTTTTTGAAAATTTTTCCAAAATTAAAAAAAAAAAAAAAAAAAACCTGAGTAAAATCACGTATTATAAAAACCAAAGTGATTGGAGGAAAAAAAAAAAGAACAAAAATATCTCTCTAAAGTGGACAACTGTTAGCATGAAGGAAGAAGCACTCCTTTAAGATTTGGAATAAAAAAAGATTCTAAAGATCTATAAATGGTATTGCCATTTCTGCAATGAAATCTCCTATATTAAAAAGAAAGGGAAATCATGGCTCTCGCACAAAATTATTCTATATTTACAAGAGACATTTTTCAAATAAACCCTCTAAAATAGAAACACTGCTCCGAATAAGCTAAAAATATGTAAACATATGAGGTTATCTCCTGAACTCGGAGAGTTAGTTTCAAGATTAGGAGATTGGGTGTTTGATTCTTGCCAGTAAGACTAAGGTGCCCAAGAGATTAGCAAAATTAGCTAGTATACGAAATTAAAATTATAAGGATAATATGAAGGAAAAAGTAAAAAAGAACAAAGTGTGCATAAGTTGTGGCCAAATGGTCTCAGCCTTTAAATTAGGGAGAGAAAATGTGAGTTTTTCTTCTGATCCAAGTTGTAGTGATTGATTGCTGTCTTGACATCTAGAGATAAAGGTTTAAGTCTCTATTTAGAAATTCTCAAACCTTCAAAAACTTCTCTAAAATGTCGGCACTGGCAAACTATGTTAGCTACGTAGCCACATTTTTGACATCACTATTTATAATCCAATCAGCTGATGCTATAAAAATTAGTAAAAACAAAATTTTACACGATTCCTAGGAAAGGTCTTAATAACCCCAATAATGTCAAGAAAGATTTCTAAAAGTATATGTTAGGTCTATCTACGATAAAATGACCATTTTGCCCGATCAAATAAAAGTGATTGCAGCACCCTTAGAGATGGATAGAGTTAGGAACACAAATTTGACAACAAAGAAAGATAAAAAAAAAAAGGTTATTACAAAGTTGAAGAGCCTACACATAGTCACGTCAGAAACACAGTGAAATAGTCATACCCATCTGAGATAAAATATTAGATTCCTACACAGGGTGGCTACAGGGTCTCAGATAAAAAATTCCCTGATATTTCCCTGATTTCCCAATAATATTTTTAAAAATTCACTGATATGTATCACTATTTACTTTTCTGAATAAAACTTAACATTACTTTAACAAGTATAAAAAAGTTAATTCACAAAATTTAAAGTGATAATAATTACAGTGATAATATCTGATTTAATTATTTAAAGATAAATAATTAAAATTAATTACTTTCAGCATTGAAAAGTATAATAATTAAAGTATAGTATTTATGCAAGAGATTTGCAATAATAAGAACAATATTATTACAAATATTAATCCTCCAAGCATTAAAATTCTAGATAAGCTATAAAACTCAACTATACATTGAGCAGTATTCTGTAAAATCCAGTCAAAAATTCATATAGTTAAATATCACTTATTGCAATAAAATTATGCAAGAGCAGAAGCAATTTTTTTTATTTTACTTCTCCTGTCATATGAAATATCTTGACAACTTTCAAAACAGTTTAGATGAGAGAGATGGATCACCAAGAAACGTTGGAATTTTAAAACTCTCTTCTTTTATATTAAGGTGTCCAATGAGCTGTCTCCCGTCACATGAAAGATGAATAAGGAATACTATACGTGTATTGTCATGAGTCGGACGAAAGCTGTGATTACCAAAAAAAATTCCAATTTCCCTGATTTTATAGTTTTTTTTTAGGAATTCCCTGATATTTCCAGAATGTTGATATTCTGTTTATTTCCCTAAATTCCAGGCTCTGTAGCCACCCTGCTACACATGCAAGTGCAGAAAACTGTATCCTTCCTGAACATGACAGCAATTTGTGTCGCATGCCTTCTGTAATCAATTTAGTGTTGATTCCTGCAAATGATCTGCAACTTGATCTAATGAAATTTTTCTTCCATCTTCCTTTGTTTTGCAGAGTTTATATTCCCATTTACTTCAATTTTACACTATGTATGCTACAATCCCTTTTATTCGATCGGGCATGGTCACTTTACATAAGATAGGTCTAATGTGCACATTCAAAGTGACTTTCATTGCAAAGTTATTGGGTTGCATAATAAGGACTTTCTAGAAACCCTATACATCCAATGCACTTTTGAGGAACCAAACTGTCCAGTTGCGGTCAATATAAAGAAATTCACAGATTAAGTAACTTTGATATTTTAAGTAATTGGGATTAACTACTTGACTGCTTAAAACTGTGTGTTCTAAATTCATATCAATAAGTCTTAACTTTCAGTCACAAAATTAATTCTTTAAATTTAAAAGGTTACATCTTTAAATGGAAAATTTCCCCATATTAATAATGTATTTTTAGTTTTATGCAGATTTAAGAAATTTATAAATATATTAAATTATATTTACTACCTATCAACCCTATATAAAATTTATATTATCACTCCATTTTGTGCCTAAATAAAAAATGCTGCTTTATGAACAATAAAGCAATTACCAAAACGTTTAGTAATTTGAAGGAAATAGCTACTTAATAATTTCACCTAAAGTATATAAAAGTTAAAAGCTATATCTAAATTCTAAAAATATTTTTAAATAAAATCTACAAAATAAAATTTTACAGATATATTTTCACGCACAGCTATTTGAAACATAGATTTACAAACAATACCTTTGGTAAGAAAAGTATATTATAAAACAACATTTATAAAAGAAATAATTTACAAATATTCAACACCATATTCAATTTACAAATTGAATTCACTTAAGCATATATGTATAGCTATATGTGTAGGGATATCACAGTTGCATGACTATATTTGTCAAAAAAATAACATGTTGGCTTAGTTTCCACTTTAAATATAGGATACTTAGATTACACATAACTATGGAGTTATGGAGTTCATACATGATGAAAACACAATGCATTAGTGAACAGAGAAATATACAATAATTGTAATAATAATGGCAACAATAATGAAGATGAATATCAGGCAGCATAGTTTCTTCCGGAAGGCTTTCTGTAATGAAATTAATACCTTGAGAATACAACTTTGAATAAAATATATTAAAATAATTCGCGATACAATATTAAATAAAATGACTAAAAAAAATTTACAATCACAAACCAATTCTGAAACTGTCCCAATGTTATTTATCTTCATTAAAAAATCTTGTAATATATTTTTACATTGCATTACAAACAGACAACAAAACGTACAGTTCTGAAATTATACATATAGAGAAATATGAAGCTATACATATACACATTTGAATTTTGATTTAGGCTTTAGTTAATAAAATATTTATTAATTACATTTTGCATTACCAGTACAAACAAAGATTTAATGGGTTGCATTGATTTTCAACTTCTCTATGATAGATTTCCTGCAGAAACATCACAAAGGTGGTCAAAGGCAATAATATGCTTTATTGTTGATTCTTATAAACAGAGAATTATACAACCATTGTAGTCATGAACAATTATGCTTAAAATGTCATTAATATCGCAATTAACAATTATATGTCCAATTGTTGATACATATAAATAATACAGTAAATCAATTATAAACACTTAATTTTTCATGATCATGATTTTTAGAACTTTTAGCATGCTATCTAATTGAAATAATTTAATTTGTTTATATTTTAAATCTTGTACATTGTTGTCGTGGGACAGTATTGGAATTTTCCTGTCGCCACTTCCCTTCTAGAAAGTATTACCCCCCCCCCCCCCCCTCTCTCTTTGGAAACGGTTGACATTTCATTGCTCTGAGTAGGAGACCAGCTGCAGTCGTGAGAAAGTGGCAAAGGACGCTATGTTATTTTTAAATAAAATGGACACCTGCAAGAGGGCTAGAGCCCCCCCAATTTTTAGCCAACCCTTTGGAAGGGGCCAAATCCAGTGATTCGATGGAGGCCGGCCGCGTCACTGAATTTATGGGTATTCGAACCTATAGCGGCCAAGCGTCAGCTATGGAACCCAGCCAGTGGGTTGTCCGTTTTCCCGACGAAGAGAAGAAGAGTTGAGGGAGAACTCAGTTGGTATTTTTTGAAAGTCAAGTTTTGAAAGTCAAGTCGTCAAAAATCGACGAAGGAGAGCTGTCCCGATGCCGTCCTGCCCGTGCCTTAAAGGGGTAAGTCCTTTTGTCCTCTCCCACTGCAGGCTGAGTATCAGAGAACAAAATTAGAGTTTAATAAGGAATCTAACTGCATAACTTGTTGGTTAATATGATAATTAAAACTAGAGAGAGAGGGGAGAGATCATGATGAGCATTATTCAATGCCTACGACTTAGCGAACTGAAATGTATTGTATGAATTTGAAATTGAGCATCATTCAATGCCTACGACTTAGCAAATTGTAAATGTATTATATGGATTTAAGATGATATTTTTGTGGTTTTAAATTTTGAGTAACATGTTTAAATATAAGTATTTTAAAATAAAAGTTTTATTAACTTTTAATTAGTATTTATTGTGTGTTCTCGTGATGCATTTTCCAATTGATCTGAACCTGGAGATATGCTCGGTAATCGAGCAAGTGGCGTGCAGAAATACGATTAGCGGCCAAAGTGTAATTGTAAGTTTTTCAGCGGAGCCACGCCACAATTGTACAATCAGCTAAATCACAAATTACATATATATTTTTTGGTTATTAAAACAGCCCAGATTCAGTTCTTATATTATTATAAAACACCACCTTGAAAATACTTTAAAATTGTTGGTAGGCTGCCAGGTTTAAGGAGGGGGCAGGCATGTCCACGCACAAAGTATTGGACAATGGTCTCCTGCATGTCGCAGCTTCAGAGGTTTGTGAGTAGCAGCAAATAGGGGGCAGAGCCCTTTAGTTCACCGAAAAAGTTGTAACATACAGTTATACCATTAGTTTTAACACATAATTCCATTAAGGGCAGGGTAGCCCAGTGGTTAGAGCACAGGAATTGCACTCGGTAGGCCAGGGTTCGATTCCCACCACTGCCAAAACTGCCGGTGTGTTCACGCGGAGTACAATCACATGAACATATGGATTCGTAAGTCCTTCCGAGAGGTTGGTGGTAGGGGAAGGAGGGTACGGTCCCTGTGGATGCCTCCCCCACTGGGTTCCGGTCTAAATTGGGTGGCACTTCCCAGCCGTCCAAACTGTTACCTTACACCTTTCTGGTAGGTCGGACGGTCTGGGTCTCAACAACATAATTCCATTAGCACTAATTCTCATATCAAGTACAAATGATGAGGGAAATGCAGAAGGACTGATGTTACAATCTTCAATATTTCTTTTCACAAATAGCTTTTAAGAACTGCTCAGTTTTTAAGAATATTTAATATAATTCATAAACTATTCATTAAAATGACGCAATGCCAACTAATAATAATTCAAACTTCTACAAAAAAGACATGAAATAATAAAATCTATTATAACTATTAGTACCTAAATATAATAGCATCAACTGATTTTGGAAGCAAATCAAGCCTTCTCTGTCAAGACAATTAAAAAAAAAAAAAAGCAATTCCTCTAACAGGCACAATACTAACTGTTTCCAGGAAGCTATTGAAGTAACACACAGATAGAGGCTTAGATGAGCTGCCATTTATGGCCCATGCCTAGATCAAAATTGTAAAATCTAAGTCCTATCCAGATTGTATTGCAAATTTTAACCCCAGCCTAGCCTGAATTCATGATAATTTTTCATTTCAAATTGAGATGAAAAATTAGGCACAGCCTAATCTCAACCAGCTCTCAAATTACGAGAGAAGTAATTATAGTGTAGTTAATTTGGTGTTGAGTACTATATCCGATCAGATCAGGTTCAGTAAAGCTGTCTATATTGCACTGAATGTCAGGTTGCCAAATTAATTGCAAAAATATATTATTTTTAATCATGAAATAAGCATTCATAATTTTGTTTTGAGGTGACAACTTTCATAACAAAAAAGAAAATAAATGTTTGCTCAGAACAAAGGCGATAAATTTACTCATGTAAAATATACCTGTTATGGAAAAATATATGAATTCTGCATACAAATAAATCATAAAAAAATTGTCAGTTTTTTTACTTATTAAATTGTTTGTTAAAATATTTGTTTACAGTTGAAAAATTTGCTTGCTCAGAACTACGAATAAATTTGAAAAGCAAACTAAATATTAAGTAAAAATGACAGATTTTGATTTGGAAAAGTATAAGGTAAAAAGTACAAGTTAAATCGGCTTGAAAATATACAATATTTCTTACAATTGTATATAATTATATTTTTGTAATATAAAAATATAAAATCAATCTTTTTGATATTGGAATTTAGGTTCGGACATAGTTGATCAAGGAATAATTTACCTTATAGATAAATGAAAATGGTAAAAAAAATATTTTACAACATATAAACACAGAAAAATTACAATATTAAAATAATTATTTCAAATGCATTTTGATGCATGCTTGGCTTGCTTAAAATTTATGTATCTAAGCTTGTCCCTGATCGGCCCTCTAAAAATTCGTAAAGCAAAACTTATTCCTGCTCAATTGAAATTTGATAAAATAAACCTACACAAGCCTATTCAGGCATTTATACACAAGAAGCCAAAAAAATAAAATGAAGATTAAAAGAGCTAATGAACAAAAGAAAGGATAATAAAATTGATGAAAACAAACAACCGCCACATAATATCAGAAAAGCTATGCTAGCTGCCTATGTAGCCAAACTATTAATTTGTTGTTTGGATTTGAGGTGCCAGGTTCAAATCACAGGTACAAGGGAGGCACCCTGAGTATGCATAGTTGTTTGTACTGGTTTAGAATACGCTTTAAACTGTGGTCTATAAGGCTCTAATGTGAGCCACCTATTTTAATGCACTGGGGCAACATAATCCAAATCAAAATAGCTTACACCTCTCTGACTAATGGCCAAAATGCTCGACATTTGTCAACAACATATTTGCATATGTTGCATTTGCAATATATTTATACTACACTAAATTTATAAACATATTACAAATGATAAATAATTTGGCATCACGTCTGATGTTAAAATAGAAAAATTAAACACACATCCATAACAGAAGGTCTTAAGGAAGTGAAATAAAGACCTTCTGTTATGGATGTATGTTTAATTTTGCTAAATTACAAATGTATAAAATAGTTTAAGATTAGAAAGAAGACTGAATAGAAGTTTCTTCCTTTCCTTATTTTTGCTAAGAGCAATTTTAGTTTGTATCTAACTAAATAGTAGAATTAGAATAGTAGAAATAATTAACTTCTGGAATCCTTGATATACCTGATAACTAGCTGCTTTGATTAACTGCTGGTTACCTTCTTCAACATTGTGGGCAGCAGAAGAAATGTTTTCTTCAATTGAACCTGAAAAGTTAATTCATAGGATTAGAATACTAATAAAATTAAAACTAAAAATATAGATTTGTGTCAGATGCATATCTACAAAAAAAGTGCAGATATAAGAAATAATATTTTTACTCTCGGGTCATTCCATGCTATTTCAACAATTTTTTTTTTAAATGGTTGCTGCACCATTTTTAATATTTTTATATTTTGCACATGTACTTTTACATGTTTAGAGAGTTCAAAACCATTTTTAGAAAAGAAAAAATTTTTACCGTGTGGCAGAGAGATCCCCAGATGACACTTTAAACATGTACATTTTTGTGATTACAAGCATTTGTGCAAAATGGCATAACTTTCTTCCTAATTGAGTAAATTAAAAGATTTAAAAAACCTTTTACTCACAATAAAGTACTGATGATTTTGGTTCAACTTTATTTCATCATTTGATATATTTTTGAAAATTTAATGGTAGTCAAAATTTACCATTGAAATTTGCCTTTTCTCATTTTCCGAGTCTGTTTTTCACTAGGAAGGAGACAATACACTCAAACCAAATTCATTTTGCAAGTACTATAGTAACAGTAGATTTTACCTGAGGGGAGAAAACTGGAGTGTTTTGAACCCTTCCAAAATTTTTTCACTGGTAAAAGTAGGCATTTTAAAAAAATTCAGATTTTTCAAAAGCTGTATCTCCAGTGGGGTTCACAGTAAAAATTTGAATTTTATATTACTGAGGCTTCTATTAGGTAGCAACACCATACTAAAATTTGATCACTTTATTTTGCATAGTAACAAAAATATTTGAGTTCAAAGTTGTGAACAAAATCTGGTAGGTTTTTTTGTTTTGAAGGACAATTATAACCTTTTTTTATAACTAATGAAGCATGAATATATTTTCTCTTTTATTTGTTGTAATAAAAACCAAATGAAAGTGTTAAAGACCATGAAAATACAAGTAAACATACTACACAATTCATTACTGCTAAAGCAGCTGAGTTCATGGAATGTCTCAACTTGTACAATCTTGTTTAGTGTAAGAGTGTACAAATTGAAACAAGATATAACCTGTTTGATCCAGAAAAAACTTGCTTTCACAGGCAAGTGTGAGTTCAGCATTTGCATTGTGTGTCAGTTGACTTTTGATTAGTATAGTGTGCATGTGTAATAAAGTGAAGGTAAAGATGATGTGTTCTGATGGAGCTAAAGTTGATGAGGGTTGTCATAAGACTACTTATGGGCCAATTTCACTAACACTAAAGGATTTTAGTGAATTTAGAAATGAAGAAAAAACTATTCTGGACTTAAAATTAGGAGACTTTGAAAATGTTTGCCAGTATCATGAGAAGAAATATCATGTTAAATACAATCATTTATATGGAAAAAACTGCTCTGATCCTTTTAGATGTCATACAAAAGTTACAACAGAAGGTCTTACTGAAATATCTTTACATGTGGCTCAAAGCCATCCAAACCTAGGATTGGTTTCAGGTAAAAGTTTATGTATTTCTTGTTTGAAAAAAATGTATAGTTTTAACAAAGATGAAACCAATGGTGAGACTTTTAGTTCAGTGTATCAGACATTAGATAACATAAATGTTGCATGTGCAGCTCTGGGAGTTTCACCTGTTAAAATTCAGAAGCTTAACATTAAACAAAGACCAAAAGCTTAAAAAAAAAAAAAAAAAAAAAAAAAAAAAAAAAAAAAAAAAGGTAGAAAAAGTTACATCAGCAATGAAAAATAAACAAAGTGCAAGTTTGAATGAGTCTTTGGGAAATAACGAAGCTGATCTGAAGGAAGTACACTATTCTTTTAAATAAGCTAAAAGAAAATTTAAAGGAAGTTTGACAGTTCAGAGAAAGTAAAAATATTAAGTTTAGTGCCTGAGTCCTGGTCAGTAGCAAAAACATATCATGAATTTGATGCAAGTCAGTACTTAGTAAGAAACACACAGGCATTAGTTAAGAGCTACAGCATTCCAAGGTCCGTAGAATATCTTATATACAAGGTTGTCTCGTTCGGGGAAAAAGTTGTCCCGGGAAGGAAGGACGAGTGACGTCACTGCTAGACCCATTCTCTGACAGAGGCGAGAAAAACTATTGAGAAACGTTGATCGGAAACTATTTAAATATTTATCTAATGGTAACGGTGTGCAAGCAATATAGAATAAAATAAAACAGTACATGCATAGTAATATGAAGTTCATGAAAATAAATTCCGTACATATGAAAAGAAATAGCAATTTTTTTATGAGAGTGGAAGCTATTAAAATTTTAACATAAGTGAAGTTTATACAAAGATTACTGAATGCTATGTTGAAAGATAATTGAATGAGCAAAAATTATGTATAAAAAAATAGTGAATGATCAGAGAAGAGCCAATAGTTGTTAGGTGTGTTATGTGAATCGGTTTGAGAAGGATATAAATATATATTTCTAATCTAAATGTGGCAAATCAGTCATCATTTAAATATTGACTGTATTCCGAAGTTTACAGGCATGAATAACGCAGTATAAATTAGAATAAATATTATTTCCAGGCAATGAATGCATAGCTTTTGTCTAGTTCAAAAATTTTACATGTTTTAGAAAAAATATATCGTCTGGATTTGAGAGAAGGTCAGGAAACTTTCAAAATCATCTGAAGAAAAAACAGTAATTGATTTAAATTTGAAAACACATATTTTATCAAATCATTGCAATAATAATTATTAGTCACGTCAAATGTAGTCTGTTAAGATTTTTTTTGTTAGTAAATTTATTAATAAAGTTTTTGCTAAGGCATTTATATCTTGATTCGTCAAATTGAAGGACTTCATCATGAGTAAGACGGAGTAGTTTCGATTCAATAAAAATGGTTTTTGTTCAAGAAAGGAATATTCATAAGTTAAAAGAAACAAGTGTAATTTTATGGATAATTTTGTAAAAACAAAATAAATTTATAGTCGCATTAAAATGATACAGTTACCCCTATTTATTTTAAAGCAAACGGTGAATGGAATCTTTTTAGTTTGAAGCTCCTTCCCCATAAATATTGGACAAATTTCAGAGAAAAGAAATTCGCCGTCGAATAAAATGATAAAAATAGCCTTTGTTTCTTTTAGCATAAAATTCTGGATGATACTCCCTAACCCCCTCCCCTTTTATTTTCCATGATTTTCTGTCGCATTTTAAAGTGCTGATTGACTGAATTCTACGGTAATATCTATACCATAAAAGAAATTAAATGAATTCACAAAAACTTCAAATAAACAAAATTAAACAGCAGATGTATATCATTAAATATATAGAAACGGGGTTTTCTTTAAGCATATAAAATGAAAATATTAATTACATGCATTGTGCATGCAATGATATAATCTAACTATTTTAAAATCAAATCGATGACATTTTTCAGAAAATTATAAAGTTCAAATATTTTTTGTATAGGAACTATTAGGAACGGAATGGTACGCTTACTCGATAGAATAAGTGCCATAGCATTTATATGCAGGAAATTTTAAATCATCCAATTTTTAAAGAAATAGAAATTTAATTGCAAATTGATAAAGATAATATGGAGAGTTTTATAGAAATAAATATTCTTTAATTCTATTTTTACATATTTCTCATCAGTTGTATCCTATTTCAAACCTTTAATAGAAAATACAGACAGTAAAGTGCACAGTCTCTATTTAATGAATTTGAACGGGATATTTCGTTTAAAATCTTTAATATATTGTAAAAGTAATTGTTAAAAAATACTATATTAAAATACATATTCATGCAATATATTTGTGAGTAAAAATATTAATAAAGATTATCAATTTACACATGAAATATGTAAATTTTGTGTAAAAAAGAAGATGAATGTATTTGTTATACGAAATCACCCGGAAAATCATATCCTTGTCTTAATATATAATTTGTCAAACGGCTGTTTTTGACTTCTTCATCCGTTAATTACAGCAATTTAGTTCGTTTTGAATTCAAATTTGAGTTCATTTGTCATATTTCAGTATTAGCACATTATTTTAGGAAACATTTCATGTATCTCGTTGATGTTTAAAGCAAGGCATTTTTAAACAAAACCATGCTGTTTTCCAACGTTTTTCAACGAAGCGCTGCTTGTCAACAGAACGGAAGGTCTAGCAGTGACGTCACAGCTCGCCCAGAAATAGTACCATGGGGGGAATAGCGAACGAGACAACCTGTTAATATTCTATTAACCTTGGCAGCATTCTTCCTAATATAGAACAAAGGAAGTCCAGAAATTTTCCAGGGGAAGTGACTGATAAAGTTGTAGATTTTTATGAAAGTGATGGAAACAATAGGATGTGCCCTGGTGCAAAAGACTGTGTTTCTATTAGGAATACAAATGGTCAAAAGGAAACAAAACAAAAAAGACTCAATTCACAAGACTATCCAATTCCTAAGATTTTGAAGAAATAAATATCACCAAAGTTTCAACAGATCTTTCTCTTGAATTTAAAGAAAGGGATTTCATTGCATGCATTTATGATTGTCATTGGTGACTTGCACAAGTTATTGAGATGCAGCAATCACAGCTGCAATGTCCATTTCTTCCATCCAGTGGGACCATCAACATCATTTTAAAAATCTAAAGCAGATAGTTTGGATGACGTATGACAATGTTCTTACTCCTTCCGACCTGCCAACTGCTACTGGAAAAACATGGAATATTGAACCCAGGTTGTGCAATGAGCTTATGGAATTTTTACAACATAAGATAAAAAGAAACAAGCTAAAAAAAAACTTGCAAAGTGATATATTTTTTTTTGCTTGTTCAATTGTTTACAGCATGTAGGCCAAGCAGCAAGTAACATGCATTTCTTGTAAATATAACGATAATTTTTTTGCATATACATATAATTGTTGTTTGATCAATTGTTTACAACATGTAAGTAAGTAACGTTTAAAGTATTTCTTGTAACTATAATAATAATTTTCTTGTATATATACATAAAAATTACGGTCAAAGCAAATGAAAATACACTAATTTTATTCACAACTTTGAACTCAAATATTTTTGTTACTATGCAAAACAAAGTGATCAAATTTTATTATGGTGTTGCTACCTAATAGAAGCCTCAGTAATATAAATTTCAGATTTTTAGTGTGAACCCCACTGGAGATACAGCTTTTGAAAAATCTGAATTATTTTAAAATGCCCACTTTCACGAGTGAAAAATTTTTGAAAGGATTCAAAACACTCCAGTTTTCTCCCCTCAGGTAAAATCTACTGTTACTATAGTACTTGGAAAATAAATTTGGTTTGAGTGTATTGTTCCCTTCCTAGTGAAAAACAGGCTCGGAAAATGAGAAAATACAAATTTCAATGGTAAATTTTGACTACCATTAAATTTTCAAAAATATATCAAATGATGAAACAAAGCTGAACCAAAATTATCAGCACTTTATTCTGAGTAAAAGGTTTTTTAAATCTTTTAATTTACTCAATTAGGAAGAAAGTTATACCATTTTGCACAAATGCTTGTAATCATAAAAATGTACATGTTTAAAGCTCTCTGCCACACGGTAAGAAATTTTTCTTTTCTAAAAATGGTTTTGAACTTTCTAAACATGTATACATACATGTGCAAAATATAAAATATTAAAAATGGTACAGCAACAAGCCTTTGTTGGAATAGCGTGGAATGACTCTCTACTTATAATACATAGTCATATAGGATATATAAAGAAAAAGTACTGCAATAGGTTCAATAAGCTGACTCTAATTTTTATAGATGTAGACATTTTGAACATTTCTCAGCAAGAATCATTTTTTTTTCAATTATGTAGATATAATTTAAAAAATGCTGATGAATGGTCAAAATACATACATAGACCTATGTGTTGTTCAATCTATATGGCAATAACTGATGAACCAATTAAACGATTCAAATCACATAAAATATGTTCTAAATAACTGATAACTATATGAAATAAGGATCAAGCTTCCACTTTAGATAATAGCATCCATCGATTGGTTTCATGCTTTTTATGCTCTTTAGCATAGAATAGTTGATAGCTTCAATAACAGCAAGAAAACTGGTTTATATACAACAAAAGAGCTAGTATCTTAATTTTGAGAGCCTCCCATTAAGATGGGTTCTGTATTAATTTGGCTATTGCAGTCTTATGCAGCCTGAGCTCAATCTTTATAAAATTTGAAGCGTGAATGTGGTCAGTTTCCTTAGATATTTTCAAAGTTAAAGCACATAACAAGTTTTCTTGCTGCCATTGCAAATACTATTCCATGATACAGAATTCATAAAAAGTGTTAAACCTGTGCATAGATTATGTTACCTGCAGTCACAGTGCAATCCTAATTTATGGAACTCCCTCTTTAGGTAGATTCTACAAGTATGATATACATATATGAAATAAATATAAGTTTCATATATAATTTTATACAAGCAAATGAAATGCTTTTCTCTTTCACTCTAGTCTTCTTAAAGTAATATAGATTTTAGATGGTAAGTAACATATTGGGGTCATTGACAAAACTTAAAACAACTCAAATTCACTATATATCTAAAAAAATTCTTATGGCTTTATATCATATATTATTTGTAAATGCTTTTCTACTGTGTATCCAAAATTGCAACTAATCTGCAACACAAATCACATACCAAATTATAGGGTACCCGCTGCAATGTGCACAATATTAAAAATTAAAATAAAAATACATGTTTTTAATTATTTGTGACTTTCTAAAACATTTTGCTTTTTAATAGCAACTGACTGCAGTGCCCACAGCTAGCAGTCAAGTTTTTAATAGTGAATTTTTTTAACAGCCGTACCAACAAAGATGCTAATAGAATCCTACCCTCTTGTCTATAAAATGCATTTATTATCCTTTCTCCATCTAAAGTAGGATGATACATTTCCCTAAAAATCTGAGCAAATAATTTCAACCTCCCAATCATTAAAGCAAATAAAAATATATTACCAATAATTATAAGCTACATCATGTGCATTCACAAAAAATATTCAAATTAAGTGTTTTTAGTCAAAAATGTGATCGTGGAAATTGTATCTCTTTGCCTGTTATTAATTGCCATATAAAGCCATATGAAGACAGTTAAATATGATTTTAAACAAGAGTGAAATGATGCATTTTGATTCTGCTAAAATATCATGACTGGACTAAAAAAATCTTTCCCCTATGTTCGAATTTCAAAATAAAATATAAAGGACATTTTCACAGAAGCATACTTTGCAAAAATATTTAACAAAAATTGGGAAATCATATTATATGGATTCTATTCAGGTTGAATTTAAAAAATAATTCTTTGTACTTTATAATGTTGTTAAGATTGAAATTATGTGACAATTTTTCCAATTGTTATAAACAAATTAGTGTGAAAATTGCTTAAAATTCCACTTAAACATTAAATAATTAAAAATCTATTGCTTTTTTAATTTTCATTTAAATATTCCTTATAAATTTTAGGACAAATTTTCAATTTAAACACACAGAATGCACTTCTTAATTCCCTGGACAGTAGAACATTTTGATGGGTCATTTTTTTAATTGTTTACAAATAATTGAAATTATATATATATATTTTTATTTACATTTTCATTTTTATAACTTTCATGCTGAGATCCATACCTCGCATTTGAGACAAATTCGTATCTTCAACACTCAGAATTTGTGTTTTAAATAAAGATTACAAAAGCACAGGGTTAATGACGCTTTCAGTTTTGAGACAGATTTTTTCCAATAATTAAACAAGTTTTGAATGTTTCAGATTTCCCATGCCAGGTTCACTATACATGGAAAATTAAATCACGTTGATTGATAGGAAGAATTCAATTTTTGGAAATATTGTTCTTTTAATGTTCTTTTTTAAATATTGTGTATTATTTGAATATTGTGTTGTATTTTTTTTACACACATATATTGTGTAGTATTTTTTTAGGAATTTATGCAAAGTTTTAAAGATGGATTGTGATGTGTTTTAAACAAATTCATGGATAAGTTATGGCAAAGATTCTGACAGCATACATAAAATAAGAAGCTAAAGAAGCTACCAAATGACCTTAGAATGGTTTTAAAAGTTTTTAGTAATTCATCAGAAGTATTAATGGAACACTCGCTATAAACTAAGACGTCAAACAGTGAACAGGTATAGTGACAAATATATAAATTTGTCATATATTGGAAACCTCAAAATCCACCAATATGAAGCATTCTTAAGCTTGTAATTATGCTATTAGGGCATCAACAAAAATCAGTTGATTGATTTTGCTATTGTTAGAGCAATAACACAGCTACAAACATATTTGCTTCAACAGTAATCAGCATTCATACCTATTGTATCTCCCTGTTCATGAACCATAGCTGCTAGATCTCTAAATACCTGGTTCACATCCAGCATATCAGTTTCTATTTGTCGTATCCTTTGTTCCCTCTCCAGAAGCAAACCCTGGAACAAATAAAATAGTAATTGTACAGGAATATATCAACACCTAAATACTTTAAAGAAAAACTGTTGGTCCCCAAACTTATTGAGATAAAGGTCACAACAATATATATATATATATATATATATATATATATATATATATATATATATATATATATATATATATATATATATATATAATCTATCTTGTATTTCAGAAACAAGCATTTTTGTATTCATTTCGTTTAAAATATTAGGACTTGATAACGAATTTTTTCGAAATGAACTATTCTTAAGCCTAGAGCTCTTCCACGTGCAAGCTTTAATGCTTGATTATTTTGGTATTCCTTTATTCGATTCCTCTCCATTGACAATTGTTGATTATCTTTGACTTTCTGAACTGTAATATGTATTATAATTTCCTCTTTATTGTTGAATTTCATTTTATTTCATTGTATTCTGTAGTAAAAAAATTTTTTAAGATAGTGTATTATGAGTTATTTCTTCCATTCTACCATTGGATTTACTATATATATATATATATATATATATATATATATATATATATATATATATATAAAATATATATATATATATATATATATATATATATATATATATAAAATATATATATATATATATATATATATATATATATATATATATATATAAAATATATATATATATATATATATATATATATATATATATATATATAAAATATATATATATATATATATACAGTGATTGCTGGTTATAAGATTCAGTGGTTATAAGAAACAGCCGTTTATAAGACTCAAAATGACAGAAACAAATACAAACTTTGTTTTAACATTAAAATTGCATCGCTTATAAGAAACACGATTCCGCTTATAAGAAACAGTTTTCTACAGAAAATTTCTTGATTTCCTTGCGACGCTGGTGTAAAAAAAAAATAGATTTGTTTAAGGTTAACTGAAGGACGAGTTGTTATCTCTTGTCTTTGGGCGTACGGGGAGGGGGGTGGGAGTTTGCTATGTTACAAAGGATGACAGAGAATTTCTCCGTAGAAAGGCTTGGGGGGAACAACCCCAAACAAGTAAGAAACGAGCTTTAATCTTTTGGCAGTTAAGGAAACATACTGATAAGGAAAGGCATCTTTGCTTATGCACTCAAATAAGATTCGTACAACTTTAGTTAGTCATTTTATGTTTTGTTAGTGGAGCATGTCGCAAACCCTTACTTTGCTTGAAAAGCAAAGTTTACTTAAAAAGTATGATTCTCTACCTCCGTGTAGTCAATAAGCAAGAAAATAACCTTGCTTGATGCTATCCATATGGTCGCAGGCGCATGGAAAAAAGTTTCTGACATATGCATTTTTAATTGCTTCCGTAAAGCAGGATTTTTGAAAAATAATGTTGACATACCAGCAGAAGATGAAGAAGAATTAGAAGCATCTTTCGAAGAATGGATTCACATCGACGAAAATTTACAAACATCTGAAGAAAATAATGATGATGACATAGTGCGGAAATTCAGAATGTTTGCAATGAAGAAGAAAATGAAGACGACGTTCCACAAGAAGAAAATTTTCCTACAGCCAAAGAGTCGCGAGAAGCCCTAACTATAATTAGAAAAACTCTTGAACACAGAGGAGCATCAGAAAAAGTTTATGGAATATTTTATGATTTAGAAATGGATGTACGTAAACTAATCACAGACTCGTTAGCACAAACAACACTGGATAAGTTTTTTGCTATTCCTCAGTAATAGATTACGGTATGTTTGAAAATGTACTATGCTCTTATACATAAATGAACGACCTATGAGTTTTACTTTTTATTCTTATTTAGCTGCATACTATATGGATATAGATAATATTTTAAGTTGCAAGGCTTAATTTGTAAAATAAGAAATATTTTTGAATGCAAAACTTAATTTACAAATGTATTATGTACGTACTAATATTTTACTTATATACATTTATCTTTTAAATTCTGTAAAACTGTGTTCAATAGTTAGTATTTACAATGGAAGAACGATATTTAAAAAATTTCCGGATTTAAGAAACAACTACTTATAAGAAACAAAACGAGCGAAACGAACATGTTTCTTATAAGCGGCGGTCACTGTATATATATAAAATATATATATTTTTTATATATATATATATATATATATATATATATATATATATATATATAATATATATATATATATATATAATATATATATATATATATATATATATATATATATATATATATATATATATATATATATATATATATATATATTATCTTGAAGCTTTAACTGTTGAATAACTCATTTTATTGCTTTTGCGCAGTGCTGTTTTTATTACTCTCTTTGGCAACAGCAAATCACATCTTTTCTTTTTGGCATATGGCAACATTGCTCTAGTCATATTTTGCTCGTTATGGTTGCGATGATGAGATGTGTTTTGAGGTAATTATGTTTCCTTTATTGTTCCATTCTATATGCTTGTCGTCCATATAACACAAGTTTATAGATAAAATCTATCTTGTGTTTCAGAAACAAGCATTTTTGTGTTCATTTCGAAAGGATATATGGACCCGTAGAGAATTTTTTCGAAATGAACGTATCGTAAGCCTAAATCTCTTCCATGTGCAAGATTTTTTGCTTGATTTTTTTGTTTTCTTATTTGCATTCCTCATTTTTGAAAATTGTTGATTGTCTTTGTCTTTATGACCTGCATTACGCTTTATTATTTCCTCTATATGTCTTAATTTCTTATATTTCTTTGTATTTTGTAGAAAATTTTGGAATAGTGTATTATGAGTTACTACATACATTCTAACTTTGGATTTACTAATTTATATTTATATATATAATATAATATAAAATATATATATATAGAAATTGAAAAATCGGAAATAAAAATGTTTTAGTAACTTTTGCGCAAGGCAGCATGAGGGTACCAAACACTATATATATAGAAAAATTGAAATATACAAAGTGAAAAAGACATGTAAAAAGGAAGGAAGGCTCGGCAAAAAGCTTACATTATGGCGGTAAGGGGTTGTGACCTTACTCCCCAGTTCAACGAGCTCGTCAAAAACGCCGCGGCATTTTCACTCCTGGTCGCCAGCCCTGGCCCAAGCCAACCTCCGGAGTGACTTTGAAATCCTCACGAGACCTGGATAGAGAAGTGCACGAGAATCATATCACCTCAAATAAAGCCAACTGAATTGCCGACTCAAATGAAATGTAGTGCCAGCTGCGGTCCTGTGATCACAGTGCGGTCCTGTCATATGGAGGGTTCGATGATTTTGTCTCTAATTGAACTCAAAAAAGACTTAAGTCTTACACCATATGCAAAATTGGTTCTGTATAAATTATCAATATTTTTACGCATTAAGGAAATTGGATATTTATTAAAAAATGCTTGTTTTAAAAATTCTTGATCAAAATTGATACGTAAATGTTCCTCTTTGATAGTTCTTTTTATTCTGATTAAACCTCCCAAGAATACATTACGAAACACATTCAAATGTATGTTGGAGTTCCAATGTATAATTCCAATAATGGGTAGTTTAAATTGTTTTCTTTTATCATAGATGGTGAATATGAGAGGGATTTGACAATAGTTGATATTCAAATCCAAAAAGTCGACCTCGTTGTTATTTCTAAGAGGGTTTTCCTTCAAGATAAGGTTTGGTGGATAAAAATCAAAGTTCATTGTGTAGTTTTTATTCTCATATCCAATGATTACGTCATCCACATAACGTAGGTATATGATTTCGTTGTTTATATGTGATCTTCTTTCATAAAAACTGAGATATATATCAGCCAATATGGAAGAACATCCCCCCCCCCATGGGGATGCCCTTAATTTGTTGATAAATAGATAATCCGTTGTAAAGGTAATTTTCTTTAATAACTATTTTGATTATAGACTTGAATTTATTGAATTCCAGACTCCTTTTTAAGTCATATTCTTCAAACAAGCTGTAAAGTATATTTGTCATGTCATCAAGATCTATAGTATTAAAAAGTTCCTGGAAATCATAAGTTCTCAAGTGCAAAGGATGTTTATGATCTTTCAATATATTGATCACTTGTAGACTGTTTTTTATAATATAGCTTCCCTGGTTATTAAGTTTCAGCAAAATAGGTTGTAAAAGCTTCATTAACATATTATTGGCTTTCGTAAGATAGGTATTGCATCCAACAGTAACTGGTCTGAAAGTAATAGGACTTTTATGTAGTTTCGGAATATTAATCAGATACGGATACTTGATAATTCCTGTATATTTGATACCAGTTAATAAATACAAAGCTTTGATTTTATTGGAGATTTCCTTAAGGGAGAGGTTGATTTTACTGTAAAGAACTTCATTTTCATATTTTTCTTTCAATATGTTAATGTAAAATAGCTTACATGTAAATGCGTAGTTACTTGATGCCTTGTCAATATATGTAATTATAAATTGATTTTGAATGTTCTTCAGAAGATGGATCATATACCTACGTTATGTGGATGACGTAATCATTGGATATGAGAATAAAAACTACACAATAAACTTTGATTTTTATCCACCAAACCTTATCTTGAAGGAAAACCCTCTTAGAAATAACAACGAGGTCGACTTTTTGGATTTGAATATCAACTATTGTCAAATCCCTCTCATATTCACCATCTATGATAAAAGAAAACAATTTAAACTACCCATTATTGGAATTATACATTGGAACTCCAACATACATTTGAATGTGTTTCGTAATGTATTCTTGGGAGGTTTAATCAGAATAAAAAGAACTATCAAAGAGGAACATTTACGTATCAATTTTGATCAAGAATTTTTAAAACAAGCATTTTTTAATAAATATCCAATTTCCTTTATGCGTAAAAATATTGATAATTTATACAGAACCAATTTTGCATATGGTGTAAGACTTAAGTCTTTTTTGAGTTCAATTAGAGACAAAATCATCGAACCCTCCATATGACAGGACCGCACTGTGATCACAGGACCGCAGCTGGCACTACATTTCATTTGAGTCGGCAATTCAGTTGGCTTTATTTGAGGTGATATGACTCTCGTGCACTTCTCTATCCAGGTCTCGTGATGATTTCAAAGTCACTCTGGAGGTTGGCTTGGGCCAGGGCTGGCGACCAGGAGTGAAAATGCCGCGGCGTTTTTGACGAGCTCGTTGAACTGGGGAGTAAGGTCACAACCCCTTACCGCCATAATGTAAGCTTTTTGCCGAGCCTTCCTTCCTTTTTACATGTTTTTTTCACTTTGTATATTTCAATTTTAATATAATATATACATATATAATATAATATATATATATATATATAATATATATATAATATATATAAAAAAAAAGGTTTGAAGATCCAATGAATGAAACGTGAGAAGCTACAACTCGAAAAACCTAACTATCTAACAGGCTTACAAAATAAAAGTATATATCAACTAATTTTCAAGCAAATGAAAAAAAATAAATTCCGAATCAACAAGTCAAAGAAAAGTATCAAAAAACAAAGGTATGGAATCGATAAAAGAAAAACAGATGAAATCCAAGCACAAGCGCTATACACATGGACAAGGCTATATGCCTAAATCAGAATATGTTCACTTCTACAAAACTCGTAATCATGTCCAAGTGTCTTGTAGAAGCAAACACAAAAATGTATGTTTCTGAAGAAATAGATAGATTATATATATAAACTATTTCTACTTGGACTACATACATAAGAGGAAATAATAAATGGAAAATTGGATATCGGGAATCCGATTGAAAAAATTCACTAACCTAAAGATCACGGGAACACAGAAAGAAGTGACTAGTGTTGCCATTCACTAAGGAATAAGATATCAGATATGAACTTCTGTTGCCATTTGTAAAAAATAAATAACAGTAATGCGAAAAGACATGTACAAGAGATAACATACAATCAAGAGGGGCAATAATAGAAAGGCTAAAGAGTAAGTGGATGTAAAAATAAAATATAAAAAGAGAAGAGTGATGTCAGGCTAATATATAAAACACCATAAAAGAATTCATGAAAATCCAGCTAATCTAAATTTTTTAACTATACCATTTACAAAATAAGAGGGATATTTATATAAATTGCTGGAAATTTTTAGATTATCAATATGTAAAGCATGAAATTTTTTATCAGATAATCTATATATTCTAAAAAGCTGATTAAGAATAATATTTCTAAACAATAGAAAATAGTTGCAGGAATTAAATGGTAAAATTTTATTAATGTTAAAATTAAAAGAGTCTTTTTTATCATATAAATTAGTAACAATTCTATTAGAAGGTTCAATAAAAAGATTTAAATCTAAAAAATTAATATTTTTACTAATAGTAACTTCATTAGGAATTAATTCCAAATTATCAGGATAAAAATCTATATTAATGACACAATTTTCAGTATATACTATGCAAATCAGATCATCAACATATCTGTATAATGTATAATCTATAGAAGTAAAAGACTGTTCATAATGATAAAGATATAAATTAGCTAACATACTGCTACTGCAGCCACCTTGTGGAACTCCTGATTAATTTATTTCCTTGATATAATTTATTTCCTTGAAATATTAATATATTTCCTTGAAATATTAATATATTTCCTTGAAATATTAATATATAATTTATTTATTTCCGTATATTTATATTTATATTATTTATATCCGTATAATTTATTTCCTTGAAAAACATAATTATTGAAAATTACAAAGTGAAGAAGTTTAGAAAATTACAAAACTGGTATGAGTTGAATGATTAGTAATATAAGCATTGTATAGAATTAAAATTACATTATACAGGTCTGAGATCTTGATATTATTGAAAAGGTCTTTAAAATCAAAAGTTTGAAATCCTATTATTTTTTGAAGGGATTTTAATCTATTCTTTAATTCTTTACTATAATTTAGAATAAGGTAATTATTGCTAGACTGATGTCAACTATCATTTATTTGATTTAAAGAATTTAGAAGTAATTTACTCGCAGTAGTAGAGTAAGTATTATGCCCACTAGTTACTGTTATAAATTTAATGGGATTTTTATGAAATTTTGGAATAAGCACAATATATGGAAATTTAAGAAATTTATATTTAATATTTAAATCACTATACATATTGATAATTTTCAGTTTAATACTATTAATGGAATGTAAATCAAGTTTAAAAATACTATTATTTTTTAAATAATCTAACAGAAATTGTATATAAATTTTTTTACAGATAATAGCATAATTATTAGAGGCTTAAAAGTAAAAAGTGAAAAGAAGAATATAACCAATGAAGATCAAAAAAATTAAATATAAAAAGAAAGAAGTATATTGGATTGGATGGAAGTCAATAAAGTATTATATTATCAGGATGTGCATGTATATATTGGCCATCCAATGTTCTTTTCAATTAATCATTTTGTACATCTGTACAAAAAGGTAATTATGTACACCAAAGAACATAAAATATCAAAATAAGAAGATTTTCTAAAATACAAGAAGCTAATATGAGAAATTACAATAAAAGATAGTCTAATTATTGAAATTGTAGCTTATAAAGTTACAACATGGAGGAACAACTCAAACTGTTGCTAAAATTTATTACTGCCACCAAGGAAAAATATTGCCATGAAACACCAAAACCTGAATCTCCTTGATGTAAGATTAATTTCAAAATGCAAGCACATAAAAACCCTTTGGATCAATTGAGATTATAACAAATTTCAGGAAAAGTATTTAAATTCTAATAATTGGTTCTAATCATCAAATTCTCTATCATGGTGAAAACTGCAGCAATGAAATTATATTAAATTTCACGACATAAACACAAAACTTAATATTCTTTAGGTGGAAATGAATTAAGAACACCTCCCATACAATAGGGATTTAAATTCTAACTTAAACAATTTATTAATGTCTATCTACATACAGGAATCATAAATATCTTAACAAAGCAATCATGATGACATATGTAGATAAAAAAAACGATACATTTTAAAATGACACCAAATTGCCAGTATCGCAAAAAACTGAAGTATTTTGAGAATGGTTTATCCGAACTTTATGGAAATTGTTTCATTTGCTTTTAGTATTTTTTTAATTAACCTTCAAATGGGTTGAAAATTTGCCTACTAGGTACTAGAAAAGATATGTGGACAACAGTCGCAATATTTTGAAACAAATCCATACCTACTTTTATGTTATTTTTTATATTATTTGAAAAAGTTACTAAACTATAACTTAAATTATGGCTCTGTAGTCTAGTAGCCACTACCAACCAAACACCATCCTTTTTACTAGTCAACAGTCCATTACAAGTCACAAGCCACTTTAGTGCAATATGTACCTTATACTCTTATCATACCTTTTAAAGTCCTAAACTCAACAATATCAATTTAAAAGATAACATATGCAGAAATTAATAAAAAAAAAAAAATTATACGGTGTTTGTGATTACTAGGATTAGTAAGACAATCCAGTCGATTGATTAAATGACAGACATTTTGTTTAGATAGAAAACCAATTGTTACCAAGCAAAGTTTATCAGCTTTCTAACTAAGTGAATTTAAAAGATTTTGTTCCAATTTTTTTTTTTTTTTAATTTGGCATTATATTATTATTATGAGTATTGTGCTAAAAAATAGCAAAATTCTGATGAAATCTCATTGAGATAGCATTGAATGTTTTTAACTTTAAATTCTCTAAAGAAATTTTTATTCTTATTATTTTTTATTCTGAACAAAACAGTGCTATGATTACATAGGACTGTTTAGTTTTCTTGATATGAGGTGTTCTGAAAAAAAATATAAAATATATTACAATAAATAAAACTACTGCTTGTGAGAATAAAACTAACACTTCCTTACAGAAAGAAAGCATATGAAAATTAAGCAACAACAATATTTTTGAATGCAATTTATAACCCTCTTCCTCAGGCCAAAAAATAAATTGGCCTAAAGAAGAGGGCTATAAAAAGCTCCCCGAAACAATTGTGTTCACTTAATTTATATAGGCCTGTGTCTTTAAAAAAATGTTGAAAAGTTTATCAAATATATTAGCTTGATAATTTTGAATCTCTACTTATAATTACGCAAGAGCTTAGTTTTAAAGACTGTACTTTCTTGCTTGAATTAACAAAGGTTGAATGTGTCCCACACACTTATTTAGGGTACGTCTGCACAGCATTTATTTATATTTTGCTGTAAGCGGACATATCATAAAAGTGTTGTTTGGTTATGAGAACTGGCTACCTTTTAATCAGAGGTTTGCATCTTAAATCCTGGACAATGCCAAGTATACTATCTAATAATGTAAAAACTTGTAATCTACATGCCTACCATATGGATAACAAGAAAGATCAATCATGCTTAAAGCATTGATTATGAAACACTTTCCAACTTCAATGCAATTTTATTTAAACATCTCTAATATGCAATACATTCCTTGGTAATATTTTAAAACTTATCACAATACTACATTAATTTATTATATTTGAAAACTAAACCTTCATCAAAAAAAATGAACTTCATTCAAATGACAGAATTGAAATATAAATTGCCTGGTTTAAACATCTCTAAAATGCGATACATTCCTCGGTAATAATACTACAATAATATATTATATTTGAAAACTTCATCGAAAACAACTGAAATTCATTCAAATGACATCATAGAAAAAATAACACGCCTGGCTCTCTCTATAAAAGCAGCATTTCATTCATAAACAATTTCCCATTCATTTAATTCATCACAATACTATAATAATTTATTTTATTTAAAAATTAAGACCATGGAGCTACAAGTAATTAAACTCTATGCTTAAAACTTCATCGAAAAAAATTGTCCTTCTCTTTGTAAAATCAATGAATATTTCATTCATATGAGCTATGCAGACTCCATGAGCTGAATAATTTTGTGTTAAAGAAATACAGCAATTCTAATACAATTACCCTACATATTTTGCTGTTTACATTTTACATAAGTGAAAAATAGGCTTCGTTGTAAAAATAATCAAATTTGGATGATCATTTAAACTCAAATATATTGTAATTGCGTTGCTTCAGTATGTAGATGCACAGAATTTAAGCAAAAATAAAGTGGTTTTAGGACGGATACAACACTCAATATGAACTAAAAAGAACTTTAAAAATCACGATTTTGAGACAAGATGGATGCCATATATCATTTTAAAGTGGGTCACGTGATCTTTTCATATCATGGTCACGTGATCGCTTCATATAAGAGGTGTAATTATTATTTTAATTTTTATTTAAAAAACTACTGAATATATTTTGCTGAATTTTTTTTTATATATTTAAAGAACAATTTGAATATTACCTAACATTTTCGAAGCAATTTGTGAATTTTAAATCCGCTTAAAAAATGTTTGAAAAATTAGGTCCCATAGGGTTCAATGTATTTCATTTTTTCAACCCGGGTTCAATCCAAAACTAATAGGGTGATATTATTCATTTATATTCCCATAGGTCCTACATACCGTCTGAACAACATACTAAAATTTCATTTTGATTAAGTCATTTTTACGGTAGTTATCGTGCTAACAGACAGACAGATAGACAGAATGAACAAAGTCATAAACACTTTTCAACTTTGTTGTAAAGTGTTAAAAATGCAATAAAGCAGTGATTCTCAAAACTTTTGTTTTGCTATATGGGATATTACAGCACACCCATACAAGAGATGGCAGCACTATGCTAAAAGTGTTAATGCTACCAACATCGAAGCAAGACTATATTTCTCTCTAAATTGTAAAAATTATATAATAAATTGTAAAAATTATGTAATTATTAACTCAATTTTAATCACCCCAATTGCTGAATATTATATACCTTACAATATACTGGTTGCTCTTGTATGTATACATAACATTGTTAAACATATTTAATATCTATATTTAATTTTTCCATTTTAATAAAACATATTTTTGTTATTTTCTTGCAGCAAAACCATGCAATTTTGCAACACACTCATTGAGAATCGCTGATAATTGTGTGTAAAAAAAAATATAGCAAGTATACAAAAATAGTAGTTTAATGCAACTCCATTTTATTTTTAAAAAACATTTTGAGCATTTTCATAGAACAAAGAATTATTTTACTTCAATTACAACAAACACAATATAACATATAAACCCTTTTTGTAATATCTACATTTACTTCCTAACAAAAAGTATGGACATTAATACCTGAATGAATTTGTACATCTAGAATAAAATTCACAAATGACACTGCTGCAAAAAGTAATATTATACTAAGAATATGAAAATAAAAATCAAAGAAACTAAATTGTGTAAAATAGTATGGAAACACATCAATTAATTAATACTTTAAAATCAAAGACAACCAAAAAATAGGTTTAAAAGTCTTTTATTAAGATCTCCTTTTTTTTACGACGTATAAAATCACATGGTCATGGCACTTTTGGGCACTATTATGCCCTCACTTCGCCACTGATGAAGGGGATAATAGTACCCAAAAGCCCTACGACAGTGTCATTTTATACGTCGGACAAAGAAGGAGATTTTAATAAAAGACTTTTAAACCTATATTTTGGCTGTTTTACAAGAAATTAACACTTTTACGGTTAAAAAATTGCAAATGAACTAAGTTAACTAACTTGTTCAAATTCAAGCTCCTCATGTATTTGATGCTGCTGCTGCAGTTTTTCCGCATCCATTAGAGACTGTTTTTCATCCTCCTCATCATCATTCCATATATTTTTACTTGCTGACTGAGTTTGCAGCATAGCATGTTTCATTTTGGGACCTAATTGCTGGTGACAATTGAAACATTATTTGACATATCAATCTAATTCTTTAAAACTTATATTTCAGTTTTAATAATTTTAAATACAAGTTACTCCTAATTTACTATTCATTATAAACTAGCACATATACACAGCATTGCTCATAACCTAAAACAGGGTAGGCAGAATTTTAAAGTATCTTACAAGCCATTTGCCAAATGCAAGTTACAAATTGTGAACTTAGTATAATGCACAATCTTTATTTGTACTAATTACCTACAGGGAAACAACTGAAAACTGAATATTCTAATGTAAAATAACCTCTGATATAGCTAAATATCTGATTGTCAATTTTCAGGTCCCAAAGAAATGCCTTTTAACATTATAGTTTCTTAATTCTTTTGCTTAAAATAAGTTCTTACAAATGCCTTTTAAGATTTCTGATGGTGAACAGAGCTTTTTAACATGATTAATGGAACTTCAATGTACATTCATTACATTCCCATGCCATAAATGACTGTGACAGGAATGACATATGGGTATGTTTTTGCTCCACATATAAATTGGAACTAACATTTGGTAACATAGTATGCATCTATGTCTACTGTATCTACGCATGCACTAATATCTACCTTCTTTATTATTATTTTTTAAAGCTCAGGGAACACAAAATTAACAATTACCAGATATTCAGCTATATACCTCTTGGATCCAAATATTAACTATAAGAAATATTATTTTAAGATGTTTTTAACTTTATTTTTCTTGTGAATTATATCAACATATACAGAATACGTTGAAATATCTATAATATTTATTGCATCAATGCAATTTTGAAATATAAAAACTTTTTAGTGATTTAAAAAGTAAATAAAATATTAAATAAACTAATTACTAAAATATATAAAAAATATCATTAAAAGATTTTAAAAAAATCCATTTTGGACAGTTTAATTTCGATGGAATGATTTTTATTTTTGATTAAGGTAGTTGAAAAATTAAAATGTACATTGTACTATTACATGTTGTTTGACACCCATCACGTAGAATAAATTATTAAACCAGATTTAAAAGCAATTAAGGGACAAATGGAAAACATAAAGGCATATTTTAGTATTTCTGGGTATACACTTTTCAAAACAGCACAAAGGATAGATAGATCAGGGAGTAACAATACTTCATCAATCATAGAATAGGAGAAATCTTTTACAGACAGCAATACTGCCTAAATAGTACACTTTTAAGGAGGGTTTTTAATTTTATATACAGATGTATCTTCAAAATTCACCGAAATTATTCAAGAAAGTTTATAATTAAATAAAATATTAAGCATTTTAGTAGACTTCTTTAAGGCAAAAAAACAGAATTAACATGAAAGCAAATAAAACAATCCAATAATGAAAGAAAAAGAAAAACATCAATGAATAAATTTGATTTAATTGGCTTAATAAAAAAAATTAAATTCAAATTTGATCTACTTGACATCTGCAGGCTTAATAAAATGTAAATGGTCTAGTCATAGGCAGCCTGAAACATTGACATGAGCTACATGAGCTACTGATTGCTGACTCATGGCTTAAAACATGAGCAATTTAAATCATATTGTTTTTATAAAACCATTCAAAGTATTCAATACAATCCTCATATAAAAAGATAAAAATCTAAGAGAATCTCTGTTCTCATTATACAAAATTATATTCATAAATAAATACATCTACAGAATAAAATATCCAGGATTCATACTCAAACTTGAAATTCTGAGTTTTATGGGTTTTCCAAAAGCATTTTCTAAATAGTGGATATCTAATATGGTAGCAGACCCAACCATTATGACGAATATTAAAGAAGACAAAAGAGCTATGACTTTAGTTGATGATAGCTTTATGACTTCATAAGCACGTGGTTTCAAGAAACTTTCAGGAGGAAATGGAAGTACTCTGGTGCTAAAAGAAGTTTCATATGTGCAAAACTGAACAGTAATCTTATTTCAGTTGGTAAACTTATACAAGATAGATAACAAGAAAGTAATTTTTGATAGCGATAGTGGACATATTCTTGATGAAATAAGAAATGATTCTTGATAAAATTGATGGCTTCTATGTGATAAGTCCATATTAATTAGAAAATAAAATATAACTGTGGGAGGAACATCCATAAAAGGTTGGCATAAAAGGCAAGGTAAAAAGTATATGAAGCTCATGAAAAAGAAATCAAAAGAGCATGTGTTCAAAAGTAATTCCGGGTAGGGGGGAATAGAAGAATGTAAGAAATGATAATACGAGGCGCGTCCACAAAGTAAGTTTCCCACTCGTCCCACAGCTAGCAAACCTTATATTGCGCGAAACGACTGTGCATACGTGATAGAGCAATGACGTAGCATGGCGCATGCACTAACGGTACTTCCCGCATTCTCACAGTAGCATCGCTGCAGCTGTTGAAGATGAAGGCTCTTATTCCAGCTTCCGCCGACTGTGAAGTGCGGTCGGTGATAAAATTTTTGAATGCACAGAGCATAGCGCCGATCGAAATTCATCGTCAGCTGTGCCGGGTCTATGGGCCTAACGTCATGAGCCAGCAGATGGTGCGTCGCTGGTGCAGAGAATTTTCGGCAGGTCGACAAAGTGTGCATGATGAGAAGCGCAGTGGGAGGCCATCCATCATTACGGACGACCTTGTGGAGCTTGTGCAGGAACACATTATGCCCACATTACCCCAGAAACAAAGCAGCAGTCAATGCATTGGCGTCACAGTGGATCTCCCTGTAGGACGAAATTCAAGCAGACGTTGTCGGCGCGGAAAGTGATGTGCATGGTGTTCTGGGACAGACGGGCCTTCACGTCGAATTCCTGACCAGAGGTGAAACGGTGATTGCTGAGCGTTACTGCGAAACACTGCAGAAATTGTGACGGGCCATTCAGAACAAGCGGTGCGGGATTTTTAGTGCCGGTAGCCCGGACCTCGCTCCCAGTGATTTCCATCTTTTCCTACACCTCAAGATATTCCTGTCCGGTCAGCGTCAGCGTTTTGAGAATGACAGAGAGGCAGAGATGGTTATCACACAGTGGTTCAAATCCCAGGCGGCAGACTTCTATGACACAGGTATTCAAAAGTTGGTCCCACGGTATGACAAATATCTCAATTCCGATGGTGAATATGTTGAAAAATAGCTGAACACTTGCTGTATCTGTTGCAATAAATATTTCCATGAAATTGTGTTTCTTTTCTGTAAACGACCCCAGGGAAACTTACTTTGTGGACAAGCCTCGTACCTTAATCAAAAAGAGTTTAGGATGTAATTCATATGGATTTGATTGGTCCAATTCAAGAGGAATCAGTTGGAAAGTCAAAATATATCTTCACAATAAAGAATAATTTTTCCAGAAAAATATATACAAAATTTTTAAAAGAATAAATGAAAACTATGGTGATACTGCAAGATTTTATAGAGCTAGAGGAGAATAAATGAAAGAAGAGCTGAAAAAAATCAGGAGTGATAATGGTATAGAGTTTTTACACAGAGAAATGGCAAGTTATTGTAAAAGATAAGACATAGAACATCAAACAACTATTCACAAAATTGAATTGCAGAAAGGGCCATTAGAATTCTTATTGAAGAAACAAGAGCTCTATTAAAGCAAACTTACCTGTCAAATTTTGGGCCAAAGCAATAATTACATGGACATACTTAAAAAATAGAACTCCATGAAAAAATAATTTAGAGCAAACAACTGAAGAATTATTTAAAGGAAAGAAACCTAGCGTAGAAAACTTGAAAATGTTTGGATGTCAGAATGTCACTGGACACCAAAACTGAAGAGAGAAGGAACATTTGATAAAACATCCAAAGTTGGGAGATTTTTTTTAGGATGAAGTTGTGGGATAATAGTGAAGAGTGTATAGAATTTGTAACCCAGAGACATTAGAAGATACAGAATGAAGGGATTTAAGATGTTTGAGATAAAACGGGGAATGAACTTTTAGGTTAATAAGAAAAAGTAACCCGAACTATACATTAAATGAGATTGAAGATTTGATTTCTGAAGAAGAAACACCACAATTTCAAGTAATACCAAATGATGAAGAGGATATTGATGAGAATGAACATTTCCAGTCAACAAATATAGGCATTGATTTAGAACCACCACCAGAAGAGAATGAAGCAATAAATACTAGGGTATTAAGACAAAAGAAAAAAAATGTTTACTATTATGAAGAAAGTGGTGAAGAAGTAAACAATAATCCAGCATATTATCCTGGAGATGTTAATATGAAAGTTCAACAAAATTCCAACATTCAAAAAAGTTCTGAAGAAATAGTTTGGTATGAAACATTGGAGGCTTGCCTATTAAATTCTGGATTTAAAAATTTTAATTTATATATATATATATATATATATATATATATATATATATATATATATATATATATATATATATATATATATATATATATATAGTTATAAAAGTGGAAAATCAAGAATAATACTATGACTTTATGTGGATGATATAATCATCATAAATTTTGATCAAGAAATACTACATGAAGTAATGGAGAAATTAAATAGTGAATTCAAAATAAAGAAAAAGTTACCAATAAAAATAAACTTTAAGGAATGGAAATTGAGATGAAAAAAATATCAAGTGATTATAAAACAAGGGAAATTTATAGAAGTTTTAAGAAGATCAAATATGTAAGATTTTCATGCAATAAACACACCTATGGATGTGGATGTACAATTAGAAAATTTTAAAGGATCAAAGAAGTGGGACAAGATAAAACATTAAGAAAAAATTGGACATCTAATGTACTTAGCTGTAAAAACAAGAACCAAACATATCATTTCCAATTACAGCTTTATCGAGTTTTAACAAACACCCCGAGACATTCATATAACTGTCGTTAAAAGTATTTTACATTATTTGAAAGAGACTAAAGATCAGTGTTTATGGTACACTAAAGGTGAAACGAAATTGCAAGTGTACATAAATGCAACTTGGAGATGTTGCTATAGTGAATGCTTATAAGGCAGTAATATATGCCTTGAGTTGGAGATGTCTTTAGCTTAACACAAAGAGGTTAGTCTACTACACTTTGCCTCAAGATCAAACCCTGTCATTGCCAAGTTAGTGATTTTCCAATCACATTACATTGATGACCTTGAACGAGCATGAAGCATCCTTTGCTCTATTATTTCCCCATTATTCAGTTTCCTAATAATTAAATATATTTATTGTAAAATATGTACTTTATGTACTAACCATGAGATGGTGCCAGGAGGCAGTTAAACAAGGTATTCAAAACCACAGCTACGCTTCTTTAATTGACCACATGATTGACAACACAATTCCTGCAGCACGACTCCTCAGAGCCTCAGGAAAATTCCTTTCCTTCAACTTATAGCTTGCATGCCTATCTGTAACCCAGCAAAAACTTTTTTCACTTTGAACAAATCTCACTGGGAGAGAGAGTACTGTAGCAAATGCTAATAAGGCAGTATTAAATACCTTGAGCTGGAGACATATTTAGCTCAACACTATGATGCTAGCCTAATGCACTTTGGCCCTGGGATGAAATCTGCCAAGTTGGTGATTTCACCTTCTCACTACGTTGTAAAACAAGAAAGATCAATCATGCATAAAGCATTGATTATGAAACACTTTTCAACTGAAATGCAAAGTGCAATACATTCAATTGTGATATTTTTTTAATTATCACAGAACTACGATAATTTATTTTACTTGAAAACTTAAAACTTCATAAAAAAAAAATTAACTTTATTCAAATGACATCATTGAAATATAACTTATCTGGTTCTCTATGTAAAAGCTGTGAATATTTCATTCATACACTTTTATTCTAGACTCTAAGAGTTAAATAATTTTGCATGAAAACATTCAGCAATTCTAATGCAACTCATCTTTACAATCACTTGTTTACATTCTAACTTACAACACCTGCAGATAAATTAAAAAGAACTTTAAAAATCATGGTTTTCACGCTGGGAAAAAAAGATGGATGCCCTATTTTATTTTTAAGTGGGCCACGTGATCTCTTCATATTATATGGGTTGTTGTTGAGACCCAGACCGTCCGACCTACCAGAAAGGTGTAAGGTAACTGTATGGACGGCCGGGAAGTGCCACCCAATTTAGACCGGAACCCAGTGGGGGAGGCATCCACAGGGACCGTACCCTCCTTCCCCTACCACCAACCTCTCAGAAGGACTTACGGACCCACATGTTTAACGTGATCGTACTCCGCATGAACACGGCGGCATTTGTGGTAGCGTGCAAATCTAGCGCGCAAACCACGGGGATACCGCACCCGAGATGGCCAACAGCACGCAGTGTTCCGAGGTGGTCACCCACCAAGTACTAACCGCGCCCGATGCTGCTTGACTTCGGTGATCTAACGAGAACCGGTGTTTTCAGCACGGTACGGCCGTTGGCCCCATATTATATGTGTGTAATTATTATTTTAATTTTTATTTAATAAACAACTGAACCTATTTTGCTGATTTTTTTTTATATATATATATATTTTATGGGATAATTTGTACATTTTCTAAAACTTTTGAAGCAATTTGTGAATTTTAACTTTGCTTAAAAAATGTTTGAAAAATGATGTCCCATAGGGTTCAATGTATTTCATTTTTTTAACCCGGGTTCAATCCAAAACTAATTGGGTGATATTATTCATTTACATTTCATATGTCCCATAGACCGTTTCAACAACATGCTAAAATTTTATTTTGATAAAGTCTTTTAAGGCAGTTATCGTGCGAATGGGCAGACAGACAGAATGAACAAAGTCATAAACACTATTCAACTATGTTGTAAAGTGTTAAAAGAACAGTAGAGATCAACTACAGAACATACAGGACAATTTGGACAAAATTTAATTAGTTGGACTTTTAAACACAGAACAAAATAGCATTGTCAATGTGTGACGTAGAACTAGATTCATTAGCGACTACTGTTTGTAAAGGTACTTGAATTTATTACTGGAAGAAATCACAAAATCAAGGTATCAAGGATTCATTAGTGAGTTCTATTTGTAAAGGTATTTACTTGATATTATTGCTGAAAGTAATTATGAAATCAAAGTACAAATTTTTAGTGACAATAGGGATCTATATCTCCATGTGAAAATGGGGCTACAAAAGACAAATCACATCATTTAATTTGACATGTAAGCATTTTGTATGAAATGTTAAAATGTAGAGAATTTAAGTTAAATTTTATACCTAGTAAAAAAAAATTTCTGATGTTTTAATAAAACCATTATCTAAGGAGAAATTAACAATTTGTTTAAAAGGTTTTAAAATATTATAAATAAAAAGGGGATTTATTGTGACTTGTGATTAAATTTATAATAATGTTTTTGGACTTTAAATGTTTTATAATGTTGTTAGCATTAGTTAGATTTAATAACAGATGGCAGCACATTGCAGGCAAGTGAGAAATAATAGATTGTGTTCCAGTTTTAGAAGAAGAAAAACAGAAGTTCAGTAAGAGACAAAATGTAACATGGAACATGTTCATATTAGAGATATCATGTGATTTTATATTGCCAATTGATTTTAATATGTTTCTGAGTTGGTTTTAATAAAGTTTTAGTTACCAAATGCTGTGGAATTTAATAATTAAAAGAATGGTGGGCACTACATAAACTGCCAAATATCTATCTGAAAAAGTGGGAATTGGTAGCTATGATTAATTTGTGTTAATTTTTGCTAATGAGAGATATTGCAAAAATCAGGTTTTAAATACGTATTTTCTAAATTCTAAAGCTACCTTGGAAAACATACACTTTTTGTTTATAAGCCATTATTAAGACTACTTAGAACAGAGAAGACTGAACAGTCTTACATGACAAAGATCCTCCAGTGTAACATAAAAACATTTTTAACAAATACACATTCATTCCAAGAGCTACAAAATGTGTCTCGCAAAACTTGTTATATATCTTTTAAATCAGATAGAAAGGAATATGCTACAGAATATATTTTTTGTTCTACACAACTTAAAAATGTTCTGTGAAAATATAAAAGTGTAGTTGTTAATATAATTCTTGGGAAAAGGAGGATTATCTGAATTATCCGTTTGATGCATGTCTCTCCTTTTCACATAATAGAAAATAATTACATAAAATTAAAAACCCAAGAAATGCATACCTTTTGCAGCGTATCATAACGTTGTACAGTTGCTTGAAACTCATTACGCACTCTTTCAGACTGCAAACGATGTTCCTATATATAGAGCAACAGGCAAAATTAACATACAGAACTGTATAATTCAGATAATTTTCAAATATGAACAAATAAATTCTTTTCAATACACAGTATAATCAGGGTCTGATTAATGTACAGCCCTGGGTCCTCACATTTTAAGGGGCCCCTAAAATTGTAAGTGATAAACTTAAGCAAAGATATATTTTTAATTCATTTAAAACTGGTAATATTAGTTTTTACTTTAAATTATGAAATATGCTAATAATTTTAAATATTATACATCCTTTAAAGTCATAATAAAAATTTTGGAAGTTTTCAGCATATGGAAAAGGGCCTTTGGGACTATGATCCCCCCCCCCCCCCCCAAATTTGTTACGTGTTGATGTTTTGCATTTGTTTGGTAGACCGTGAGTGTTTGGTGGGCCCAGAATAAACACTACGCCCTGGGGCCCAGGGCCTAGTGTTTATTCTGGGCTTGATCAGGTATGCAGTAGTGTTTGGCTTGATCAGGTCCTGAGTACAAAAAGCTAAAAAGATATGAACATTTAGTATCATATCTTATCAGAATGCAGCAAATTTTCACATTATTAAATTTTCAGCTATCAACAATATGATAGTTTAACATAATTTCAACACATTCTTTTTAATGCATTTTATGAAATTACTGCTAATCTGAAGAAACTTTTTACATAAATTACTATGTGTCTCAAAATTTTTGTATTTTATAATTTTTAAATCACATCCTGTCATTAAATGACAGGAAATCTAATATATGCAAAATCAAATTTACGTATGATGTTCTAACAATCTTTCTGCCTCCAACAAGTTCTCAGTCGATTTTCATATTTTTTTAAAACATTGACACAATATTTTTGGTTAAATCGAGAATGCATTAAAATTTTAATTATGACCATTTACTAAATTTATAGCTGTCACCAGTATGGTCTCTAATTCTTCTTGGGCAATATTTTCATTAATTTTATTTTTAAACTACAAATCTTGATCTGTCAGACTTGCTCAATACTTTTGCCTACATGGAAAATGTATTCAAATTTGTAGTATGCCATTTATTGAATCCACCTCTCCACAGTGTGTTCTCCAAGTCTACTGTGTGCTAATTGATTTTAATGTGTTCCCGAATTAGTTTTAATAAAGTTTTAGTTATCAAATGCTGTGGAATGCTGTTGATTTTCATGATATATTTTTTATTTTTTCACAGAAAGGTCTCGACTAGAAGATTAGCCCAAATTGTTTGTTTAGCCCAATTAGCCCGAAATTTGAATTATGGCTATTGCGCCTACTATATCTATCCACAATAAGTTCTTGAAATCTACTTGGCCAATTTTAATTACTTTATTTTTAAACAAAAGGTATTGTCCTGCAGATTGTCCCAAAATTTTTGGCTAACTCAAGGATGCATTCAAATTTGAATGAGTATTTATGAAAAATTACAGCATATTCTCAGAATCTACTAGATTGGTTTTCATAATTTTATTTTTAAATAAAAGAAATCTTTCATAAAAAAAGGTCTATATTTATGACAGCATGTGCCTAAGCAAGCTATGTTGCAAGCTAGACTATTTAAAAATATAAACAGTATCAAAGGAAAAAGGAAGGATGAGTGTTGTAAATAAAAAAAATAAAAATAACAATTGAGGAATTACTAAATCACTTGCAGTGGTGAAATTTTTTGCAACGGATTCAGCTAGTATTTATTAAATTGAAAAGCATACAGTGGGGGGTACAATTGAAAGACATGGACATTCAGATGTTGTATAATGGAATAATATGAACTGCCTAAGAGCACAATTAAAAAAAAAATTGACAGAGAGGCACAATTGAATGATATTGTTACGGCCTACGCACCGCTTCCAGTCCTTCGAGTTTTGCATAAGCAAAGGTGCTCTAATTTGACTACCGTGGCGCACGCAGTTCTACGAAGCTCGAAGTGCCCGTGGTAACACCAGTATATTGGAGGCTCGAGACGGAGAAGAAAGGAGTCATCAGAGTTGTCATGGTCGTCGTAGTCGTAGTCGAAAGAATCACTGAGAGGACAAGGCATCGCATTCGGATGGAAAGGAAGACAGACGATCCGACCGTCTGTCTTCCTTTATAGTTGGAAAGAGTTTATAGTTGGAAAGAGCAATTGGACGCATGTATTATGCCGCAATTTGTAAAGGACAAAAGTCTTCAACAGATGTTTGTAAGTAGTTGGTCAACGAATAAATACAGTCCACTCTAAGAATCATAGTCGTTCATTTCAAGGCAATCATGCCAAAACATGGTCCGTCGAGGAGCCGGAGCTTGACCTTTGGAAATCGTTTGGAATCGTGAGTTGGACCTAGTACTTGGATTTGAAAATCGTGTGGATGCTTTCGTTTGGATAGTAAGATAGCAGCAAGCATGGCGAACGAAGAACTAATAACGCTCAATCATCGTCGAGGTGGAATAAAAACGGCAATAAAAAGACTGCAGACCTTCATCGTAGATGCCGAAGAAAGTGAAGATTTGGAACCAGTTGGGTTGCAAGTGAAAGTAGAAAAGGTACAGAAGTTGCTTGGTCAAGTAGAAGAGCTTCGCTTAGAGTATTATAAGTTCACGCCTGATGAAGATTTGGAGAGTGTTGAGGACCAACTAGCAGACATCGAAACAGACATTTCAAATATAGAGGTAAGCCTCAAACGTTTCTATATCTCATTGTCTAGTTTAAAAGATACCAATAACAGTTTTAAAGATTTGAAGAGTTCTGAAGTACATGTAAAGTTGCCTGAAATTCCTTTACCTAAATTTTCCCGTTATTACGAAGACTGGAATAACTTTAAATCCCAGTTTAATGCTTTAGTTACATCAAATGTTCAGATTTCGGAATCTCAGAAACTGTATTATTTGCAGTCATGTTTAATAGGAACGGCTAAGCAAATGCAAACGGTGGAAGACACATTTTCTTCCTTGTTTAAAGCCCTTGAAAATAGATATGATAACAAAAGATTAATAGTAAATACTCATGTAAATGAATTGCTATCCATTGAACAATTGCATTTTGAATCCGCAAAAGATTTGCGATCATTAATTGATAAGTTACAGAAGCACTTAAGAGCACTAAAAACTATGCAATTAGAACTAGACAAGTTGAGCGAAATTATGTTAATTAATATTGTGCTGCAAAAAATAGATAAGGAATCAAGCAAGCAGTTTGAAATGACAATAGCCTCAACCGATTTAACGGATTGGAATACATTTCTTAAATTTCTAGAAAAGAGATGCCAAATCTTAGAAAATATTCAAAGTAAAGCACCTCACTTCAAATCGAAAGTTCATTCTCCTCAAAGGGGTAAAACTAGAAGCTTAGTAACAAAAGTCACAAACACTTCGACTTGTGTTATTTGTAAGAAACCACACGCAATTTTCAAATGCGAATCATTTCTCGCAGCCACTCCAGTGGAACGGTATGAGCTAATTAAGAAGCATTTCTTGTGTATAAATTGCCTTAGTAGTAATCATAAAGTTGCTTTATGTCAATCCCAGAATGTTTGTAACAAGTGCAAATCAAAGCACAATTCACTTTTGCATCGTCCTACTGGGACTTTCAATGCGCGAGATACGCAAGGAATGGTGGTCAAAGAAACCCCAGAATCGTTTACGACAGATCGTAATGTAAATCGAGAAGATAGTATAGAAGTTACAAATACACTTTCGGCATGCCTCGCAACGACAAAGAAAACTGTTTTACTTTTGACAGCAGTTTTATGGGTTCAGAATAGCTCTGGACAATTTGTAAAAGCAAAAGTAGTTTTAGATAATGGATCGCAATCAAATTTCGTAACGAATAAATTTGTTAATTACGCAGGATTAAGAAAGGAAAAAATAAACATTCCAGTTTCAAGTTTAGGTGGGATCACCACAACTATAAAATCGCAAACATTTGCTACCATAACAAATGGTAATGGCTCATTTTCGGCCTCATTGAATTTTTTAGTTGCTCCGAAAATAACGGATATTGTTCCGGCAAAAAAGATAGACATACAAAATGTAAGAATTCCTCCGCAATTTATGTTAGCAGATCCAAGTTTTGAAAAGCCATCAAAAATTAACATGCTGATTGGAGCAGAAATTTTCTTCGAAATTGTTAGAGGCGAACAAATTTGCACTTCGTTAAAATCTCTCCTTTTTCAAAATACTGTTTTTGGGTATATTGCAAGTGGTTACTGTAAGGTTCTGCTGGGAAAAATATCCTGGAGACCTACATGCCAATGATCCCGCACTCTATGTGCGGTATAAGTTCGGGGAAAGGACCCCACACCAACGAAATATCTCCCAGACTTTGCACGGAGGTTGTATCATGAATGTGTCAGCACAAGGGCTTAACGCCCAAAGAACGGCAGTGCGGGGACATAAACATGTCGATATAGGGACATGAGAAATGTTAATGTGTCACTTGTGGAGCTTAGGCTCAAAATTCGTAGTTCCTAAGAAGGCGCCACAGCCAGGGGCCAATGAACTTGATGGAATATATATACGGCGGACTTTATTGTTCGTCATGATTCTCTCAGCGAGCAGCCACGACAAACGGTCGCATTTTTGATGCCCCGAGGGTTTCATCGTGATCCCTCTCGTCTCCGCAACATGTCTATTAAGACTTTGAGCTAATGCAATTTCACTTAACATCCATTGTTAGGATGTGTCATCTTGGATCATTCGCCCATGATATTTTAGTCTGTAAAATTGTTTAACTGTTAAATTTAAATAAATTCTTGTTATGTTTAAAATAAGTTTGCCGTGTCAGAATCCAAATATGTCTCCTGGTTCACTCACTGATTCTCACGGATCGCAACTCATGTGCAAAATCCGCTCGGGCAACGTTACTTTGTTGTAATTACGCATCGGTACGATTTTGGTCACCCCATCCTGAATATTTGGGGAGAGAGACCGACGGACAGCAATCGTGTTGAGATAATCGTTTTCAACGACGAACGAAACAGAGAATTGCAACAGAGTAGCATAAAGCATTTACAATGGTGGCAGTACGGTGAGATTCTACGGAAAGTGGAACGGCACGGAGAAGGAATCTACCCGGCAGAAAGACCCATCGTCAGTACAGAAGGCAGAGCTGATCCTGGATCCCCCAGAAAGACACAAGGTTAGTGACCCTTTAACCCTACTACTCAGTGTTCTTTTTGCTAAGCGTGTGAGAGATCCAGTTAGGAATTGTTTTTATGTGGATCGCGAATATCGGGACGAAATTTTAGAAGCAATTTTAAGAGTTTTATTTTTCATTTTTATTTTATTCATTTATTTCGAAAGGTTAATTAAATTCACTGTATTAATGTATTTATATATTGTTTTTTTTATTAACTTAGGCCTCTAAATTTAATTTATTTCAACATGGCGTTTTTACTGAGAGCAAGGAAAATAGATTTGTGTAAACTCGCTTCCGAGTTAGATTTGGCGGTGCCAGAGAATGCTAAGATGATAGAGATTAAAAGCATCATCTTAGCAAGCGAAAATTATGAAGAGGGGGAGGTCAAAGAACTGCTGAACGGTATTACGGCAGAAAGAGTGGAATTAGAGCAACGAGAGCTCGCAGCTCAGGCGCAGGAGAGAGAGCTCGCAGCTCAGGCTCAGGAGAAGGAGCACGTAGCTCAGGCTCAGGAGAGAGAGAGGGATTTTAGACTGACCCTAGAACGGGAAAGGCTAAGGGCTGAAACGGAAGTGGAGCTGGAGCGTCTCCGTTTGCAGCATACACCACAGAACGGTGGTTCGAGTCCCGCGGGAGGGACGGATATGGAAATTTCGCCCAGACGAAAATCTCTGGACAAAATGGTGAGGACGGTGAAACTTTTAACGGTGAAAGTGCCATCCAAATCAGAGGGATGGGCGTACTTTTTTAAAAGTTTACAGCGGTCGTTTGAGAGCGAGGAGATCCCGGATGATGCCCGAGGATCAATTCTGTTGAATTTACTGGGAGACAAAGCTGCGAACTTTGTAACGCATTTAGAGACGGAGCAGTTTAGGGATTTTGAGGAGATCAAGAAATTGGTTCTGGCTCATTTTCAACCGACTCCGCAGGCATGTTTACAGGATTTTAAGAGAACCCGGCGTAATGCGGATGAGAACTTTGTTCAGCTAGCCTCGAGACTGAGTGCTATGTGGGGACATTATTGTGAGGTCCGAAACGCGGAAGATGCGGAAACGATCAATCAATTGATTGTGTCTGACCGTATTTTTGAAACGCTAGATGCGGAGACAGCGGCGCATGTCAGGATACGACAAGGAACTGGGTGGTTCAAGCCCCAGGAGTTGGCAAGAGAGTGCGATATGTTTTTCGCAGCCAAGGGAAAGTCGTATGTGTCGGCGGCTATTGCTGTGTTAGCTGAGCGACTTGACTAGAAAAATTTGAAAGTCATTTGCAGATTTAGCAGTGTTTGGCCATATCCATATCCGAAGTGCTGGTAAAGAAAACTTTGTAGCAGATGATACGCAGTAGTGATGTGTTTTCTCAAGAAAGCAAGCTCGTTAAACACAAACACAATTTATTTGTTGTGAGATCCATTGCATCAGATAAAGTTACAAAATAAAACACTGTAACATTCGTTGCAAAGCAAAACTATATACAATGAGCTAGCAAGCTCATGAAAAAGGTTTTTAACATAGTTTATGACTAGGCACACACTCTCAGTTACTATAACATCGGTAAGTAGAAAAACAGCTACTGTACCACACATGCCGTGTACGTTAATGAAGCCACCATCATCAGGTCACACGTCATGGCTTTAGAAGTTAGACTACTCTCTACCGATCAAGGTCTGCCTTCCATACAAGGTCTTTCACCGTCGATCACCGTCTGATCGATCTGACTATACGTCGAGTCTTAAGTCTGCATAACTACAAGATCTTAAACTCTGAAAAGTCTCCCACGTCTACTACATGGTCAGTCAAGGTCTGTAAAGTCTCTGAATAACTGAGAATGTGTCCTATCATATATACACTGTGATGGGTACGCTCCGGAACACAACCGTTGACGGCAGCGCCCTCACTATATGCAAATCAGAATGCGCGCGCGGCGAGATGGCGATTTGCATGAATGGCATGTTCTGTTCCCGTCACGAGTCGTTCACGAGAACGGTAGAACCATTCTAAAAATGTAAACACGTTCTCGCGATAACGAGAATCGCGACGAAAACAGAACCAAGTTTCCAACAATCGGCCCCCTCATGCAAAACCCCAAATCTCGGCGCACGTGCTATCAATCAATGAAATTATTCTAAAAAACATAACAGCAAAAATGTCAAGTTCTTTAGTATCCAGCAAAAACATAAAGTATATATATTACTTTTCATGTTAAGCAAAAAAAAAATTTATCATTGAAAGAAAATTTTAGATATCATTGAAACACTAAGTTCCAAAAAATTTAATTTAAGTCAAAATTTAAGTTTCAAGAAATTTAAGTATGATAATTTAAATTTAACATTTAAGATTAAAAATTTTACTATAAATATCAAATTCAATTTGTGTAGAAAATTTTATGTATAATTATTAAATTTAACATTTAAGATTAAAAAAATTTCACTATAAATATCAAATTCAATTATGTAGAAAATTTTATGTATAATTATTAAATTTAACATTTAAGATTAAAAAATTTCACTATAAATATCAAATTCAATTGTGTAGAAAATTTGATGTATAATTATTAAATTTAATATCTAAGATTAAAAAATTTACTATAAATATCAAATTCAATTTGTGTAGAAAATTTCATGTATAATTATTAAATTTAACATTTAAGATTAAAAATTTTACTATAAATATCAAATTCAATTATGTAGAAAATTTTATGTATAATTATTAAATTTAACATTTAAGATTAAAAATTTTACTATAAATATCAAATTCAATTATGGCTGTTCATTATCTCTGTCCAAGACCAGTATACATAATTAATACTAATAGCAATGACACAGATAATGAAAGATTTTTTTTTTTCCTTTCTGTGTTGTATTCAAATTTAAATAAGTGGTTTGTCATCAATGAATCATAGCCAAGTGTATGATAACAAGGAGTAAACACACAAAATAATACACATAAGCATAACTGTCTTATGCGGGAATTGAAAACATGGATATATATATACATTCAGTGTAATGTGAAAAATTTTAGAAAGTTCATTGTAAACAATACACATATATATACTCTAGATACAATTATCTGCATCACAGAGGGAGGAGTAAATTATACGATATCCTAACCATATTTTGTAAAAGAAAGAAAAAAAAATTTAGAAGTTACAAATTTAATCATTTTTGTTTTTGGAAATTTGATTACAAAAATTTAATGCTAAAAATTCCTCAAACATTTGGCAAATCTTATTAATGTACTGCCTATGATGTATAAAAATTTTGTTATTGATTTCAGCAAATTCCACACCTAACAGTTTTTGGACCTTCCCTAGAGATTTGATATCAAATTCTCCCTTTAGCAAAGAAACTACATGATCAATATCACCTATTATTTCTATGTTGCTTGCCTCTGGCCTGGATTTGATATCCCTCTTTTCTCTGAAGTTAAACAAATTTTGGTCATAATGTATGTTAGCCTTAGCACAGAATTTTTTAACATCATTATGACTTCTCAGCCTATGTTTATCACCCCTCACTGAGTAGTAAACATCAGTTCGAGTTCCATCAGGCCTGGGTACAGCTTTCCTTTCCCAATCTATGTTTGAACAGGGGGTCAGATCGGAATCAGCAGGAGAGTCCTCTTCCTCACTAGTATGACTAGTGTCATGGCTCTCACCTGCTTCTTCCTCTGACTCACTATCCAAACATCCCGATCCTGAATCTGATGTTCGAGTAAAACCCGATTTCTTTTGGGTGAAGTTTCTAGGTCGAATGGGGTCCAGGACGCCTTCCGCTGCTTCCATCTCCTCAAAACGGACATTGCTTATTTCTAATATTTTTCCTTCTTTCACAAGAAGAATTCTATAGCCCCTGGTATTTTCTGCATATCCTACCATAACTCCCAGTTGAGCTCTTAGGTCTAGCTTCTTCCTAAGCTGTTTTGCAATACCAGCATAAGCCTTACATCCAAAAACTCTGAGATGGGATACAGCAGGCTTCTTCCCATAGTACAATTCGTGTGGAGTTTTAACTTTAAATTTATGGCAAATCCTGTTCTTTGTATAAGTAAAACATAGGATTGCCTCTGCCCACATTTTGTCACCAACTTTGCTTTGATTAAGCATTGCCTTGACACAATCTAACGCTGTCAGGTTGAATCTTTCAGATACCCCGTTTTGTTCGGGTGTATAAGTGTTAGATCGTTCATGCTTAATCCCTAACTTTTTCAAAAAAGCTTTAAATTGACCGTGACAAAATTCCATGCCGTTATCAGTACGGATGCACAAAATCTTTTTGCCTAATTGTCTCTCCTGACAAGCTTGAAAATCCTGAAAAACTTTGAACACATCTGATTTTTGTTTTAAAATAAAAACAAACACCTTGCGGCTAAAATCGTCTGTAATAGTCAAGAAGTATTTGTTTCCCCCCAATGAAGCTACAGGCATTGGACCACAAACGTCCATGTGCAGTAATTGCAAAGGTTCTGTAGATCTAATCCTGCCTATTGGTTTGTACGAAACTCTTTTAGATTTTGCAAGTTTGCAATGAATGCAATTTACTTTTGCATATTTTAATTTTGGGAGTCCGTTTGCCGCGGAAACTTTACTTGTTTGGTGCAAGTAGTCTGAGTTAATATGGCCATATCTTCTATGCCATAATTCAGTTTTGTTCAGAATTTCAACTGTTGAACCACTAATTTTATTTGACTTTGATTTTAAATCAGATTTGTTTTTCCTTTTATTCAAGTTAGGCTTAATTTTGTTTTGACTTTGACTATTTGTTGCAGGGGTTTTTCTAACCTGTTTAGAATTTTTGTCCCTATCCTGATCTCCTTTACGGCCCTCAACACTACTATTTAAACTTTTAGTTGAGTACTGTGGTTTTAAGAAATACAATCCTTCTTTACGTTTAGCGTAAAAGAAATTTTCTCCCTCAGGAGTCTTAAACCATAGAACACCTTTGGCTGCACTAAAAGAATAGCCCTGCTCTTCTAATACAGATGCGGCCAACAAGTTACGCCGTAATTTTGGTGAATACATAACATTTTGTAGCACAATATTATTTGTATGATCTTTAAATTTAACATACATGTTCACCGTTCCAATAGCCTCAACTGGGCTTTCCATATCACCCACTGCTAGCGACATAGATGTATCCTTACATTTATCAAATTTTGAAAACATTTTAACATCATTACAAAAGTGTCGCGTAGCAGCGGTGTCAATCACCCAGCTGAGCCTATTGTCAGGATTATCAACAATATTAGCTTCTACATTTATATTTGAAAATACTTCAATAATACTAGAGCTAGTCATCTTTTTCAATTTTGGGCATTGTGCCTTTACATGACCATTTTTATTACACATAAAACATGGTCCTATGACCTTAATAGACTTTTTAACTTTGGTAACATTTTTGCATTTAGCGTTAACATTTGAAAAATATACAGATGAATTGGAACTTACATTATTATTGTCATGATCCTTCCTCAACTGTCTAATCCTGCCCTCCTCCAGAGAAAGTTCTTTCTGAATTTTATCCAATTTAAAATCAGTATCGCTCCAGCGATAAATGATTTGGATGATACTCTGGTACTGGGCTGGGAGATACCGGATGGCTTGGAATGCCACGTACACATCCTCCACGGGGTGATTCACGTTCTTGAGCTTGGTGACAGCTTTCCTTATCCTCGTACAGAATATGTCGATGGGCTCCTCGATTTCCGGGCGTAGACTGAAAAACTCGTCCAACAGATGAACTAGATTGGCGCGCGTTGGGGCCTCAAAATGCGCCTCCAACTTCTCCCACGCATCCGCCGGGCTGTCGTCGATGTCGAGCAGTTCTCTGTACTCCGCCGAGATATTTCGAAACAGGATGGAAAGTGCGCGGTCGCTGCTGCGCATGTACTCCTCTCGCTCGCGGCGTGACGTAGATTCGTCGACTGGTAATGCAGTACGGTTGATGTGGCCGTAACATCCTTCTCCTTTCAGGATAAACGAAATTTCATTACGCCAGGTGACGTAATTGTCCCTGTTTAACGCTTCTATGCCGTTGCTCACCTCCATAGTCTTTAACTGTGACTAGAGTGCGTTGTTTACCTTTCTGCTTGATGCAAATGGCGCCGGTCGCGGCCCCCGTCGATGGAATTCACAACTCTTCACTGCTGCTTTATCACGGATAAAAGTTATGGCCTTGACATACTACGGCCCATAACCAAATGTCGGCGGCTATTGCTGTGTTAGCTGAGCGACTTGACTAGAAAAATTTGAAAGTCATTTGCAGATTTAGCAGTGTTTGGCCATATCCATATCCGAAGTGCTGGTAAAGAAAATTTTGTAGCAGATGATACGCAGTAGTGATGTGTTTTCTCAAGAAAGCAAGCTCGTTAAACACAAACACAATTTATTTGTTGTGAGATCCATTGCATCAGATAAAGTTACAAAATAAAACACTGTAACATTCGTTGCAAAGCAAAACTATATACAATGAGCTAGCAAGCTCATGAAAAAGGTTTTTAACATAGTTTATGACTAGGCACACACTCTCAGTTACTATAACATCGGTAAGTAGAAAAACAGCTACTGTACCACACATGCCGTGTACGTTAATGAAGCCACCATCATCAGGTCACACGTCATGGCTTTAGAAGTTAGACTACTCTCTACCGATCAAGGTCTGCCTTCCATACAAGGTCTTTCACCGTCGATCACCGTCTGATCGATCTGACTATACGTCGAGTCTTAAGTCTGCATAACTACAAGATCTTAAACTCTGAAAAGTCTCCCACGTCTACTACATGGTCAGTCAAGGTCTGTAAAGTCTCTGAATAACTGAGAATGTGTCCTATCATATATACACTGTGATGGGTACGCTCCGGAACACAACCGTTGACGGCAGCGCCCTCACTATATGCAAATCAGAATGCGCGCGCGGCGAGATGGCGATTTGCATGAATGGCATGTTCTGTTCCCGTCACGAGTCGTTCACGAGAACGGTAGAACCATTCTAAAAATGTAAACACGTTCTCGCGATAACGAGAATCGCGACGAAAACAGAACCAAGTTTCCAACAGTATGGACCGCAAGAGCGCGAGGAATTTTGGGATTTCCGCAAGAAGGAAAGGGAACCGGGAGCTACGCCGGAGAAGGGCGAGTACCGATCAGTGAGGGAGCGCACCTCTGCGGGAGGGTCGGGAAAGCAAAAACAGAGATCCGATTGCTATGGTTGTGGGTCAGCGTCGCACCTACGACGAGACTGCCCACTGTACGGTCCTAAGGGGACAGGGGTTCAAAGGAACTCAGAGAAATGGGCCAAAAGGGGCGCCAGATACGAAGTTGGGGGGCGACAGTGCTCCAGAGAAACGGCGCGTATTGCGAGCGCGAAGGCCGTGAGTAAGGAATTGGAGGATTCGGATCATGAAGAAATATTCAGGGAGGAGAGCGGTCGTGCAATTCGGGCCGAATTTGTACAGATATGGGACCCAGAAAATGCATTAGGGGGACAGCGTTTCGAGGCAGAGAGGGTTCAAGTGAGAGTCGAGGGGACCCTAGTGAATGCGGTAAGCGATACGGGCAGTGAAATGGCCATCATCAGAGAGGAAATCCTGCAGGGTAAATCGTTAGAGGGTGAGACGAAAGTTTTTGTGAAAGGAACTTTTGGGGCCGCTGAAAGGTGCCCAGTGACAAGCGTGAGAATGGCCATAGTCGATGAAACGGGGAAAGAAAAGGTACCACAGGAAATTCGATGCGTAGTGGTCAAGGCACTTCCCACCGATTTAATATTACCACCGGGGATGATAAAAGAACTATTAGGAAAGCAGGGAGTTGACAAGGTATCGAATACCGATACCACGGAGAGCGAGCGGATGAAATCTCCGGAGGATAAACATGGGGACCCAACAAGAAAAGTTACTTCCAGGGATGCAGCCGGAGAAATTGGGTCATTCTCTCCCGCTTATCTCGCAAAGAGACGGTCGCCCCTACACCCCTCTAAGGTGGAGGATTTTCATGAGGAAGGGGATGCGATAGGCCGAAACCCGGACCCCCCAGATTTCGCTACTTCGAAAGAGCGGCTCGGTAGTGAAGGGTTACGAACAGCTGATGAGGGGGAAAGAAGAGAGCAAAGATCATCGCGAGCGCAGGAGACTCGGGCAAGGAAGATAAACATTCGAAGGGGCTCTGAAAGGATAGCTAGGGACCGATTTGGAGTAGGGTAATCCTAGAAATGTGGGTCAAATAGCTCTCTCTTTCCTGAGCGGGCTAGGCTGAACACCGGCTGAGACAGTGTTCATTTGTTTGTTTACTTTTGTTTTGTTTTGATTTTGTTTGTTTTTCTTTGTTGCCACAAGCAGTGCAGTGACATGGAGTAGGTTTTACTTTATTTTTTTTTTTGTTTATTGCTTCTAAGCGACAGGACTGGGGTAGGAGAAATAACTTTCTCTTTTTGTTTTGGTTTTGGTCCTGGATATTTGGTCCTGGATAAGTTTTATAGTATTTTATGGTGTATTAAGAAATTTTTTTATAGGGAGTAGAGGTTGGGTGAGCTTATGTAAATTCTCTGTAGGTAAATTGAGCAGATGAATGTCAGTGGGGCATGTACTATAAGTGCATGGGTCTCTCACGCGAGGGTGAGAAGCACTGATTGGGTGAGGGTCACTTACGGACATTCGACGGCAGATATCAGTGCTCGGGTGTGCCTACAGAAGTTTTTTTTTGTGTGTGTGTGTTCACCTACATCACAGATTCGGGACTCATAACGGGACCCAGTGACAATTGTGCTTCCAATACAATGTGATTTTCAATATGAACAAGTTCATAGTGCATAGGAGTAAATAACAGTAACTATTTTGTCCAGACAGAACTTTGTTTGGGCGAAATTTGCCTATTGGGTAGGCAGAAAGTTTCGCTCTTGGGGGGGGCGTGTAAGGTTCTGCTGGGAAAAATATCCTGGAGACCTACATGCCAATGATCCCGCACTCTATGTGCGGTATAAGTTCGGGGAAAGGACCCCACACCAACGAAATATCTCCCAGACTTTGCACGGAGGTTGTATCATGAATGTGTCAGCACAAGGGCTTAACGCCCAAAGAACGGCAGTGCGGGGACATAAACATGTCGATATAGGGACATGAGAAATGTTAATGTGTCACTTGTGGAGCTTAGGCTCAAAATTCGTAGTTCCTAAGAAGACGCCACAGCCAGGGGCCAATGAACTTGATGGAATATATATACGGCGGACTTTATTGTTCGTCATGATTCTCTCGGCGAGCAGCCACGACAAACGGTCGCATTTTTGATGCCCCGAGGGTTTCATCGTGATCCCTCTCGTCTCCACAACATGTCTATTAAGACTTTGAGCTAATGCAATTTCACTTAACATCCATTGTTAGGATGTGTCATCTTGGATCATTCGCCTATGATATTTTAGTCTGTAAAATTGTTTAACTGTTAAATTTAAATAAATTCTTGTTATGTTTAAAATAAGTTTGCCGTGTCAGAATCCAAATATGTCTCCTGGTTCACTCACTGATTCTCACGGATCGCAACTCATGTTGTTGTTGTTGAAACCCAGACCGTCCGACCTACCAGAAAGGTGTAAGGTAACTGTTTGGACGGTCGGGAAGTGCCACCCAATTTAGACCGGAACCCAGTGGGGGAGGCATCCACAGGGACCGTACCCTCCTTCCCCTACCACCAACCTCTCGGAAGGACTTTCGGACCCACATGTTTAACGTGATCGTACTCCGCATGAACACGGCGGCAGTTTTGGCAGTGGCTGGAATCGAACCCGGGCCTACCGAGTGCAACTCCAGCGCGCTAACCAATGGGCTACCGCGCCCGGATCGCAACTCATGTGCAAAATCCGCTCGGGCAACGTTACTTTGTTGTAATTACGCATCGGTTCGATTTCGGTCACCCCATCCTGAATATTTGGGGAGAGAGACCGACGGACAGCAATCGTGTTGAGATAATCGTTTTCAACGACGAACGAAACAGAGAATTGCAACAGAGTAGAATAAAGCATTTACAGTTACATTGAAAGCCACAATCAAGCAGCTAGTTTTTGCGGGCTTACATCGCAAGTCAACAATATTGAAACCACTCTAGAGAAATTTTGGAAATTGGAAGACGTAAATTTAAATGAACGCATTTTAAGTAAGGAAGCTGAAGACTGTGAAGCGCATTACAAAGCGACACACAGACGCGACTGTTGGAAATAATCAATACATCGCGATTCACGTTCCCGTGAACGGGCGTTTATGCAAATTTAATATGAACGACTCTTCCCGTTTACCGGCGTGAACCGTGACGTTTTTCAACATGAGGTTTCATGCAAATCAGTTCTCAATGCGTACGCATCTGATTTGCATATCCGGGGGCGTTTCCGGAACTGTCCATTCTCGGATATATAGGGCAGAGGTTTCTTGAAGCAAATGAGAAGGTCGAAAGAGGTCGATCGAGATCAGACGTCTGAAGAAGTCAGACGAGATAGACACTGATGGTCTGATGCAGGCAGACAGAAATGTTTTTTTTGACAGAAGCACTGCGGAATATCGTTTGACAACGGTGAATAGTCGAAACGGATGCAGATGTGGTCAGTTTGGACCAGCATGTATTGAACGTTAAATTTACTTACAAACGTTCGGAAGCCGCTTTAAAGATTTTCCTGATGTTCTATCCTTTGGTTTCCCTTTGCCAAGTGATGGTGGCTGAAATACACGCAAGTGATAGAGGTAGTATAGTAACTTACTACCAAATGCTTCAAGAAATCTCTGTCTAGTCATTTACAACTAAAAATCTTTTGTACATAGTATATTTTTGATGTTTTACGGCATGGAAAATTACCAGGTACGTGTAATATGCCGAGTTGTGTTTTTCACCAAATAAAGTGAACGAAGTTTTTCTTTAAAGCTGGACTTGTGTACTTTCATAACCCAGCCAACATTTATTGACTCTGACAGTGCGTGCTTTGCTATCTTCAAATTTTAAATTTTTCCAACAGAAACGGTTACGGGGCCAGTTCAACGCCCAATAGAGTCATAAGTGCAAGTATCTTTAAAGAAATCGTTCCAGTGTTCAGATGGGGGCCGCACATGGCACCATTTTGAAGTTCGTGTGAACAACGAAACGCAACAGTGTAAACGTAAACAGTGTACAAGAACTTTTGCTTCTGCTTCTTCAAAACTACGAGTGGCCATGGAGGCAAGTAGAACGGAGTTGCTGACGCGGGACAACTACGTCACCTGGCGTACCGACATCTCATTCGTCCTCAAGGGAGAAGGATGTTTCGGACACGTAGATGGAAGTGCTAAGCCTATCGAGGAAGATGCAAGTCGCCGCGACTATGATGATTATTATCGCCGGAAAGACCGAGCATTAGCCATCATTTATCAAAGTTTATCCTCGGAATACAAGGAGTTGATAAACGTCACCGACGAACCTAGTCAAGTATGGAATACCTTGAAAGAACATTTTCAAGCGCCTTCCAGAGCCAACCTGGTTAGATTACTAGATGAGTTCTTCGACGTTCGGCCGGAGCCAGACGAGCCTGTTGATATTTTTTGCTCAAGACTGCGGAAGGCCGTGACGAGGCTTAAAGACGCGAAACACCCCATTGAAGACCTATATGTAGCATTCCAGTCGATACGGTACCTTCCGGAAGAATTCCGAGGTATCGTTCAAATTATATATCGATGGAATGACTCGGACTTCAAGCTCAGCAAAATACAAGCAGAGCTAGCAGCGGAGGAGAGCCGGCTGAGGCAGCAAGCAAGTGACTTTTCCAAAACTGTGAGTTCAAATTCTGCATATTTTACTTCTAAGAAATTTGTAAATAGAGTAAATGTGTCTAAACTTAAATTTCCAAATGTATCTCATAATGTGTCTAATGTAAATACTTCTAGTCATAATGTAAATATTTCTAAAAGTAAAATTAAGTGTTTTAAGGGTAACAAACTAGGTCATACTAAATCTAATTGCAGTAGAAATAATGGATCTAGTATTGTGGAAGTTCTTGGGTCTCCACAGATTGAGGCTAATACTGTAATCGATCCTAGCGATAGACTCAGCTGGGTAGTAGACACTGCTGCTACGCGACATTTCTGTAATAACATTAAGTTATTTTCAAAATTTAATGAGTGCAAAGGCACTTCAATGTCGCTAGCAGTAGGGGATGTCGAAAGTCCAGTTGAGGCTATCGGGACGGTGGAAATGTATGTCCAATTTAAGGATAAGCAAAGTATTATCAAATTGGAAAATGTTATGTATTCTCCTAAACTTAGGAGAAATTTATTAGCTGCATCTGTTCTTGAGGAACAAAATTTTAGTTTTAATGGAGCTAATGGGGTTCTATGGTTTTTTACACCTAAACGGGAGAAATTCTTTTATGCAAAGAGAAAGGATGGGTTATATTTTTTAAAACCTAAGTATAGTACCCAGGAACAACATAACGTAGAAAACCGTCAATCTAAAGATAGGGATCGAGATGGAGACAAGAAACACAAAAAGGATAAGAAATCCAAGGATAGGGATCCTAGTGCTTCCAGAAAAATAGACAAAGTAAAAATAGCACCTAATCTTAAAGAAACTAAATTTAAATCTGACAAAACAAAAACTAAGCAGAATAGAAATGTGAATAGTTCAATATCTAAGCCTAGCAGTTCAGTAACTGAACTTAATAGTACAAACTGTCTTTGGCATAAACGATATTGCCACATAAACGCTGAATATCTTCTCCAAACCAGCAAAGTTTCTGCTGTAAACGGACTTCCTAGGCTTAAATACAATAAGTTAAATTGTAAATCGTGTAAATTGGCTAAGTCTAGGAGAGTATCATATAAACCCACCGGTAGGATAAGGTCCACTAAACCATTGCAATTGTTACACATGAATGTGTGTGGTCCCTTACCCACAGCCTCATATGGTGGGAACAAGTATGTCTTAACTATAACAGATGATTATAGTAGAAAAGTTTTTGTTTACCTCATGAAACAGAAGTCAGAAGTATTTTCACATTTTAAAGAGTTTCAGGCCAGAGAAGAAAGGCAGTTAGGTACTAAAATTCTATGTATCCGGACGGATAATGGGATGGAATTCTGCCATGATAAGTTCAAAAATTACCTGAAGGATATCGGTATTAAGGCTGAGAGGACTAACACATATACCCCACAGCAAAATGGAGTATCAGAGCGATTCAACTTAACCGCATTTGACTGTGTTAGAGCCATGTTGAACGACTGCAAATTGCATGACAGATTCTGGGCGGAAGCAATATTGTGTTTTACATACACTAAAAATCGAATATGTCACAAATTTAAGACAAAAACTCCACATGAACTCTACAGTGGTAGAAAACCTTCAGTCAAACATCTTAGAACCTTTGGTTGTAGAGCATATGTAGGCAAACCCAGTCAGCTCAGAAAGAAGTTAGACATGAAAGCTACAGAAGGGGTGATGGTAGGCTATGCTACTAAAACTAAGGGCTATAGGATATTTTTGTCAGGGGAGAAACGAACAATTGAGACCTGCAATGTGAGGTTTGATGAGGGTGATGTAGTGGAAGGCATCCTGGACCCAATTTGTCCCAGAAATATCTCCTCAGGGATATCAAGAGATAACCTTTCAGAATACTCTGACGGGGAATATCCGAGAGGGCAGTGGGGGGGCAGGAGAGAGTGAAGACACTGGTGACGATCCGTCTGAATCCAGTGAGGAAACGGACTCTGCTGCTGACTCCAGTATGACTCCTTGCTCGGATATTGCTTGGCAGCGAAAGACGGTTCCAAGACCCGATGGGAGTAGAACCGATGTGTATTATTACGCTCAAGGAGATAATAAAAGGCTGAGGTCGCACAATGATGTTAAGAAATATTGTGATAAAAGGAATATACAATTTGATCAGCAACTGTTTAATTTTCGGGAAAATAAAGGTCTTAAAAGGGTCAGAGGCAGACCAGAAGCAAGCAATATTGAAATAAATATACCAAAAGGGTACAACGCTGCTATTAAATCTTCCCAGTCCGAAAAATGGTGTAAAGCTATGGATGAAGAAATGGCCGTAATGCAAGAGAGGGGTGTCTGGGAACTAGTTCCTGCATCCACCTCACAAAAGCATATAGGCAATAGATGGGTCTACACCATTAAGAAAGACGAGAATGGGAAAATCAAGAGGTTTAAAGCTCGTTTGGTAGCCCAGGGGTATGGTCAGAAAAAGGGAGAATCATACGATGAAGTTTTTAGCCCTGTTGTTAACTTCAACTTAATTAGAGCATTCTTCTCAATTTTCGTATGCATGCTTGGCTGGATGCATTTCCAATTAGATATCAAATCTGCCTATCTCTATGCTAAATTGAGTCAAAAGGTATATATGAAACAGCCTCAAGGTTATGTCAATCAGGAACAGCCTGATTATGTTTGTTTGTTGAAGAAAGCCATTTACGGTCTTCATCAAAGTGGAAGAGAATGGTTTAATGAACTTGACACCAAATTAAAAGAATTAAATTTTTTAAAACTTCAATGGTGTAATTGTGCATATATTTACAATAGCAAAGTTCTTATGCTAGTCTATGTGGATGACATAATTCTCTTCTCAAAGTATCAAAGGGACATAGACCACATTGTTTCATTACTTAGCATAGAATTTGATATCAAGGTATTAGGAAAAATTAGAAAACTTTTAGGCGTGGAATTTAAAGAGTGTGACAATAAATTTTTTATACATCAAAGTCAGTATATAGATAAAGTATGTCAAATGTTTCAACAGTATAAATATCCAGTTACTTCACTTCCCATTTCTAAAGGGAATATTCTAAGTAAAATAGATTGTCCAAAGACAAGTGAAGAAATAAAGCAAATGCAAAGTTTTCCTTACAGGAGCTTAATTGGGTGTTTGGCTTTTATATCTAGTCGGACTAGACCTGATATTTGTTACGCCATCAATATATTATCTCAATTTCAAGAAAACCCTGGAATTAAGCATTGGGATGCATTGTTAAGACTTTTAGGATATGTTGAAAAGACTAAAAACTATATGTTGAATTTATCTAACATTCAGGAGTTAAAATTGAATGGTTATTCAGATTCTGACTTTGCTGCAAACCGAGATGACCGTGTTTCACTTGGAGGCATGATACTCTTTATTGACAATGTACCTATTTCTTGGCGTACCTTTAAACATAAGTGTGTCAGCTTATCAACCATGGAAGCTGAATACGTATCACTAACTGAAGCCGCTAAGGAAATGGTATGGGTACAAAACATAATTGAAGAATGTCATTTACTTGGGTTAAACTTTAATAAAAGTAACAGTGTTATTTTTAGCGACAACCAAGCAGCCATTAATTTTTCTAACTCTCCAATTGAAAACAATAGAACTAAGCATATTGATGTTAGATATCATTTCCTAAGAAATTTAATAGTCAATGAATCTTTTAATGTTAAATTTGTAAATAGTAAAGATAACTTAGCAGATCACTTTACTAAACCAATGACTAAGGAAATAATACTTAAATTTTGTAATAAAATTTTTAAAAACTAAATCAAAACTTTTTGAGATTAAATGTTTAGTCTAAAGAAAATTTTAAATACTAAATTGAATTTACAACTTGGGAATTTTTTTTAAGATGTCATATATATACATTATTGTTTATCTTAAACCTCATTGATATAAGATAGTATATCTTGAGTATAAATTTTTGTGATATTGAATCTTTTTCACTTTACACCTTTGTATATACATCCATTTTCCATGACCCGCATGATGCTAAATAATAGCTTATGTGTATAAAATTTTGTATTTTTCAACTTGGTAAAAAGTATGTGTTGAAAGTTTTGATAAAGGAATTTTATTATCTAATTACTTGCATCATGTATTTTTAAATATTTGGTATATCAATGCAGTCTAATAGTATTAATTATGTATACTTATATTGTGTTAATAGACTAAATTTTTTTAAGCTTTTTGAATTATAGTGTTTATACTCAAATTTAAAGTAAACTTAAATTCTATGCTTATACAAAATCTTAATCTTTTAAAGTTAACTTGTTTAATATGATAATGTGCTTATACTTAAATTTTGGATACTTATAATTAAATTTAAACTAAAATTTCAATTTTTGAATGCTGATACTTAAGCATTGAAGTTGTGTTGTATATAAATTTCTACTTGATGTGAAATGTTGTTGTTACAATATTGTCGACAATACTTGACTATTTTTCAGATGCTATAAGTACTTATGCATTTTATTTTAAATTTAATAATGATATAATACTTTAAATTTTTTCCTTCATTATATGTTTGATAGGATACTGGGGGCCTTGGTGTTTATCGATATACCTTGGTTTCTCAGAGTAGGTTTTCTTTTGCATATGCATTGAGACTTAAGGATTTGCATGAGGGGGCCGATTGTTGGAAATAATCAATACATCGCGATTCACGTTCCCGTGAACGGGCGTTTATGCAAATTTAATATGAACGACTCTTCCCGTTCACCGGCGTGAACCGTGACGTTTTTCAACATGAGGTTTCATGCAAATCAGTTCTCAATGCGTACGCATCTGATTTGCATATCCGGGGGCGTTTCCGGAACTGTCCATTCTCGGATATATAGGGCAGAGGTTTCTTGAAGCAAATGAGAAGGTCGAAAGAGGTCGATCGAGATCAGACGTCTGAAGAAGTCAGACGAGATAGACACTGATGGTCTGATGCAGGCAGACAGAAATGTTTTTTTTGACAGAAGCACTGCGGAATATCGTTTGACGACGGTGAATAGTCGAAACGGATGCAGATGTGGTCAGTTTGGACCAGCATGTATTGAACGTTAAATTTACTTACAAACGTTCGGAAGCCGCTTTAAAGATTTTCCTGATGTTCTATCCTTTGGTTTCCCTTTGCCAAGTGATGGTGGCTGAAATACACGCAAGTGATAGAGGTAGTATAGTAACTTACTACCAAATGCTTCAAGAAATCTCTGTCTAGTCATTTACAACTAAAAATCTTTTGTACATAGTATATTTTTGATGTTTTACGGCATGGAAAATTACCAGGTACGTGTAATATGCCGAGTTGTGTTTTTCACCAAATAAAGTGAACGAAGTTTTTCTTTAAAGCTGGACTTGTGTACTTTCATAACCCAGCCAACACTTATTGACTCTGACAGTGCGTGCTTTGCTATCTTCAAATTTTAAATTTTTCCAACAGCGACAAGGATGGTCGTTACATAGTTCAAATGGCCATGAAGCAGGACTTGCATAATTTGGGGGAATCAAAACTTATTGCTGAAACAAGATTGAATCGGTTGCATCAAAGATTGTCCAAAAACTTCCCAATGCTGGAGCTTTATCGGGATTTCATGCAGGAATATGAAGCATTAGATCACATGGAAAAAGTAGACGAAACTACCCTTCCTAAAGCCTATTACTATCTTCCGCATCACGGTGTTTACAGGCCGGATAAGACAACTACGAAACTTCGCGTAGTATTTAATGCATCATCACCCACAACCTCCGGTAAGTCTCTGAATGACTTCCTATTAAAGGGAGACGTCGTAGAAGATAATTTTGACATAATATTGAGATTTCGAACATATAAATTTGCATTTACCGCAGACATTACAAAAATGTTTCGACAAATTCTTATTGAACCCTCTCAAAGAGACTTTCTTAGAATTTTATGGGCTCGCAATGCGAATGAAAACCCTACTACTTACAGGTTAAAGACTGTTACTTATGGAACAGTAAGTGCCCCATTTTTGGCAATTAGAACTCTAAGACAACTCGCTCAAGATGAATCCTTACACTTTCCATTAGCATCGGAAATTGTTATGCGGAATTTTTATATGGATGATGTTCTTTCTGGAGCGCAAAATATTGAGACAGTGCAAAAGATACAACATAAATTAATAGCTTTACTTCAGAAAGGAGGTATGTCACTACACAAGTGGACTTCTAACTCACCTAATCTTTTTAATAGTTCCTTAAATTCAAATCAAGAATGGAGTTTTCAAATAGATAAGCCTTCAATCGTAAAAGCATTAAGCATGAGTTGGCAACCCGAGAAAGATCAATTTCTATTCATTCTAGTAGATTTTAAGACTGAATCGATCGTTAACAAAAGAAATGTTTTATCACTTATTGCTCACTTATACGATACACTAGGGCTCTTGGGTCCTGTTGTATGCAAAGCAAAAATATTTCTACAAAAGCTTTGGCTACAAAAATTGAACTGGGAAGAACCATTATCGCAACCTTTTGCATTGAAATGGCAAAAATTTGTTGCTTCTTTAAATTAAAGGCTATTCAAGAACTACGAATTCCACGTTGGATTCTTTCTGACAATTGCAAAAAGCTCATATTACACTGTTTCGCGGACGCTTCAGAAGCAGCATATGGGGCCGCAGTTTATGTTCAGTGTATCTCGTCAAACAACATTGCATCAGTCAAACTAGTGTCTAGCAAATCTCGAGTAGCCCCACTAAAGACAATCTCAATACCTAGACTCGAATTGTGTGCTTGTTTGTTAGCATCACAGCTAATGCAAAAGGTTTAGCAATCATTAAACATTAATTTAGATGTTATAATTCTATACACAGACTCCACAATTTCGTTAGCTTGGATTCGCACACCACCTCATCAATTGAAAAGTTTTGTGGCTAATCGAGTCACAAAAATACAAACTTTAACGAAAGATTGCATTTGGCGGCATGTACCATCCAGCTTGAACCCAGCGGACATTATCTCTCGTGGAAGTTACCCTCAAGAACTTTCAACCCTGAAACTGTGGTGGTATGGCCCAATGTTTCTTCAGGAGCCGGAAATTACCGCCCTCGATGAAGAAACACTCGAATTCTCCACAGACTCTCAGTACTTGGAGGAATTCAAAAAACTTTCAGACATAACTTTGAGTTCCACAACAGACAAGTTATTCTGAAATGATTTTCTAGATTTGAGTAATAGTTATATGAAATTAATTAGAATTTTAAGTTATATTTTCAGGTTTATATACAATCTTAAGAACAAGATAAGACGCACAGGTCATCTGACGACTGAGGAGTTGAAAGAAGTTCGAAACCAGTTAGTAAAGACTGTTCACGTATCAGAATTTTCTAAAGAAATAAAAAAGTTAAAAGATCAAGAATCATTGAAAAGCAGTCCAATAAGAAATTTAAATCCCTTTCTAGACTCCATAGGTGTATTAAGAGTAGGTGGCCGTCTGGAAAAGGCAAAATTATGCATAGATAAAAGGTTCCCTATTTTACTTCCTCGTAACCATCGGTTAACTTATTTGATTATGCTGTATTGTCATTTGATAAATTTGCACGTCGGTGCCCAAACACTCTTATACTGTATTCGACAGAAGTTTTGGCCATTAAATGGCAGAAATACGGCAAGAAAGGTTGTATATAACTGCATTGTTTGCTTTCGCAACAAACCAGTGAATGCAAGACAGATAATGGGATCGCTACCAGCTGAAAGGGTAAATCCTGGAGCCCCTTTTGATTTAAGTGGGGTCGACTTTTGTGGTCCATTTCATATAAAATATAAAAATCAGAGAAAAGGGACTTTATCAAAAATTTACGTTGCCATCTTCATCTGTTTTGCGACAAAGGCAATCCATTTAGAAGTTGTATCAGATTTGACTTCATCGGCATTTATTGCAAGTTTGAAACGATTCTTTGCACGACGCGGCAAGAGTTCGGTAATTTTTAGTGACAATGGAACCAACTTCGTTGGAGCGAACGCTGAGTTAAAAAGACTACACTCGATTACTAGCTCTCCCAGTGAAGACATTGCTAATTATCTTTCCAATGAAGGAATAAGTTGGAAATTTATCCCTCCTAGTTCTCTAAATTTCGGTGGGTTATGGGAAGCAGGAGTAAAATCCTTCAAACATCATTTGAGACGTACGATAGCAATGTGTAAACTCACGTATGAAGAATTTACCACAATAACTTCCCAAATCGAAGGAACTCTCAATTCAAGGCAGTTAACTCCCTTATCTACTGATGTTAATAATCATGAGGTTTTGACACCGGGGCATTTTTTAATTGGCCGACCCATAAATGCAACTGTAGAACCTAATCTTTCGGAGATAGCGGACAATAATCTATCTCGCTGGCAAAGAACGACAAAATTCGTACATGTAATTTGGAAACACTGGCAAAGAGATTATTTAAATACCTTGCAGCAAAGAACGAAATGGTTTTTTAAAAAGAACAATGTACAAAAGGACGCATTGGTTCTCATCAAGGAAGACAATTTACCACCCTGTAAGTGGGTACTTGGCAGAATTGAACAGGTCATTCCAGGATCTGATGGTAATATTAGAGTGGTGCTGATAAGAACTAAGAATGGACTTATCAAAAGATCCATTTCAAAAGTTTGTGTATTACCCATTGAAAAAATGTAAAATTAGTTATTTATTATTTGTAGATGTGCAAGCTGTCCTCTACAGTTAGATTGAAAATTTAGATTTTCTTATTTCATTCATATGTTTTGTGTAATATAGGTTGGGTTGAAATCATATTTCAACGCCGGGTGGTATGTTACGGCCTACGCACCGTTTCCAGTCCTTCGAGTTTTGCATAAGCAAAGGTGCTCTAATTTGACTACCGCGGCGCACACAGTTCTACGAAGCTCGAAGTGCCCGTGGCAACACCAGTATATTGGAGGCTCGAGACGGAGAAGAAAGGAGTCGTCAGAGTCGTCATGGTCGTCGTAGTCGTAGTCGAAAGAATTGCTGAGAGGACGAGGCATTGCATCCGGATGGAAAGGAAGACAGAAGATCCGACCGCACTAAAGTTTATAGTTGGAAAGAGCAATTGGACGCATGTATTATGCCGCAATTTGTAAAGGACAAAAGTCTTCAACAGACATTTGTAAGTAGTTGGTCAACGAATAAATACAGTCCACTCTAAGAATCATAGTCGCTCATTTCAAGGCAATCATGCCAAAACAGATATAAATAGTAGAGCTGACTAAGGAAATACTTCTGATCTAATTTAACTCTTCAAAGATCTTATAAATTAATTTTTCATTGCTGGATTTTAAAAATAGCTTTGATAATTTTAGAGTTTTGAATTTGTACAAGTTTTCAAACAGTTGAGGGCTCTACTACACTTACAAAGACAGAGCTTAAAGGATCATATATTATTACATTATTATGCGTAAACAAATGCAAATAATACAGCAAGTATAGGATTTGTGAAATTGATTTAAGCTCAACAACTAAAGATTGCATGAATGATGTTTTAATGAGTCCATTTATAGATGGTTAGATTCAATTTGAAATTCTGCATTAATTCACAAAAAGCTCATTTATTACATTTGAATAAAACTAACAAAAATTCTGATTTGGTTTAATATTGTTACAATTCTAGATATTATACTAAAAAAATACATTTCTCACTTTATTGGACATACAGCCCATGGCAAATTACATTGATGTCTAGGCCAGACTGATTATTTCATCTGATTGAAAAGTAATCTGAATCTATATTGTTAAAAATATGTAAAGTTCTATTTGACTCCCCATAAAGAGAAAGCCCTTTTACAGGCAACCATTGCTATTTTGTGGAAGTAAGGTTGCCAGAAGTTGACAACATTTGGAGAGTTTTGAATCCCGTGAAATTTTCTATAAATATTCACTACTTTAGATGATACCGCCTACCCTCTTTTAGAAATTTCTAAGGAGAGTATATAAGGAAGTCATTGTTCAGTTGGAGAGATTGACGTGATATGAGCCAAATTGAATTATGAGATATGGCAGTGTTTTAAAAAAAGAATCTGCCATTTTATAAATTAGTTGAGCATTTAATTGCTGTTTTATTGTACCTGGCAGTTGTTTTGTGATCTTGTAAAATAGTTAGAGTTACTAGTTGTATATTGTTTCAGTTTATGCTTATTGATACTTTTATATAAAAGTATTAATTATCCAGAAATGCATCATTTTTGTATCCTGACAGCACACCCTCAATTTGAGAGGATATATCATAACAATATAATAAATAGAACATTTAATCAAATATGCTATGCATTTAAAAGTTCAAATAAAGTAAGTATAGCTATAGTTCAAAATCATTGAAAAACAGATAAGTACACTGTTTGCTTACACATTATGTAAACAAATAACGATCTAAGATATTCCAGAATGAAAACTCACCCTGCCTCCTTTGGCAACAACAATAGTAAGTTCTTTAAGAAATTTTGTTGTGCTGCTCACAAGGTCTTTTGTACTTTGTTGTGTGGCATGTCTAAAACAATTAAACAAAATTATTCATTCACTGATGCTCCATAACATAGCAATTAAATGATAACAACAAAGCCACTATCATCATGATTCTCAACTTATACTGTAACACCAAGAAAAGCTCTCTCTATCTGTTTGTCACAAATGACAATAAATGCAGCACAATATTGCAACGTTTAAGAAAAAAGTGGCCAACTGATGATAATTCAATATCTGAAAAAATTATGTTTATCAATTCAACCAAGTTATCTTTATAGACCCTAATGCTTTATAGGAATTAGTAATTTAGTATTCTTGATACAAAATAAAGTGAGTTTTCACTATATGGATGGTTTGTTAAGGAAGATACCTTAGGTAGTGTGTCATGAATTAATTGCATTTTGTTAGGAGGTGAACCCTTTTTGAAATTCAATTCAATGGCAGAACTTTATAAAAGATGAAAAATTTAAGGTAATATTTCTTAATTAATTTATTCAAGCAAAGTGAGTTCTGAGCGTAGTTTCCTTAACAGTAATTCAAATCTGATTGTGTTGAAGATCCAGGCCACTAGACTGGCCCGGCGGCTTACAGCAACTCTTTGAATGGCCAAAATCTGATTGTGTTGTTGTTGAAACCCAGACCGTCCGACCTACCAGAAAGGTGTAAGGTAAAATCTGATTGTGTGCAAAAGTTTCATTAACATAGTAAATAAAATTTTGTACAAAGCTTGGACTAATCATGTTTCAGCACTAGAACGATGAAAGCGGTCATTTTGACTGCATAACTACATTGAGAAACGATTCTTCCAAAAATTCCTCCGTCGTACTAGTGTTAAGTCATGATCAAGCCTGAATTTTAAATTTACATCTATACATTGAGATATCTGAAGTCAAAAGACAAATAATGTAAAGTTTATCCAGAAAAACAATTTTTAAAAAAATGGTGCACCAAAAAAAAATTTGTATTTGTTTGATATAACTTATACAACTGTACAAATTATTAGGCTGTTTTGTACAATAATTATTTAATATTTTGAGTTTTTTACTACTTTAATGAAATAAATGTTTCAGTTGTTAAACATGTAGTAAGATACCCTGCTTCACTTAGTTTCAGATCATGAAAGAAAGATTAGTTTATTAAATACTTCAAAATATTTTAACATTTCTGTTGAAAAATGTACTAATTAGCATTATTAGTTTCCCTGTAATACATGGTAATGTATAGGGAAAGTATTGGAATCATACCAAAAATTGCAACTCGACTTTTTGACGGATTTACAAGTTTCGGGACCTCTAGAATACGATAAAACCATTTTTAGCGTGACGTCTATGTGTGTGTGTGTCTGTCTGTCTGTGCAGATTTGAATTAAAAGTGAATTAAATTTAATTAAAATAAAGAGAAAATGAATATAAGTTTGCAGGGAAAGTCATGTGCTGCCCATATCAGATTTTTTTCATATTAAAATTGGGATTTGTTAGAATCAAATTATACATTCAGAATTTTAGGCTTAATTTTTAAGGAACATTTTCATGAAACTATCATGTTGCACAATCCCTGGAACACTGTCACAAAACCCCGGGGTTTGCGGAACACATTTTGAAAAATCCTGGTCTATTTTCTTAGAGGTTTGTAAGTTATTAAATAACCAAATACTTATTGGAAATCAATGTTGTCACAATAGACAAATACAAAACAGTAATATCATATTTATATAACTGTGAATATTTTTTATTCTTGTTAAATGATTAATTATGGAATATGTTACCATCTATATCCAGCTATCATAACTTGCATAAAATTTCAAATTTCCACCTTAATTATTATCTGAACTGTTGCCCCATGTACCTAATTTCACTATCTTATTATCTTAACTGTTGCCCATGTACTGCCATGTTGCTGTTATACATTTACTTTACCCCATGCCCTAAGATATTCCACATCAAAAATGACCAACTGTTGAAATAATAACCAGGTAGGGAAACCCTGCAAATGTATTTATCTCCATGTGTTGCAAGTTAGTGGGTTTTGCTCAAAAACTGTTGTTTTATACAGTTTCTTTCAGTTTTGAAAATGAGATTTGGGAGGATATTCTTTTCCTAACCACTTGTTTCATTTTCCCCATATTACCAAGAATGAAACAGTTTTTAATATTAAAGCTAATACTGGGGAGCTCAACTGCAAGTATAAACTACATTGGCTAAAAGAGCACATTGGTCTGATTGGAAATGAAAAAGTGGATTATCTTGCCCAAAAAGGCAACCTAAAGATATAATGTGGTCTTTAAATTCAGTACCACAGTTCAGCAACTGAAAATCCAAATAAAACCAAATATTTCATAACAAAATATGGCAGCTCTCATAAATTCACACATTTTATGGAAATAAGTTCTCAATATTTTTAAGGATTCTAAGAACCCTGTTTCTTAATCAAACAAAAGAGAAATAGAATGCAGACTATTAAAGTTAAAAGCCACTAAAGAAAGTTTGTGTGATCAAGATGAACTTGATTGTAGCAGTTTTGTCGGTTTTAGAATAAATTGTAAAGACAGAACATTAAGTAATTTTTACATCAAAACATAGCGATAAAATGCGATATAAAATCGGGAAATATTTTGCACTTTATTAATTACAAAATTTCAAGTAGAGATAATCCACAGATTATATGTATTATCCGTATCCTGAGAAAATATTGACGTGAAAATCAAAAAAAGAAGCATTTTCATCATAACTCATCGTGCCTAATGGCACATAAGGCCTTCAGCTTGCTTCACCACCCTGGTCAATTTTGTGCCGTAGTCCTTGCTTCTGACCAGCTCGTCCACCCCCATCAAATTTCTCTCCTGCTCCACCAGTCTTCTCCAAGTTAGCCTGGGTCGGCCCCGAGATCTTTTTCCTTCAGGCACCCAAGTAAGTGCCACAGTAGGGATGTTATGCTGCGGCATTCTTAAGACATGACCAGTCCATTTCCATCTATGTTTTATTATTTCCATCTCAATTGCTTCCTGTCCAGTACTCTTGTAGAGTTCAGTGTTAGTAATAACATAAGGCCAAAATACTCCCAATATTTTTCTCAGACATTTAGTTTGCCAGGTATTTAACTTGCTGCATTGGCCCCTTGTTAATTTCCATGTTTCAGCTTCATATAGTAAAACGCTTTTCACTAAGGAATTAAAAAGGTTGATTTTGGTTTTTAAATTAAGATTAGTAGTTCTCCATATTTTATTTAGTTTTCTAAAACAATGATTATGGCATCGAAAAGCAAAGTCAGTGCTGTAATACCGGGAAATCACAATATACTGGTAATGATAACATCGAAGAATTTGTGCATGTGTGTGGTGAAAAACTGCACAGAAACAGAATCATTATAAAACTCGGGGGTGGCAGTTTTCACTGGGAATTTGTGCATGCACTAAGAAAATCCCAAAACTGAAATTATTCGTTTTAAGATCGGCACTAGTGATGTCTGTGATATCGGGATATCACGATATACTGGCTATGAGGACACTGGGAATTTGCACATGAGCTAACAAAATCCCAAAATTGGAATCATCATTCCCAAGATCAGCACTTAGCGCTGGCTATGAATATCAGGAAATCACAATGTATCGCAAGCTTGTAAATTATGAAACCACTATACCGATGTTGACTTCATACCAATTTTTCACGATGTATCGATACATTGCCCAAACCTAGCTTCCACTACCCAATGTTTGTTAGACACCATAAAGTAAACAAACGATGCATCGCAGTAACAATACAGTCAAAAGTTGGATATTTCCGGATATATTGGATATTTCCGGTTAACTGTTTGGATTTTGGATTGTTTGTTTAGTTGAATTACATTTGAGTTCCTGCAGATTGTATCATAGCTGACCGGAATACGCTAATTTTCCGTATCACTGGAAATTAGCATACTCTGGAAGCATCATAACAGATGATGGGTATAAATGCCTGGTGCCCAGAATGGCACTTTAGGCTTCAGAAAGCAGCTTTTGGCTTGACGTGAGAGCTGGCTGCTCATAATATGCTTTGGGTTTTGATTGTACAGCTTGTTGCTCTGAGTTTAATATGAGCTTGTTGTAGAAGCTCCTGATAATCTTTAAATTTATAGCTGGTATTATGCTATGTCCTACAAATAGCTAAAATGTTATCCTGCAAATAGCCAAAATGTACAGCTATGCTCGGTATTCAGAGCGATGATTTCATATGATGTAACCTTTTGTGAGCTGCAAAGTTAAAGATGTATGCTGTTATTCTTTTGATTATCATATGTTTTCGTAAGTAATAAACTTTATTTTTATTTTACTCACTGTTTACTTGAATTGAATCATTTTGTGTAATACCCACTGCAAATACTCTGCTTATACTGATGCCCTGAAAATTTTCATGTGCTCAAGCAGTGGCTGATGTTCAATATCACATTTATGTAGGCAAATTCTAGCTAAAGGTGAGGGATGAAAAATTCCCTAAGCGCTTCATGAATTTGAACATTTTTGCCTCACAATGCATCATTCTGCTGAGAATGTAATTAGCGAAATCTTTTCAAAGTTGTTGGAAAAAGAAATGAACAGTTGACGTTTTATAATGTTCTATGCTGTTTTTAAATATTGTATATAACACGTTTGTTGTCCTTCTGTTCTTAAAGTATTGAATTATGGTTTGTGAAGCTGTGGGTATATGTGGCCTTTATATTTGGTGCTATGGTGCATAACTCTTTCAGTTTGCTGCCCTCTGCAGTATGAATCATTGCAGTCAACAGAATTACTTAGTGAACCCTGTTCTCCATCATTTCCCGAACTGATAGTTCAGCCTACCATCGCCATATATGTGGAACATGTACTTCTTTTTGGCTTCTGGTGCATGTATAACTTTGCTTATGTTCTTTAATTACAATATATATTAGTTTCGTTTCTGCTTTGTTTCTCTCCACTGTGTTGAAGTCCCAGACTGTCCGACTCATCCAAAGGACTCGAGTAACTGCTTGGACGGCCGGGAAATCTCTCCACTGTGTGTAGTTTCTATATTTTTGTTTTGCCTAGTAAAGTCATGAGGCAAGGATGGGACTTGGCCAATCTGGTATGCAGCGACTTTTGGTCTTTTGTTCTCCATGTTGTGCTTTTGTGATCAGGGTTGTTGTGGTGTCTGGTAGTGGTTCGGTGATTGGTGCCTCTTGCTGAGAGCATGTGCCAGGTAAGCGGTTTTACCATTGCTGCAGCAAATCGTCTAACCATATGGTTTTGGGAAGAGCAGTTTCTTTTTTTTACTTTTCCCCATATTAAACTAGGGAAAAAAGCCATAATCTCTAGCTTGTTTAGTTATTAGAATATTCTCATGATGATATTTGCCGAGCATAGATGCTGAGAATAGAAATGTTGGTGCGATTTTTAAAAGAATTTTGAAATAATAAGTATTTTTAACATTTTGGTAAAATGAATGTATTACTTCTCTATACATATTAAAAATACTTCAAATAATTTTACTGATTTTTTAAGAAAGTATAAAAATTCCTCTTTTTAGCATCTATGCTAGGTAAAAAAAAAAACAGGAAAGAATTCTAAAAACTAAACACTCTAAAAGTTAGGGACTATTTCCCATAGGTTAACATGGGAGAAAATGAAATGAGCGACTGGCCTCTACTGTTACTTTCTCTTTCAGAACAATGATATGATTTTATTAAACGGTCAATTTCTCTCAAGTCTCAGTCTTTTTAAATTATGTTCTTTATATTCAAACACATTATTTTCTGACTAACATTCTATATAAAACTCATCCAGACTATGAAGGTCAGGCTATTTCACATTTCTTTTGTTTGATTCTACTATTGTCTACTACAATGACTGCTAAAAAAATGACCACAAGAAGAGAGTTAGCTCACATTGTCAAAATGAAATACGACAACATATAAAATTGGCTCACATACAAATAGAATTCATCCAGCTCTCATATAACTATTTATAATTTTCTTAATAGATAAAGAAAAAAGAAGTAAATAGGGATGCAATGTCTATACATCTTGCACTTGTACAGGTAAAAGAATATCAGGTCTATTGAACGGTGCTGAAACTCTTTAAATGTCAAATATGGCCATGATGTAAAACAAGGAATGCCACTCATGGAGGATTAATGGACATGGAGGACTAATGTCTGAGGAATAAATGAAATGACAAAAAGAAATAAAATATTAAGTATAATAAATTATTTCAAAATTGATAAAATTGATTTAGAAATAATTCATTACTAAATTAAAATTTTAAACAGTATTAATTTGAAAATAGAACTAAAATATTTGATTTTAAAATGGCAAACAGGTTTTACTTACATTTTCTCCCTAAGCAGTGCTGTATCTGCATGAGTTCCAACTTCTTTAGATGCTTTCTCAAGAGCAGTAACTAAAATATTGAAATAATTGTAAGCATTTTATTGATAAACACTTTCCAAGAAGAAGCGCAATGCAAAAAAATATGCACTTCTGTCAAACAATGCATAACAAAATAAAGTTAATAATAAAGTATATAACTTTCAATTTAAATTTTACTTGAATATCAAAATACATAATATTTAATCTTTAAAGTAGATTGTTCTACTTCAATTTCAATTATATTTAATTTCGTATTATAATTAATTTTAGGTTTGTCTAAAAAGAATTTTGAATATGAATAATATTCTATCTATGAAAGTAATTCATATTGTATTTAAATGTCAACCAGTGCCATTAAAATCAACTACACTTCGGACACACAGAAACATTCTAAGCACATAAATGGTGAAAATTGTTATATGCATTTTCATTCTTTTTGTTTCTGTAAGTTTTTACCTACTGAAACAAAATTACTTTTAAAATATCAGAAAATATCTTCACAGAAAATATATATATACACAGACACCTCTCACAAAACACTTGAATTATGAGAAAATTCATATAACATGATGAAAAATTGCACTAACTCAGAAATAACATACTTCAATTGCGCATTTTTTAAAGTTTACTCTTTAACAATTCAAAGTAAAATTATTTTTTGCATTTGACTAAAATTTTATACAATTAACAACATACAAGTAGTCAGCAAGCAGTGCCATTATTTATTGCTGTTATAAATGAATTCATTTGAATTCAGGTTATCAGCAGGACCAGAGTAAAATTTATTTATTTATTATAAATCTGGAGATTAGCCCACCCAACATATTTTTTCTAAGTACAAATCGTGCTAAGTTGGCGCATACTCCCGTGTTTTAAAATTGGCCCCACCCATTCTTCTGTGTTTAGAAATAGGCTCCTCCCACCAAAATTACGTTTGCTACTGTGTTCTGAGCAAGAGTTTATAATGTAAATTATAGTTTAATTTAATTTGAGCAACAGTGAATAGAACTCATAAAAATGTTACAAAATAAGATTTTTGTGAATTTTAAAATTTTTATACTACAATTTTATCTGTGCATGTCGCACATAGCAAAATCACTTTCTCCATGCAACTGAGGATCCGTACATGGGCAGGGGTTCAACCTAAAGGTCGAAATCTGTGGAATGAATATACTAGTGGTCCGTATCTACCAGTGGTCTGCGTAGGGGCAGAGGTTCGACCTAAAGGTCGAAATCTGTGGAATGAATGTACCAGTAGTCCATGTAGGAAGGGGTTCGACCTAAAAGTCGTTCTACACTGGGACAGGGCCCCCAGTGATCTCCGCTTTATTAGGAAAGGTAGCCTGCAGAGCCCATACATAGAATATACTACAATTTTAACTGTGCATGTCGCATATAGCAAGATCACTTTTTTCATGCAATCGAGGATCAGAAAAAGGAACAAGAGTTTGTCTTAAAAGTCAAAATCTATGGAACGAATGTACCAGTGGTCCGTGTAGAGGCAGGGGTTCGACCTAAAGGTCGAAATCTATGGAACGAATGTACCAATGGTCCATGTAGGGGCAGGGGTTCGACCTAAAGGTCATTCTACACCGGAACAGGGCTCTCAGTTATCTCTGGTTTATTAGAAACAGTTGTCTATGGGCCCAGACACAGAATATGCTACAATTTTATCTGTGCATATCGCTCGTAGCAAGATCACTTTCTCCATACAACCAATGATCCGTACAAGGGCAGGGGTTCGACCTGAAGATAGAAATCAAGAGTGGATCCAGTGAGGGGCGGAGGGAGACATGATGCGATTTTACAGTTTCAAGGTGGATTTCTTCCTATTGTGGAGGCTCTAAGTTTAATTTCGGGGTGGGAAGACATTAGTTCGTCATCAAAAGCAAAGTCCCTGTGTGATTCTATATGCACCACGGAGTTCATTTTGTCTATGTACACTGCAGCTGACATTTTCTCCGTTACGCTACCATTAAGTACCAAGCTCCAGACAGAAATTCGCGACAAGCGCTCTGCATCATCACTCATTAAAAGCACTGTACGAGTTTTGAAAAAGAAGCGAGTGAAGAGTGGCCCTGTATTTCATCTTCTTTTCAATAGAGCAACTGAAATGATGAGTGACTTGGACATCGGTCCCAAAAAGCCTAGAATTATCGGAAGAATAACACATCGAGACAACCCTACCGTAGAAAGTGTCAAAGACTATTATCGAGCAGTCATCTACAACAACAAGGCTTTGGATGAAGTTAATCGAGATTTGAACTCAAGGTTTGACGAATCCGTACTGAACATCTTTGATATTAATGTTCTCATCCCAAAAAATGCAGATGAAAAAGCCGAGGACAAAGCAAGTAAGCAAAGTGCTCTGCAAAATATATCACACAAATTTGGTTTAATTCTGGATGATCATGGAAGTAAGTCTGTTCGAAACTGCACTTCAAGGAGAATATGAAGTTTGGTATGAGTTTTGGAAGAATGCTTCTGAAAAAAAAACCCACAGAAGTCTTAGAATTTTTGGAGAAATGTGATCCAGATGTTTTTCCACGAATCTACAAGCTTCTCGCCCTTCAAGCTACGTTCCCAGTAAATGTTGCTTCAGCAGAACGTAGTTTTTCGTCATTGAAGTGCCTTAAAACTTGGCTTTGAACGCGGATGACAGAAGAGAGACATTCAGGACTAGCATTAATACACATCCATAGAGACATTCATATTGATGTAAATAAAGTGATTAACAAATTTTCAAAGAAACCAAGGCAGCTTGACTTTTCACTATAAACTTTTTTTTAGAAAGTTGCTTGTTATAAAAAAAAAGTAAAATAATTACAACGTTTTCGTAATTTAGATTTAAACTTGTTCTATTAAATACATTGCAAATTATCGCTTTGGTTGTTGTATAAATGTATATGTATTGTATTCTTTATTAGCTTATCCTTTCTGTCATACTTATCTATAATTTACCCTAAACCATATTTCCATATAGTTTAATGATAAGCTCAACTTTAATTATTAAGTATATTAATATGACTTAAGAACAACAAACTTTATCTAAACTATTCAACAGCCCAAAATTAAAAAATTTCCAGGGGAGGGTCCCCGGAATGCTGCGGGTATGTAATATAATAGGTATGCTGCTAGTCTGTAATATAATCATTAATTCTGCAAAAACAAGTAAATTTATTGATTATATTTATTGATTATATGTATAATTCTATTTTTGGTAAAAAAAACTTATAGAAAAAACCTCTGTCCACTTAAAAATTAGTTTAAACAAAAGTATTTAGGATTTGTATTTGAACTTCAGTTTCAGTGAACTGTATTATTAGATCCTATTAATTATTTTTAAATTCTTTCGGAGGATCGTTTATTTTTTCTTAGCTTTCCATTTTCGTGGAGCGGTGCTCTTTGTAATATCTCCTCTTCTAAACTAAGGATTTCGCATTTTGTGGTGATTCGGATTGAAACTGATTTGGCGATTTGGAAACTGGGTGGTATTACTTAAGTAGAGTACTTATTTAAGACCTGAGCAACACTGGGTAATTTATTCTAGTTGCTCATAAATCTGCTGTTACCTGATGGCAAATATACCTTGAGAAGAAATTTCAATTTGACTTAAGAAGGTGAAAATTTTAAACATGTTTTTTAGTAAGATGAAAACAAAAATTCATCAGTTTTACTGTGCCACTTTTAACCAAACATTTTTTACAAAGTTGATTTTGAATAATTTCAGAATAAATTTATTATCTAAATAATAGAAAGTAATGCAGAGCATGTAAAACTTTGAAGGCACTTACCATTATTATTAATTGAAAATATATTGCAGCTAACGTTATCACACAGTTGATGGTATATAGTGATATCTATAAAAAAACAGAAATTTAAACTTTTACACAAGTCATAAGAAGTTTCAAATAAATCAGCTCTTTCAGTCTGTTCGTTTGTTTACATTATAAATCTCCACAGTATAAAATAAAAAAAATTAAATAGCTTATTATATATAAATAATTATAAATTAAACACTTATCCTAATTTATGAAATAAAACAGATGCAATAATCGGTTAAATCAAGTAACCTGGCTTATTGAAAACAAAGTTAACTCAAAGTAAATCAACTTAATTTAATGATATATTCACAGTTAAATGAAGCTCAAATCACTAAATGCTGTAGAAACAGTGGCAGAACTTCCGCATTCTGCCAGTAAAATAGTTTCAAATTGTATCATTAGATAACTCAATAATACGGTAATAATTATTTTATAATCCAATTTTATCACAGAGAAAACATAGAATTGCACTCTCAGTACAGCAACCAATACAAGTGTATCAGTTTTACACTATTGAACACATCTTTTGGAATGTTTTAAAACTATGATAGAGGCACTTTTAATTGCAATAAAATAATTTCATCATAGCTAAAAATTTTAAACCTTTATTAAAATGTTAACATCCTTATATATAAAAATTTCACAAAAAAGCACAGTTATCAGTTTTCAATCACTGAAGCAAATTATGTCCTGCCAGAAAATTTTTATGCAGATTTCACAGTTTTGTTGTGCTGCTGGCTACACTTGTAGCTAAAGAGAGCAGATGTAGCTAAAAGATGTGTAGGAAAATATTTCAGCACTATAAGTGTTTTAAAATATACATGTCAGCTTTAGAAAAATAACAGCAATTTTCAAAACTTTTAAACCACAAATACTTACCAAGCATAAATAAATTACTTTCCTCATTTTTTCCTGTCTTTTTATTGTAGTATGTAGCTATTCCCTATACACAATAACCAAGAACACAACTTTTATTATTGAATTTTCTATACAATGACTATGTTCAAGTAAAAATAACAAAAAAATGATGTCTTTCTTAGGAGGGAATATGTGGCAACCCTATTTTTATCTCAATAATGAGGTTAAGAACGAATACACTATAACAGCTAAGTAGGGTTGGGAAAAAAACTTTTTTTAAACCAAAAACCATGGTTTAAACCAAGGGGTTTTAAGCAGTTATTTGAACTATAAAGAAATGCAACTTAAAAGTTGTTAATTAGATAAACTAGAATATAAGATATTCAATTGTGAGTTTGTTTTTCTGTTGACATGCATTTCATTTGTGGTATTATACCAAAAAAAGAATGCAATAAGACACATAACAAGCATATTTTGCATAATTATTTTACTTCTAAATCTAATATAAGATAAAAAAAAATATACCAAAATTAGACTTTGGTGTTGGCCTCGCATTCCTTGGACCTCCATATCTCGAATCAGTAGCACCATAGTCTGGAAAGTTACTTGACTTCATCGTATTAGATCTAAAAATGTAGTTTAGAAAGAAAATCAGAATACTCTTGAAATTAGAAACTACTAATTACAAAGAAAAAGAAGAAAAAAAAAGGAAGAAAAAAAGAAGAAAGAAAAAAAGAAGAAAAAAGAATTATTTAGCACTAAAATATATGCAGTAAAAAAGATAAACTGAGCAACATATGTGACTTTAGTTACAAAATAATTGAAACAGCTTTAATCCACCATTTTGTTGGAGAGCACAAATGCTGCCTGAGGAAGATTGTGTTTGAAAAGTGATTACGAACACCATGCACGCTCAATGTGTAAATAATTGAAAAATAGGTTGATCAATTGAAAAAAAGAGTGGGCAGTCTATTCTAAGTACAAAAATGCCCCAAGTAGGAAAATTCACAGGGTTACACTTTCATTCCATTTACTTTGCCAATCTGGTAGCCCACGACTTTCCGGACATCCAATCAGCACACGACTCTTTGGAAATCTGCATTTTAATAGGCAGTAAGTATTTTAATAGTCTTCCATGTATTTCATCAGATCTTTTTTACAGATCCCTTGTTTACGCAGACCCTTGTTTTTACAGATCTTTTTTGATCGATTTTGCTAAGATTTGTTGGTGCAAACTTTTTTGGAATAAATATTTAAAACTTTCCTCGTAATTCACATACATCAACATTTCATACAGATTTTCAGTAGATATTTTTGTAGAATTAATTGGATTGCAAAATGAAATGTGTTCCGGAGTGAAATGTACATCTATGTTCAAGAAAACGTGTTCCGGTGTGAATGTAATTGAAAATATGGATATATCAGTAGATATTTTTGTAGATTTAATTGAATTGCAGTGTGAAACATGTTCCGGTGTGGAATGTATCTGTATGCTCAAGAAAACGTGTTCAGGTGTGGATGTAATTGAAAATACGGATATAAGTGCATTTACATAAAAGTTAGTTCTTTTATTTATTCATCCCGTGTTTTGAAATTGTCTTTTGTGTTCCCCACGTTTTTAAAATGGTTCTAAGTATTGATTTTTCTTAAATTTTGTTCAAATGCAATCAAATTTTCCAGTTTTGTTTTTTCTTAAAGTTCGTTAAAGTTCAATCATTTTCTTAAGTATTGTGTTTTCTTAAGTTTCATTAGTACAATCTTTTTTCCAAGTATTGTATTTTCTTGAATTTTGTTAAAGTACAAGCTTTTTTCTAAGTTGTCGTTGAGACCCAGACCATCCAATCTATCAGAAAGGTGTAAGGTAACTGTTTGGATGACCTGGAAGAGCCACCCAATTTAGACCGGAACCCAGTGGGGGAGGCATCCACAGGGACCGTACCCTCCTTCCCCTACCACCAACCTCTCGGAAGGACTTACGGACCCATATGTGATTATTAACGTGATCGTACTCTGCATGAACATGGTGGCAGCTTTAGCAGTGGAGGGAATGGAACCCGGGCCTACCGAGTGCAAATTCTGCGAGTTAATCACTGGGCTACCGCATCCAAAGCTTTTTTCTAAGTATATTTTTTTTCTTGAATTAAGTACAATCTTTTTCCAAGTATCGTGTTTCCTTAAATTTTGTTAAAGTACAATCTTTTTTCTGTACCATGTTTTCCTGAATTTAGTTAAAGTCTAATCTTTTTTCTAAGTATATTGTTTTTTCTTAAATTTAATTAGAGTCCAATCTTTTTTCTAAGTATTGATTTTTCTTAGTATTTCATTAAAGTAGAGTCATTTTTTTTTTAGTTTCGTAATTTTTCAAAGTATTGTTTTTGTTTGTTTTTTAATTTTCGAAGTTTCCAGTTATAAGTTTTTGAAATTGATTTTAAAATTCTAAGTACGCGTGTTTCAATATGGTTTCTACAATTTTAAAAGTTTTTTATTCTGATATTACGCAATATTTTTATAATGCACAAAAATCTTATTTTGTTAGCTTTTTAAGAGTATTATTCACTTTTTATGAGTATTATTTACTTTTAATCAAATTGAATTGCACTATCATTTACATTCAAAATTTCACTTCATAAAACTGTAGAATACGTCACTTTGGTAGGAGAAGCCTATTTTAAAACACAGGAATATACGTCACTTGAGTGGGGAGGTGACAATTTCAAAACACGGAGAAACACACCAACTTGGTGCAATTTTGTACTTAGAAAAAAAAGTGGGGGTCTATTCTATCGATTTACTGAAAAATATATAAGTAAAATTTAAAAATGTGAATATCACACAAAAATGAAAGATAAGTACATGTCAACACTGCAAGAATGGATAAAATAATGAAGAAACAGAAAATTTACATAGCAATGGTCATTCTCTGTCGAAGGTCGCAATGTGGAAATAGCCATTTGTGCAACATTTGATCCGTAGCAATTGGAACATGAACCTAAGCCCACTAAAAAACCATCAAAGAATCTGACTCCACCGGCTGATGGAGATCAGATATAGCAACATGTGTTCCAAGGCTCATATAGCACAGATTTATGTCCATTGCGCAGACATAACCAAAACAGACGTAATTATGAAATTTAAATTTTCACTTTACAGAGAACACAGTTGAAATTAACCACTTCAAATCAAAACCAATGTACTCTTACATACATATTCTTTGTTCTTATAATGCGGCACAATTAACTACAACACTACATTGCCCTAAAGAATTACCACATCATCCCATTAATCGCATCAAATATTTCGCCAAATGCAAATTGCATATACTAAAGTTGTACCTAGAATTTTGAAACTAAAATATGATCAGGGAATTTATATGGCTAAAACATTTAATATAAATATAGTGTAACAATTAGAATTTTTTTTAATTTATTCTGCTAGAAAACTCTAAAATAGAGCAGAACATCTTAACCATTGATTAAACAACATATATTTAAACCAAAACTCTTTGTCTTATAAAAAACTTTTGGTACATTTTTTTTTGTTTTTACTTTCAATACAAAGTTAATATAGAAAATACATGCAAGTATATTATGTACATATGTACTAATATCAAATCATATAACAGACACATATAATTTTTCAAAGTATTTTTTTACACAATACTAGTATATTACATGCTCAGCAATCATATTAAGGTTGATCGATAGAATAGACCCCCACTCTTTTATCGAAATACGAAAGTGCTCCAAGTTGGCGCGATTCACCGGGTTAACTTTCATTCCGTTTACTTCGCTAATCTGGTAGTCCATGACTTTCCAGACATCCAATCAGTGTGCGACTTTTTAGGAATCTGCATTTTAATAGGCAGGAAGTATTTCAATAGTCTTCTGTGTATTTCATCAGACCTTTTACGATTGAATTCATTGACCCTTGTTTTTACAGACCTTTTTCGATCAATTTTGCAAAGATTTGTTGCTACAAACATTTTTGGAATAAATATTTAGCACTTTTGCCAAGTTGGAGCGATTCACCGGGTTACACTTTCATTCCGTTTATTTCATCAATCTGGTATCCCACGACTTTCTGGACATCCAATCAGCAGGCAACTTTTTAGGAATCTGCATTTTAATAGTCTTCTGCGTATTTCATCAGACCCTTTTCAATCAAATTCATTGACCCTTGTTTTTACAGATGTTTTTCGATCGATTTTGTAAAGATTTGTTGCTACAAATTTTTTGGAATAAATATTTAAAACTTTCCTCGTAATTCATGTGCATCAACATTTAATGCAAAATTTCAGTAGGTATTTTTGTAGATTTAATTGGATTGGAGTGTGAAATGTGTTCCGGTGTTGAATGGACGTGTATGTTCAAGAAAACGTGTTCCAGTGTGGATGTACTTAAAAATATGGATATATCAGTAGATATTTTTGGATTGCAGTGTGAAACATGTTCTGTTACATAAAGGTTAGTTCTTTTATTTATTTGTCCCGTATTTTGAAATTGTCTTTTGTATTTTCCCCTGTGTTTTTAAAATGGTTCTCCTAAGTATTGATTTTTCTTAAATTTGTTAAAGTACAATCTTTTTCTAAGTTCTGTTTTTTCTTAAATTTTGTTAAAGCACAATCTTTTTTCTAAGTTTCTGTTTTTTCTTAATTTTAGTTAAAGTACGATCTTTTTTCTAAGTATCGTTTTTTCTTAAATTTTGTTAAAGTACAATCGTTTTTTTAAATTTTCGTATTTTTTCTAAGTACTGTTTTTTTTTTAATTTTCGATGTTTCGAGTTATAAGTTTTTGATATTGATTTAAAATCCAAAAATATTTTAAGTATTGAGTGTTTCAATATGGTTTCTAAAATTTTAAAAGTTTATTATTCTGCCATTATGCAATATCTTTATATTGCACAAAAATTATATTTTATAATCTTCTTATGAGTGTTATCCACTTTTATTCAAATTGAATTGCACTATCATTTATCAAAATTCCAGTTCATAAAACTGTAGAATATATCACTTTGGTAGGAGAAGCCTATTTTAAAACACGGGAATATACATCACTTGAGTAAGGAGGAGTCACTTTCAAAACACAGAGAAACGCGCCAACTTGGCGCAATTTTGTACTTAGAAAAAAGAGTGGGAGTCTATTCTACCGATTTACCCGGCACCAACAGACCAGATGTCGCAAACTGGGCATTGTGTCGCAACACTTCTACTTGCTTTGCATGCTATAACTTAGATAATAATAAAAGAGGTGCACCTCCGCAAGAGAGATCAAAATCAGTACTAGGAAAGTGTACAGAAATAGTCCCAGAAGAGTTAACTTATTAGTTCATTGATATATTTTAGAATATATGACAAATATGAACAGATGAAGTTCAATTTCTGATGGGGGGGTGTTGAAAAGAAAGTGAAAAATGCCTAATATAAATCTTCTGACAAACACTTGGCTTAATTACGAAATTGCATAACACACTACCATTCAGATAATTATTTTATATGAAACTGCTGAAGCTATATTTTCCTTTACATGCATACCTTAAGACATTTAGATTACGATCTCTGAGGTAAACTTAGTTAAAAGTATATGGAAAGAAAGTGGAAGAATACATAAAAATATAAAGTAATTTTCCTAATAAGAATTTTTTTTTTTAATTTATATGGATTTTGTTGAAATGGCGTCTTTCTGCATTAAATTTCAAATAAATCCTAGAAAGAAAAAAAGAATTCGTGATCTAATAAGCTTTAATGGACGAAATTACTAAACGTTTGACGAGTGTCAAATACGACAAATAACGCTTTTTTATTATACATGTTTTACCTCCTAAAGTTTAAGATAAAGAAAATCTAAAATGATTTTAACAAGGAATATGTAAAAAGACAGAAACAAATTTTATTAGTGACAGCTCAAACAGTCGATTACAAATTAAGCATAAATTGGTGTAAAAAGACAACTTTCAATATACCTTTTCTGTATTATAATTATTCAAAATAAATATTTATTCAAACCTTAGCTATTCTCTTTAATTAGACGGAAACAATCACAAGGGACACACAACAACATAGAAATCCGTACTTTCAGTCAGGTGACAGATCCATATGTAACAAAAAAGAGATTGTAATCCATGGTCTCAAAAATTTAACACTGTTTATTCAAATATTTAAAAAACAGTCAAGTGATAAAATATTATATTCTAATTTTAATGCTAATTATAGAAATTAATCAAATATTATTAAAATATTTATCCAATAATTTTAATCGGTTGGCTAAATTTCTTCGGTAAGTTACCATAACGTTCGAAACTTTCTTGTGACTTCTCACTGGAGAACTTTGGGTTCTGGGCCCATTCAGTCCAGAATGCACATGAAACAAGATACACTAAATTTAATCAAAGAAATATGTTTTTTCTCATGGAAGCACGGTGTAAGATAATTTTACACCGTGAATGGAATATATTCACGGTATATAATTATAATGGTAAATACATGGAGTTAGAAGTACTAAGACCATGGAGTTAGAAGTACTTCTAACTCCATGGGTAAATATTTTCTTTTGGCCATGGGTCATGGGACAAACTTTGTTTATGCAAGAGAAGACAATGGGGTAAAGTTTTATGAAAACCACAGACGATATTTCCCCCCCCTGAATGTTTTATAGAGCAGCATTTTATTGCCTGTAATAATAAGAAAAACATGATTCTGAACTATTTTTTAACATATTTTATATAAAGTTTAGAATTTTACAGAACAAGAAATTTTTAAATTTGAATTAAAATACCGACTTCCTCGATTTGCTACGCTGTAAGCAGGTATGTTAAATGTCATTTAACAGTTTTTTCTTTTTTTAATAGTTAATATTTCTTAAAACATTTTATAAAATCATATGAATGTCACAGGCGGGTACACTTCATTCTCACTAGGTCCCGGATAAGATTATGGCCGGGTTTCCACTGACGCGTTCGTCCGTTGCGTTGGCTATCCGTCAGAGGAGCAACGCAGAGCATCGATTTCCACTAATCCGTCAACGCATGGAGTTCTCGAGAGCAAGGGATTCTCCTCTTTTTCCACTCTGTATGAGGCGATGGGGGTGCAAATGGTGTGGGAAAGAAGAAATCTTTGTGTGGCTAAACTTGATTGGTTAGGATTTGCTTACTATTTGACAGCAGCTGTTCGATTGATTTTCATATTGTTCTATGATAACATATTCATTTTGAAGTCTGCTGTGGTCTTGTTCATTAGCGCAGGCCCGAATTGTCCTGTGAGTCGGGTCGGGCTCAGTATTTAAAAAGTCGGGCCGGGCGTATTTAAGTTTGAAAAAAAAATTAAGTAAATTTTAATAGAGTACATGAGATTATTGTGTTGAATTTAGCTATATGTAAATATAAATGTTTGAAAAACTTTTATTTTAGTTTTTTGTACAAACACATTTAGATAAAAATCATTTCGATCGTGACTTAAGGGTCTTTGGTCCGGGAACGTATTCTAAATTATGACGGGCTTCATATTTCAGTTTCCCTTGTGAATATTGTATGTCTCCTCCAGCTTAAAAAATTACTGGAGGCCTGGGCCTGCCGCTCGAGTGGTGTCCCCTCCCCCGGGCCGGGTAAAGGATGCAATCTCATATTTTCCTGGATATGGTCATATCCCAGTATATATGTAAATCTGTTTTTTCAAATTCTCTATTTAGGGATTTTACAAATAAAATCCTATTTTGGTAAATTCTTGAATTGAGCTTATGTGTATTTTTGACCACAATTCTCGTTTAATATGAGATTATTTATTTGTGAAAGTCTCTCTCTGCCAATATTGCAAAAATCTTAATTATTTAGTAATTTCGAAATGCACCAATTTACCAACAATTGAGAATTGATATATTAGCATCTATTACATCTTCAAAATTAATATCTGCCAGTATAAATTTAAATAAACAGCCTGAGTTTATATATATATATATATAATTGTAAAAATAAAATCGTTTGAATTCCCATTCATTTTCTTATAAAAGAACTCAGATTTTTAATAGTATGTTGGCTGTGGAAAATCACCTAATTTATGAGATCTTTACCAGATATGTTACATTTTTTAAAAGCAAAGTTGAACGATACTTACCTTAAATATAAATGTTATTTTGCTTTCCAAATTTTATAATTTTTGATCAAAAGGCTTCATGAACCTTGTGCACTACTTAAGAGGTTTTAGTGCATATGTTGGTAGATATACCATTTTGCAAATTTTAGGTGCTTCTTAATGGCAATTTCGTGCCCATTCTGTTATACATATTTATTTTACATAATATTTTGTGTCTTTTGTATATTCATCAGTGTTTGTTTGGCTACCAAGGTATACTATTTACAAAATACCTAGACTTTCTTGATATTTTAAGTTTTACAACTTAGACAGTGAAAAGTATTATCAAAACACAAACAATTTAATCTACTTTTTAAGCAATAAATTAACTTCATATCTGATCCAACTTAAGCTAATCCTGTTTCCTGATGTGGAACAATCAAATATTAACATGATTTAGCTTTAACTGACTTTACAATTATATTCTGCAACTGTCAGCAAATAATATTGAAATAGACAAATGTGATTAATAAGCCACTGACTCACAGTTAATGAGAATAGTGTTAAAAAATTATTAAATCAGATGTCAGCATTTTGTGTGAAGTATAAATATAATCCGACAAGACAAATGCTAATTTCTCTCACATAAACCAATGCTCTTCCTACCTAATATCTTCAATAAAACAATGAACATTACTACCAATTCTTTTCGCTTCTTATTATTATTTGATCTTTGAAATATTAAATTGCTTCAACAGATTAAACTTGGTAAGCTGAAGTTTATGGAAGAAAAAATTGACATTTTAAAAAAATTGCAGTAACTTCTTTCTTATAATATATATTTTTACCTAACTTATTCTTCAAAGTAAAAAGAAGGAAATCTGAGTGATACAAATAAAGCACCAGTAAGCTTTCCAATAAGCCAATAAAGCACCAGTAAGCTTTCCAATATATTTTAGGAGTAAAATCAGTTTGCCTTTATAAATAAAACTATTTTCCCATAATATTGTAACTTTTTTCCACTTGCATTTATAATTTTTTTTTTCCTATTTCTTTAATCAGTTTAGAATGCTAGGTCAATAACTTTATAATACCAGCCAATGGCAAAAATTTTTGATAACCTCACTCAATTTCAAGCAGGATTTTACTGGGTATTTCACACTACTTCATGGAGAATACAAAATAGATAAAAGGAATAATCCACATTGTCGTGTATTTTAAAATTATGTCGGTTTGAGAGCAATCAAAACTGAGTTTGTTGAAAACCCAGACCAGCCGAGTACATATAGCAGCTGGTTGAGAAGCTGGTAACAAGCTGTTTGTTGCAATATCAATATATTTATATAGTTTAATTAAATAAATAGTATTTATAAATATAAATAAAATTCTCATCATTGATGATACAGCTTCATCAGGCCATCTTATAGGTTTTCTCTGTAGTTCCTCTTTGTGGCTACTTCGCCAGTTTTGCTTTTCCCATCGACATCAAACCATCAAAGTAATATGCAAATTATATTTAACAATGAAAAAAATTTAATACAATTGGACTTCCAGAATTAACATTTAGTTAAAAAAATAAAATGTGCTCATTTAGTTAGAATTTGCGTTGCGATAATTTTTACATTTGTTTAAAATGTCAAAGCTGAGTTCAATAATTGACATGCTCACAAAAACACATTTTGATTTTATTAATGCTTTTTCAACTTTTCAAACCTGTAATGTTATATTTTTTATATTAATATAATAAAACTAGCTTATAACCATTGAAAATTAATGATGCAAGATACCGTATGTGCTTGTATAATTTTTTTCAGATATTGTTTTTACTTCCACTCAAACCAGAAAAATACTGAATAATGAAAAAAGAAAACGAAGAGATAAATTATCATTAAAGGAGAAAAATAATTATTTTTTATTGATGTATTAACATTAATTGAATGGAAATGAAAAACAGATATCTTACACCGTGGTCCCGATCGAACAAGAGAAATCAATCGGATAGGCGGATGGAATAAAGAACAGAAGTGAGTCCTTTCTATCCACTGGCCTGTACTTAGAGTAGAGGTCAGTGGTTCTATCCTCTTCTGTAAAAGTCTCCAGGATTTGAATTGAAATGGTAATGTTTCAAGTTGAATTGGAAATTTCGATCCTTTTTGCAGAAAAGAATCGAACTCGATCCCGTTCTTTCCGATGTATTCATTTGCCTCCAGTTTCTTGGTCTCAATCGCGATCCAACTTCTTACGCCTAGCTTTCACCAAACATGATAAGCGACGAGTGTAAGAAATATAATTTCCAATGGGTAGACGTGGCGCTTGCGTGAGTTCTCTTGGACTTGAAAAACCCAACCTTTTCCGGCGCTTTATTTCTTCCTATTGGCTCGTCCATCTCGCATTCGTCGCTTGTCGCATTTAGTGAAAACTAAGCTCTAGTGCAAATGAAGTAAACAGTAATTTAAATTATCGCTGATAATCCCGATTGGAAGTGCTCTGGAAGCTGATTGGAGGATACGTTCTGTCAGCCTCTATCATACTTATAAGTATGTCAAAGATTGTCAATGACAACTCGCTTCACAACTTTCACCGTGCGTTCCATCCTTCAAGAGTCAAAAACATCACAATTATGAATTTACCCGATCCCGTTTGATGGCTCGATACTCTGGCTCTGTGGATGGGGGTTAATGTGCACCATTTCATGTTATTTACAAAAAATACATAGTCATACGAGCATTTAGGAACTTTAACTAACGAAACAATCGAGAGCTAGGATGTTTTGATAAAGCTCCATACTTTACAAAACCCAAAGTGACTATTTTAGTTATAATTATATAAAATATAAAAACTATGTATTGATGCTGGCATTCAAGGGGGTATCCGAAAAATAACCGGACCCAAGTACCAAAGTGATGCCGTAGGCAGGCACATTTATAGTAGAGTTAGGTGCCTACACTATATGATCTACAAAGTTAAGTACTATATGGTCCCATAAAGACTTTAACTTATTCAAAGTTGAGTGTAAGATGTTCATCTGTGTGGAATTATTCTCGCCATCGTTCAGTTGGGTATTTGAAGAGATACTAGTAAAACCTGTTGAATTCGATACGAAACCCAATATGTAATTAAAGACAATTCTGGTAGAAAAGTGTAAAACACTTCAATATCTGTGCTATGCGATAACATGCGCTAATAACATACGTAGACATCACGCTCGCCTGGTGAAATGACTGCACTGCAAACGTTTCGTCCATGAAGGCTCTTTTCTCTTCATGGTTACATCCAACCGTTTCACTGTCCTTTCTGATCCAATTCGGACGAAATAAACTGCAGTCTATTAATCTATCAAAACTGTATAATTAAAAAAAAAAACGTTAAAGAATATATATAAAAATTAAAAATTTTCCCAAAACCAAAAATGACGAAACTTTTCCGTAGGTATTTCATACCATTGTTATCATTTCCCAAAATATGCGAAAGAAGTGATGCTTCAAGTAAATCTATAACGAATATACACTCTTTTGCAAAAAAAATAATAATAAAGGACCCCTAAAAAATAATCCGATAACCTCGAAATTTCGCATGTAAATGCCTTTATACCAAGTATACAAATGTAAGATTTAATTTGCAAGGCCAATGAGTGCTAACTTCGGTCATAGCGCACGTTTCTACTACGCAACGAATATCCTATAAAACAGGTTAAAAATGTGGACGGTTTATCTTTGCTCGTAATCGGAGTTGCAGTTCCGTGGATACACAACCAATAATGCCGTTACGACGTAGCCGAAGACCTTATAAGTAATTAGATGAGTTAGAACGTGGTCGTATAGTCGGGATGCGTGAAGCTGGCTGGTCATACCGAGCGATAGGCCGCCACCTGCACCGAACGGACACTACTGTGCAGAGGTGTTGGCAACAAAGGTTGCTGCAAGGAACTCGTTGGCGGAATGAAAGCTCCGGAAGGCCAAGGTACACGAATGCGAGGCAAGATCGGATGATTGTGCGACAGGCCCGAAATGCCCAACGGCATCATTGTCCGCCATCCAACGCTCTACAGCTACATTGCTATCTCTTCCATATCACCCGTGGTACCTTCCACCATTTCACAGAGCTTGGCTGAGGTGGGGTTACGCTCACGGCGGCCTTTAAGACGTTTGTCCATAACTCTACAACATCGACAGAGTCGTTTGGAGTGGTGCCGTAGCCGAACATCATGGCTGTCAGCAGACTGGCATCGCATAGTGTTCAGCAATGAATCACGCTTCAGTCTTTCAGCAGATGATCATCAGGTACGGATGCGGAGGCACCAGGATCAGCGGTTCCAATCAGCCTTTGTTTCACACAGGTATCACAGTTATTACCCCTGGTGTGATGGTGTGAGGTGCTATCTCTTACGACAGCAGGTTGCTCCTAGTTATCCTGCGTACAACTTTAATAGCTCAACGTTATGTTGATGAAATCTTGCGGCCGATTGCGTTACCCATCATGGCACGTCATTCTGGGGCCATTTTCCAACAAGATAATGCCACGCAACAGACGTCTCGCATATCTGTGGACTATCTCCTTGCTGTTGATACTGTTCCTTGGCCAGCAAGGTCACCAGACCTTTCGTCAATCGAGCATGTATGGGACATGTTAGGCCGCCAGATTAGGGCATTTCCGAAAAGTAGCAGATCTGGAGCAACAATTGAGGAATGCCTGGCAGAACGTATCGCAGGATGACATTAGGAAACTTTATCACTCCTTACCTAGACGTATACAAGCATGCATTGCCGTCAAGGGTTTTTTACCAATTACTGATTTAAAAATTCAATGTGTAATTATTACTAACCATTGTTGGGTCCTTCGGCCTTGATTTCGTAATCATTTTATTACCTGTATATGAGCATTACGCATATTTAATTTAAAAAAAAAACAGTCACTTTCTTCATGGTGCTTCGTTTTCTTTTTTTTTTTTTTTTTTGCAAAATATATTATTTTGATATCCTTTTGCCACCCTATTATTACGCCCCTGTTTGCAGATAACAGGATATTTAAGATAACAGAAGCTGTTCCATCCAATTTAATTTTGATTGGTGAAAATATTACATTAATCGGGTGAGAATGAAATAAGTTGATTGAATGCATAAAGTTACGCATGCCGTTCGTTAGTTTACATTTAGAAATAAAAAGCTTTGAAAGAATGTGATATACATCATAACGGCCTATTTAAACTCGAAATACAAGTATAAACAAGCATTTAACATTTAGATTATTTAAGAGAAAACAGAAAATTTAAAACTATAAAATATGACATAAATCGAGTGAGAATGAAATAAGTTGATTGAATGCATAAAATTACTCATGCCGCTCATTAGTTTACATAGAAATAGAAAGCTTCAAAAGAATGCGATATACATCATAACTGCCTATTTAAACTCAAAATATGAACAAGTTTTTAACATATAGATTATTTGAGAGCAAATAGAAAATTTAAAACTTATGTAAACAATTAATAAGTAGTCAAATGTATTTTGAAAACTAAACAAAACGTGTTAAAAGTAAATAAATGCATATAAATGTGTAAATGTTTTGAAAAATGACATAGGTATTGGCATAAAAAAATGAACTTGAGTGTGGCTTAACTTACTTTCTCAATGTACCACTTCGGGGAAGTAACATGCCCCCGCGAGGAAGGGGTGGTGGTGGTAATGACGTCACGAACACAAAAATTATATGGAGGCTATTTTTCACTACAATGATTGAAATTGTTAAGTTTCATGATCAGTGAGCCATAAATAACCTCTTTTATGTACATTTATGTCAAATTCTGTCCTAATGGCTACCTCATTAAGAAAATATAAAATATTGAATCAATTTCGAAGTTTTCTTTCGAATTTCAAAAACATTCTATCAAATATTATTTTTTTAATAACAAAGCCAGATAAAAAAGTTTCATGAAAATATTTGTGGCAGCTATCGTGCACATCAGAAGTTGACCACACACAGACATCACTCAAAAAATAGTCAAAACGTGATCAGGAGGTCCTAAAACATATATTAGCATCAAAATCTCAAAATTGAAAATTTTTGCGAAAACAATACTTTCTCTATACCATTGTTACTTTCTTTATATACATATAATGTATAAGAAAAGTATTGTGACGGGGTCGAATTTTCGACGGGAGAGCACGTTTCAAGCATCCCTGATCACAAATCGAACATTTTTGAGGTGATGTCTCTCTGTGTGTGTGTGTGTGTGAGAGAGAGAGAGAGAGAGAGAGAGAGAGAGAGAGAGAGAGAGAGAGAGTGTCTGTGGAGACAATATCTCGCGAACGAATGGAGAGATTCGAATGACATTTGATACAAAAATTACAACCCGTGAACACAATGTTGCTCATGTCCTTGCTGACGAGCCGGTCGGTCTGGGTCTTCAACCCGTGAACACTGGAAGCCTATTGTTTTTAAACATAATCGAATGTTCACCCCCCCCCCCCCCCTAAATTTTCGAGTGAAAGTTAAAAAAAATCATCAAAAAATCAAAACCTTTAATAAAGTTACGCAAATCGACATTTCTGATATAATGTTTCCTTAGAAAACGATTGAGATAAACTTTAGAACGTTGGCATGAACCGTTCTCGAGATATTGCACATTTTTCAAATAAATTTATCAAAAAAACCCATAAATTAAAAAAAAATATTAACTGTCGAGAAACATGTTCACTTTTCATATGTAATGTCATGCGATAAATTGGGTGACATCATTTTTGTGGATCTAGCATGTTCCATTCATGAGAAAAGATACTTTAAGTAATACTTTTGTATTTGAACGCAAATAGTCATTTATCTGCTATAAGAATAACTTATTTCTCAGTCCATAACACTTGGCGACATTTTGGCGATAATTTGGTAGAAGGTCGCCAACTTGGCGACTTTTTTAAACGTTGCCAAATTAATGAACATTTCGCCAAATGGAGAAAAATGACGTTAAATCAATGAAAATGACGACTCATTGACGAAAATTTAATACCTTGGAAAGAATATAAGTATCTACTATAAGAATAACCCATATTTTTTTTTACTCTAAAAGTAGTAAATTCATTGCATTATATAAGAAAAGTCATGTGCTGCCCACATCAGATTTTTTATTATTTAAATCGAAGAAAAAAAATTAATAAAAACCGTCTGTCGTATAAGCATTTTTGCGTTAAATGCTCTGCTGAGCAACATGATATAAAAAAGAATATTCCTCTTCAAATGCTCATAAGTCAATGACTCATTATTTTTCAAAGTGTTTCCGTAACAATGTTCCAGAGGTTCCGCAACGTGATAATTTCGTAAAAATTTCTTAAAATAATAAAGCAAAATAAAAAATAAACATGTAAAATTTTAAGTTCATTATTAGATCTTAAAGAACCCCACACCCAATCGTGTACGTATAAAATTACGTATAAAATATGCATATTTAAATAATTTGATGTGAGCAGCACATGATTTCCCCTGCAGACTCAAATTCACGTTCTCTTCATTTCCTAAATAATTCATTAAATTGAGTTTAATGGTACAAAAGAACAGCCATAATTATTTTAACTTACACTGAATTTGCACTTTTAATTCAATTTTCGCTTTCATCTTGGTAAATGGATTTATTTTCAAAGGTGGCGTAGCGAAAATGCGAAAAACTAAAATATCTCGAGAACGGCTATTCCTAGAGTAATGGGGTTGGTCTTATTCTTTTCATCATCAAAAATTACGTATAAAATAAACATTTTATTAATATATTTGAGCATACGTAGTCTTTTATTTTTAGATTAAACGATTTTTGTGGGCCATTTCGAAAAAAAAAAGAAAAAAAAAAAAAAAAAAAAAACCCAGGTTCTTCCTTTTTTTTTTCGAATAGTACCAAAATTTAATCAGCACCAGGTTAACTTACAAGTGCCCACCCCGAACAAAAAGGCGGGCTCTTTTATCCCTAATCGTACCAAAATCTAATCAGCACCAGGGTCATACATAAGTAACTTACCAAATTTTATAAAATTTGGTTCATTCATTTTTGAATTAGAGTGGATACATACATTGCACAGACAGACACACACACAGACAGACACACGCACGCACACACACACACACACACACACACACACACACACACACATACAGTCCACGAAAAAAGTATAACGGCAAGCGAAAACTCGCCAAATCTCGAAATCTTCTAGACGGAAATGTATGCAAATTTCTTGAGTAAAAATAATGATAAAAATTATAATCTTTTTCATGTAAATTAGTTAAATTTTCCAAACATAAATATGTATAAATTTACTTATAAATTATAAACCCATATGATCTTGGAGAAAAATATAAGGACAACTGTTCTTTCATTTAAAATTATAGTAAAATTTGCCTATTTGAAAGCAGAAAATGATAATTTCAAATATAAAGACTGGGTTTCTAAACAAAATTTACACTTGCCTCATTTCTTCACGATTTTTATACGATGCCGAAAGGAACTCATCTGTCTGACCTTGAAAAAGAGGAAATTCTTGCTTTTAAAGAATGTGAATTGAGTGGGCATGAAATTTCGAAAAAAAAAATTAACAGATCTAAAACTGTAGTTTATAATTTTCTAAAAGAACATGGAATGTATGGAATGAAAAAACGAACTAGAAGACCAGAAATTCTGACTCATCGATAGAAAAGAATGGTTGTAAGAAGAAATTGAGAGAAAAAGGAAATTGCAAATGAAGTTAGAAGAAATTTAGACTTACCGTGTTCCACACGAACAGTTCAAAATGTTTTCAAAATGTTTTGAATAAACATCCGAATATTTGGTATGGAAAGTTAATGTCACGCCCGCCTCTTAAAAAGGAATATAAGACAGGAGTTTTAAAATAAATTCATTTCTCTCGACCCAAAATGGATTCATGTAATCTTTTCGGACGAAAAGAAATTCAATCTTGATGGGCCAGATGGTTTTCGCTATTTTTGATGTAATCTGCGTAAAACAAAAAAAGTGTTTTCCAAATGTCAATATGGTGGGGGCACAGTAATGATTTGGGGCGCTTTTGCAGCAAACGGAACCACTCCTATAGTCTTTACCAACTACAAAATTAACTCTGACAAATATGTTGATATGTTAGGCGAACATTTGTTACCTGAGGCCCCACTAATTACTTTAGGAGACTATATTTTCCAACAGGATAACGCTTCCATACACATTTCTAAGTCTGCAAAAGTCTGGTTTGAAGCTCATTCAGTAAATTTACTTAATTGGCCGGCGTGGAGTCCCGATCTCAATCCAACAGAAAATTTATGGGGCAGTCTAGCCCGAGAAGTTTATGAAAACGACACACAATATCAGTGTAAACAGGATCTAGTGTTAGCCATCAAACAAGCTTGGAATAACATTTCCATAGACATTTTAAAAGAACTTTCAGCATCGATGACCTCTCGGCTTATTCAAGTAATTGAAAAGAAAAGGTTGTTTCCTTGATTATTAAGAGAAAAGTTAAGTAATTTAGAACATGTCCTTATATTTTTTTCTATATTTTCTTTAATGATAATCTTTATAAAGTGAACTTGATTCATATTTGTTCCTTCATGTGTTATAAATATTATTGTATAATTTCATATTAGAGGTCAGAAATATCAGAAATTCATTTTGATAAAGTGAAAATGAAGTATATTTTCATTTAATTATATGCTGTCCTTAAACTTTTTTGAGCACTGTAGCCGTTACACTAAAAATAGCTTTTCCGTATTCTAGAGGTTCTAAAACGTGCAGATCCGACAAAAACTGGAGTCGCGATTTTCGGCACTTTTCCAATACTTTCCCTATACATTATAATGTATTGCAGGGAAAGTATAAAACGTTAATTAGTGCATTCTGGGACAGAAATCTTCAAAAATTTCAGAGCACTTACAAAATAAACTAGTTTGTTTCTGGCGAACCAAAACGGAAGCAGGATATCCAGCTATGTTTAATAACTGAAAAACTTAAGTGATTAAATCCTAAATATTGAATATTGCATAATTAATGTACAAGGCAGGCTTCTACAATTGCCAAATAAAAAGTATTTATACTAAAGTTCAACCCAATCGTGTCAGATTAAAGAAATAGAAAATTCTGTTTGTCGCATGAATTTTTGTAAATTAATTTTTCTAAGATACTTTCTACATAGATCGAAATTTAAAATTCGGACGGGATTCGTCATGACCAGAAATATGATTTGTTTGAACTTTGTTCAAAATTTTATTTGAATCGGTTGATATTTAAAATTTGGCGCACAATCAGATTTGTGTCGGTGTTAAAGAAACTACGCCTGGAACTCGCTTCGCTTCAATAAATAAAAAAATACTACCTTAGAATTTTGCCCTGTATGGGGTTCCGCCATCGAATAGGATTTTAATGGGGGTTCCGCGAGCAAAAAAGTTTGAAAAACACTGATACTATATTTTATAGTACGAGAAACTAATAAATTACAATAGGTCATGACCCGAGTCCCTATAGTCATAAGGATAAAAGGTCCGAATCCAATTAAAATTTAAAACGTAAAAGAAAAAATTTTCACATAGGTGTATGTATCTTTTGCTTGACATAGCGCTTTTAAATTTGGATTATAAACATTTTCAGCCAAGCAAATCCAACTGCACTTTTCTTAAATTCGGTAAATGTTTTTAAAATTTTGCTGTGATGTGTACATAGAAATCGGAGGTTGGAGGTTTGTCTTAGCGAACAGTTTGATTAAAAATAATTGTACTTTACGCAATAAAATATGTGCATGTATTGTAATTATTTAAATATCATGAAGAATTTATGTTTTTAATTTAATATTTTCCACGAAAGTCTTATGTGACTTTCATGGAAAATCACATAAGACTCAACCTCAACCAAATTTTAAATCAAAGTCTTATGTGACTTTGATTTAAAATTTTTTATTAGCTGGCATTGCCTCTTAAGGGATTTTGTTATAATCATTGGTCATAGATGGCAGCACTAAAAATTGAATATCTAATAAATGATAGAGATTCTTGATGTTGATGAGCGTGATAGAGATTCTTGATGTTGATGACGACTGTGAAATAAAATATCTAATTACAGATTTTAATAATCTCATTTTTTTCTGAATTTGAAGTAAACACGTTTGTTTAATCACTAAAATGTTATCTAACCCTTTACATTCCAAAAGCGATCTTAAGGTCCAGTTAGATTTATCTATGAATCATATAAAAATATTATAAAAATATCCCTCATTGCTAGCAAAACGTTCATATTTTATGGCTTTTATTGTTCTTTATCATCAGTATATACTGCTACTATATCAGAACAATGCTTTTTCCTTTACAGACAAGTTATTAGCTTTTGGCATTACATAGTTGCTTTGAGATTTTCACATGATTCGAATCCTTCAACTGTTCTTTATCCTTCTTGTATGAATAAACCTTTAATGTTTTCAAATTTTAGACTGACAACAAATACTTTCTTCCAAGTTTATATAATACAACTTTATCTTTTTGTTGTTGTTGCAACTGTTTATACATAATATTCACAGATGGCAGCACTAAACAAACAGTTTCCAATAAATGCACGAACTGCGGAGTGCGACTAGTGGAATGAGTTCCGATCTCTACTCCTCAGATTCGGGTCTAATCGTCACCTCCGAAAGCTTCTACCGGGGTGACGGTCTAATCCACAAGACGGGCCAGTGTTTCTTTCAGGCATACCTTCATGTTTCTGTCAGACGAATATTCGTCCCCCTTCCCGGAGACATCTTATGTTAACCTAGTATCTATTTATGTGACACAGCATTTAGATATATTTATATAGGGCAAATAGATGCCCCCCCCCCCCCCGGCCATAAAGTTTGAAAGAAACATTGGGACGGGCTTATGCGCAGCTCAGCCCGTGGGTCGGATTGGACATTCATTTTTTTTAAAAGGTTTCAGGTCGGGTTCTGGGGGGTTGACTTAAAATACTTTTGGTACAGCTGGGTCAGACGTATTCAATGCTTAAAAAAATTTTAAACAACAGTTAAAGTACAATTTTAAGAAATTAAAATTTAAACTAAATTTTTGGGGATTTCAGCTATGTAAATATCTTAAAAAATCCTCCAACTTTTACCTTAGTGCAAAAATTACTCACATTCACGTTTTTGACACATTTGGATAAACATCATTTTAAGCATGACCGGGCCAAGACTCAAGGGTCTTCGGACAGGGCCGGACTCGAGTTCGGCCTCAGAAAATTTCTTTGGGCTCGAGTTGTAGAAAAAAAAAATTGGGGAGGGAGATTTGATAACAAAATATGTTGTTTTCCATTTCTTTAAATATCATTTTCTCGAACTTCTGACTTTTGATGGGTTTCAAGAAGGGAGGGGGGAGGTTAACTCCAAAATCCTCTTGGCGGCTCTCCTGGACGCCTCCATAAGTCAATCAAAGGTGACTTATACACCAAATTTTGTAAAATTTGGTCAATTAATTTTTCAGTCAGAGAGGATATATACTTTTTTGTGGACCATTTCGCAAAAAGGAAATGCAGATCCATTTTTTTTTAATCGTATCAAAATTCAATCAGCACCAGGGTCACAAGTGACTTGTGTACCAAATTTTGTGAAATTTGTCAATTAGATTTTCAGAGAGTGGATATATACAGGTACATTGCACACAGTTACCTTACACCTTTCTGGTAGGTCGGACGGTCTGGGTCTCAACAACAAGATACATTGCGCAAACAGACACACATGTACACACGTAGTCACGCAAATAGCATGCATTTTCCCAGAGTAAAAATCGTGATTTTTAAAGTCCTTTGAAATTTATATTTAGTGTTGCATCTGTCCTAAAACCATTTCATTTCTGCGCATTTTCTGTGCCAACGCAATTACAATATTTTTAGTTTAAATGGTCATCAAACTTTGATTATTTCTAAAACGCAGCCTGATTTCAATGGATGCAGAATGTAAACAAGTGATTGTAAGATCAGTTGCATAAGAATTGAAGTTTTTTCACGCAAAATTATTTAACTCTGGAGTTTGGAATAAAAGTGTATGAATGAAATATCTATTTCTTTTACATAGAGAGCCAGACGATTTATATTTTGATGAAGTCATTTCAATAAAGTTCATATTTTTTTTTATGAAGTTTTAAGTTTTCAAGTAAAATAAATTATCGTAGTACTGTGATAATTTAAAATATATTACCGCTGAATGTATCGCATTTTAGAGATGTTTAAATAAAATCACATTACCGTTGGAAAGTGTTTCATAATCAATGCTTTATGCATGATTGATCTTTCTTGTTTTGCTTTTTCTCTGTGCAGTTGGAGCGACAATTATAAGATATCCTCTGTCCGCCGATTTTCAGCCATGTCAACACACGTTCGCATGTCAAGAGATGATCAGGGCTGGACGCTGGTGAAGGCCGATCCGAAATCGGATCTTCTTTCACGCAAAATGCCCTCCATTGCGGGCAATTCTTTTGTCCGGCCGCGAAAAACAAAAGAATAATCACTAGGCAGCGGCCAGAGAATTTTTAAAAGGGTACATGTGTATGTTTTTCATCACGTAACGGTGCATATACAAGGTAGGATCATAAAGTTCGGAGACTGTGCTGATATTTCCAACTCTGTTCGTTGGAGAGGGGGACTATTTTACCGTGGCGCAGAGGCACATGTGACGCGAGATGTGAAAAGGAAAGAAGCAGGTCCGCAGTGCAGGGTTTTTCGACAATGCGTGTCAGTGAATTGTAGTCATTCGCGTTCGTCGAAAATGGAAATGGCGTTTGAGGAACAACGTGCGAATATCAAATTCTGCCAGCGTTTGGGGAAATCGCCGACAGAAACATTGCAGCAGTGCACGCACAACAGTGTAGCAGTCGCATGTGCCTCTACGCCACGGTAAAATAGTTCCCCTCTCCTTCAATCAGGGTTGGAGATATCAGCACAGTCTCCGAATATTTTGATCCAACCTGGCGTGTAGCAGTTTGGCGTGTGCAGTTGCGAATATATCTAGTTAATTTCCATACAATACGCCTTATATAATATATATTAGGATCCTTAAGTATCTCTATAACTTTGCAAAAAAAGATCCATAAGGGTACACGTTAGGTTTGCCCAGTGGTTTTCAACTCTACCTGACGCCGGGTTTTGTATGGCCCACCGGCTAACTTATAGAACTATTTTATTTTGTGTAAAAGGAAGACGTTTTTACTGCTTTTAGAAAATCTACGTAATAGGAAGTTCTATCATAGAATTTGCAAAATGTTGGTGCAAAATGCATAATGGTAATTCCCTAAATCTGCTGATATCCCACGCATTACACGTTAGAATATTACTTTCTCTGCAATACATAGCAATGTATTGGGAAAGCATTGGAACCATGCCGAAAATAACAATTCTACTTTTCGACGGATCTACACGTTTTAGGACCGCTAGAACACGAACAAATTATTTTTAGCGTGACGTTTGTAAGTATGTGTGTGTGTGCCATGTATGTGTTCACTCTAACTCAAAAACTAATGGACCCAATTTCATAGGTAAGTCCCATGTGGGTGATCCTGGTGCTGATTAGATTTTAGTACGATTCTGGATAAAAGAACCTGCCTTTTTCTGTGAAATGGCCCGCAAAAATCGCATGTACCCATTTTAGTTAAAAAATTAATTGACCCAATTTCTCAAAATGTAAGATAACTTTTAAAGTCACGTGCAGGTTTCCTTGGTGCTAATTGGTACGATTAAAAAAAACCTGTCTTTTTTACGAAATGGACCGCAAAAATCGTCAAAATCTGAAATAAAAGACTACGTATGCACAAAGATATTATTGAAATGTCTGTTTTATACATAACTTTTGATGATGAAAAGAGTAAGACCCATCTCATTCCTTGAGGACTAACCGTTCTCGAGATATTTCAGTTTTTTTTTATTGCATTTCTGCTACGCTACCTTTAAAAATAAAAACAGTTACCAAATGTAAACGCAAGTGCATATTCAGCGTCATTTCAACTCATTATGCGTGTTATTTTGTGCCATTGAACTCAATTTAAATAATTATAACAAATATAAAGAGAAAATGAATTTGAGTCTGTAGGGAAAGTTATGTGCTGCCCACATCAGATTGTTATATAATGATTCAAATCGGAAAATATTTTATTAAAATCGTCAATTAGTGAACATAACATGTTAAAAATGACAATAAATATCCAAAAAAGTTTATATAAATGTTTCATTTATTCATTTGTCTTAGCCCCCCCCCCCCCAGAGTTCTAAACGGCGTCGAAAACTCAAATTCTAATTTTCGACTTCATTCCAATACTTTTTACAGTATATATTACAATGCATGCCAGTAAAGTTAAAACTATAAAAATTGAACAAAAAATGTGACGTGGGCAGCACATGACTTGTCCTACAATTCAAATTCATTTTCTTATTTATTATTTCACAATGCATTAAATTGAGTTTAATTGCAGAAAATAACATAGATACATTTTCTAATATCATACCCAATCGGTAGATTTAACGCATGTTCGTTTCATTTGGAAACTCATTCACTTTAAATTCTTCAGCTCCCCAAAATTCCAAAAGAACTAGAATATCTCGAGAACGGTTCATCCTAGAGTCACGGAGTCAGTCTTACTCGCTGTATTGTCAATTGTGTCATCTTAGAGTAATGGGATTGGACTTATTCTTTTCGTCATCAAAAATGACTTATAAAACATGCATTTAATGGATACATATGAAGTATTTTATTTTAGATCTTGACGATTTTCGCGAGCCATTTCGTAAAAAAAGGCAAGTTCTTATTTTTCGAATCGTGCTAGAATCAGCACTAGGGCACGCACTAGTGCCTTACTTGTAAAATTTTATGAAATTTGGTCAATTAGTCTTTGACTTAGAGTAGATACATACATTGCAACACACACACACAGAAAGAGAGAGAGAGAGAGATGCACATACAGGATATGATACTGATCATGTTTTGAATTAGTCTTGCTATTTTTATTTATTTTTATCTTTATTATATATATATATATATATATATATATATATGCACAAACAGACATACACAGAGAGAGAGAAAAAGAAAGAGAGAGAGAAAGAAAGAGAGAGAGAGAGAGATGCACATACAGACTCACACACACACAAACACACACACACACACACACATACAGAGTGAGATAAACATGCACATACAGACATACAAACACACACCCAGACTGAAAATAGTTTTTTCGTGCTCTAGGGATGCTCGAAGCGTGTAGATCTATCGAAAACTCGATTTTTGACGCGACCCATGCTTTCTCTATACATTACCATGTATTGCAGGGAAAGATAAAAAGGAAAATAAAGTAAAAACAGGCATATATTTTGAAATTCTTAAATCGCACTCAACTTAAACAGTGCCGTTTAAAACTAAAGTATGCCAGAATTGTATTAAAATCGTGCCAAACCCAAACCGTACAAATCGAGGGTTACGTAGACGGATACAATTTTAAAACCGCATTCGAGCTCATTTGTAATTCTGTCAATAAAACGAATGAATTCATTTATGTAAATATAGAGAATCTGATGTATTCAGCACATGACTTTCCCTACACAATGCAATGATTTTGAATTCTTTCACTTTGAAATTATTATCCACAACAAAATGTTTTTGGTACCACGTAAATTGAAATTGTTCGAATCTGCAGTGTACGACTCCAGAAGAACGACTCGCGTACAAAATCTTTATCCAAATGAAATGGACGTGTAATGAATATGCCGCAAAATAAATGACTGAGCGAATTATTGGGCGTCAAAATAGAAAACTATAACAAAATGTATCTTCTTTCGGGAATGAAATGAACTAGATCCACGGAAAACCTGTTGACAGATTTGTTGCATATAATATTTCAAGAAGAGTGAACCTATTGGATAATACTTACTACTTTTTAAATTTTTGTATTTTTGATTAGTTTATTTTAAAAACGCCAATGGCTTGAGAACGAACTATCTAAACGAATGATGCAAGATATTCGATAGATCTTGCATCATTGATTCTATAACGAAAAGTTACTCTTATGAAATGATAATTTATTTGGGAGTATTGAAGGTCTTGGATTTTTAACGATTTTTTAAAAATTCATTCATAAATCGTGTAATATCTTGAGAACGGTTTCTGCTAGAGTTCTACAGTTTATATCATTGTTTTCTAATAAAAAAATTACGTCTGAAATGGACATGTATATTTATCTTTATGTATATTAAAGACTTTAATATTTTTAATGATTTTTTTTAATTCATTTTAAAATGTAGGGAGACGGAAGGGTTTTTAAGCATTCAATTTTGTTTAAAATCAATAGGGTTAATATAGTATTCGGATTGTAATAATGTAATAAAGTAGTAATTTTCGAAACGCTTCATTTCTTAGTGAAATATCGTATCCACAGACTCATGAACACACACACACAGGCATCCCCTTATAAACATGTTTCCAGGATGTTGTAAACGTTATCTTCCGTCGAAAACTCGAATTCGAATTTTCAACTCTGTCACAATATTTTCTCTACTTATACTGTGCATGTAGAGAACGCAAAATGAAAATCGAAGCTGCTAATGAGCAGTCCTATCCTGGTTTCAACAGATCCGTATTTTTATAACCGTCGCAACTTTTCGGCTGCGCGTATGCTTGATGCTCATTGTGGTCATCTGCATCACGTGCTGTTGTGGTCATCGCAGTACGCGTGGCTGACCGTTTTCTGATGTTCGCGTGGGCCGGAAGGTCGAAAGAGGCTTTGGAACATAATAAGGTACGATCTTAATCAGATGAGGCTGATAGACAATACTTTATTATAAGGATAAAGAAAGTGCAATTTCCATGGAAATCGACTGTGAATGGAAGGAATATCAGCTCATAATATCGACGAATATGGATATATTTATTTTATTCGCTGGAGAAATAAAACAGCATTATTCCCACAATTCATTAATATCCTTTTCGGCATTGATATTTTTATAGTTTAGAAACCAGCGCTTTCTTTCGACAGGATTTGAAACTACGACCAATGCTGTCTAACGCAGGTAAGGTTTTATCTGATAAAAAGCAAACTTGTAAAAAACAAACTTGTAAAAAAACTTGTAAAAAAAAAATAAATAAAGCCAAGTTCTTCAGCTTTACAAAAGTGTCAGCCATAGAAATGATTGCGATGAAGAACTATTGCCAAGTTTATCAAGCATGATGAGTGAAAAGTAGGAGGAAGAGTTAATGGATGTATTTCGTACTAAACTTGGTAAATTTTCCTAATACCGATGTATAGAGATGCAATATACATGCAGGTTAAGTTTTATCACCCCAGTCTTTTCAATTGATATTTAAGTTCATTGCAGCAAGAAGCTGCCTTGGATCAAAGAGGTTACATACACATTTTTTACGAAATACGCCCAAAAACTTTTCTCTATATAACTTTATACTTATGACATTTAATAAACTGGTAATAGTTTTTTATCCCAATCATTTTTATAGTTGATACTTTTTGTAGAGTTGTACTTTTCTGATGTGAATAACATCTATGCTTGGTGTTTCTGTGGCAGATATTGGAGCGTAATATAGGAAAAGTGTAAACACTTTGGATGTTTATACAATCAGGTTTCCGTATCGTAGTCGGTATTACAGGTGTGCAAAGATCCAACCTTCTAGGTCATGTGAGGAAGGGTCTGGAAAGACAAAAACACGTTAGTTAAACAATCATAGGGATTTTACATCCGGAGATTTTCACGTGCACGTCATTCAGTTCAAGAGTGATCGAGGATAGTGCAATTAACTTATCTGCATCACCCTTGCAGTGAAGGGGAAACTTTACCAAACGCGATCAACCACCTTGTATTCAAATCCCATCGTTTGTTTCCATTAATTTATTCCTCGAATATTTCCACCCTTCCATTGCACCGACAAACGAGATAAAATAAGAAAAAAAAAATGGAATCTACAGAAGCTTAACGGTACTCAAAGAGTAAGTAACCAGCGGTGAAAAAGAAGGTAGGCAAAGAAAAAGAAAATTCACTCCGGAAGCGACCATCACATTCGGTGTAGAATAATTCTCATTCCTGGCGCGATCTCTGGAGAGATGACAACACAAGATTCCCGCCTCATCTGACAACAATCACTGTAACCGTTGATCGCCCAAGCAAGGAACAATGCGCGGATCGCCGGGTAATAGCAGTGATTATGACTCCCGCGTCTTCTTGAGGACCTGGACAGAAGCTGTTGCCACACGAAGCGAGTAGTGGACACCAAAAACTCGGCATTGACCGCAAAAAAATATACATTGGGCAACGACAGGGTCTTTGGGAAATCTTATTGTTTCTTAGCGTGCCCGAAGGTTGGGAGATTTCGTATCGTCTCTGTGGACAGAGAGCCTTGCTTGAAACGGCAGAATATTGCGTGGAAATATGAAAATGAAGAGAAAGAGGGGAGGGGGTTCCATTAAGGGTGCTCAGCCAACCACGTAACTGTCGCATTAAGTCCTGCCATTTAGGCTAATGAAGTAATCATTAAGAGAGAAATTGAATATTTGAAAATATGTTTTGAATTCCACCTCAGATGCGACCGAGTTATTAATAGATATTTTTTTGTCTGACGTCAAACCCATTGCACTACAATGATTGGAGCATGTCAATGGCGTTAGAGAGAAAGAGATAAAACGCCTACGGAGGACATGCTCGAAGGTATCATAATGCTTTGAGAATTATACAAGGTAGGATCAAAAAGTTCGGAGACTGTGCTGATATCTCCAACTCAGATTGGAGGAATGGGGAACTATTTTACCGTGGCATAGGGGCACATGTGACGCGAGATGGGAAAATAAAGAAGGTCCGCAGTGAAGGATTTTCACAGACAATGCGTGTCAGTGAATTTTAGTCGTTCGCGTTCGTCAAAAATGGAAATGGCATTTGAAGAACAACGTACGAATTTTCATTTTTGCAAACTCTCGACGATTTCCCCAAAAGCTGGCAGAATTTGATATTTGCACGTTGTTCTTCAAACGCCATTTCCATTTTTAACGAACGCGAACAACTACAGTTTACTAACACACATTGTCTTCAAAAACACATGCTTCTTCCTTTTCACATCTCGCGTCCTATGTGCCTCTACGCCACGGTAAAATAGTCCCCTTCTCCTCCAATCAAGGTTGGAGATATCAGCACAGTCTCCGAACTTTTTGATCCTACCTTGTATTTAAATGTCGATAGTGTTAGCCAAGTCCCATCGGGACACGTCAGGAAGGTGTAGTGTTTAGTATATATGCAAAATTTCGATTTATTTTTTAAATTAAAGTTCCTCAATTATGATTAGAAGTAATAAGCGTGTTTTCCTAGTTGTAAAACGGGATACAGAATAGGGGGAAACGAAATTAAAGCTAAAGATAAAATGAATCTTAATATGTAGGAATAATTTTTATCGTTTGAGTTCTAATTTGTATTGCAATGATAATACTGTTATACGAACATGAAAATTGAAAACGCTGTCGAGAGCCAGAAGGGAAAAACCTAGTACACGCAGCCATTTTCATGATATGAATTTAGGGTCGGTCTTAAGTCAATTGAAGCTTGATTGTTAAACGAAATAAAACTCAAAATAAAACTCATAAAAAAAAATGTCGCAAATTTATTTTATAAGAGTGTTAGTTTCCCTGTCTTTGAGAGACTTACATACTAGACTCCTAACAAAAACATTGGATGGAAGCAACTTTATCTTTTTAATTTCTAATCCCCCTTTCTTTCGCATAAAGAAAAGCACAGAGACCGTGAAACTTCTTTCGGTTTCGTCTTGAAACTTCACCAATGGCGACTTAGACGTTCTGACCTTGTGCGAGATTTTTTCTTCTTGGCCCTCCTCTTTTTCATATTAAATGATGGTAGGGAGAGGGGACAAAGAATGAATGAACGAGAGCGCCACTGGATTCCAAAAAGAAAAATTTGGCTTTCTAAATTTGTTTCATTTTTGTAGCTAATTCGTGCTTGCAAGATTCGTGACTTTGATGGCAGTGGCTTAATTAGACTTTTAGTGTCCTGGAGCAAATCAATTCAGGGCCCCCTTTCCTCTAATACATATAGTTTTTGGATTTTAAGGCAAAAATATATTCACTGCAAGAGGTGTCCCATCTCGTTCGGCTCCCTAGACATCGCTTCGCCTCGTTCCATGACGGTACGCTATTGCTCGCTAATCATGTTTAATAAAATGAACATATACATTTTCTCAAAAATATAATCAAACTATCGTACCCCTACAAAAATCGCCGAATGAGTCTTTTCTTGATCATATCGGATGTTCAGGGTACTTTTAGATGAACCTTTTGTTCTGTCAGGCAGATTAACTTTCTGTAGATAGATCAGACGTGTACACTCATGGACCTATACTTACAAAGTTATTGGGGGTGTTTAAGGAGTTCCCTAGGAACCTTATATATACAGCCTTGATCAAAAGTGTTAGGAACCCTATTGAAATCCATTTATTTTAAACTGTTAATGTGTTGAGCTAATATAAAACTGCAGAGATTCAAAATAATCATATTTAATTGAAACTTATCAATATTTGTTGGGACCTTCTTTCGCCTTTATGACGGCATCAGTTATTTTAGGCATGGAGAGTACTGACCTGCTGCATTTTTTTCTCGGTATCTTCTTCCATTCCTCTGGCAACATGAATTTCAAGTGAAGTAATGGAATGCTTCCTGATCTCGCGTTTGAAAAAAGCCCACAACTGGGTTGAGACTGTGGAGGAGAATGCAAAAGATGTACACCATTTTCACTGAACCACTTCATAGTCACAGCAGATGTGTGACAAGTTGCATTATTTTGTTGGAGTCTGCCCCCATCCATGTTTTTATCGCTGAAAATTCGTGAAGAAGATGCTTGTAGCGTTGTTTCTAGTACATTTATGTACGTCAAAGAGTTCATACGTCCCTCACAGATGTACAATTCGCCCACACCGTCGACTGCCATGCATCCTCAAATCATTATGGTGCCACCTCCGTGTTTCACAATGGGCACTATGCACTCTTCCTTATATTCCTCACCTACACGTCTCCTCACATAAGACACACTAGGTGTTCCAAATATCTATAGTATTGAAATTGTTTTACTAACATCCTAAAGAGCTTTACAAAAATAGTTGCTACATATTGACAATTTCAAGCCAGCTTTGAATAAAAGCAAGTGAAATGAAACATACCTGAACGTTTGATTCATCAGACCACAGAACTTTCGGCCAATCTTCTTCAGTAAAATGGCAATGTTTAAGAGCCCATTCCAACCGTTTCTTTTTGTTTATTTCGGAAATCCATGGATTCTGCCTGGCCTTGCAGCTTTTCAATCCAACTTCCACAAGCCGTCTTCTAGTGGTTGGAGCAGAGATTCTTTTTCTTGTTGGCTCTGACAACTCAGCAGCTAATTGAAATGAAGATATTCTACTATTTTTTAATGCAAATCGTTTCAAAAGTCGGTCATCACTGGGTGTAGTAATCTTTTTTCTCCCACTTCTTCGACGAGTTAAATGACTATCAGTATTCTTAAGACGATTGATAGTATATTGCACCGCGCATCTCGAGCATTTCACTTTTCTGGCAATTTCACATTGGCTATTGCCAGGGCCAACGGCCGTACCAAAACACCGGTTCTCGTTAGATCACCGAAGTCAAGCAGCATCGGGCGCGGTTAGTACTTGGTGGGTGACCACCTCGGAACGCCGCGTGCTGTTGGCCATCTCGGGTGCGGTATCCCCGTGGTTTGCGCGCTAGATTTGCACGCTGCCACAAATGCCGCCGTGTTCATGCGGAGTACGATCACGTTAAACATGTGGGTCCGTAAGTCCTTCCGAGAGGTTGGTGGTAGGGGAAGGAGGGTACGGTCCCTGTGGATGCCTCCCCCACTGGGTTCCGGTCTAAATTGGGTGGCACTTCCCGGCCGTCCATACAGTTACCTTACACCTTTCTGGTAGGTCGGACGGTCTGGGTCTCAACAACAACAACATTGGCTATTGCCTTGATCTAAGAATTGAATTTTCAGCCGTTGTTCGTTGCTAAGCTCCTTAGTTTTCGGCATTTCATACAGAAAAGACCTGAAATTGAGATGAGATAAGCAACAATCGCGTGCACGTGTACAAACCAGAACAGCGAATGCAACCGACTGCTTCCACAAAAACCTGGAATTTCTAGTTATCGTCCTGGAAATGTTTGGTTGTCAATGGAAATGACGTTTGCATTTTCATTTCAACTCTCTATTACGTATGAAGTCATAAACAAATGAGGTGATTTCAAGTAACACACCCGCGGTTAAAGTAGAAAAATGAGGGTGCCTAATACTTTTGATCAAGGCTGTATTGCTTCTCCACGAAAAACTTATTTTTACTAGCGTCCGAATTTTGCAAGTAAATTAGTGTGTTCCGAACTGCTTGCTATAACCGAGTCCTACTCTGTATATTATATTTAGTGTGTCCAACCCTGATTGGAGGAGAGTGGAACAATTTTACCGTGGCGTAGAGGCACATGTGGCGCGAGATGTGAAAAGGAAGAAGCAGGTCCGCAGTGTAGGATTTTCTCAGAGCGTTTGGGGAAATCGCCGACAGAAACATTGCACCTGCGCAGCAGGTATTTAAGAATTTGATATTAGCACGTTGTTCTTCAACCGTCATTTCCGTTTTCAAAGAACGCGAACGACTACAGTTCACTGACACGCATTGTCTGGAAAAACACCTGCTTCTTCTTTTTCGCATCTCGCGTTACATGTGCCTCTAAGCCACGGTAAAATAGATCCCCTCTCCTCCAATCAGGGTTAAAGATATCAGCACAGTCTCCGACCTTTTTGATTATGCTCCGTATTATATCTCTGTATATTAGATTTATACTTCGCTCTCATAATAACTTGAAATGAACCATGTCAAAATATTGAATGAATAGAATTTAATCCTTGCGCATTTTTAACCTTTTCAAATTAGATACACAAATAAGAGCTTTCCCTTCTCTTATTTGCGTAAAGAAAACCGCAGAACATAGTGTTCTTTTTTCTTAAAGTTAGAACCCCCCTTTCATATACGTCCTGTAACTTTACCAATGGAAGTCGTATCCACTTTGACGTTCTTCGTACTGACCTTGGTCGGAGATTTCTCCTCTTGCCCCTCCGCTTTTTTTTTCAGATCGAATGCGAAGAAGGGGGTTGAGCAAGAATTTTCGAAAGAAGAAGGGATGGTATCACGTGATTGTGTATATCGTGATGTGATTATTTGGATGTCATGTGGATTCAAGGCTAATGTTTAATGCTATAGTTGGTTAAAAAGTAAACTTAACTTGAATGAGAACACACATATTTATCGAAATCGTTTCACGTTCCCTATACACTACACGCTTTCACAGATGCGGCGCCCTTGAAGCAACTGGGATCAGTGGCGTAACTGGAATTATGCGCAGTTAGAGTACGCTTAAGAACCCAAGATGCATAGGGGCCCAGAGCGAGTTGCCAAACTGCGGCGCGCGGAATATGATAATTATTTCCTGTAAAAGGTTGTTGAAGCTACTATAAATTAGTTGAGGTATAGCTCAACTCAACTTTCTCATATCAGAATCCATTTTTAGTAGCTTTTTTTTCTTTTCGAATTTTACATGAAAATTTCTGAAAAATCGATATCGTGGAATAATTGCATTATAACGTGTTACCCTTTACTTTAAAAGGTTTAAAAAAATATTTGATTGATACCATAGTGGACAATGTACCCCCCCACCCCCCCACCCCAATACCTTGGAATTCAATACCTTATCAATTCAATATCTTGGAAAGAATTTAAGTATCTACTGTAAGAATATCCATTTTTTTTACTGTTTTTTATATAAGGAAAGTCATATGCTACCCACATCAGATTTCTCAAATACAGATCTGTATTTTCAAAATAGTTCAAAATATTAAAATATCGAAATTATAATCACTATATTTCAAAACTAAGAGCCTAAAACCATATATCCTTACATCCAATACATATATCCAATTACATATCCTTGTAGAACTTTCATATAGCTATAAATTGTTTTTTATAGTCTATAGCTAGCACTTTTAGTTTTCGAAGTACATTACAAACAAAAACGGAAATTTTTTTTATCTCCTACAACTTGACAAAATGATTTCTCGAAAACTGTAAGAGCTTTGTAGAAACAAATTTTTAATCTAGAAGCTGGATAACCGTCGTCAATTTTGTCGCTTACGGTTTATATCTATCTTTCAGAGTTTCGAAGCTGTTTCGAGCGAAATTTAGCAAAGTGAGGCAAAAACGTCTCTCGGACAAAAACATTTTAGTTTAAAAAAAAAAAAAGTTCAAAATATTAACATATTCAAATTTTTTATATATATATTCATAAACTGCACCCTATTTCCAATAAAACAGGTTAAAATTCTTTAAATTTATATCTACTAGGTTCGGAGATGTAAGAGTCCAAAATGTTTACATTTTTCGTAACGCTCCGATTTCAGCCACAGACATCCCAATCATAGATGTTATTTACATCAAAATAAATCATTTATGGTTTTTAATTTATGGTTTTTAATTTATATTTATTTATTTATTCTGAAATAAGACATTTTGCGCACAATAAAAAATTGAAAATTTGAAAGTAAGGAACGCTATAATACTTTTTTTAGTTTCCCTGCAGTGCATGGTTTTGTATAGGGAAAGTATTGGAATCGTGTCGAAAATCGCAACTCGAGTTTTCGAAGGATCTATACGATTTGGCACCTCTAGAACACGAAAAATTATTTTTAGCGTGACGTGTGCGTCTGTCTGTCTGTGCAATGTATGTATACACTCTAACTCAAAATGTAATGGACTAAATTGCATAAAATTTTACAGTTAAGTCGTTTGTGTGTTATCCTGGTGTTGATTAGATTTTGGTATAACTCAAAATAAAAGAACCTGCCTTTTTATGAAAAATGGCCCTCAAAAATATCATGTATCTAGCTAAAAAACTAACTGACCCAATTTCGCAAAATTTGGTAGATAAGTCACTAGTGGGATACCCTGGTGTTGATTAGATTTTGGTACGTTTCGGAAAAGTAAAAACCTGCCTGTTTTACGAAATGGCCTTTAAAGATAGACAAAATCTAAAATAAAAGACTACGTATGTTCAAATGTATACATTAAACGCCTGATTTATACGTAATTTTTGACGATGAAAAGAATAATACTAATCTCATTACTCTAGGACTAACTGTTCTCGAGATATTTTAGTTTTCCCCTATTTTTGTTACATCGCCTTTAAAAAAATGCCCAGTTATCAAATAAAAACAAAAATTAAATTAAAAGTGCGAATTCAGTGTTATTATGTAAATTTAATGAATTATTAAAGAAATAAAGAGAAAATGAATTTGATCTTGTAGGGAAAGTCATATGCTGCCCACATCAGATTTTTAGATATGTAAAAAGTTTCAGGAGGACTATTTATATGACTATTTAAAATTTCGTTTTGTCAACTCCGTCATTTCTTTCATCCAAGATACTATTTTAAAAAAAAAGTCGCAGAATTACGTTGATTTTTCGGGCGCATCTATACTACACATTTCACTTTCCCTTCAATACAGGGTAATGTATAGGAAAAGTATTGGAATCGTGTCGAAAATCGCAACTCGAAATTTCGACGGATCTATGCACGTTGCGAGCACCCTAGAAATCGAAAAAAAAAACTATTTTTAGCTACTATTTTGCGAAATGGCCTGCCAAAAGTTAAAATCTAAAATAAAAGATTACGTATGCTCAAATGTATCCATTAAATGCATATTTTATACTCTAAGACTAGCCGTTCTTGAGATATCTGTTTCTTCTTACTTTTGCTGCTTCATCTTTAAAAATACGCCCCGTTACCCAATGAAAACTAAAATTGAAATAAAAGTGCCAATTAAGTGTCATTTCAAAAAGTTATGCGTGCTATTTTGAGCTATTAAATCCAATTTAATGAATTAATAAAGGAATAAGGAAGCAAATAGTAAATCATGCACTGCCCACATTAGATTATTCATTATTAAAATTATATGGAAAATAAGTGATAAAACTGGCATTAAAATTATGTGATAAAAATATTTTTAATTTTAATAGCAGAAGGATTAAACTTTTCGAAGGTCTGTTCAAATATGAAGAACTACGTATGCTCAAATGTATCTATTAAATACTTGTTTTATACCTCATTTTTGACAATGAAAAGAAAAAGATCTACCCTTTACTCTAGGACTAGCCGTTCTCGAGATATTATAGTTCTTTCGCATTTTTGCTACGCCGTCTTTGAAAATACGCCCTGTTACCCAATGAAAACGAAAATTGAAATAAAAGTGTCAATTTAGTGTTATTTCAAATCATTATGTGTGTTATTTTGAGCAAATGAAATCAATGTTTTGAATTATTAAAGAAACAAATAGGAAATGGATTTGAATCTGTGGGAAAAGTCACATATGTTGCCCACAACAGATTTTTTATACACATTTTCGTAATATAACTGTGTGAAATATAATGCCCGTTATATTAACTAGAGGGTAAGTATACACATTTTTCAAGTTAGTTATTTTTTCAGCAACTAATGGATGCCTTAAAATCATAATAATGATGAAAATTGAAATAGAGCGAAAAAACTGCCGGCACGAAAGATATCAGCGGCATAAGAATTCCGCATCTGCGTCGGACGACTTTGAAACTATCAACAGGGGAGAAATCAATTCGATTTAAATGACGGGAAAGTTTTTTCAAAGGTGATGTTGCAATCCCAGAAGAATGATGGCAAGCACAACCCATTTCGTCCCTCCGTCTTTTTCTGCGGTTCACTCCTTTACGCACGAAACTCGACCCTTGACGTTCGGCAGCTTCTTTTAACGACTGGAAAATTTCTGTCGGCCACAGAAAAATACCCGGCAAAACAACATTAACATTGGCAAACTTGTTACCACGGGGGGGATTTTTTCTTTAATTTTGCACACGATTATTACAGCACCTTTTTACCTATTCAGCTGAGGGAATTTCTATAATGGGTCGATCGCGATAGAGATGGTTGGTAGAAATCTCCACGAGTCGAAATTTTAGACTTTTACAGTGGAAGTGCGACTTATGGATAGTGCCTGACTAACAGAGGCGCATGCATGGCACCGGCCCAGGTCCAATTAAAGGGGTTCCAAATGAAATAATTGCATCATTGAAAAATGAAAGTCTGCTTCCTAGAAAAAAAAGAAGAAAAAAAAAAACAAGAAAGATCAATCATGCATAAAGCATGGATTATGAAACACTTTGCAACTGAAATGCAATTCAGTCAAAGCAGTAAAAGCATGTCCAGCAGTAAAAGCATGGTCAGTAAAAGCATGTCCAGAGATAAGTATGCCCCCATTAAGACTCATGGGTTGTCGAGATATTAATGAACAAGAAAGATCAATCATGCATAAAGCATTGATTATGAAACACTTTCCAACTGAAATGCAATTTTATTTAAACATCTCCTAAAATGCGAGACATTCAGCGGTGATATTTTTAAAATTACCACAGTACTACAATAATTTATTATATTTGAAGACTTAAAACTGCATCGAAAAAAAATGAACTTTATTCAAATGACGTCATCGAAATATAAATCGTCTGGCCCTCTATGTAAAAGCAATGAATATTTTATTCATACACCTTTATTCCATATTCCAGAGTTAAATAATTTGGTGTGAAAAAAATTCAACAAGTCTTATACACAGGGCGCGACAGCTCAATGGTTAGCGCGCGGGAATTGCCCTCGGTCAGCCCGGGTTTGACTCCCGCCACTACCAAAACTGCCGCCGTGTTCACGCGGAGTACGATCACGTTAAACATGTGGGTCCGTAAGTCCTTCCGAGAGGTTGGTAGTAGGGGAAGGAGGGTACGGTCCCTGTGGATACCTCCACTACTGTGCTCTGGTCTAAATTGGGTGTCACTTCCCTGGTGTCCTTATACCTTTCTGGTAGGTCGGACGGTTTGAGTCGAAGAAGAAGAACAAGTCTTATACAACTCATCTGACAATCACTTGTTTACGTTCTGCATCCATTAAAATTAGTAGAAAAAATCAAAGTTGGATGATCATTTAAATTTAAATTTTTTTCACGATTTTTACACTGGGAAATAAAGATGGATGCCCTATTTCATTTTGAAGTGGGTCACGTGATCTCTTCATATCATATGGGTGTCATTATTAATTTAATTTTTATTTAAAAACTACCGAACCTATTTTGCTGAAATTTTTTTTATATATTTTATGGGATCATTTAAATATTTTCTAAAACTTTTGAAGCAATCTGTGAATTTTAACTTCGCTTATAAAAATGTTTGAAAAATGAGGTCCCATGGGGTTCAATGTATTTCACTTCTTCAACCCGGGTTCAATCCAAAACTAATTGGGCGATATCATTCATTTGCATTGCCGTATGTCCCATCGACCGTCTGACGATACTAAAATTTCATTTTGATAAGGTCATTTTATCGGCAGATATCGTGCGAATGGACCGACAGACAGACAGAATGAGCAAAGCCATACACACTTTTCAACTATGTTGCAGTGTTAAAAATGCATGACATCAGAATAGGTTTGCACAACGAAAAGATTCATTTTGGAGATATATAGAGATTAACAGTATTCATTTAGCATCAAGGCATCTTGGCTATGATAAGATTCCATTAAAATATGTAAGAATCATATTTTGTGTACCTTTTTCTCAAATGCAATAATGTTTTTTTTTTAAATATTTTTGTTCATTTTATACATATTGAGAGATGAGAGGGACCCCCGGAGGAATGCTTGCCTCGGACTCTAGTTTGGCTGGGGGCTGGGGCAAGTCGGCTCCTTCCCATGGGCCAGAGCTGAGTCTTCATATAGGCCTCCAATACCAGTCATTGAGCTTACTGTTGCGATCGCGTAATATTCCCTTTCTTCTGGTGTCTTTCGTCTCTTTCGAAGTCCAGACGAAGAAAACACCCGTAAAAGCACCCTTACCTATGACCCCAGTCTTTATCGCCCATCTGTAACTTCTTAATGGTTAAAGAAAAACCGCGAAATAACGAGTATTTTACATTTTAAAAACGCGTCGGGCCATGCATGCAAGAAGTATGCAAGGTGTATGATGTAAATGTATCCCGCAATTTTCTATCGAAGGTAAGGTTCTCAGAAGATAAGGTTCGATAAGGTTCTCAGAAATATAATGGAGTTTAAATTCATTGAAAAAAAATATATAAAACAAAATAAAATAAAATAAATAAATAAATGAAACCTTAAAACAAAAGATAAAAACAATAAGTTTTCAAAACGCTATGAAATGCGCTAATTATTGTTCTAGAATATCGTCAATTTTTAATGCAAGCTAAATATACAGAAAGTTATAGAATAGAATCAAAAATTGAAAATAATAATAATAATAATAATAATATGGATTTTTAAAAATAGCAAGAAAAGTGCGAGAGCCATTTTTATTATTGCCTGCCGACTACAAAACTTTGAAGAATGATTTTCCAGTAATGTGTAGAGATGAAGTAGGTAAAATTTAAAGGATTTTTAATTTGACTTAAATATGATTTAGATATGATTTAGACAATTCTTTCATCATAAGTATTCTGTAAAGAAATAATAATTGTTTGTTTCTTGAATGAATTATTTGTTTCTTATGAATTGTTTGTTTATTATGAATTGTTTGTTTCTTGTGAATTGCATGTTTCTTGTGAATTGTATGTTTATTAGCTTTAAAAGGTGATTTTCTAAAGAAGTAACCGTGATAAAATAGTGACCGTTAGCTTCGCTAGCTAGTGAAATATATAATGTTTGTCTGCATGTCTATGCGTCTGTGCCGTAGCAGAAAATCCAAGCGACGTACAGCTACGAAATTTGGTGTACTTCCGGATAAATTCCGACATAAGTATGTCTAAGCTATTTAAAACAAATCGATTTAGTGTTTCTTGTTATTAATGTTTAAGGGGAATTTTTAACAATTTTTGACCATTTTATTTCAAGGGAAGGCGAATTTCACTGTATCGCATATTTATTATGTAATATATCATTAATCAAGGTAATCTGTCCAAAAGTCATGCGAATCTAATAATAATTACACGAGTTAGGATTTTATTTAACGGTATTTATTTTTATTTATTTATTTTTAATCAATGTTGGGAGAGGATTTTTAAAGAATTTAGTCAGTAAACGGGCGAAGACTGTAATGGCCTATGTGCCAGCATAGCAAGCTTACCGAAAAAATCTGAGAAATAAAAAAATAATAATAATGAAATAAATAAACAAATAAATAAAAAATTAATAAAAATAAATAAATGAATAATAAATGAAACAAATATATAAAATAAATAAATAAATAAATAAAAAACCCTATCAGATTGGTCAACGAAGATGGCCAGTCGTTTGTAATCAGAATCGCGACCCCTCAACTCCGCTCAAACATGGCCGTTGCTGTTTTTTGAGTGTAACTTTGCAGTTCTATTTAAACTGCGGTATTTCGCAATGTGTTTATGGCATGTGTTATTAATATATTTCTGAAGTTCTGCTGTTCATTTCAGGGGCTAAATTGTGAAGTTTGAAAGAGTATTGTTTGAATCATCTACGTTTGCCGTTATCTGTGTAGTTGACTTGACGTGGCTTGTGTGACTTCGTGATGTTTATGTGGCCGTGCCACTTCGTCAAAGTTTGGCGATTGTCAATTTTTCTGGTAGGTAGGAAGTGCTACTGTATTATTTACAAATACTATTATATAATATTTTATTATATATAACATTTTTAGAAAAATATCCACCATTGAAGACTTTCTGGTTGGTTGCGCATGTTTCTGCGCAAAATGTTTACAAAATGTTACAGGGCTTTATAGGCAGTGTACAGTGCAGTGTACATCGCAAAATGTTACAGTGCTTTATAGGCAGTGCTAGGAGGGAGTAGGCTTAACAACTGCCCCTTATTATAACAATTTCAGTTACTTTCTCTCTCTCTCTCCTTCTTTTAAAGTTATTATTTTTTTTTTTACTGATTTACAAGTCTGAAATCAGATAGTATTAGGGTTTCTGGCGAGACCCTGTTCCAAATGACTGTACATGCGCAAGGCTTTAATAAAGAAATCTGTCTTGAACTCGCGCCTCGCGGAAGGATACAGAGACGGTTAGTTTCGTAGAGTTTGGTAGAAAATTGTCAATATTCCAATGGCGTCTGTGCTAGCGTGTTTATAGTTTTAAAATTTCATTTTTTTAGTATTTTTTACGAATTAAAACCATATCTATATTATGCAGAAATCGGTGGACAAAATATAATGAATTAAAATTCCACAAGTAAATTATTTGTTATTTTTAAACTATATATGCACCCTTAATTGTAAGTCTCCCAATGCATAGCACCCCCAATTACGAAAGCCTGGCGCCGCCTATGAGTGCTTTGAAGATTGAAAGTTGTTTCCCTACAGTTTTACAATATCTTATATATACTATCATTGCTTAATATCTTTATTATTATTCTCATATTTACATTATCATACTACATAACGTAGTAGAGAGAAAGTATTGTTGACAAGAAAATTTTCGAGTTCAAGATTTTGGTGTCAATTAGGAGGGATTGAGGACCTCCTGAACACGTTTTGACTATTTTTAGAGAGATGTTTGTCGTCTGTCTGTGACTGATTATTCGATAGCTGCCACACATATTAATGGATTTTCACGACATTTTATATCTGGTTTTGTTATCAAAAAATCTAAATCTGGACAACACCTTTTGAAATTCGAGTGAAAACTTCGAATTTCTTATTTAAAATTTTATACTTTCTTAACATGACAGCATAGAACTCAATTTAACAATGATGTATAAAATGGGTTACTTGTAACTCAATGATCACGAAACTTAACAGTTTCAATCATTATAGTAAAAAATAATCGTGATAAAATTTTTTTGTGTTTGTGATCTTATTAGCCCCTCCTTGGGGGGGGGGGGGGCATTGCCAAATTTGGTAACGATTGAAATATTTATTCAAGCCTTATAAAATGAGGGATAATATATTATTATTGTAATCATTTCGACCAACGATACAGATTTTAAAAAAAAATTCTTGTAAAGTTTTCAAAATAAAGCTGCTCAAAGAGAGATTGTGGAATGAGAAAATTGAGTTGAGCCACTCCAGTTAATTCTTTCAGATAGAGTAGTGATCTGTTTTGATTTACGTATATTGTAATACCTATATTTTCAATTTATATTATAATAATTTCGGTACTTAAGCTACTTATTACTATTCAGTACCTTTTGCTACGATCTATATCCTATATTTGGATATACTTATGAATTGGTTAATTAACGATGATCTTGAGTAAGAATGTAATTGGTTTACCAAGAGTCAGCTTGGGGAGTTGGGTGCCTCTTTCATTAGGAAAAGGATTCTAAGTAAAATTTTTAAAAAGTGAACTTGTTAAAAAGTGTATTATTATTATTTTTTTACTTTCCCTGCAATATATGGTAATGTGAAGAGAAGATGGTATTGGAATCATGTCGGAAATTGCAACTCGAGTTTTCGACGAATTTACACGTTTTGAGACCTCTAGAAATACGAAAAAACTATTTTTAGCGTGACGTCTGTGTGTGTGTCTGTGTGTCTGTTTGTGCATTGTATGTATTCAATCTAACTCAAAAACTAATGGACCCAATTTCATAAAATTTTGTAGGTAAGTCACTTGTGTGTGATCCTAGTGTTGATTAGTCTTGGGTACGATTCGGGATAAAAGAGCCCGCCCTTTTTTTGCGAAATGGCCGGCAAAAATTACCTGTATCCACTCTAGCTGAAAAACTAATAAATTAAATTTTGCAAAATTTGGTAGAAAAGTCACTTGTGGTGCTGGTGCTGATTAGATTTTGATACGAATCGTAAAAAAATTACCTGCCTTTTTTTTTTTTTGCGAAATGTCCCGCAAAAATCGTCAAAATCTAAAAGAAGAAACTACGCATGCTCAAATATATCCGCATTAAATGCTTGTTGTATACGTAATTTTTAACGATAAAAAGAAATAAGACAACCCGATTACACTAGGACTAACCGTTCTCGAGATATTTTAGTTTTTTCGCGTTTTCGCTACATCACTGTTGAAAATAAGCCCAGTAATCAAATGAAAACGAAAACTGAATTAAAAGTGCCAATTCAGTGTCATTTTAAATAATTATGGCTGTTATTTTGAGCCATTAAACTCGGTATAACGATTTATTGAAGAAATAAAGAGAACGTTTTCAGGGAAAGTCATGTGCTGCCGACATCAGATTTTTTTCCTTTGTACAAGTAATTAGAGAACCTGTATGGAAGTTTCAAAGAGAAATAAATGTCCAGAGCATTTTGTTGGAAGCTTTTGCCTTTCCCCGAAGCGATGTTGTTTACTAATAGGAGACATGTTTTAAGGTCTTCTTTCTGGAAACGATTATTATCACATAGAGTGGTAACACGTCAAAATTGTAAATTGATTTAAATAAATTAAAGGCGAAATCTTTTGATTTTAAAAGTCATTTAATAAACATCCTATAGACGTACACGTAGATTAAAAGCCAGAGCACTTTCGCGCATCGTTATACTCTTCCTCAGTGGCAATGCCACTGAGGAAGAGTATAACGATGCCCGAAAGCGTTGTGGCTTTTAATCTATGTGTACGTCTATAGAATGTTTATTAAATGACTTTTAAAATCTAAAGGTTTCGTCTTTAATTTATTTAAATCAATTATTGTCACTTTAATTTTCATATGCTTTCTTTCTTTAAGGAAGTGCTAAAAGTGGTATTCTCACAAGCAGCAGTTTTATTTTTGTGACCGAATAATAAATCCAGATTCAGAGATAAATTTCAAGATGTAATGAAATTATAATGAATATTCAATAAGTACAATACATTTTGTGCGAAGGATAAGAAAAACTTGAGCAATGTATAAAAGCACAAATAACACAATAATGCAGAACACAGCTGTTTCGAGGATACTTTGGATCCTCTTAATCAGTGCAAGAGAACCAACAAACCCGAAGTCCAAAAGAGGAATGATCGCAAAGAAAAGGAAGAAGCAATGGGGTTATATACCCGAGACCGGGATTAAGACAGAGCCACTCGGAAAGAGCTTATGGTGGCACTCCTCCAGCGATTTGCATAAAGCCTCCAGATCTTATAATATAGATATATCTGGAGAGTCTTATATTATTAATATAAGACTCTCCAGAGTTTCTCGATCTCCAGAGACTCTCTGCTTTGCATGTGACGCATGACCAACGTCTCTGCACTGGCTCATCAAAGCCAGCTCCAGAGCATTTTCATCAGCGATATGGATATTCGTATTCGGATGACTTCGCTCACGCGCGTTATGATGTAAATTCATGTAAATATATAGCGTTAAGTTCCTGTAAATAAATTTCTCTTTTATAAATACTTCTGTAATAATTAAGATACGCACCTTCAGTATACGCGTTTTGATTGGCTATCACTTAATCTAGGTTCTGTTTCATTATCGGTTTTCTGGTATTAAATATTTTACGCTGTGATCTAGTTATTCATTCTAGTTATTCTAGTCATTCAGTGTTCGATCTCCAGTCACAGCCCTACCCTGCTAACGTAGAATTTGATAAGTTTGAAGAAATGTCATGGCGCCAAACACTGTGCTCTTTATCTTTCTGTCTATAGCTTACGTACATCCGACTTTTAGGTTTCCATTTTGGCGAAAAAAAAAAGAATTGTAAAGGCTTGCATTCTTCTTTCTAATCTCCCAGTCACGCGTGTACATCTGATCCACTCTCTCTTAATTTACCCAATAACGGCTCTCAAAACAAACAGAAACTCCGCAACCTTGAGAATAAGATGCCACGAATAAAATACAAAATTGCCCCGCAAGAGGGCAGAGTTGAAGGTAAAGAACATCATGTCCACCACTTTTGCTTAAAAACACCTTCTCCACAAAGGAAACCTTCCGAAACTTGCCCGCGCTCTTTTTTAAAAAACACCGTGTCACACACACACAGCTACTAGCTTGTCAGTCCTGGATCTTTTCATATGGAAATGAAAAAGCGTGATGTTAGCTGTGACCGGTGATTAACGCACCCCCCTCCCCTCACATTCGCTCGAAGGACAGAAGTTAATTGCCAGCTCTGGCGGTGTCTTGTAACATTCAAATTACGTTAACAAGTGTGAGTAGGTCTCTTTAGTGCTTTTCAGCCGAAAAATACGCTAAACAAGAAGTTGTTCCTGAAAGCGTGATAGTGGTGCGGGCCTTTCCTTTGTGGATGCTTGTCAGACGCGTGCTTCGAAGAATGCCATTTAAAGCGTGGCTGACCACTTGACCGTGCACCTTTGGAGCAAAAGAAGAGGAAGGGCAATCGCTGAAAACACCGTAGAAGCAATCATTTTCTTCAAATTCCGCTATCTATATAATTAACCCCTTTGTCACAGCTGTATCGCACGTGTATGATTAGCTTTTAGATATATAGCACGAAATACATTACAACCCACTGTAGTGTGATTTCAGAGGCTTTGAAGAGAATTCCTCGCTCTTATTCAAGGCTGATAGATCTTTCGAACGCTGGTGGAAAATATGGATGCATATTATAGATGAAATCAAGCAACTTTTAAATTATTTTTAAAAATACTTATTAAGATTTATTGCTATAGGGGGCATAACATCTCTAATAATAATTCTTTCACTGGGAGATGAGCTGTTACATCTGTATTTTTTTCATAAGCTTGCTTTGTTTTGGTGCTGCCATGCATTGGTAGGAAAATAAACCAGAGTTTTTTCTCTGCTATTTTGATTCGAGGCCAACTGCATAGTATACCGTTTTCTGTCCACATCGTTACTGGAGTGCTGAATCGGGATTCTTAACAGAAATTGACGATACCTGGTTATCGATGATCACAGTTAAACATACACTTAATGAAAGATATTAGTCTTGTACCGTCTTGTCGGGATATTCATGTTGTGTTTTGGCACACTCCAATCTTGTATGTTATTTCTCATTTTGGATTGGCCAGACTGTTCTTCATGCTGCTTTCTGATTGGTTCTTTCTTAATCCAGATCTTGGGTATATAACCCCTATTTTTCTTCCCCCCCCCCCCCATTCCTCTTTTTCTACTTCGGATTTGTTGGTTTTCTTGCACTGACGAAGGGCATCCAGCGAGTCCTCAAAATAGATGTAAGACGTACTATTGTCTTATTTGTGTTTATATACACTACCCGATACAGAAAATGCAATACCATGATAGGGCGAATTGAGTGTGATGATAAAGGACACACAGACAGAGATGGCTTATATAAATAAATGATGTTAATTCTAAAAAGATAATGCAATACAGTAATGGCATAGACAGGGTGATCAGTAGGCAGTAGGACCACCTCTTGCGGCTATATAATGGATTGAGGAACAGATGAAATGAGAGTGCGGATGTCTCCTGAGGGATGGATCACCATATGAATTCAACCATCCTCCACAGGTCATCCTCTGTTTGAGGCGGGGACAGGGCAGTCAGACTAAGGCCAATCACGCCCCATACATGCTTGATGGATGAGATATCTGGAGACAGTGGAGGCCAAGGAAGCACCTGGATGACTTGCAATGTTTGTCGGGCTGATGATTTACGTGTACGGTCGCGCGTTATTTTGCTGGAAAACAGAATCTTGCAACTGCTGAAGGTAGGGCAGTGCAACCGGCTGCAGCACCTCATCCACATATCGTCGTGCCGTCATTGTGCCTTTAATACGAGCCAGAGGTGACCGGCTATCGAAGCCGATGGCAACCCAAACAATGATGCCGCGTTGTCGAGCAGTATGGCGTTCTACACTCGCAGCAGGATTCGATTTATTTCCACGTCGGCACTAGACTCTCATACGGCGAATGTCATTCGACAAACAGTGCCGAGACTCGTCGCTGAACATTACCCTGTCCTATTCAGCCATCCAAGAGGCTCGGGCCCGAAGCATTGCAATCTTTCATGTCGTTATTTTGTCGTTAATGACAGTCTTCGTAAAGGATGGTTTGCGTGCAAGCCGCTTTCGGTCAATCGTTCAGACATTGTTCTTGCTGATATTGCAACATCTAATGTACCCAGCAAATTTTACAGAATGTCGACAGTCGTCGTTTCTGTAAAATTTGCAGGGTCGCATGCCTTCGAATGCGTCGAGCAACGCGTGCTGACGTAGATGAAACTGCACCACTGAGACGATTCGCATGCCCTTCTTCAATTTATCTTCTCCAAATCCTTTTCACAATGGACGCATCTACTTTTGTTTCTGCGGCGATACGCCAGTACGACTACTCAGCCGTAAGTAGGTCTAAAATGAATCCCCTCGCACGATCGTCCAAAAGCTGAAACGGACTTTGGCATCGTCGGCCAGGCATCTCTTCAACAGCACGTGTCTTCTGAAAGGAAAAACAGCTTGGAAAACGGTTTTCCGTAGGCGACTGACAGTAACAACTGTTGGCTCATTTGCCGCTTCCATCCCTTTTATCCCGCCACTCAAATCAAGCCAGCTATAATTGTATTTCAGATCATTTGCATACAGCGGGAAACTGCGTTTGTATCTCAATTTGCATAATTATATGGCCAAAGCTTCATGGTGTAGCATTTCCTATGTCGGGTAGTGTATGTTAGTCAAGATTTCCTTTTCCTTAAAAATACTAGAGTTGTCACTATCCCAACTTTGGTATATAATGCATGGTGTTTGAGGAATAACAATATACTCTTACTTGCGTTTCATGCATTGGAAGACCTGTAGGTATTCATAAGATGACTCAGAATAGCTAGAGTAGTCATAATCTCGGGAAAGGGAAGACGGTTGATACAACCGATGGGGCGGGGGATTTACAGTTCCAGACTTCGTTTTCCAGTATAGACCCTTATAGAGAAAGTACTAAATTATACAGCTAATGGAGGAGGTTGGAGTTAGACAGTTAGACCTTCAATGCATGATACGAGCACTTGCAACTCCAGCAAGTATGTTGGGAGTCGCTTCATGGGCGCCAATACAACTTTTCCGGATTTGTTAACGAAAAATTTAGAAATAGATAGAATTGTTTGAAACTCGACAGAAAACTTTAAAATTTATTAGAAATTTTAAATTTTCATAACATGGCAGCATAGGACACAATTTAGTATAATTATATATAAAAGAGGTTATTTATGGCTCAAATATCACGAAACTTAACAGTTTCAATCACTGTAGTGAAAACTAGTCACAATACAATTTTTGTGTGCCTGACGTCATTTGCCTGTCACACACACACACACACAGAGAGAGAGAGAGAGACATAGAAAGAGATGGGTATATTTCCGAAAGAGTTCCGAAATATGTTCGGTAGACCTTAAAACGTGTTTTTCTTTTAAAGACTTAAATTAAAATTTTTTTAGAAAATAAAACTTTCTCTATACACAATAGCATATGAGAAAGGAAAAATATTTATGAAACTAGCGTCCATTACAAAACATCATAGGCATTTTTGACCTATTTAATAGATGATACGGAAAAACAAAAAAATTGTCTTTTTTTCTTTTAACTTCTGCTCTTGTCTAAAGTTTTCTGTATTTTGGGCAAATCCGCACCAGCTTTATGTTGTTGGTCAGATGTTCACTGCGCTACAGGGAAATCCAAGTATTTGCGAAATGCCCGCCATGTGTAATCGATGCAAAAATCATACAGGAAAAACTTGCCCTAAAACCAGAGTTCGGTCGAATTTCAATGTTTGCACTGTACGCTTGGCTGATCCCGACTTCTCTCTATTGTGCCATCCCTTGAAGGACATAACACTCGAACCAGAGGACACCTCGGAAGGATCTCAAATACTCCAAACAACAGTAGAACATTTTAGGTATTTCACCACCTGACCTTTCACTTTAAAAATAAAGATTCGAATTTCGATAAATTTTCATTGTTTCGGATTTCTCTTTGTTACGGGAAAGAAGATGCACGGCAATTAAGAACATTATGGGTAGGTGATATCGTCTGATTCGAACTAAACAATGAGAATAATTTTTGATCGCCGACTAGAAAAAATGCGTTTAAGGCTTTTTAACTAGAAATTATCGGGAATCCTCAAGGCCAAGTTTTATGTGTGTCGCAAGAGCCGCAATTTTGTACTACGATGCTTTCGCAAATACTTTTCGGTTTCAAGTGCTTCTTATTTTTTCTTAGCTTTTTGCAATTGTTTCGGCCTTATCGTCACGGTAATGTCCAGAATTCTGAAAGGGACATCTCCGAGGCCTTGAAAATGCATCCGAAACCAGTTGGGCACTCCGCATACAATTAAATTCTGGAATGGTGTTCACAGTACTTATTACAAAACTGCATGTGACTTTTGTATCAGCATCTCAGAGGGTTTTTTTCAGATATTATCTAAGATGTGCATATTGCGTCTCATGCCGACAATTTACTTAAAATGGCGTTTGCCGTGTGTTACTTAAGTTGTCAGTCTTTCCCGACTCCATTGTATCTTATTCCTTCGTCATGAAATTTGCTTTCGTTAAACCTTCAAGGGAAATCGAAAACACCAATTTGTATGACATATAAAGTACTTCAGTGGTAATTGACAAGAAAAAAAAAACAACCTACTTCAAAGACTTTAGCTCCCGTGCGTATGTGAACAAACCAATTGCAAAACATCAGAACAACTCAGCATAGCTCTACCTAACAACGTGGATGGACTTGTTAAGTCTTAAATCATGTTTCGCAATACATTCTGTAAATTTTTGTTATAGTGGTCGTAAGATAGAGGAGGGTATAAAACGTCGAGACATATCAAATTTTCTTGCTGACATTGTAGGTATCGGGTACCCCATGCTAGGAGCACATAAACATAGTAAAACCGGTCCATGATTGCTGTTATCTGTAATGGAAGCCCAATCCCTTTATCACTCTCCCGTAACATAAAGCCAAATTTCATATGATTCCCTAACAAAATGTTGCAATTTTTATATGATACCATAACAAAACCTACCTGTCCCATGAAAAGAAAATTTTGTTATAATTTCAATCAGGAAATTAAATTCATAACTTCCCAAAAGTGACTGAGATTATTATGTATTTTATTATTTTCAATTTGTTACTTAAGATGGCAACCAAGAATTAGGAATGAGCATATGGCAACACCAAGGTGAGTTGTCTTTAGAGTTTCGAATCGCTCAACGATCGGCTATGTCGCGGACAGATCATGTTGATAATGTATATTGTAAATAAATGTATATATGCAGACCTTGTCATTTTTATATAAATAACAATTGTCAAAAATTAAATTTAAATTTCCGAGATATTGAATGATTGGCATTTTGACGACATTTATCTAAGTTGCCAAGTTGGCAATATTTGTTGCAAAGCTTGCAAAACTTTGTTATCAATGTCGCCAAATTTGTTGTCAAGCGTGACACACAGACGGATACTTGTGCTATATATGAAACATTTCACTATTAACAACTACATAAAGAATCTTTATTGTACAACAGATCCTATTGGAACTTCTCTTTAAAAGTGGCCAAAATTAAAATGTAAGTTATCACCAAAGATAAGTTGGATAAACGCCACCTTCTTAATCAACAAAAGCTTGTTAACGTTTTCATAATAAGTGTGCCAGATTGCGCCGCGTTGTAATTATAAGTTGTAAGATTGTTGTAAGACTTCTAGAAAGGAACGCTCTACAAGATGAGTATTTCTTAGTAAAAAGAGTCAACTCTTAATACGTTTACTTCTGTGTACAAACAAAACACCAAAAGTTTCATATTTAATATAGGATTGTTTATTTTAATACTTTCTCATGCTATAGAATATAGAATAGAGAAAGTATTTTTTCACCAAAACTTTCTATATCGAGATTTTTTGCCAATATAGGTTTTAGAATCACCTAAACACGTTTCGGACATTTTTTGAGTGATGCCCATCTGTCTATTAGTCTGCTTATTTTTCGTCTGTCTGTGGTCAATTTTTAACACTTTACAACAAAGTTGAAAAGTGTTTATGACTTTGTTTATTCTGTCTGTCTGTCCGTTAGCACGATAACTGCCGTAAAAATGACTTACTCAAAATGAAATTTTAGTATGTTGTTCAGACGGTCTGTAGGATCTATGGGAATATAAATGAATAATATCACCCAATTAGTTTTGAATTGAACCCGGGTTGAAAAAATGAAATACATGGAACCTACCTATGTACAATGTATATTGTATAGGGAAAGTATTGTGACGGGGTCGAAAATTCGAGTTTTCGATGTAAGAGCAGGTATCAAGAAGCGGTTGCAGTGAAAAGATTACAATCTGTGAATACTGGAAGCGTATTGATTTTAAGCGCAATCGAATGTTCGGAACACCCTAAATTTTCGAACGAAATTTTGAAAAATTCATTAAAAATCAAAACTTTCAAAAATGTTACGTAAATAATCATTTTTTTATCTAACTTTTCAGTAGAAAACGATTGCCATAAATTTTATAACGCTATTATGAACTATTCTTGAGATATTCATTTTTTTAAAAAATAAATTTGTCATTAAAATCCCATAAAAGAAATAAAAAAAAATAAAAAACTAAATATTGTGAAATATGGTCACTTTTCATATGTAATATTATGCAATAAATTTGTTAATATTTTTCTCGTGGATCTAGTTCTTTCCATTCACGAGAGAAAATACTTTCTGTAATAGTTTTGCATTTTAATGCGTAATAATTCGTCCACAGTCATTTATATATAAGAAATGCTCTTCTATCCGCTTCTTTGAAACACTTGGTGATACTACTGGCGAACTTGGTGACTTATTTAGCGAAATATCGCCACCTCGGCGATATTTCGTCTTGGATTGACGTAAATATCGTTATAATTGCAAAAATGACGTCTAGTTATAAACATGAAAGATCAATCAGGCATAAAGTATTGATAAAGAAACACCTTCCAACTGAAATGCAATTTTATTTAAACGTCTCTAAAATGGGATACTTTCAGCGGTAATATTTTTAAATTATCATAGTACTACAGTAATTTATTATACTTGAAAACTTAAAACTTCATCAAAAAAGACAATGGTATTTTTTTATATTTACACAAAATTAACTTTATTCAAATGATGCCATCGAAATATAAATCGTCTGGCTCTCTGTAAAATCAATGAATATTTCATTTATATTACTTATATACCAGACTCCTTCACCACGGGGGAAAGGGGGAATTGGTAACGAACGAACGATATCCCAGACTTCAGAGCTAATTAATTTTGAGTGAAAAAAATTCAGCAATTCTTATACAACTCACCTTACAATCGCTTCATTTGTTTACTTTCTGCATACGTTAAAATTAAATTTCGTTGTAGAAATAATCATAGTGATCATTTAAAATAAAAAATATTGTAGTTGTGTTAGCACAGAATTTCGATACACAGATAATAAGCAAAAATAAAGCGGATTTAGGACGGATGCAACACTAAATATAAATTTAAATGATGTTTAAACATCACGATCTTTACACAGCGGAAAAAATGAATGCCCTATTTTATTTTGTAATGAGTCACGTGATCTCTTCATATATCATGGATGCCATTATTATTTCAAATTTTCTTTAAAAAACCACTCAATATATTCTGCTGAAAATTTTATTGTACATTTTATGTAATAATTTGAGTATTTTTTAGAATTCTCGAAGCAATTTGTTAATTTTAACTTTGGTTAAAAAATCTTTGAAAAATGAAGTCCTATAGGGTTCAATATATTTCATTTTTTTAACCCCGGTTAAATCCGGTTGGGTGATATTATTCATTTTCATTTCTTATATGTCCCACAGACCGTCTCAACAACATACTAAACTTTCATTTTGATAAATTCATTTTTACGGCAGTTATCGCGCGAATGGACATACAGACAGACAGAATGACCAAAGTCATAAACACTTTACAACTACGTTGGAAAGTGTTAAAAATAACTCCACATTGACAAATTAATAATTAAAATACTTTAATATATTTACTCTATTGCTTATTGCGTATGCTATCAATATTGTATTTGTCAATTCATTAGATCTTACACATCATTCGTAGATGGGCGCGGTAGCCCATTGGTTAGCGCGCTGGAGTTGCACTCGGTAGGCCCGGGTTCGATTCCAGCCACTGCCAAAACTGCCGCCGTGTTCATGCGGAGTACGATCACGTTAAACATGTGGGTCCGAAAGTCCTTCCGAGAGGTTGGTGGTAGGGGAAGGAGGGTACTGTCCCTGTGGATGCCTCCCCCACTGGGTTCCGGTCTAAATTGGGTGGCACTTCCCGACCGTCCAAACAGTTACCTTACACCTTCCTGGTAGGTCGGACGGTCTGGGTTTCAACATCAACAACAACAACATCATTCGTAGATGTTATACATCATTCTTATACATCATCTTATATTCATTCGTAGATCTTATACATCATTTTTTCACTGTGGATGAAGTCAATTCATTGCATTATAAGGATCTTCATGTGCTGCCCACATCATATTCTTTATATGTCCTCCAATTAGTCAGTTTGTTAATATATGAGCCAGTGCATATTATATGATAAATGCACTGACTGATTATATATTATTTAGATAAAAGAACGTTCAACATTCCAACATATCACGCGCTGATCCACTAAAATCCTGAATTTGCTTTACGTATATTGATGTACCACGGAACCGTAATGAAACTAAATAGGATGTCACGATTTTGGAATTGAGCCAATCACGCCTCAAACGTCGGTTAAATAAGTTTTTTCACAGCCTGACAACTGGTTATACTGTGGTCTTCCAAGAACGCTAGTTTTTCGAAATTGTGAAGTAAACGTTTTTGTGTTTTCTAGGAACTTTGTGTCTTAGTTCCCGCGCACGAAGTTCCTATTTAGATTGCATCTATGCAAATGGGATTCTTCAAGGTTTAGAGCTTATGTTTCAGAAATTTTTAAAATATAATTTACTATACAGGGCGTTCCAAAAACATTAACATCGACTTTTATTCCTTAAATATTGATCTTAGACATATATAATAAATTAAAAAGTGGCGTAAAAAAAGGTACAGAATTTTATGAAATCGATTAAAATTTTCAAGGGAATTAAATTTTAAGACATACAAATTTAAATTTTTATACGACCCCCGTACAAGAACATTTCATTGTGTAAAATGTACCCCATAATAAGGTGATGTACAAAATTTCAGCATTTTATCATGAAAAGTCCCAGAGATATGAAAACACAAAAATGCTGACTTAAACCACTTTACGATGTATCGATATGGGTTCTCAGAGGGGAAAAATCATGTCGGCAGATCGCGTTTCAGGGGGTCATACACAAATTACGAAAGAAAACAATTATTACATAAATAAATAATAATTTTGCTATTTATTGGTACAAAAGTATCTACACTGTGTAGAAATAATAACTTTACACAAAAATTACAAAGCTTGTTCAAAATGTTTTCCATCCATACCAAAGATCCATTAAAGATAAGAGGTAGATATTATTTGTCTATGATGCATTTCTGCTTTGCATTATTTGCACTCTTGCAGTAAACATTTACATTTTAATTCGTCATTAATCCCTCACCAACTTTGTTTAAACATATCTATAAGAAAAGCAAATTTATTTGTCTGTATGGCCCGTTTGGTCAAGGGGAATTTGTCACGGGTGCATGACTGACTTTATTATTTTTATTATTTTTATCTGATTCTGCGTATACGATGACATGAGAATTGAGAACTCGCGCATTTTGTTCTCAGACTCTCAAGAAGAACCGACTTTGTTAACTGCGACTGTCGTCTTACTCCAACGACGTCACTCAATGGACTTCACTGGGTCCTGTTTGCATTTAAAATCTTTGCGCACGCTCTTTACGCCTGGATAGTGGCTCTTTAAAAATACAAATTATTTTATACTGTATAATAATACGTGTGTTTTGGCACTCCTCTCAAAGTTTACTCTGGACCGTGACATCACGAATGCCGAATATATTCCTATTACGTCACGTTGACAACTTTTCCATTGGTTACCCCATTATGGGCTGGTTGTCCAACCTTATATTAAAGAACCTTGCGTCTGGCAATTTTGGGCAAAGAGGATCTAGAGAACTAGACTAGAATTTCCCAAGTTATCTAGGTTTTACAGCAATCTCAAATATAACTCTGATTTGCTCGGCATTAACCATGATTAAAATTGGAAAATTCAAGTAGTATTCTAAATGATATTACATATTCTTAAACCCTTTGCTGACCATTCCGGAACTGCCATGGCTCAAAGGACGAAGCGTTTCGCTTTCAAACTATTCCCAAAGGACGGCGCATTTTTTGCACTAAGCCTAACTCCAGAAAAAAAATTCACGAAAAATCACCCATTTGAACACAGCATTCTACTTTTTTCGGATATAAAGGAAATACTTATTTTCCATTAGATGTATACGTTACACGTAAATTATCTTTTATTTAAATAAAAATTTAAAAGATTAAAAATGATTAATTAACTGGATTAAAATGGTTGTATGTTACGCAGGAAAAATATCCGAATGATTGTACTCAATACTTTATATAACTAATAGAGGTTATGTACATTTTTTAAGCTGAAAATAGCTTTGTTACTAATTAATACTCTTTTTACGGATAATGTATTTTAAAACATGAAATCACGCACAAACCAACATCGTAATCTTTGTATTCATAAAAACTGTCCATGCACTCATCAGAAATACCGAAGTTCAACAAATCTTCATTATCTGCATTACTTTCATAACTATCCGGTTCGATTGCCATTCAAGTATATTCTTCTATATATGTAAAAACATCTTGTCCTAGTCGTTCTCTCATCCAAAATAACCTAATAAATTCCCTACCGCACATTCCTCTAAAACCCAAACTTCAAAGGAAATACTTTCTCATATTCCAATAATTCACCAAAGCAATTATTTAACTAAAATCAAAACGAGAACCCATACTCAATTATAACATAGTAGAGTTTGCCAGAAATGAACTGCTTCTTTGTTTGTAAAACATTTTACCGCTCTAGATGAAGTGATGATTCATGGGGACCCGTCTACACTAAGGTCCAGTGTTAGCAAAATACGTTGTAAATGTTAGAATGGACATTTAGCCCCATCTAGTATTTAAATAATTTCAAATAAAAAGTTCCATATGAAAAAGTGCATTGGTGTCAGTTGTCCTTTAGGGTAAATTTCTTCTGGACGCGAATACGTGAGTATCTTTCTTAAATATTTTTTTATAAAAATACCTAAATTAATTCCTCTAAAAACAGGTAGTACTATGCATTAGGTTAAGACAACTTTTTTTTTTACTTAATTTACACTTTTTTTTCTTTACTAGTAGCAAGTACATAAAGTTTTAATGGCTTTTGTTCGGTACTATGGTAATTTACAGAGTGATGATTCTATATCCGGAAAATTCTATGCTCCGACAACTTTCCCGTTTTAGTGTGGCCGGATAACAGTGGGTTTACTGTCTAAAAATCCCCGTTTTCGTTATTTATTTATTTATAAAACAAAAAAAAACACGTTACAGGAAAAAATCCCAGTGACAGCAGTCAAAGTAATACATAGAGTAAAAACCCGAAACATGCAGATAGGGGGGGGGGGATGCAAAATTACCTGCACGGGCAAGTTATGCATTATTTGGTAAGCAACATTACCTGCACGGGCACATCTGAAGAAAAACATCCTGATCCTATTTCACAAATTTACAAAACATTGAAAGTTTGGTATATATACGCCCAATATTCATTGCATACGAACCCGTGAGGCTTAGCTGCCCGGGCCACATAAACAGTTTATGAAAAAATATCAATCATTTTAAAAATATAGGGTATGGGGAGACAGACATTCCGCAATTCTATCAGCGATATGCCCAAATGAAAAAGCTAAAATGGTAGCAAAAGTTATATTCGTGACATTTTTACTTTCCCTGCAATACATGGGAAAGTATAAGGAAAGTATTGGAATCATGCCGAAAATCTCAACTCGAGTTTGCGACGAATCTACACGTTTCGTGACCTCTAGAATACGAAAACACTATTTTTAGCGTGACGTCTGTGTGTGTGTCTGTGCAATGTATGTATCCACTCTAATTAAAAAACTAATGGACACAATTTTACAAAATTGGGTAGGTAAGTCACAGGGGGGTTAATCCTGGTGCTGATTAGATATTGATATGACTCGGAAAAAAATAATCTGCCTTTTTTTGTGAAATGGTCCGCAAATATCTTCAAAATCTAAAATAGAATCTATGTATGCTCAAATATAGCAATTAAATGCTTGTTTTATACGTAATTTTTAAAGATAAAAAAAATAAAACCAACCCCATTATACACTAGGACTAGCCGTTCTCGAGATATTTTAGTTTTTTTGCAATTTCAATACGCCACCTTTGAAAATAAGTCCAGTTACCAAGCGAGAATGAAAATTGAATTAAAAGTGAATTAAAATAAAGAAAACGTAAATATAATTCTGCAGGGGAAGTCATGTGCTGCCCACATCAGATTTTTATTCTGTTGCAACAATCGGTAAAACACAGTAGAAAAAACATAGGATCGATCGCCCAATGGTTAAGGCGTTGGTATTGTCTACGGTATACCGAGGTTTGATCTTCGTCGCCCAAAACTATCTTCGTATCTACCTATACTGACAAGTTAAATTTGTAGGTCCGAAATTCCCTCCGATGGGTGATGAGTTACGGAAAGATGGCACAGACCCTGTGGTTTCCAACTCCATTGAGTACTGATCTAAATTACGTAGCATTGTCCCAGCCATTCAAATAGTTCCCTTACACCTTTCAGTAAGTCGGACGGTTTAGGTGGAGAAAAAAAAAATATCTGAACTTGAAAAAAAAAATTTTAAATGTAACTCAAGAATTTAAAAATATCAATAATTACAGGAATATTATATTCCCAAACCGTAACTGATATCGTAACGCAATCAAAATTGTAATACAGTTCATTCATAAAATTAATTTTTATATTAGTAACATATAGTTTTCTTAAAATGAAATTTCAGCAAATAATCATTTGCACTTTGCTATTTTTAGAGAAGCGTTTTTAACACTTTACAACAAAGTTGAAAAGTGTTTATGACTTTGTTCATTCTGTCTGTCTGTTAGCACGATAACTGCCGTAAAAATGACTTAATCAAAATGAAATTTTAGTATGTTGTTCAGACGGTCTGTAGGACGTATGGGAATATAAAGGAATAATATCACCCAATTAGTTTTGGATTGAAACCGGGTTGAAAAAATGAAGTACATTGAGCCCTACGGGACCTAATTTTTCAAACATTTTTTAAGCGGATTTAAAATTCACAAATTGCTTCGAAAATTTTAAGTAATATTTAAATTATTCCATAAAATATATAAAAAAAAATTCAGCGAAATATATTCAGTAGTTTTTTAAATGAAAATTAAAATAATAATTACACCTCTTATATGAAACTATCACATGACCATGATATGAAAAGATCACATGACTCATTTCAAAATAATATATGGCATCCATCTTGTTTCAAAATCGTGATTTTTTAGGTTCTTTTTAATTCATATTGAGTGTTGTATCCGTCCTAAAACCACTTTATTTTTGTTTAAATTCTGTACATCTACATAGTGAAACAACGCAATTACAATATATTTGAGTTTAAATGATCATTCAAATTTGATTATTTCTACAACGAAGCCTATTTTTCACTTATGTAAAATGTAAACAGCAAAATATGTAGAATCAGTTGTATTAGAATTGCTGTATTTCTTTAACACAAAATAATTTAGCCCATGGAGTCTACATAGCTGATATGAATGAAATATTCATTGATTTTACAAAGAGAAGGACGATTTTTTTCAATTAATGTTTAAGCATAGAGTTTAATTACTTGTAGCTCCATGGTCTTGATTTTTAAATAAAATAAATTATTATAGTATTGTGATGAATGAAATGAATGGATAAATGTTATGAATGAAATGCTGTTTTTATAGAGAGATTCAGACGTGTTATTTTTTCTATGACATCATTTGAATGAATTTAATTTGTTTTCGATGAAGTTTTTAAATATAATAAATTATCGTAGTATTATGATAGTTTTAAAAATATTACCGAGGAATGTATCACATTTTAGAGATGTTTAAACCAGGCAATTTATATTTCAATGTCGTCATTTGGATGAAGTTCATTTTTTTTCGATGAAGGTTTAAGTTTTCAAATATAATAAATTAATGTAGTATTGTGATAAGTTTTAAAATATTACCGAGGAATGTATTGCATTTTAGACTTGTTTAAAAAATTGCATTGAAGTTGGAAAGTGTTTCATAATCAATGCTTTAAGCATGATTGACCTTTCTTGTTTACACTTTTTAGCAAGTTGAAAAGTGTTTATGACTTTGTTCATTTTGTCTGTCTGTCTGACCGTTCGCAAGATAACTGCCGTAAAAATGACTTTAACAAAATGAAATTTTAGTATGTTGTTGAGACGTTCTGTGGGACATATGGGAATCTAAATGAATAATATCACTCAATTAGTTTTGGATTGAACCGGGGTTGAAAAAGTGAAATACATTGAACCCTATGGGATCTAATATTTCAAACATCTTTTAAGCAAAATCAAAATTCCCAAATTGCTTCGAAAATGCTAAGAAATACTCAAATTATCTCATAAGATATATAAAATTTTTTTAGCAAAATATGTTTAGTAGTTTTTAAATAAAAACAAAAATAATAATTACACCTATGATATATGACGGGATCAAGTGAAACATCGCAAAATAAGATATGGCATCCATTTTTTTTTTCGGATGTGTCAAGATCGTGATTTTTAAGGATCTTTAAATTTTATAGTTAATGTTGAATCCGTCTTAAAACCGCTTTATTTTCTGAGCATCTATATTCTGTGCCAACGCAATTACAATATTTTTGAGTTTAAATAATCATCCAACTTTGATTATTTCTACAACGAAGCCTATTTTAATGATTGCAGAATGTAAACAAGTGATTATAAGATGAGTTGCATAAGAATTGCTGAATTTTTTTCACGCAAAATTATTTAGCTCTGGAGTCTAGAATATAAGTGAAAGTAATGAAATATTCACTGATTTTACACAGAGAAGCAGACGATTTTATAGCATTGCCTTTATTGGTGAAGTTTTAAGTTTTCAAGTAAAATGAATTATTGTAGCATTGTAACAATTTAAAAAATCTGATGTGGGCAACACATGACTTTCCTTATATAATGTAATGAATTTACTACTTTTACAGTAAAAAAATAGGTTTTTCTTATAGTAGATACTAATATTCTTTCCAAGATATTGAATTTTCGACAATTAGTCGTCATTTTCATTGATTTAGCATCATTTTTATCCATTTGGCGAGATTTTCATTAATTTGGCAACATTTCAAAAAAGTCGCCAAGTTGGCGACATTCCGCCAAATTCGTCGCCAAAATCTCGCCAAGCGTTATGCACTAAGAGAAAAGTTATTCTTACAGCAGATAAATGACTATTGGCTTTCAAATACAAAAGTATTATTCAAAGTATATTTTTTCATGAATGGAACGAGCTAGATCCACGAGAATGATGTCACTCAATTTATCGCATAGTATTACATATGAAAAGTGAACATGTTTCTCAATAGGAATTTTTTTTTATGTGACTTTTTCATAATTTTTTTGAAAAATGTACAATATCTCGAGAACAGTTCATGTTAGCGTTCTAAAATTTATGCCAATCGTTTTCTAATGAAAAATTACATAAGAAATGTCTATCTGCGTAACTTTATTAGCGGTTTTGATTTTTTGACGATTTTTTCAAAATTTCATTCGAAAATTTAGGGGGGTTCTGAATATTCGATTACGTATAAAAACAATAGGCTTCCAGTGTTTACAGATTGTGATTTTTGTACCAAATTTGGTTTGAATCGGTCCATTCGTTCGTCAGTTATCGTCTCCACAGACTCACTGACACACACACATACTTTCACACACACACACACACACACACCTACACACACACAGACATCACATCAAAAATGTTTGATTCGTGATCAGGGATGCTTGAAACGTGCTCTCCCGTCGAAAACTCGAATTCGAATTTTCGACCCCGTCACAATACTTTCCTTATACATTATGTATATAAGGAAAGTAAAAATCTGATGTGGGCAGCACATGACTTTCCCTGCAGACTCATATTCACGTTCTTTTTATTTTAATTAAATTTAATTCACTTTTAATTCTATTTTCGTTCTCATTTGGTAAGTGGACTTATTTTTAAAGGTGGCGTAGAGAAAATACGAAAACTAAAATATCTCGAGAACGGCTAGTCCTAGTGTAATGGGGTTGGTCTTATTCTTTTCTTCGTTAAATAATTACGTATAAAATAAGCATTTAATGGATATATTCGAGCATACGTAGTTTTTTTTAGATTTTGACGATTTTTGCGGACCATTTTGCAAAAAAGGTTCCTTTTTTTCGAATCGTTCCAAAATCTAATCAGCAGCAGGGTGACCCATAAGTGACTTATATACCTAATTTTGTGAAATTCGGTCCATTAGTTTTTCAGCTAGAGTGGAAACAGGAAATTTTTGCGGGCTATTTCGCAAAAAAGGCAGGTTCTTTTATTCCGAATCGTACTAAAAACTAATCAGTACCAGGGTCACACCCAAGTGACTTATCTACTGAATTTTATGAAATTCGGTCCATTAGTTTTTGAATGAGTGTGGATACACACATTGCACAGACAGACACACACACACACAGACGTCACGTTAAAAATAGTTTTTTCGTATTCTAGAGGTCTCGAAACGCGCAGATCCATCGAAAACTCGAGTTGCGATTTTCGGCATGATTCCAATACTTTCCCTATACATTACCATGTATTGCAGAGCAAGTAAAAATATCACCACTGAATGTATCGCATTTTAGAGATGTTTCAATAAAATTGCATTGGAGTTGGAAAGTGTTTCACAATCGGTGCTTTATATATGATTGATCTTTCTTGTTCATTAATATCTCGACAACCCATGAGTCTATAAACTCGAAACATGGACGGTAAATGAATAGATTGGTATCCATCAAGACATTTTGAATTAATTAAATAGTGTATTGGGGGCATACTTATCTCTGGACATGCTTTTACTGACCATTCTTCAAATTATGTATATAATTTTTTTCAGCAAAACGGATTTAACGAGTGTATTAGTAGATCCAGTGCTGCTCGTTATAAGTAGATCCTATATGAATAATAGTAATTGTGATTAGTGGAAAACGGACGCTCAATGTTGTACATAAAAATATGATCTGGGCAGTTCAGAACGTTTACCACATACTTAACCTTTTGCTTACGGATGGGACAGCGTCTATGTCAAACGAAGAACCTCTCAAAAAGACAGGTATTTGATACACCTTATCCTAAACAGTTTGATCCCCTTTTGAAGGCATTGGCGTCCTTAGACGCCAATGCCTGCAAAGGGGGATCAAACTGTTTAAGATAGGGTATATCAAATACCTGTCTTTGACGCCAGTGCCTGCAAAGGGGGATAAAACCGTTTAGGATATGGTATATCAAATTCCTGTCTTTTTGAATGGTTCTTCGTTTGGGATGGTCGCTGTCCCACCCGTAAGCAAAAGGTTAAATTCATTTTCTCCTTATTTTTTTATCAATTCATTAAATTAAGTTTTGTTGCAGAAGATAGTACACATAAATATTTTAAATGACTCTGAATTAGCATATTTAATTGAAGTTTCGTTTACATTGGGTAACTAAGCGTATTTTCAAAGGCGGCGTATCAAAAATGTGAAAAAATGAAACTAAAATATTTCGGGAACGACTAATCCAGGAGTAGTAATGGGGTTGATTTTATTACTTTTATCGTAAAAAATGACGTATAAAACAAGCATTTAATGGATAAATTTGAGAGCATAATAGTCTTTTATTTTAGATTTTAAAAATAAGGCCATTTTGCAAAATAAGGCAGGTTCTGTTTCCTGGAATCGTACTAAAATCTAATCAGCACCAGAGGAACCTACAAGTGACTTATCTCACAAAATTCTGTGAAATTGGGTCGGTTAGTCTTTAAGATAAAGGGGATGTATACGCTTTTTGAGGGCGTTTCGCAAAACAGGGCAGGCTATTTTATCCCGAATCGTACCAAAATCTAATCAGCACCAGGGTAAACCCCAAGTAACTTACCTATAAAATTGGGTCCATTAGTCTTTGAGTTAGAGTGGATATATACTTTGCACAGACAGACACACACACAAAGGCGTTACGCTAAAAATCGTTTTTTCGTATTTTAGAGGCCTCAAAACGTGTAGATCGAAAACTCAAAAACTGTCGTGTCGAAAATTGCAACTCCAGTTTTTGACAGACTCCAATACTTTTCATATACCTTACCATGTATTGCATATAAAGTTGATTTTATGTCGGGTCGACTTTGTAAAGAGCCTTGCTGCCTCAACCGGGAATTGAACCCTGGATCTCGGACTAGCGAGCCGACGCTCTACCGTTGAGCTACTGGGATGACATTGCTAGCTCTTGTCGTCGAAGTGGACATTGCATTCTCCTCCTCCTAATGTCGGATTGGTGGGCAACGGACAATCTGACTGACCACCTCCTGCTATTTTCACTTCAGGTTAGCCTCTTGCTACTACTATTTTTACCCAGCTTAATATCCTGCGTGGTCGTTATTCTCTCACTTTGAAATCAGCGCTCAATTCTCCACAATCCACTGAATCCATACTAGTCGTACTAGGGTCGTTCAGACCTCCGACATCTTTGCCCTAACCTACAGAGTTGATTTGTTCGGGCATTGTAAACAGCTTCCCCAACCGAGAATCGAACCCTGGATCTCCGAACTGGCCAGCCGACGCTCTACAGTTGAGCTACTGGGACGAAATTTCAAGCTCTTATAGTTGAAGTGAATTCTGCAACTTTATTAAAGTTATTGCACGACTTTCCCCTCTAACTCTGACAGTTTTGTAACTCAAAGTGTATGATTACTGAAGTTTGAGTTCTCAATTAAAATGAGGTGCTTGATACATGAATGTTCCAACTGATTGTTATAAACACAATGTATTGAACAATAAATAAATGAGAAAGAGACCTAAATAAATTTGATTTTTTATTATTTAAAGTAATATTGGAAATAGCATTTTACAGTACAGAAAAGTAGCCATGACATCTATTTACAAATGAGACCTTGTTTCTTCATTTGCTTCTCAAGGGAACCATCAGCTCAATCTCAGTGAGTATTTCGAGTTTCAGAGAGTATTGTGGGTTGTACACTGACAGCAGGATGAGAGAGTGACACAACGCCGCACAGTTTAAGTGGAATGCAATACGAGTAACACAGTACTGATTAAAATGGGCCGTCATGGAGGAAATATTAAAATGGTTCCATCAACAAAGTAAAAGTATAAAATTCATGGCAATAGTTTTGTTAAAAGTTCAAAAATTTTGAATAAAGAATATGGATAGTTATCGTCTATTCCGAGCTGAAAAGTGATGAAAAAGGTTAATGAATGCTGGTATCTGAAATGGGAGCGCGATTCCAAAGAATATTTTGTATATATTGATTCTAAAAATTTTTATTTTGAAAAGGAAATACAGTCTTCAATTAAAAAATATTTAAGTACTTGTTTTTCAAATTCCTTTAAGTATTCTGAGTATTAAGTGTGTTAAGTATTTTTCTTCTTCTTTTTTTTTTTTTTGAACAAGGTATATTGAATTTGGCGATTTTGATTCGATTACTTTCAGTTTAGAATAAAAAATCAGTTATTGCTTATGAATAATAGTTCTTCTCGATATGCAACGCCATCTATAGTCATTACAATTCTTGAAAACGAGCTTCTAGGAAATGAATTAGCCTCGTTTAACCTTATTACACCTCAGCTACGACAATTTTAAGTCAAGTCTCATGCAGTTCGAGCTCGATCTTGGATATATTCTATATCAGCTCCGTGATATGATTGGCTTTATCAATCACCTGATTTTAAGTTTTCTATCTGCGAGTATAATGAACATCTATTGTTTCTGCTTAGCCATGCCATGCTATGCCCTATAAGCAAATCCAATTCAATATGCTGTTGGATGCATTGGGAGAATAAATCTGCGTTTTGGAACGACTCCCTACGGCGGGTTTTATTACGGGAGATATTCTTGCAAAAATAAAGCAACTATGTACAAAGGTCCTAAAAGCATAAAATTTTGCAACATTAATATAAATTTGCAAGGCTTTTTGGGAAAACAAAAGACATAAACAGTTGTGATTAAAGATTAATCCAGTTGAAATAGTCATTTGAAAAAGAAGAAACTTACATTGATGTAGAGTTTAGTTACATAGTGACGAATGAATTATGAAACTATTTACAAAAAGTTAAAAAATCTCAAAATTATATAGATTTTAGAGATGAAATTGTTTTTAAAAATGTTAAAGTCTACTTTGACTAGGAAATAAAAATATATCCTATTATAGCATTGAAATTTATAAAACGAATTTTATACCCGTAGAACTCTTTTTTCGTAATGGATAATCAGCTATATTTAATAATACACAGAAGTTTCATTGGATATTTTTCTAAAAAAAATATGGGCTAAACATTTTGTGAACTTATAGCACATTTTGTGGTTAACAAATAGCGCTTTCTATATGAACTATGGGGCACAGTGAGAGAAGTAACACAACCACAATAATAAAACTTAGAATAGTCAAAACAAAAAATAAACTTTTATATGAAAAAAAAACTTTTGATTCAAAGCATTGCTCTTCACAAAAACCTACCCTATGATATATCTTTATAGTGAATTTGACTTCTATACAATAACCATTTAATTATATACAAGTCTTTAGGCACTAACGGCGTTTTGAACATTTATGTATCACACACTTCGTAAAATCTGAAGTTTTTATAAAAACTCTTGAATTTATTTTTAAATTCCGATTCTCAAAGTTTGTATATGAGAAACAATAAATGTTTAAAAAAGATATCTATATTTTTGGAATTTCTAAGTAATCTATATGTACAAGAATGATATAATCATTTAAATATAATTTTTACATCATTTGAAAAACAGATCATATAAAATACTAAATATAAGTAAGCACATTTTAGATATATGAAATTTGTATAATACTTTTCAGTCAAAGATGATATAATTTCACGTTTTCACGGCGTAAATATCACAAAATATTTTGATTTTCAAATTTCCACACGGGAAATAACAAATATATCTATTTTATTATTGTGCTTTTTGAAAAAGCTATATATATTGCAATTTAAATTACAAAAGAAAAAAAAACTTGATATATATTTCGATTAAAAGCTTTGAAATTAATAACTGTACTTAAAATCACTTTATATATACTCTTCAATTTATTTACATGAATGTATATGAACACTTAAATCTGTAGGTATATAAAGTCTCAATTGAAGACTTTTGCTGCATTTTATTGCAGATATTTATAAACATTCTAATACCTTTTTCGAATATATAAATCTCATTCATATGAAACAATTTTTTTTACAAAAGATATGAACACACATAAACACTGCGAACAATAGATAGAACAACAGTCACAAAACAACTTCAGAAAATAAATTTTTCAAACGGTTCAACAGCGTATATAATCATGAAGACCATCCAAAAATATTTTCAAGACACGTAGACGGCTAATTTAATATATAAAAAAAAAATTCCGAAAAATATTTAGAAATTGTGTTTTACGAAAAATAAATTCGTTTACAAATCCAGCTATAAAAATGCGAAGCAACATAAATAACGATGAGTTAAAATCACGGGATTTCTCGAGAGAAAGCCCTCCTCCAACGTGAAGGGAAAGAAAGATAAATTCAAACTGTGTTTCGTAACAGTAAGGATGTCCAAAGTTGACGCATGAAGTCCAAACTTGCACGAGATGTAAAACAAGGGTTGATGAGAATGAAACATAATCAAACCTTCAACTTGCACGATACATTAAAGTCGTGGAACACATTAGAAGAAACAACACAACTTGCACCTATGCATGCTGAACGGGTTCCAGCAGATTCCGAACGTGTCCTTCGAACGCAGATCTTCAGGCTTCGTCACGCGTAAAAATCTCTCCTTTATTCTAAGCATATAAAACATGTATATATAAAACTTATGGTGTGAGCAAAGTTTTACGGCAGTTCCTATGTACGTGCAGTATGTACAAAGAAAAAGACGACTGTGCACACAGTCGTTGAATGTTTTTTTTTTCCGACATGTGACTGTACAAAGGAAGTTGCTTAGTGGTATCCGGGGCCGTGTCTCCAGCCTGTTGCGTTGGGTCCGAACTTATAAACCAACCTCCTGCCAAACACAGGCAAAAGCACCTGGCTTTTGTAGTAATACCTGGAAATATGGAAATATTAGAATTAGTATAAAGTAAATAAATTGGATGAATGGTTATCGAAATAAACAATAATTATTGTACAATGCGTGACTTTGTGCACAATTAATAATGGACCACAACGTAAAACGCTGCGTAAATAAAGTGAAGAAAGTATGTGAACGTTTCCGAAGTCTTTGTATTTCTCTTTTTCAGTGCGGACAAGCTTAATTTTGAACATCCAAATGAGCTCAAGATAAATATTCAATCGCCAATCATTTCTGGATGACAAATTGCCGGTTTAATTTCTCTTCTGCCTCCATTATTTCAAAGTGCTTCCCAGTTTTCGATTTGGATTGCTTTGAAACTTAAAAAAATTCCAGTAATCTGGTTAATGATTTATGAATGACACCTTATTTCTCCATGGCTCGATTAATTTCTGTTTCTATATTTTCTTTTTTTTCTATGTTCTCTGGTCTATTTTTCAACTCCGCACGTTGAGTTAATAATACTCTGCATTTTATTTATTTCATCTTATCTTTTCTAGTTCATATTTTCTTCATTTTCTCCTAGTTTTACTTCTCTTTATTCTCACTAGGTGGCGCTACTACATCGGGTTGTGTCGTATAGCCATTTTCTATTTGGCAGGCTTAGTCTTGAGCTCATTTGAACTTTTAGGTCCAGGCTCTCAGGAAAGAAATATAAAGATTTATCGACTATTTTACTTTGTTTTATTTGCAATGCATTTTACGGTAGAATTAAATCATTAAAAATCACAGCTCAAAAACTCGCGATTTTAATATTTTGAACATTCTTTCTTGTAAAACCTTTAAAAACTATCTGTCTGAAAGAGTGTTTTCATTTTTTTTATATTAACTTGAAATATTTTCGAAACTATAAATGATAGATATAAATAGTGAGCGACTAAAATATGCATTAAGGAATTTAATTTCTAAATCTATATATTTAAAAAAAAAATGCTTATATAATTAAAAGATAATTGACAATATCCTTTCTCAAGTTCATAATATCACAAAAATTGTAAGTGATGTAAAAAAGTAAGAATTTGTGGAGATTTTGGATCAATCTTAGTTTTTTGAGAACAATTAAGAATTTTTCTGTCCAAATGAGTTTATTTATTTATTTCATTTTTCTTACCGTCCCGTCACTCGAAATATCTTCGAAATATAAAAATCGATATTCTAAATATTTTCCCTACTTTTAACTCTTATTTATCCTATATAGTAGAGAAACTATATTATGATGGGGTCGAAAATTTGAATGTAATTTTTCGACGGACTTATCCGTTTTGGACATCCCTGAGCTGGGATCGAATATTTTTGATATGTCTCTTTGTGTGCATGTCCGTGTGGTAGAGAGTCTGCGGACATAACATCTCAAGAACTAAGTGAGCAACTCAGATGAAATTTAGTGCCATTATCACAATCTCTGAATTCTAGATCCCCATTGTTTGCAAACGCTGTCAAACATTCAGAAAATTATCGAAGGATTTTTGAAAGATTATAAAAAAAATTAGGACAATCAAACGTGTTAAATAAACAGTACTTTTATATACATTTTATCTTGAGAATAATAGAAAGGCACCTATTTTAGAATGCTGATATAAACCGATCTCGAGACATTACATGTTTTTCTCGAATAAATGTATAAAAGTGTCAGATAAAACAAAAGAAGTCTTAAGTTGGATTTATGCAATCAGGCTTCCCGTGTGTTTGACAAATTTAAATTAAGCAAAAAGATAAGATATTCGCCTGTTTCTTAACTGCTGGGCGGTCTGGGCAATAAATACTTCTGTGTTTCTCTGTCAACTAATTTCCCAAATTTCTCTCATTTTACATGATAATATTTAAATTCTGGATTTGGTACTTGCGTGCTAATAATTGACATTATTTGCCCAGTAAATTCGCCTAAATATCCAAATTTCCATGTCGTATTACATGGTTTTGTAATACGGGTTTAAATGAGAAGAACATTAAGTAATGATTTTTAAATACAAGAGTCCTAGAAAATTCCTTAAGCAATGCAGTGCTTTCAGCGCCCCTAGCGGATAATTATGAAGTTTGGACACGAATTTGGCAACAATGCGAAAAAGACGAAAAAGCAAATTGCAAAATGGTGGAGCATTATCTAATGAGTAGAAATTGACCCCAGAAACGACTGAAACGCGTATATGGAAGACATTAAATATGTGTCAAATGTCATACCATCGAGGCCTGTAACATGGTAACACCTGAAATTCTTGTTTGGAAAGTTTGTGGTCTTATTTTGTCTCGAATTCAAATGTGCAGGGTTGCTGGCGAAGGGCATTTTGAACAGGCGGTACATTAGATTCCTGTGCATGTCAGTATTATTTGTTTTAGCATTCTTGAATAGGACGCTCATTTGCCAATAACCCTATAATGTCTAAATGCTTTTTCTGACGGATTTAGGGTCGATTCTTACTCAGTAAATAATACTCAACATCTTTGCAATTGTATTTTTTTTGTCTATCTTACTTAGTTACCGATTTCACCATCCTAACTATTTTCGATTATCCGCTATAGTCGCTGTAATTACTTTTATTCGATCGGCAATCGGCATGGTCACTTTTCTACAGATAGAATTAACTTGAACCTTTCTCTGCAAAGTTATTGGGGGCTTTCTTGAGAACCCTCTCTAAATGCGCAGTGCCAGTATGTCAGAGCACCAATGCAACCTCGAGGGTTGAGAAACCTCATGTAAACTCATTCGACTATGCTGAATCCCAGTCTGAAATACGTTTTTTTTAATTAACCCTTGTATCTGGAGAAATAACCTATCAAAGTTTGGCCTATTTTGTTATTTTTGTTTCTATAACATCAGGCTGAATGCGCTGCCACAACATAATGCAATTAAATAAAAGGGAGAACTGTATTCGGTTTATGGAGTTACAGATAAAACCACCTTCATGATTGAGCTGACTAAGAAAGTTAATATTGATAGGTCATCCCAACTTAAAAATTCAAATATCAATATTTAAGACATGGAGTTAGAGAATTTCGCTTCTTGCTCAACGAGCTTATGTACATGGAGACACTATTGGCGCCGGTGGCATAAGTTACATTTCTTCCTGGAAGTGACGTCACATACAGTCAACTATCAGCATGACCACTTCAACTCTACGATCTCGCTATTTGCTATTGAATGAATATATTGATATTTTAATTTTATTTCGTATATCTTTCCTTAATTTTTTATATTTTGATTTCAATTTTCACACTAACAAAAGAAATCGACTGCTTTGGACGTCCCCGGCAGCGCGAACGGTGACTTATGACGGACAATGACTGCACAAGGCTGCAATGGCCAATTTCAATCTTCGCATGTCGGTGATTTGTCATGTCGGACTTCAGTCAGCACAACGATGTAAAACATTTTGACGCTTTGCAAAAACGTTTTGACGCCAGAATGCGGCGAGTATTGTCCCTATTATATGAGCTCGTTATTCCTGCTTTATCTTCAAATTCACGTTTTTAAATAATGCAATTAATGAAAACTTTAGTTTATAGCTAGATTAGTTGGAGCTGAATTCCATGACCCATAATTTTTTAGAGATCTTCCATGGTTTGACCAGAAATTGAAAACTTGAGATAAAAAGTTTGAGGTATAAAGCTTGCTAAATTGGTTTATTAAAGGGTAATTAAGAGTCAATTCATTGCGGCATGTTAGGGGGTGGTATAGCATGTATATTTTGATAGGGAGTCAGTCCTATAATAAATGGTAATATTGAATGGTAAGGGTGTATGCTTCATATGGGACTACGGATATTAGGAACAGATGGGAGGTCGACGTGAGTGAATGTTCGCGTTTCCTATTTTCCATGCATGACCATGGTGTACTTGGACGGACGTAACGCCCGGACTTCACTGGTATTGAAATAATTCATCATGTGCGTAAGGGAAGTCATGCCATGCGCGTCCCACTTCAGATTTTCCAAAACGGGAAAGTGACTAGAAATAATTTTTACTAATATACTTCGCACACAGAATCTATTTTTAATATTACTCAACGTGGAATACTCCATTAGATTCACACATTTTACAATCTTCGGCACAAATAATAGTCCATATTAAGCGTGCCGTAATGGGAAAAAGGTTGAGAACCACTGCACCAGTGGCGGCACATGAGGTGAAGCATGGGATGCAGGATAAGTTCTGCTTTAAAGTTATCTGCTGAATGTGTTACTGTTATGATTTGGCGAATTTTTTAGACTCGTTCGGCTATTTTTAGATAATATTTGACAACACTTGTGCCAGTTGCGTGATGTGTTTTGATGATGTCCGTTGTTGAGGAGGAGGGGGAATCCCGCCACTGAATCTGCTTCATTAATTCCTGAAGATACGACCCGCCACTGCCGCCCTAGATACATTTTTAAAAATCAGCTGTAACCGACGCCCAGGTGCATAACGACACAGCGGCTAATTGTAATTGTAAAAATTAAATCTTGATGCGAGTATCTTGACTGTTGATGTATATTCTCAGCTGAAAGGCAGTCTTTTTTTAAGTAACTCTATATGTTTTAGAAATATTTATTTGCTAATTATGGTTCTATCCTATTCTACTTACCAAAAGTCACTTTGTTTCTAAATCCGTCGTCAAGGTCATATGCATGCGAACTCGTGGCAGAATTTTTTTGACTGCAGAAGTTGTTTCATGGAAAGAAGAGTTTCACTGCAGGAAAAACAATTTCGCCAGGACAATGGAATCTTGGGATTTTCTTTTCGGAACTTCTTTTTCACGATAATGGACGACAGTGATGCCGCGATTAATAATATCTGGCCAAATGTTTATTACATTGTTTCAAAAATATTCTTTCTTTTTTAATTTCACAGTTTTCATTACCCTGAGTTCAATTTCGCAACTTTTGTTCTTGCTATTTGGATTAATTTAATTCATATATTCTACGACATGTGTCATGCAATTGCTAAACGAAAAACCAAAAAGTTTTGTTTTTTGTTTTGTTTCTTTTGGTTTCATTTTAAATGGAATGTTCTAGTCTCAATGAAAAATGAAATGTTTTAGCTGTTATATTGGTTAAAAAAAATTATGTTTTATTAATCGCGTAACCCTTTTTATAACTTTTCTGTGAATGTCAATTTTTTTATAGCCGATACAATAACGACAAGCACGATTTTTTTGTAGAATCTGCAAAATGTCCAATATATATATATATATATATATATATATGTATATTCATCAGTGGCGAACTTCGCCACTGATGATGGGCATAATAATGCCCGAAAGCGCTGTGGTTGCGTGATTATGTACGCCGTAAAAAGAAGATTTTTATAAAAGACTTTAAATTGTGGTCAAATTTTTTGGTGATCTTTACTTTTAAATTATTAACTATTTCACGTGTTACCATACTATTTCATTAAAGTCAATTATAATGCTGAAAAGAAAAATAAACCTATGAATCGAACCAATAGCCTGCGGAGAGGGCCTCAGATGAATTACCTTCTACATAATTTTGGTTCTGTAAAGAATTACTAGAATTACTTCAATAATAGTTTCAATACCAAACGGGCAACGTGCTGTCTTCTCTCTCCTCTAGAGACATTGTGCAGTGTATAAAAGCAATGGATAAGTGCATTGTTATGAACCAAAAATTCGGGAAAGTGTACATGCAAGACCATTACCAAATATTAAAACTGGTTAAATGACAACAGTGAAAATTAGTAAGTTCAAGAGGAAGGATTATTAAAAAGAACCAATCACCAAAAGTAAAAAAAAGCTCCTCAGATGCGATCAACCCAGTTTTCTCTTTCGGCTTTGGGGCCGAATTTGTAGATCAGTTTTTTGGGCAATCCCTCCGTCTTGGGTACGTGAGACAGATATCCACTGCTATAGTAGGTGCTAAGGAAATGTGCAACGACATAACCAAGTTAGTGAAGGAAAATTGTCATTATTTTGGCTATATTTACCCAAAATAAAAAAAAAATTGCAAAGTGGTTAGTGATTTGATTTAAAAAATAAATTTCTCTTATTTAAACAACAAGTAATTTTCATTAAATTTCTTATATTTAAAACAATTTAGAAAACATGTATAAAACGATAATTAATTCCAATAGTTAACAAATTACAATAAAAAAAATTAAATTTGCTAATTTAAAAATTAAAAAGTATTTCAATCTTTACCAATATTAATTAATTTAATAGATTTTCGCGCAATTTATGAATCCAGTGTTTGAAAAAAGTCGCACATTTTGAGACAATTACAGTGACGGAAAAATCTGTAGTTTTTGAATATGGCTAATTGTATCAATAAAAAGTTATATTATTCCTTTCATGCAGGATATTTAATTTATTTGCACTTTCTAATATTTTACTTATTTTAATAAAATATTACAACTGAAATTCACAAAATTATAACACATTTAATCAAATATTCGCCAACTAAGAAATGTTTTTATTCTGGGTAAAAATAGCCAACAAAAACTGTGCATAAAAGGTATAAAAAATAAAATATCACAATATAAAACATTAAAGAAGCAGTATAACAAAAAACTTTAAATAAATGAAATGAATATAAATAAGAATATACTGATATAATTATTTTAAAAATATTTTAATATCTTTCTGACGACCACATTTGACCTTCATTCTTACTTATTTCAACATCTTGGGTTTATTTCCACAGATAATGTTAAAACCCCAGTTAAAAAACCGCAAGCCACGTCCTTCACGAGATAAGCAAAAGTTGTTTTTCACTGTAGCTGTCGGATAAGTTCTTACTTTGAAGTTTTGACTAATCTAAATATTGATAATTTTATTCACATCTTATTATCTAAGCTTCACCCTAAAAGTGAAACTATATGTCGCAATTGGCAATAGCCTTTATTGTAACCGAAGAACAAAAAAAAATAGACAAATTGCGTCTTTTTGTGAATATTTCGTAGCATATGATATATTTAACGACTTTTTACTTTATTGCATAAATTTTTACGCAGTTTTTCTCGTATAAATGTTACCATATAATATTACTTTTAATTTAATATCTGATGTTGTATTTTATCAACACTACGGGGATATTATTTAGAAAAAAAGTTTGATGCTGAATGCCACCAAGGAAGACTTTATGGAATAATTTCTCGGAAAAAATTATTATTTTTGGCTGAATGCACATAAGATCAGACGCGAGGTTAGAATTGAGACGAGTTTGCTGTAAGGCGTCTTATACCATCTGCTATTATTTTAAGACAGCTCAACAGCATACTGATATATACAGTACAACCGACAAGGAAGGTATCATAGCCAGCAACCACCCAGTAAAATAAAAATAAATTTATTCGAAAGAGCATTCATTAATCAATCGATTAATTTATTTTTAACTGTAGTTTATTTAGTGCACAACTATCTCTTTAAACATATTTGTTGTAATAGATTAAAAAATAATCGCTCAATTGGTTATGCCCATTGGAATTAAAGGTATTTTAATGATATGTAACAACAAATGTATTTTAAACGAGGTAATTCCACACAAATTAATTTAAATTTATTAATTTCTTTTGTGAGAATTTCAAATGTTTATTTTTTTTTTTAGGAATTCAATTATGCATCTTAATTTTCTTACCGATTATTTAAAAAATGCTAATTTTTATTTAAGAATTGAAATTGGGGTAAGTGATTGTTCAACGGATTTGACTGCCGATGGGTTCAAATAGACTGTTTAAGAAAAAGTTTGAGAAGTTGCCTTCAGATGACTTATAGTGTGATAAGCAATCTCCGCGTCGTACGTTGTAGTATTTAGGAAAATAAACTAATAACAATACTAAGTGTCAATACGGAATGTGGCATTTGATACAGGATAGATTATAACGAACCTTGCTACCCCAACCGGAAATTGAACCCTGAATCTCCAAATTGGCTAGCCAACGATCTATCGTTGAGCTATTGGGACAAAATTGCAAGCTCTTATCGTCGAAGTGGACTCTGCATTCTCCACCCTCTAATGTCAGATTGGCGGGTGGCCGATGGTTATTGGTGATTAATGGTGATTGGCGGGTGCTATTATTATTTTTACCCAGGTTAGTATCCTGAGTGGTCGCTATCCTCTCAATTTGAAATCGGCGTTCAACCTTCCAGATTTCACTGAATCCGTACTAGTCGTACTAGAGTCACTTTCATACCTCCGACATCTTTGCACTAACCTACAGGGTTGATTTGTTCGGGCGCTATTATAAAGAACCTTGCTACCCCAACCGGGAATCGAACCTTGGATCTCCGAACTGGCCAGCGGACGCTCTATCGATGAGCTACTGGGACAAAATTGCAAACTCTTATTGTCAAAGTGGATCTGCAAGGTGAGGATTAGGAAGATAGTGCTAACCTGCGACATCTTATGAATTCGAGCGCCTCCCCTACTTACCCAGCCACCATCTAATCCGAATCCATTGTCAGCGTCAGATACTTTAAAAGACACATTTATAAACACTCTGAAACAAGGAGCATCATTACCGCATGGCCCTGCTAAGTTTCTCGTAGGTCATCCTGGGATTCTGTTTTCGATCTCCCCACATCTTGGCTACTCTGTCGGACTGCACAAACTTGAAGATGCCGTCCTCTGGCCGCTCCCAGCGGATTAGGCTGGGATTCGTTGCAGGGTCTAGCAGCAGGTCTCTGATGAACTCCCAGAGCTTGCCGTTGCCTTTACCTGTTAAGGAAAATCAGGATGAGCACACTTTCCGTAAAAAAAAATTTCAAGCACTTTTTAAGGACTTTTCAAGTACCATGTAAATTTTTTTTGCAAGGATGTCAATCAACCCCTCATTGTGACGTTGTATGCGTTTCTAGGAGAAAAAATAAATAGCAAACTAATATTATTGTTTATTGTTGAAGCTGTTGAGGAAGTTTTGGAAAAAAAAGTTTGTTGCTAAGGAAATTCCCAGGAAAAGCAGAACGTCTTGGAAAAAACACAATGCCGAAGATCCTCAGAACATATTCACCCCTGCCCTTTTCAAGCACTTTCAAGGACTTAAATAGGAAAATGGGAATTTTAAAGTACTTTCCAGGCCTTGAAAATGGTTATTTAAAATTCAAGTACTTTACCGATTTTCAAGCACCCGTATGCAACCTGGAAAATATACATTAACATTAACTATCATGGAACTAATGACACGCTTCAAGATATCGATAATTTTTCTAGAAAATGTCTAAAGGCAGCGTCTTTAGTCGACCTTCTCATTTATTAATATTCTAATATTATTTACAATCTATTCGTATAATCATGTATATAACAAACAATTAGTTCTAAAGTAAAAAACATATCTTTTTATGAGTTTTTTTCTTTGCAAGTAGTCTTTATAAATGTTTTTATAAAAAAAATATATGTTTGCCACTGATCAAGTCGTCGATGAATCGAATGCATTCGGCTGCTTTGTATTAGTACTAAAATAATAAAGGAAGATGTCTGTCTTTCTGTCTGTTTATACGGATGTACTTCAAGACCCGGAAGGATACGCCTCGGCGAGATTTTTTTTTAATTCGAATTAGTTGTTTAGTTATTTCATGTTTCAGCACGATTTTGAGCGATTTTTATACAAATAGGTTCTTTTTTACCCCTACCGATCGTCTAACCAGCTGCTCGAATCCTTGGATGAGTCGTGCGACCTGGGATTTTAACAAATAGGTTCTTTAGCAAGAATATATTACCACAGAGTTTCTTTCTTGGCCCTATTGGGAAGATCGAAGAACGTTTTTTCCTAAAATGTTTGAACCTAATGCGTAGGGAAATTCTTTAATATTTATTTGCTTTTTTTAAATACATCGAAATGTGCGTTTTTTTGGTTATCTATAATAATATATTTCGCTGCATTTAAGAAAGGAAAATAAGCACAATTCTATATTTTGGAAAAAGTTGTGTATATATCTTTGCTATATTCTAAAAATATATTTTTAATTACTATATTATTTTATTTTTGGTGATTTTTTAAGCAATGCCTACAAATGTAAATTGTACATGCCGCAACTTACAGGGAGATTTAAGCCACTATTTCTCTCCTGTAGAAATTATCGTTTTCTTTAATTTTTTTTCTTGCCATGTTTGCGGAGCGCATGGGTGAGGATTTTCGTGAAGAATTATTTTTTGGAAAAATCAAAAATGTTTTTCTCCGAGTTAGTTTTTGCTTCACTTTTGCTTACTTCAACTCGAAATTCCTTCCGAACTATGGAAGATAGATAAAAATAGTAAGCAACAAAAATGTTTAATAAGAAATTCAGATTATAGATCTATACCATTAGTGGCGACACGTCAAACTTCAAATCACTGAATCAACTAATTAAATGACAAATCTTAAAAACCAGATTTAAATATCACTTTATTAAAACCATCCTATAGACGTACAACAAATAATTTTAAGCCAGAGCGCATTCGAACACCTTCATGCTCTTCCTCAGTGGCGATAGAATCAGAACAGATGCCATCATGCCTAAATACATTCCAATGCCGTCAAGCAAAATTTGCATATTACGAAAATTGCCATCCATACAAAATTGTGAATCTATAAGACAGATTTAAAATTATAAAATTACAAATCTCAAAGATAAACATTTTAAAAAACTTTTTAAAAAACATCAAAGACTTTAGAACATTATTATAAAGGTAACTGTGTAAAGGTTTAACACGCACGGCATCGAGAACGACTAACCAGGCATAACTTAAGATATAACCAGGCATAACAGGGTCAAAATTACAAATAGAAGTACGATATAAATAAATAAAAAGGTATTCGTAAAGTAAAATAGAGCGGAGGGAATTACAGCGGATCAAAAGAAAAGAATTTTCAAAAAGGGGGCGAAAATTATCTTTAGTCACTAATTGGATAAGGGAGGTCGTCGCCGGAATGCACGTGTTAGTAAAAGTGGGTTTCCGAAAAACTGAAGTTTGAAAATTAAAAGAATTAAGCTAATTCTTTCCGGCTAATTCTTTTCACCCCATTTCGTCTAAAAAGGCTTCCTTCAATGCATATTTTTACCGCGCTTTTAATGTTAGTTCCACTATTACATCTTTAAACAGTGAAATCGATTTAATTTTTAAACTCGGTCAAGATGCCTGTTACTCTTGTGGCGATTGAACCAGGGACCCTTTGCTTACAAGACTGACATTATAATCATAGAGCAAAAGCTAGCTTCAGCTCCGTTCTTATAATTCGGGTACAGGTTCCAAGCATCTTTGATCAGATGTCTTTGCTGCCGCACTCTTATGAGTTTGTTTATAAAATCTTTACTAATATTCGCCATAAGTTTTTACAATCCAATTCTAGTCTTATTCCCATCAATGAACATTTGCCGTTTAAAGCTAGTTGTCCTTACCATTCTAAAATTTTTCGCCCTCTTATCAATTTTTGGACCAAATATAATTTTAAACTCGCTCATTCAACTGTTACTCTGTTCAATCGTATTCGTACTGATAAATTTAGAGATAACGGTAACTTTAAAAGTCTTGCTGGGGTATATGTTGTATCCCTTCTTTCTTTGGATAATATTTATAAATTTTATATCGGTAGTACTAAACGTACGATTGGTATTCATTTGGCTGAACATGCTAGAGACGTAAAAAATGGTAAACGAACGACCGCCCTTGCCCAAAAGATAATTTTCGCCCCTTTTTGAAAATTATTTTCTTTTGATCAGTTGTAATAACTCCCGCTCTATTTTACTTTAGGAATCCCTTTTTATTTATTTATATCGTACTTCTATTTGAAATTTTGACCCTGTTCAGGTCTTAAGTTATGCCTGGCGACTCGTTCTCGATGCCGTGCGTATATATATATATATATATATTAAACCTTTACACAGCTACCTTAATTTATAATAATGTTCTAAAGTATTTTATGTTTTTTAAAAAGTTTTTTAAAATGTTTATCTTTGAGATTTGTAACTTTACAATTTTAAATCTGTCTTATGGATTCACAATTTTGTATGGATGGTAATTTTCGTAATATGCAAATCTTGCTTGACGGCATTGGAATGTATTTAGGCATGTCGGCCATCTGTTCTGATTTTATCGCCACTGAGGAAGAAAGAGCATGAAGGTGTTCGAAAGCGCTCTGGCTTAAAATTATTTGTTGTACGTCTGTAGGAGGGTTTTAATAAAGTGACATTTAAATCTGGTTTTTAAGATTTGTCATTTAATTAGTTGATTCATCCATAATTTGTTTTTACATAGCTCTTATAGTTTTCGGGGAATCGTTTAATTAAGTTCGAGAAGAGTGAAATTTTTTCATTTCTCAAGTCTATAAATGTTAATATCTTGAAAACTAAAAGTGCTATATATGAACTATATAAAGTAATTCCTTAGATGATATCTATGAACTATATGAAGTAATTCCTTAGATGCTATCTATGAACTATATGAAGTAATTCCTTAGATGCTATCTATCTATGAACTAGCATATGAAGTGATTCCTTAGATCCTATAAGTCTTTTAAAAGTCCTATACATAATTGGATTTTGGATTGGGTTCTTAGTTTTGAAATAGAGTTGTTATAATTTCTATTTTTTAATATTTTGAAATGTTTTGAGAATGTCTAAAAAAGATAAACAACCCACAAGGAAAGGCGTTATTCAAGCAAAACCATTTCGGCTCCATCGGAATGGAGCCAGTGCCGACTTTTTTCCGTGCCTTTGCATAGATATGTGTATTTTTTCGTTACAAAACTAATTGATTAATTCAAGAATCGATTCCCGAAGTCATAAAGTAGAGTCTTATTTATTACAAAAACGTTGCAGAATATTGAAATATAAAAAATGATTTTTAAAATTGTTAATTTCTATAACTTAATAAATTAAATTTCTACCTATAATATTTTTTTTGTTAAACTAATTTTTATCCAATAACCATCTGTAACAATACTCATAAAAGATAAATAATAAACTTAAATTAAAAAAAATATTCAAAGGGTACCGAAACTCTTAAAGGAACATTGCATTTTTTTCGATTCCATAGTTATTTTCGGGTCATTTTGTTAACATTAACACACTTCGGTTCTGTCGCAAGGTCCTTCGATTTTTTCCTCTGCATTCATATCTAACTAGTTTCATTTTTGATGAAAGCCTTTGTTTTGCAGCTACTAGCAAGGGCACACGGGTTATCAGCGCGGTCTATCCCGGTATGTGGGCGATAGTTGCTTCGGCGACACAAATTTCTGCCACTGCTCGAATTCAATGATATATTTTTTGAGGGCTTTATCACACCTCATACCTGTGAGAAGAGCAGTGAACTTCAAGCTCAGTTATCTTGGCAAGACTGGCGATGTCGCACGCAATCGCGCATGTGTTTGTTCTGGAGTCCTTGAAAATATCATGATATTTAATTGAAATGCAGTAGATAGTTTTTATGCGATACTTAACTGTATTTACTATGATACTTGTCTAACTAGTCCACCATACTATTAAAGAGGAATATACAGGGTGATTCGAAACAGATGGACCAAACTTTACGAGGTGGTATTACACACAAAACCAAGCATGTTTTGCCATAGTTTACCGGGTCGTAAAATGAAACGTAAAGACGTTACAGGGCGATGAATTGGTCGAGGTGGTCTCATAGTTTGGCCTCCACGATCACTCTATCTATCGAGTAGTTTTGATTTCTTTTTGTGGGGATATTTCAAGAGTCTCGTCTCTGACACTCCTCTTGAATCTGAAGAGGAACTCGTCGCCAGAATTTCGACCACTGCTGTCGAAGTGCGCGACATGCCTGGTCTGTTCGAGAAAGTTCGCCAATCCTTTCATCGGCGCTGTGAGACGTGTATTCAGGTTGACTGTCGCTCTTTTGAGCCATTACTGTAATTATTGCTTATTAAACGTCATTTTATAACTTCTAAGTCACTCTTGTGTTTTCGCCTCACCTCATCAGTTTCACCATTAAACGCCCACTGGCGCCTTTACGTTTCATTTCCGACCCGGTAAACTATGACGAAAAATGCTTGGTTTGGTGTGTACTACAACCTCGTATATAGCTACAACCTCGTTATAGCTTTATTACTATATAAAGTACTAAGCCTGAAGGTGAAAATGAATCAAATTTTGAAAATACATTGTGTCTAATACACGAATATTCCTTCACACTGAAAGTTTTGATATGAAAAAAAAAAGAAAACTAAAACACACATTAGGGTTTCCTTGTGACTCGATGGCAATTAATAAGCTCAAAACATGTCCGTAATTTTATAGATATAGTTTATTTATTTTCGAGTGAGATCGCGTTCTCTGGAGGAAAAGCAACATATCTAATATCTTAAGGACGACTTCTGATAATTCCTAAGCAAGGGGGTGCTCATTCATTTTTGAAGAAAAATGCTACTGAACCATTAACTCTTGACAACAGAGATTGTATCTTACATTATAAAATGAGTTTGTATGTCTGCGCGTGAGTGCGTGCGCCGTCTGTGGTGGAAAATATAAACTTCGTGCAGTCACGAAATTCATTACTGGGTTAGCGGATCTTCCGGTACAACGTACATAGCCAAGATTTTTTTTTTAAATTCGAATTATTTTTTCAGTTATTTTATATTATAGCACGATTTAGTGCGATTTTTAAAAAACGACTTTTAAGCAATCGAAAATCTTGTCACCTCGTGATACAACCAGAAATGTCAAAAAACGTTCTTGCTAACGATGTTTAAACTGGATAATTCCTTTATATTCCTTGGATAATTCCTTTATAGTTATTTAATTCTTAAATACATCGAAATTTGAATTTTTCTTTTTGGTTATCGCATACTTATTTCGATGCCCCCCCCCCCCAAAGTAAGATTACCACAATTCTATAGTTTGGCAAAAAGCTGCATATTTATCTTCTCGTTTTTTTAAAATTAATACTTTACTTTATTCTCTGTAATTTTATTTTCAGCAATTGCATTAAAATTTAGATTTTTGATCTCGTTCGTAGAAGGGCTTTATTCTCATTTTTTTCTTTGGTCAACTGCGCATGCCCAACTCACAGTGTGTGTGGGGGGGGGGAGTCACGCCTTTTATCCTACAAGAAGGATCGTTTCTTTAATTTATTTTATGGTATTTCTTTTGCTTTCTACGAATGCGGAACGCTTAGAAAATGGAGGAGGTTTGAAGAGGCGATTCTGTAAATATTAAGATAGCAATAGTATAGGAGTTAAAGGAATTTTTTGTATTTGCATTTAATTATATCGCGAGATAGTTTTAATTTGAAACAGGTGATTTGGAAATTGAGTGGTGTTATTAATATATGTAATACCTTGATAGTGCACACACACACACACATATAGTACGTGAAGACATTTGCTTTTAAATAATATATATATATATATATATATACCGGGTGGTCAGAATTAAAACACCCCTACTCTGAGCTCTCTATACATCGAACTACTCAGTGTAAGGCCTCCAAAATTGTTGAACCTACTATTTAAGACATGGGGAAAGAGATTACGAGAAAAAAATTAGTTCCAGAAACACCGATAGGTGGCGCTGTACAACAGAAAATATGCTGAAAAAAGACACAAAATAATCACACCGGTCGTCCAAATAGTTGCTCAAGCCATCTGGATGAGTCGGACGGCCTGGGTTTTCCACAAAATAATCACAAAAAAACAAACCCATGCGATATGGAATTTTTCCTTTTTAATTTCTTTTGCTGATATTAGAAAAAAAGAAGACAAAAAAGTGAAGAAACTTAAACTGTCATTGTAACTGCAATTTCGCACTGTAAGCACAAAAATTTCCTTAAACCCTTGGTTTGCAGCTACTTTGTTCTGGGCATAAAAGGGGATAAAACTGGGAAATTTTCATTCTTATCAGCAATGGCTGTCACACTGCCAGAACGCGCTTTGCTTGTGAAGCTGTTTTATGAAAACAAAGGGCATGCTGCAGCTGCACTTCGAGAGTTTTGTCGACTTAAGAATTTGCGCAAAGGACCATTACTTCCACAAGCTCTCAGGAGAATGATCGTTCGATTCGAGAAAACTGGACATCTTGAAGTTCACCCGGGTCGAGGACGCAAATCGACTAATTCAGATGTCGTTGACTATGTTGCCACCGCTATTGTTGAACAATCAATGGATAACGTTATAGGCTGTAATAGTGCACGTGGAGTGTCACGACACTTGGGTGTTCCCTACAGCACAGTGCGGAACGTACTGAGAAACATAGTGCATTTTTTCCCGTACAAAATTAGTCACAATCACCACTTGCTGATCATCGACAGGGAGAAGCGACTGACCTTTTTTATTGCTATTTCTGGCTAGAGTTGAAGTGGATGCATCGTGGCCATGGCAGATTCTATGGAGCGATGAAGCGCATTTCCATCTAAGTGGAACAGTCAACACCCATAACTGTCTCATTTGGGACACGGAAAACCCTTGTACCTTCCAAGAGATTCCACTTCACTCACCGAAAGTTACAGTCTGGTGTGGATTCACAGCCACATTCATTCCTGGACCTTTTTTTTTATGCAAGATGGAGCGCCTTCACACATTGGACTCTGTGTACAGCAGTTTCTTCGGCAACATTTTACTAATGGTAGAGTAATTAGTCGTGCGTTTCCGACAACCTGGCCCTCTCGTTCTCCAGATCTTAATCCCTGTGATTTTTGGCTGTGGGGATACTTAAAAAGTCTTGTTTATAGAGGACGTCTGGTAACCTTGGCAGATTTGAAAGACAGTATCACTCTGCATGTGAGAAGCATCTCAATCGGCGAATTACGATCCGTATTTGAACAAGCTGTCCAGAGACTGCAGATTTCACATCTTGAAGAAGGGAACCATATTGAGCAGCATTCCCTGCATCGATATGGTCCTTGTGATATGAATGTTTGGTAAGTTCGAATAAAATGTGTTACAAATGTGTATTTTGTGTCTTTTCAGCATATTTTCTGTTGTACAGCGCCACCTACCGGTGTTTCTGTAACTATTTTTTTTTCACGTAATCCCTTTCCCCATGTCTTGAATAGTAGGTTCAACAATTTTGGAGCCTTTACACTGAGTAGTTCGATGTATAGAGAACTCAGAGTAGGGGTGTTTTAATTCTGACCACCCGGTATATATATAACATTTGAAACATTTTAAATCAAATTCTATAATTATATATAAGTAATTAAAAATGAAACAAGTGAGAGCTTTCCCTGGTCCTATCGAACTGAAAATCAAATCGTACCAAATTTAATTAGAATAGTTTCATTTGTTCTAGAGATATTTTACTAACAGACAGAATCAATGCGAAAAATGATTAATTCGTGTTCAGGAATGCTCAAAATATGTAACTTCTTTAAAATCCGAGATGTGAATGTTTAACCTCATCTCAATACTCTCGCTCTCCTTCCTTCAATAATTCTCATTCCAAATTCCTATTTCATGTCATGCATTTATTGTAACTAACTATATTAAATTTTATCCCACACTATTAATATTAACCGCACTTCCTCTTTTCCTCTACCATATCATGTATGGTCACTAATCTTAACCTCTATATAAACTTTCTCATATGAAACTGCATTCCCATCACATTTTTGAAGCATAGAAAACGCAAAGACAGCAAGTTTCTCATGTAGTAACCAGATTCCTCTCTCTCTCTATCTCCCTTTCTCTCTCTCATATATATATATATATATATATATATATATATATATATACATTCTATCAATGAATATCGGATATGTGTGAATGAAAGGTGTGGCACGTTTAACTTTTATTTTCATAAACACCTGTTTATTTATAGAAATATGTTTTCTAGAATGTGTGAAAAAAGATATGACAATACAAACCGCAATTTAGAATATCGTCATTCGAAATATAAACGGGTCTTTCCATTTGCGTCAAAAGCAAATTTCAATTGACGTCACCAGATGGAGCAATTATACACATGTAATAAGCACCCTATTATCTTTTCCTACCGTAACGTAATTAAAAATCTGGACATACAACTGCATAAATGTTATTACTTCAAATGTCAGTGATGTCAGTTTTTTTCAAAGCAATAATTTATTATTGTCATGTCTCCATGTCTGGATTCAGAAAACATATTTACAATGTGTTCACGCTACTCAATGCATTTTCTTTTCTACTCTTTTTCTACTCATAAGCATATGTCAAAATGTATCAATAGACATAACGGTTGTAGATAGAGGATACGATTAAAAGCAGGAAAAAATGATATGCAAACATGTTTTTTCAGGAAGTTTTTAAAATAAAAGAAGTCTAGAATGGCCAGTGTGTCAGTTTCTTAAAACTGTGTAATTATATCCAATGTAGTTTATGTTTAAACATATATTTGACAAATATACTTTTAACCTTTAATTCAATGTGATGTTTAAAAATGTCACGAAATATCTGAAAAAAAAAAAAAGAAAAGCATTTGTCAAGGACGGTGGTACAAAAACTATTGATTGGCAATGGGGAAAACTTTTCTTTCGTGCTTTGTGTATAAATTAAATATTCATGACAAATTATTTAAAAAAACTAATACCAGAATGCAGGTTGAGAGCTCAGACGTTAAGAATCATATACATACAGTTAAGAAAATATCAAAGTTATAGAGGAAAATCGTGTAATTCTGCGATAGCTTTAAAAAAACCGACCCACGAAGAAAACGACTAACATGAAATCCATTTCTACTTTCCCTGCAATACATGGTAAAGTATAGGAAAAGTATTGGAATTGTGTCGAAAATCGCAACTCGAGTTTTCGACAGATCTATACGTTTCGAGCATTCTAGAAAGCCCCTCAAAACTATTATTAGCGTGAAGTCTGTCTGTGCAATGTATGTATCCACTCTAGGTCAAAAACTAATTGACCAAATTTCACAAAATTGGTAGATAAGTCACTTTTAGGTGACCTTGGTGCTGGTTAGATTTTGGTACGATTCGAAAAAAGGAAACTTGTTGTTTTTTGCTGCTAAATTTCCCTCAAAAATCGTCAAAATCTAAAATAAAGGACAACATAAGCTCAAATGGATCCACTAAATTATTGTTAAGACATAAATTTTTTCCACTGTTGTTTTCTATTATGTCACTCAATTTACCGCCCCCAAAATTTTTTCTCTTAAAAATTCCTTTACACTTTCATCACCATTTCTGAGAGTCCACATCTAAACTGTAAGTCAAAACTGGTCTTATAAGAATGGATCTGTTAAAAATATAAAAAATTTATTGATTCTATAATTTAAATCTTTACAATTAATTAATTTCATCATTACCCGCTCAGATCTATTTTCCCCCACAAAATATAAAATCCACAGTCCACTCGATTCAGACTGATCCTGGTTATTTATTTGTTGTGTCTGCTGTTTAAAAGAATGTGGAATTGAAGCGGAATACTTTAAAGTAAGTTTTAGCTATTAATCTTTAACTGCAACTAATATTAACGGAGCGATATTATTATTTTAAAATTACAAAAGATAGAGATAAAAATAATAGAGAACTAGCGCATTTAAAGCACGAAACAACAGCAACAAAATGGCGATGACAATATGTACCTTGCCGGCTTCTGGAAGATCTTGCTTCCGTTTTGGGTGGCCTACCTCTCCGGCCTCCTTTTTTGCTGTCCAGGATTTCTGCAGAAAAGGAAACAAAAAAGATCAAATGTTAAATATAAAATTGTTGCAATTACTAAAACACAATTTAAACAAAGTTTCAAAAAGTTAAACACATGTTGGTCAAACAAAATTTGAACCAAGTGTGCTAGTGATACAAAGTAGTTTCAATTAAACTGATCCCAACTCATGATTTGAAACTGTTCCTATCTAATGCATTTTATTAAAATTACAATATCCTTTGATTGGACTATAAGCTCAAGATCAGCGCAGATAATCAAATACCTTTAATTTTTCGTTGAAAGGGGAAACATGGCGCTATATTTATAGCGCTACGATTTTCCAAAATTTGACAATATTATTTTATTGACATTATTGATATTGTTAGTTATTCTCACAACTAGAAACAATATTTCTTCTCTAGTAGATATTTACTTCTTGATTTTCTCAATGGGAGTAAAGGGGAAACAACCCCAAGAAAAGTTTGACTTGAGTTTGAGCAATTATTAGATTTGGGGCTTCAGTTTAAGTTAATAAAACTGTGCATATTTCTTATAATGTTTGAAAGCATCCCCTTGTATAGAATATGTCTGGTTTCATAGCACTTATGTTAAGATATTTAGAGAACTTTTTCTGTATATCTATATATGCATGTTGCGTAAAATGTGAAATTTTATCATACCTGAACAGAGCGACGACGTTATGAAGGCTGCTGGATTGACTGTGGATTTTTCATTTGCTGTGCTCATACTGCTACTCGTACTTTCTCTGTCCTCTCGATCGGAATCTGAAAAGGAAAGCAAATACGAATATTAAACTGGGGTATAAACATTCGAAAAAAAAAAAAAGAAATGATTTCATTTTAATTGATCGTTATATGATACTGATCGGGAGTTTGTTTCCCCCTTATACCATTCTCGATTAGTTAGTTGTCCATATGTAGTAATTGGTACGCTCGGTTGCAATTCGCTCCGTTATGATTGCTGTGTGTGTGTGACGTTTGAAGGAGTCTAGATATTCAAAGATAGTGCGAAATTTCTGCAAGTTGAAAACAAGTTCGTGTGGGTTTTAATCGCATAGTGAGGTTTGAAAATGGCATATCCAGTAGACAATCCGTCCAAACACGATAAAAAGGCGGTGATTCCTTGATGAATGAAACCATCAATGCCCTTTGCTATGGTACCTCACAGCAAAAAGCTGTGAAGACAAATTAAAAACAGATGTTCCACTACTGGCGTTTTTTTTCTGCTTGACAACGCTCCTCCGTACGTGGCACGATTCAGGGATAACACTGTGTTGGATAGCATTTTAAAATGTTTCTTCCAAAATAATTTTTGTATTAAATTATTAATTAGTGTTTTTGCCCAAAAATATTTTATTTAATAAATTGGAATTTTTTTGTTCTGTTACTAATATACACTGCTTCTGTCCTTCAGGGAGTTCATAACTTTTTTTACCATGCCGTCTTAAAGAAATGCCATATTCATCTTCACAGAATCCGCCTTTGGGGGTACTCAGGATAGCTCCCTCATTTCAAATAACAGCACACATGGGTCGGTTTTACGCATTTTATATGTTCATTTGCACGAAGGAGTTGATACCTACAATGTCAGAGTTAAAACTCGGAGCCACAAGTTTATGAGATCTATCTCATTGCAGATAATCATGGTTCAAGCAGATCTATGGATATGCAATGGGAGCACGAATTATTTTCATAATCACTGTTAGCCCTGGTATAAAACCATTTCAGCTACTTCACCACAATCCATTAAATTAATAACTGAAGCCATTAGCGATATTACAGATTTCTTCGAAACTTGCTAACAGACTCTGAAGGTACTCTTTTGGTAAGTCAATCATCATCTTTCTCAAAAATTATTAATTTCAGAAATTAGAAGCTTCTACAACTTTTAGAATCTGTTGTAATTTCCTATTGGAGATTTTCAACCAGTATAATCATTCAGTACAGAATTTATCCTTGTCGAGCCAAAGACACCACTCCCTTGAAAGATGTACGGGAATGTTGAAAGTTCGAGATGGTATAATCCATTCCAAGACTTTCCCTAACTTATATCACAGTATTAGAAAACGACTTACCATGACTGGAGGAGGGGCTATTACCCTGGATGTCAGAACCCACAACATTGAGTAACTGAGAAAATGTAGTGTTGTTCCACGTGTGGAAGTCGGGGAGGGGATTGTCTGACCTGATGGACTGTGGAATGTCCAGAACGATAGGACCTGGTTGATCTGGAACAGGAAAGGTTGGACATGTACATGTAGTTCAAATTTACACAAGAGCATGATAATATATGAATTACATATAGAACTTCACACAAGAGTAATCAAATAAACTCAACCCTATCTTGCTACTGTATATGGAAATTCACCCATGATGTAAATTGTGAAAATAGCTTAATGTTTATTTTGTAGATGTTTTCATTTTAATTGGAACAAATTGTTGAATATCTTGTTAAAATAAGAGCAAAATCAAATTAATTTTTTTTCTTATTTATATAAAAGGCAGTAGTTATTAAATGACATTATTGTTAATTAGAGCTATTAAATTTGGGGGTGAATGTTCAACTAGCAGTAGCGTTTGAATGACATGAGTACCAAGATAGGGTTTGTTGATAAATATCTTCGTTATTATACAGCATATAACAATACATTAAAAGTATCAACTAATTTCAGAGGTAAAATCAGCTTTCTCTATTAGGATGATAAGATGGAGAAGCTGCACCTGCAAAAGCAAGAATGTCGTCTGCTTTTTCTTGTGTTAGCTGTTTTGTCTTGATGAAGGATACTCATCTTGTCTCAGATCCTTAACTTTTATTCAAACATCCGCTCACTAAATGTGTGCATATGGATGAAATTTGCCTTGGAAGTATATGGGGTAGATCCAAGTAATATTCCATTCCATTTTCTTCACATATCGGCACTCAGGGCTCAGTCCACTTACAGTTGGTGGCTGTCATGTTTCATGTTCGTTCGTTACTAATTCCCCCGTGGTGAAGGGGCACCACGTCCACAAGACCACCCAGGTCCCATGGCGAAGGGGAGAAGATTTGCAGCTTCACTTTTATACAGGATCCCTGAAGGGCGGAAATCTGACTTGGCCTCGACATGAAAACATCCATGCCCGCTGGCGGGATTTGAACCCGCAACCCTGCAATTCAGCGATCAGAGGGAAAAGTATGCCCCTGACCCATGTTTTATGTTATTATGTCCATTGGAGTACGTTTTTAATATAATCATGGATTATAAATATCCGGACATTTTGATCGCACTATTAGATACGAATTAAATATTTGAGAGCAACAGATTGCTTCTTTCAACGTTTATTGTCTTTTAAATAATTCTGCCGTATTTTTCATTGGGTTGTCTTTTAGTTGTTTGTTCAAAATGAGTTCATTAATTCAGTTTTTGTTAACAATCTTCTTTATTCCGCAGCGTTTTTGTTAGTGTTTGGTATTTTAAAAATAGTTTGATCGAATGTTATTTGAATTTAGTTGAAGTATCTTATGTAATTATCGAAACCGGTGGTTTCTCCATTTTTTGTTATTTTTTAATTGTTGCAGTATTTTATAAAGTTTATGATGATTACTTAGTTTTATGAAGCAGCTTGTTTTCTATATTTTTGTTATATAATTACATATTTTCGTATTCTTTTGTTCCCAAGTACTTTAAAATAATTTTTTGTGCATGTCTTATGAAGTTAGTGCGTTGCTCTTATAGTTTTAGGAACAGGTTATTTTTCTATTAATGTTATCATAGGGCATCTAAACTCGCAGTCTTATTCATCTAGAGCAGTGTTTCCCAAACCGTGCGCCGCGGCGCACTGGTGCGCCGGGAAGTATAGTTGGGTGCGCCGCGAAAGAATTAAAATTATATTAAAAATGAGTAAAATATGAAATAAAACTCTTAATATAAATCATTAATATTAAAATAATATAAATGGTGGTGTAATTAGTTTCTTTCCACTTGCCACTTTGTGAATTTTGGCTCGTTTTCCTCTTGGATGTTTCATTATTTTTCATCGGACGGAGAAATGCTTCGGGAAGGCAGAGGTACCGGGAGTGTTTCCATGGAATAAAAGCGCTTTAACAGGGAACGGGGGGTCACAATCCCCTCCGGCCTTTTTACTGTCGTTCCTGTATGTACTCTCTACCCCCCCCCCTTTCCACGCCCTCCTCTTTTCAATCTTTTTCAACGATTTTTTAACTTATTTCGGCTTATATTGAAAGTGCGGCATTGCGCCTTACAATACTACTTTGCTTTTAAGTATTGGTTTACTTGTTCATATGTTTTTAAAATATTTTACACTGTATATCTATATATATATATATATATATATATATATATATATATATAATTAGTGCGCCGAAAAATTTTCATTTGTTGTAAAGTGCGCCGCGAGTTAAAAAAGTTTGGGAAACACTGATCTAGAGCGTGTTTTGAATCCTTCTGCTGTTATTTCCCCCTCTTTCTAGCTTTTCTATTTTCCATTTGAAATGATTCGTCTTCCAGGATGCACAGGATGCATACAGATGTCTGCTTACTTTTGTTAGTGTTGTTTTTCTGTCTTTAAATTGTGAAGAAGGAGGCTCTGCAGTGCCTCCGAAACCCGTCCATACCTTTACTGATTTGTTTTATACTGTGTCTCAAACGAAAATTTTACTTTTCAACTTTATTGTAAATAAATAGTACTCACAGTGGCTCACTATTTCGTTCTGTAGGCTCTTGTATATACTCATGCCGTACGTGTTGTCCAGAGTACAGAAGTCATTTTGTGATAGACTGCATATTGTCTGTCCGTCCATACCGTTGAACTCGCGCATGTTAACGTCCATGAGGTCGATGTTCATGGATTTGGACCACGCTAGAAACCAGTCTAAAACTTCTGTCTGCGTCCATTGGTTGGGCGGCTTGTACTGGTAGGAGGGCATTTCCCAGGCGAAGTCGCAGACTGCAACAGAAATATGAGTTACTTCAATTATAAGTTACTTCACTTATAAGAAATGATAGTTACTTCAATTAATTGCTTTACATTGGCAGGTCTTCCAATTTGAAGCTTGCCAGAAACGAAGGTAAATATGGTACTTATGTGAAACGATTGCTCAAAAGACAAAACGGTTTAGAAAGCTTTGTATAAAACAGCAAATAACACAATGAGGATTGCAACCAGTTTTGGAGTCGGTCTTGCTCACCGATTTCAAAATCGGTGGTCTTGCTTTGCTGAATGCTGGGTGCGCTATCTTTTACTGAAGAGGTATTTTTTTAGGCCAAAACCGGTTGACTTCCGTATTAGTGCTATATTGGTGTTTCAAAAATATTACACGAGTTTCTTGAATGATTAACCGTAGACCCATTGTTCCAATTTAAGCAATGTTTCAAATAAGATAGACATTCGAACTACAACAGACATGGGGCAAGATTTTAGAGAAATGGTACAAAATTTAACTTTTTATTCGGGTCTTTTACAAAGAAAGTTCCAATTAACAAATTCTTTCTTATTCGATTAAAGATATTTTGAAAACAAAATACAAGATTTTATGTTCTCTGATGTGAAAAATTGTTAAAGTCATAGGACTTAAACCACTTTGAACGATTAAAAAACCCGGGGAGAACACGTCTTTTATGGGTAGTGTCAAAAATTGCTGAATGGTAGGGAATTTTTTACAGAAACTTTATGCATTTTGCAATATGATGAGATTAACATCCAACATATGAATAAAGGCGAGCGGAGCTTCATATTCTAGTCATTTTTTAAATGCATTTCAATGTGCATGGAAGATAAAAATTTATAAATTTTGGTGAAACCGATTGCTTTGAATTTTCCATCTTATGGAGATATTTTTTTATGCTTAAATTTTCCTTTCTATGAAAAGGGTCCCCATATTTTTATTTACGCCTGAAAACTTGGAAATTTGTAGATGCAGCTTTTACTTTATGTGGATAATGAGTGGAATTCGCACTTACTGTCGTTGTTTCCTCCCTGGAAGAAGTCGGTGAGCAGGTTATTTGTGTTGTACTGGTTGTTGGTCTGGTTCTGGATGGGTTGCATCTCATAGTAGTGCATCTCCTTCTTCACCACGTCCGTGTCATAGAAAGGGACGTCTGAACCAACACACTGAAATAAAAAAATGTTTGAAAAATATTTTAAGCTATGTAATTAAAAGAAAAAAAAAAATGTATGTGAGCTACACATGGTTTTCCCACTCCGAGAATATTATTTCCCACATAGTGACTGGGATTACCAAAGAAATTAAACTTTATTCTCAAAGGTATTGAGTTTTCCCCAATTTGGCGTCGTAAAGTTAATTAAGCGTCACTTTTGTCCATTTGGCGACATTTTCAAAAGTCAACAAGTTGGCGATATTTCATCAAGATCTCCAAATTCTCACTGACAGATATATAGACAAGCAGAAGGGAGGAATAATTTTCTTCGATGATTTGAGTTCTAATGAATGGATGTCTTCCCTCTTGAATGGAATTCACGAGAATGATGTTAGTTATTTTGTTCTATAAAATTGTATATGGAACATCAACCTATTTAACAGTACTTCTTTTAATTTTATGTAATTTCTTTAATAAATGTGTTTGGAAAATGTGCAATATCTCAGAAACGGTTTATGCTAGAATTCTAAAAATGATACCATCCATTTGGTAACTAAAAATTAAGTATAAAATACTTATTAATTTGACATTATTGAAGGTGCTGATTTTTTAATGATTTTTTCAAAAATGCATTCGAAAATTGGAGGGGGGAGGGGGGAGTTTTCCCGACTATTAGAAAAAAAAATCCAGAAATTAATTAGAACCAATAGCGTTCTAGTGTTTACTGATTGTAATAATCGTACCAAATTTTTCCCAAAGCGGCCTTTCGTTCGTGAGATACCGCTTTCATACACTCACGAACGCACACAAATATATATAAATATATATATATATACATACACACGCACATACACGCAGACATCATTTCAAAAACTCACACGTTCGAGTAGAGTTTAGAGACACTTTATAGGTACTTTTCCGTCAAAAATAAGAATGCGAATGTTCGACCCCGTCAAAATAACTTTCCCTGTGCATTATGCCATGTATGTAGAGAAAGTAAAAAAAAAATCATAAAGATTCTATATTTCGGGTAAAACTAACTTGACAGTAGCGTACAAACTATGACTAACTATTGACTCAGTTTTAATATCATACGCCCATTATGTGCACATTGCTTAGATGGTTACCGTAGTAACAAAATCTATTTTGAATATTAATTTAAAAGGCTTTTTTATTGAAACAAAGAAAATTGATAGTAGAATTTTGAATATTTGTTTTACAAATCTTTTGATTTGAACAAATCACTGCTTTTATATATTTAGGTATTAGTTTTTAATTATTAATATCGTTTAATTATTTAGGGGGGGGGCGTAGTGTTGTGACGTGATATACAGGATAATAAGCGGTTGGAAATCGTGACGTCACAATTGTTCTAAACAGGCGTATTGTTGAAGCGCATTTTCTTTTTCAAGAATTCGCTGTCATTTCCGGTGGTTCGCATCTAAATCTTCCGAGTTATAGAGGACATATACGTTTGTGAAATTGAGTTTAAAATTTATTTATTTATATGTGTTTGAAATTTAGAATACTTTGTTCTATTTTTTATTATAGCTTCATTCTGAATTTATTACAGCCCTGTTTTGCGTTCTAGATGTGAGATGTTCTAAAAACAACGTAATGTTACAATAATCGGAATTGCGAAAAGGTTTAAATGAGTTTGATTATTGTGTAAAATTGCTGTTGTAACTCTTTTTTGCTGTTGTGGGGCAATGTGTCCAACTCTCTCGCAGCGAGCGATGGTTTAACGGAATTAGATGCCTGTGCGCTCGCGCAGCGGGCGAAGGCTTAGGCGCCTATTTATTCCGCATTATGCCCGCGTGGCAGTTGGGGGCGCAGTTACGCCTGTGCTCCCGTTGTGTCTTTTGAAGCATCGAATGAACGAATGCAATTAGTTCCTGTTTTAAGTCCCGAGCAAAGGCGGGAACATTTTGCAATGTGCAAATATAACATTATATTCAGAATTTTAAAAATCAAAATTCTTTATATTTCACAAGCACAATCGATTTTAACTCTTAATTCCAGAATTAAAATCACTAATTAACTTAAAATCTGAATTTCTAATTTTTATATATTAGTCATTTTTTAGATAATTATTTGGCGTTGCATAGTTAAAAAATTATCTTTGATATCATAAATAATTTTTTTTAATCTTATTTTGAATGACACAAAAATAAACAAACAAGGAGTTGGTCAGACGATAGCTCGCAATATAAATATTGTCCGTTAAAGATCATGCATTACTTCCATTTTCTTTTAAATTTAGGAATTGTACAGATTACTACAGAGTTAATTTTAACTCCATGGCTTGCGAAAACATCAAGAATGTTTCCTTTTTCATTATTGCTAAGCAAATCTAAAATCGTCTGACATCATAGAATGAGATAAATCGCAGGTTTTATTATAGAATTTCTTACTTTCAATAGGAGTGGAATAAAATGTGAGTATAATTAGTTGTGTTATTTAAACTTTGTAATAAATAATAATAAATAAGTTTATATGTTTATTCAATGTATTTATAATACTTGTATTTATAATACAATGTATTTATATAACACTTAGAATATAGATTTTATTAATAAATTCATTTATGTACTGCATGCCAATGCATTTGTTATACATTTCATTTTTTATATGATTATATTCAATATTATGATAGTATACCTCTATTTATTTGGATCAGATAAGTGCTATTTGCAAAATACCCGTTTTGAGTAAGCAACACGTTCTCATGTGAATGGCATATATTTAGTTACTTTATTCTATTCTTCACTAGGTGTTAAACAATTTCTAAACGTTTTGATACAATATCCAAATATGATGACGGCATTCTTCTAAAAATACCTTAAATAAATTATATATATGGATATTGGCTAATATTTTGATGTATTTTGAGTAATTTCATGTATCAATTAAATTTGTTGAGCACTTTGCATTCTATAGCCCTGCGAAATGTCTTTATAAATATTTCGCAAGGCTATAAAACGCGGAAGTACCAAGATAATTTCAAAATTATTAGTCGATTTTTTTATATAGTTTGAGCATGATTAGTGCATTGGTCTTAAAATTTTTTGGATTGCGTAACTCTAAGCGTGTGTACCCTACGGTAAATAAAGATAGGGTATTATTATTTTTATTTTATGTTCTAAACGGGCATTGGTTCTAATGGGAAGGCTCCGTATTAGAATAGCGCAAGAATAATTTTTGTTCTGGGCGCGCATTTTAGTAAAGTAATATTCATATAATTATAATATTATTGGGTCCATGATCGTGTAGTTTAAATTTAAACTAACAACTTAATGTTTGTTGTAATTCAATTAATTTTTTTTTCTCTGTCAATATAATACAAAAATAAAATATTAAATTTCATTAGCGTGCCCCCACGTAACGACTTGCGTACCCCCTGGGGTACGCCCACTTTAAAGAACACTAGGTTAGAGGTTAACTATAAATCTAGTTCTTCCTATTTCTCCATATACAATTGCTGTACTTTATTTGTTAACTTTAAGAATCATGCTTAAAATTTTAGTAATTATTCTTTATTATTCCACGGTAAATGGAATTGAAGCAGTTTTCTTTTTCTTTTTGAATTGTTAGGTTTTATTTCAACGGCCATCAAACACATTTTTTAGAACTTTTGTTTTACGATGTGACAGGTTGTTGTTGTGGACGTTATTTTATGAGTTGAATAATTGTTATGTAAACTTATTAGAATGGAAACATACACATTCTTTAAATATTTAGACTTGCACGTAATAAAACTAAATAATTTAGTTTTTATTTTCTCTCATCATGCTTTCCAGATATCTATCGTAGCAAAAATTGCCTTTTTTGATGTCATGCATCATTTAAATCTATGTTAAAACTATTTTGTTTAGTGGTTAAATAAAGTATATCATTGTTTACATTAGTATTTATATAACTGTATATAGGATGAGCCTATTCAAGATGTAGGTTACGTTTTTTTATTATATTGATACGAACATGTAAGATGCTTCACGGCTGTGTGATTCCTCACAAGGAGAAAACACGGACAGTCATTGGTATTTCGTGAAAGTAAGGTTATCTGAAGTTGGCGACATTTTCGAGGCCAGGTGGCAGATTTTGCGAAAACTTGGCGACTTATGGCTAGTTTCCGATTCTACCGGAACTTTTGGAATTAATCAACAGTTTCGAAGATATCGCCTTTTTTCTAGATATTTCTATAGAGAGTATATAAGGAAGCCATCTTCCATTTGGACACAGTTGGCGTAATACAGGGTAAATTGAATTGTGAGATACTTCAGTGTTTTAAGGACATAATCAGCTATTTTGTGAATTCGTTTAGTATTTAATAGCTGTTTTATTGTACCTGACAGCAATTTTGCCATCTTGTGAGACAGTTATTGAGTTATTCGTTGTATATTGTTCCTGTTTATGGTTATTGGTGCTTTTTAATAAAAGAGTTAGTCATCTAGGAATTCGGATTCAGTTTAGTATGCTAAGAGTACATCTACGATTTGAGAGGATGCGTCGTAACAATATACTAGTATGCTCGTGTGGAATATATTGTAACGATTAGCAGTTACTATTCTCTGCTTCTTATTTTACAAGCAGTGCTTTCCCCAGGGGATAGAAGAGTCTAAATTTAAATAGCAGCTCCGCATATTGCGGATGGTAGAGGGTTCTGGCAACTAGGTTATAAAAAGACGAAGTGCGAAGCTCGAGATGATTCGAGATGGAGAGGAGATAGCATGAGTTGGTACGTGGAGCGTGGCGTGTATGGATGCAGATGATGGTAGAAAGGGTGGACCATGTTCATTCAGATTTATTATTTCTAAATTACATTAATGGAATTTATTTTATGATTTCTACAGTTCATGAATGAACTTGTTGTTTTTATCAAAAGATGCCTGCATGTTCATTCCGACACCTTTACAATATCACCAAGACGTTAAACTATTTGACAGTGCAAAGCACTTTTTTATTTCAGCTTGACTGCGGCTGCTGAGTTCTATTCTTTAACTTTCACAATGGCGATTTTTCCTCACATTGTCAAACAATGTAAATATATGCTTTGCTGGCGTTCGGTTGAAGTTACCGGATAAATTTTTAAATATAAACGAAAGTAAAAGTTATTATGTTAAACGGGAGCTATACTGCTCGTATGTTATTGAGTTTCTAAAAAGGATTACCAATAACTTAGAAGTGGGGTAACTAATAACTGCTAAATGCTTCATCATTTTAAACTTCATCAATGTTTAAACCTAACCAAACCAAATAGTATTGCTCATAATAGTTCAGGCCACCTCCAAGTTTTGGTTATATGTAAGCTGCATAAATAGATGCTAATGTAAAAGCCAGAATATTTAATCTTTGTATCTTCTTTGTATATTAAAACTGTTAAAATTTACCAATTTTGCTACAGCTTACACACATTGCTTGACTGCTGTGATTTAGAAAAATATATCTCTCGCGAAATTCACAAAATGACGTCTGAAGAAATACTTAATATAGAATATAATTAGTATCATGATTCATCATACAGAAATGAATGTTACTGTGTTTCAAAAGGCCAGTTTAATTCCATTGGACCTCGGGTGTATAACAGAATACAAAGTGGGAAATAATGCCATGCTACTTACACTGTACTCAATATTTTACTTGCTCTTTAACCCCTTCGACACTTCCTGCAAGTGGAGCATACACCACCACCACGATTCGAGTTTAGAAGTTTTAAAAAATATTTAAATATGACCATATCATGTGTAATATCTCTCGAAATATAACATGACTTCAAGAAAGACTCGCAGCTCAAAGTTCATAGCCCGGATAATCACGCAATCATTCCTTTTAAATAAATAAATAAGATGAAAAAAACATATCGCAAATAACTCTAAGCTAATCGGTTTAAAATTAACCACGATATACATCTGTGTATTTATTCCAGCAATCTGTCACACCCGCCAGGGGCGCTTTTTATTTTTTATTATTCCTTGTTTTTCATTCCCTTGCAAGAAGTAAGGGGGAAAATATAAAGCAACTCTTTCCTCCTTCCTAAAATAGGCTAATCTGGCCGTCAACAATTACCAATTTGCCTACCTATCGCAGTCGGTGAATAGAATCTACAAGTGGCTCTAGTTCTGTTCAGAACCGGCGATGCCAGTTACTATTATGCATGGTATCAAAACGTTTCTGAACTTTGTCGATTTCTTTATTTTTGTCTTTTTTCTTTATATTGGGTGATATATTGCGTAATAAAATGCAGAAGATAATTCGACAGTTGAACATGAGCATATTGATAATGATTTGGACGCAGTGTAAGATGGAATACAGATTACTTTGAACAGGATGCACAAGGAACTTTGCTGAAAAAAATATCTGATGTGGGCAACACATGACTTTCCTTACATAACACATAACTTTATTTCTTTCACAAGGAAGAATAATATTTACAAGATATGGCACAATAGTTTGGGAGTTAAATTGCACATTGGTATTGGGTGCTTTTCATGATAACAACATGTAAACAACATTTCTAATACGTAAACAACATTTCTATTTCGAAATACCTAAATTACATATATTACGCGCAAATATGACTTGATATTTTAAAAAAATTGCTAGGGCTAGCCGAGTAATTTAGTACAAATTTTAAATGATTTTAATAGTTACCAAGCAAATATTATATTATTTAATACTTATATGACTTCCAATTTATAGATTCCGGAAATTAAAAATCCAAATTCCAAATATCTTCTTCCCTCGTTACTGACAACCATCGAATGTAAAGTTGCTTTTGGCGACTTTATAGGTCAAACAAAATGTCTTAGTTATACTCAATTGCAAAATTCGCATTAAATTGCAATTGGCATGTTTTTCATATTCCGTGAAATAAATGACAATTAGTAAATTGTTTGGCATCAAAATGCAAAACAATTGCGAAAACTGTCTTCTCACGCGAATGAAATGAGCTAGATCTACTCTAGAGGGATTTTAATAGTATTTTCTCATAATATTGAAAACGTTTAGCAATTGGCTAATTTAAGAAACGTACAATATTCAAAAACGGCTCGAATTGGCTCTTAAGCTTTGTGTCAATCGTTTTCTAATAAAAAAAATATGTATAATTACATATAAAATTGTTATTTATTTAATATTATTGAATATATAATTATTATTATGAATTTTAACAAAATTCGCCCAAAAAATTAAGGGTCTTCCGAACGTTCAATCGATTTAAAATTAATAGGGATCAAGTATTCACCGATGATCATAACCGTACCAGATAATTTTCGAAACAATTCATACGTTTTGGAGAAATTACGTTTACAGACTCATGGAACAAAAATACACATATATACACACACACATACATATAGGCATAAGCTCAAAATTGTTCGAGTTCAGAGAGGCTTAATTCAAAACGAGCTTTTGGTCATAGAAATGCATACAATGTGGTGTGATTTGTCGTATCCCATAGCTCCACCTGAATTATTATCACATAATTGTGTCGTTTTTCCAACATAAATCTATCCTTTTACTTCTCTGTTCACTCATTTTTAATAGCAATATATAGAATATGTTTAAAAATAATAATGTTTAAAAATTTTAAAATAAGTTTATAATGTAGTTTTCTAATTTAAATGCATTTAATAATTATAGTCTCTGATTAAAATTTAACTTTTAAAATTCACAATTCCCTAAACTAAGGGCTCTATATTTCATAGATAAAGAAAATTTGATGGATGGACTGTAGTCGAAATGTAAATTATAATTTAGTCTGTGGAAAATTTGCTTTCTTCAAATAATCGCACAAATAATATAGGTAGGTCTCTATGCATTTCATCTTATATCCAAAATATGTTCAAATAAGTACTATGTATATTATCATTTTACATTACTACAAGCAATACGAATTCCAATTATCATATACCAGAAGTTAAAGATAATATATTAAGATAACCACAATCGTGCAAAACAGGTCATACAAAGTCAGAGCTGCCAGCTAAATTTAGCTGAAATATTTCTCATGCCATGTTTCTTTTTTCTTTTAATGAATCAACAATATTACTATCACTTTGATAGGAGTGTTTAAAATATAACGACATTTATTTTATCTGGTTCGAGTGTTTTTCAATAGATTCGATATAACCTTTCGTAACGATAAGGACATTCATTTGTTTCTATTGGAGGTACATGCAAAATCAAATGCAATGTCAAATGATGGTTTTCGGAATCTTTTACCGAACTTCACCACTTATACTTCATATTTTAAATCAATATATAAATATATACTTATAAAAATCCAATTATTTTAAATTACTAAAATTATTAGGTAAGATATTACGTCACCATTACGTCGGTTCACAGGTTGTATTTAAGCATCCAAGTTACTATAATACATAACTAAAGTTTAAAATATTGCGCCGTTCAGGTACGCCAAACTCTGTGACATTATTATGATTTACGGTTACTACAACCGCTCTTCAACTGATTAAAAAAATTAACGGAATATTTATTTTTCCATATATTTTGTCAGAAAAACATCTGACAGATCAACAAGATCACAATTATCAGTTTTTTTAAACCTCATTTAAGGATTAAAATAACTTTCAACCAGAATTATATGTCCGTTCTTAATAGTTTCAAAGGCAAACTGCTGAAAAATAAATCGTTTTAAAACCCTGCTAAATAATTTCTGTGAATCAATTATATATATGTATATCTCCTTGACAATTTATTTCCTCTTCAATTTGCACTTTTGAAATCCAAATTTTTTTACTTCGACCAAATGAAGTATAGGTAACACTTTTGTAATTTGACTGCCATCGCTAGAGGGACTGTATAAAACTTTTGTTATTACCTTTTTCTACATAAATATATTTTATTTTCTACAAAAATAATGCACATTACTGAAATTACTATTTCATAACTTCCTTATTTAGAGCATTTTTGCAATTGGAACTATGCGTCTAATGTCAAAACGTTTAAAAAATTCTTCTATTGTTCACTTTTTTTTAACACCCTGTATATTACCACCATGCATGATAGTCCAGGCATTGATTGCATCATTCTACGAAACAAACCCAAGAAACCCCGACCATACACATGCTCCACATTTTCGACAGTGTTATTCCCCGAGCAATATTGACACAACCTGAAGATGGATTCCATCTATGGACTCCACAATACTACACATCCCGCTTTGCGACTGCTGCTTTCACCGCAAAGCAACCCCCTCCCCAGAGCCAAAAAATAAAACCACCGAGACTGTCTCATAGCTACCTGTCTGTAGGCCACAGCTATATGGGCTACTGATCTCACATCAAAACCAACACACTGAAGGATCAACGAACTTTCTCTTTTCTTCTGTTTGCTGTTTAGGGAAGTGAAACTTAGAGGAAGTGGTGGTTACCTTCTCAATATTCCTGGCCATTCCTGGGTATTATATTCTCCCCACAATTCGACTTCGAGATGTAATTCTAATGAGCAAGCTGGTCCAGGCACGCAAAGGTCCGATTTCTATATATAGTGAGGAGGAACTGGGTTGAAGGGTTTTTAATGGCAGTCGTGCTTAGCGGTGTTGGGTAACGCGGAGATCGTGATCAGCTGCTTTTGTTACGAGATGTGACGGCTGATCCCCTATGTTGGAGAAAGTATGATATACGCTGAAATTTTTCACGGTAGCTTGAATCTTCGGATAGTTCTAAGTTGGCTGAAACGATTCACTTATACACGGTTGAACCATAATGGAACATTTATTTAGACAGAAATTGCCATTCAATTGCAGAAACTAGCATCCGTGGACTGGTTTCGCATTGATCTTTCTATTTCTTCAGTACAAAATAGCCAATACCTATAATGGCAGTCAGCCGATAAATACAAAGTTTTTGCAAGGCGTCAAAATGTTTTAAATCGTTGTGCTGACTGAAGTCTGACATGCCACGCAGCCGAAGATTGAAATTGGCCATTGCAGCCTTGTGCAGTGTTAACTCAATCTTTTTCAAATTTGAAAAGTCTGCATTGGACTGTGTCGGCCATTGTAGCATTTTGAGAAAAAAAATTTATATTTGGCGACTGAAAAATTTTTTAGACGAAAATGTTGACGATTACGAATTCTGCAAAGGTCAAAATCACGAATCGTGATATACTAATCATAATGCGTTGTTGATACCCAGACCGTCCGACCTACCAGAATGGTGTAAGGTAACTGTTTGAACGGCCGGGAAGTGCCACCCAATTTAGACCGGAACATGTGTATTACTATCCTATTTGTATTTTCCAAAACAACGATCTTTGGAATTTGTGAATTTATAAGTAAAAAAAAAATTTTCAAGTGAAGCGTCAAAATAAAGTTTAGTGAATAAAAACTCTATTTTACAAGAAAAAAAAAAGAAAAATTCATTTGGTAAAGTAATCATAACAAATATTAATCATAACTATAGTATATTAGTCATAACTATGATTATTTAAAAAACCTTATTGTACAAAGCCATCATTATCAAATAGCATAAAGCAAGATATTATACAGAGCGTAAAACTACTTTTATGGATCATTGAGAATGATAGGTAGAAACAATAAAATAAAAATTTTATTGATTGAAGATTATAGAGAAATACATGTATTAAAATAATACACACGAATTATCCTACTGTATATTCTTATACTATTAATTACATACAAAATATGGCAAAGCATGTGATTAAATGTAAACAGAACTAACTAAAATATATTTTGTACTGATCGAGCATTTTTACCAGGACAATATCATGGTAACAACATTAGGGCCTATGTCTGTTCCATTTGTGGTGCTGATCTTATGAACTCAAGTCACTTTTAAGTGTGCCCGGGTTTAGATAAATATTTCCAACAACAAGGTGATGTTTGCAGACTGTATTGAGAAGATAGAACTTTTATACTGTCCCGGAGTACTTTTATACTGTCCCCCTCTTTTACCTCTTCTCATTATTCTTTGTGTTTGTTTGATTTGTAATATTCTCGTTTTGTGTTTAGTTAGTTTTTTCTGTTTTGTATTTCTACCTTCGTATCATTGTGAGATGCTAGTTTTGTAATTTCCAATAAAGTCATATGTAACAACAACACATTAGAGATTAATTTATTCCACAATTTCTCATGAATTTGTGAAAATGAAGAAAATATCCTATTTCAATTGAATTTTCTGGAAAATTCAGGAGCATTAAAATTTCTGGACCATGATTTTGCTTATCATCAGCAATCTAACATATAAACACTAATAGAGTAGTGATTGGATATAAGATTTGCTAAATTAGCATTTACAGTGAAATAAATTTAGCAGATGATATGGTATGTATCTAAAGTATTTATTTTATTTCTAGTAATGGCACATAGATAATTTATTTGACAGAGACTGGCTAGTAAACTAATTTCTTCCCGTTTCTTTTTTTCGATTTTCTTCCACTATCCTCAAAGAAACTTTCTTCCGGAATAAACCCAACCTTTGTTTAAAGAGGACCCTATATACACTGTTCAATGTTAAAGGTAAATAAAGCATTTTTGTTGTCAAAAGGCAGATAGACTGAAGGCAGTCAGATCTCAAACTGGAGAACCAGCTTTCTATTTAATGTCTCAAAATGAAATTAAGTTACTTGTTAACAAGCTGGGTGTGAAATGGAATGAGAGAGAAAAAAATCACGACGCCATTGCTAGACAAGAGAGGGATGACAACTTAATGGATAACAACCCACAATTAACGCCAACATGTGAAAAAGCTGGAAAGGTATGCATTTTTTTTTAACTAACGACATTTTTTTTAAATACTTTTCTCTCTATTCGGATGTCTATTTCGGATGTTTTTACATATGTATCAAGATACTGCATTTTTCAAATGCTTGAAAATGTATATTTCTTGACGAAAAAATGATAGTTTGTTTTTTTACTCTCTCTGCAATAAATGGTAATGCATAGGAAAAGTATTGGAATCGTGCCGAAATTCGCAACTCGAGTTTTCGACGGATCTACACGTTTTGGGACCTCTAGAACACGAAAAACGATTTTTTCGTGTGATGTCTGTGTGCGTATGTTTGTCTGTCTTGATTTTGTATCCACTCTAACTTAAAAACTAATCGACCGAATTTCATAAAATTTGGGTAGATACGTCCCTTGTGAGTGACCCTGATGCTGATTAGATTTTAGTACAATTTGGGATAAAAGAACCTGCCTTTTTTTGTGAAATGACACGCAAAAATTGCCTGTATCTACTCTAGGTGAAAACTAATAGACCCAAATTTTACAAAATTTGGTAGATAAATTACTTTGGTAGATAAATCACTTGCACATTATTCAATGAATGTAAAAATATTTTGTGGGATCGAAAGGTAGGCTATTTCACGATTATAGCACTATTTTCAATAGTTTGATTTCGAAGAATAACCAACAAGCGATTTCGATATTTGAAATGTAACTCGGTTACCATATTTACCACAATGAAATAAAAACTACAAATTAATTCACTGATAAATAAAATAATAAAATGAATTGATAAATGTAATAAAAAATCATCTGTTGTCAATAGAAATTAAAATATCTTAAGAACGGTTGATTGTACACCAATAGATTTCAGTAAGAAAATTCAGGTTATCTTTTTTCTATGCAGGATGATTTAAAAAATAATTTTGTGAGTCTAGATATTCTCTAGATTCAATAGCTAAAAGAATGTTAGAGCAAAAAAATTCAGCGATTTTAGATTTTACTCATTGCTTATAGACCAAGTCCCACGTGTATGCAAAGTTTCAAGTTTACTTTTAGTAGTTTGGGGTACAAGTGTTCCTTAATCAGTCAGTTAGGTAGTCTCACTCAGATGTATATACGGAAATAATAGTAATTTAATGTAAAATATTGAAAGTGAATATTGAAAGCTTATACATTTTTGGTGTCTACCTACCTTAAATGAGTGGACCACATACCACAATCTTGAAGATTACCTTAAGTACTGTTTCAGAGTTTTTTCACGGATATAGTTTATCATAAATTTTATGTAAAAACTTATTATATTGTTTTATACGTAGTGATGGTTTCTTCCAAGTTCTTTTAAGCAAAAAATAACTAAATTACATAAAAAAGAACTATTTAATAAATAACCTTAAAATTAAAAAGAAGGAAATTAGTCAAATTAAGAAAATGCAAGTATTTTAATATATAAAATATTAACTTTGGTAATGTTTTTAACGTAAGAAATACGATAACTGTAATAAACTGGTAATTTTGAGGCGATTTTGGTGAAGTTATATGCACAATGCTTAATCCATTTAGTCTCTAAATAAAATACTTTCACACTGCATAACAAAATATTAGCGATTTTACTATTCGTCGGCTTTATCGCAAGATAGATTAAGAGAAAAACCATGTTCTTCCGTAATAACTAACACTTTAATTATCTAATACTTATCATTTCACTTACATTCATTTGTTGTCGAAAATGTGTATTTCGCTAGTTACAGTGCACCAGGCTCACTAGGTTGACCATTTTTTCAAAGATTTACCGTCACTACAAGAAATTATGCTTGATTTTTGTGCATGCGATTGCTCCAACTTTCAGTTTGTTAACACTCTTACTTCATGTGTGACGTTGTAAAGCTTCTGCTGAGAGGCGGCTTTCTGCTTTTGCTGGGGTAACTGTTGTCTTTTATGCTGAAGAAGGGAGCTAGTTTTGCTTCACATACCTATCTGAATTTTACTCTAGGTAGATTTATTAAATAGAATATTTTTTCACTGATAAAATAAGTTTTTCTTAACATTTCAATAACAGTCAGGAGTTGACAACTTTTAAACTATGGCTACTGCCATAGGCACAAAACTTTGTTCTGAAAGGTTTTTGATATATAATTGATTTATGCAACAACCTAGCAAATATACTTTGTTTTATACCAAATGGCGGTGATCAGAAGACTGAGAATGAATAACTTAATCAGTCAAATTCATCTCTGTGAGACAGATACGTGAAGTGTAACGTGCTAACAAGATGGTTATCCCGAGATGGTTTTTAGCAATTTTCCTCAAATTTTGTTAAACGAACTCTTCACAACATTCCTGTCAAATATTTAAAATATTTGAAAAATATTGCGTAAAAGTATTTAAGCATTCTTATAGAAGTTCAAATATTTTAAATATAAAAAAAGAAATCAAACGATCGCATATTATCTGAAATTAAACAAAGATTTCAAATCATTTTAAAGTCTTTATAAGTCAGTTAAAATACTTATTTATTTAAGTGGGTTCAAAAGGTGATGTACATTTAAATGCTTAAGTACATTTTTAAATCGAATTATTTTATAAATAAAACACACTTCAATTCAAATTGCTATATCAAAAAATTTGGGCGACAGGAATAAATTTCAGTCGCCAAATTCGCATTCATTGTCTCCGTTATTGGGAAAATACCGAGTTCGCTGACACCATTGGACAACCTGGACGAGGGCGCGGTTATGAATGAAATCCTCCATCAGACATGCCAAGTTTGAAACTAGTCAATAAATCCTTGACATCTCACACAGGTTGCATTGGGAGCAAGATTTCAGGGTCTTCTCCAAAGTGCAATGACACCGGGCCCAACTCTCAAAGGCTATCCATCCATCAACTAGCTCTGCACGGGCTAACATAAATGAGGGGCCCCCAGCAAAGGGGCCCAGGTCTGAAATCAAGGGATTTCCAACCTGTTTCAGGCCTGACCCGATATGCATGCTCGAAGAACCAACAGAGCGCAGAGAGAAGGAAGGGTCCGTAGAAAGAAATGGCAAGAGGGTCAGAGAACCCTTAATAATATGGGACTTCATGACTGAGGTTTGGTCTAGTTGTCAAGACATGACCGCGTTTTATGAAAGTTTAAAGCCTAATTGGAAAGGGGCCCCCACGGGTTGCGCACGAACATCGGTTTTAGAAGGACCTCAAAATGCATCCTGGTCCACTTTGTACTGAAAAACGTTCTTTTGCTTGTCAACTATATTTTTTTCAATAAAAACAAAACCTCGGATGTAGGCGGTACATGTCTTTTCTTAGAGAATCCCATTTAATTTTTTTTCTATATTACGTAATGCTTTCATTTCAATTTTAATTAACAAAATAAACCATGAAATGGATACTTATTGGAAAAGATTTCCAATTTGCAGTTTTGAAACAGTTTCTTTTCTTTTAAGGAACTTCATGCATTTTAAAATGTCGCCAGCATTATATATATATATATATATAAAACCTGAAAAATTGCTACAATTTTTGTTGAATTGATTAAAAAGCTAAAAGCAAAAAATAATTTATAATACAACTTGTAAAGCGCTATGCTGCAATTTTACATGTGTATACCTATATAAATTCCCAAAAAGGACAAGTAACAATGTACTCGTAAATTTCTAGAAGAGTGAGAGGAGTAACGGCCGTTACTCCTGTCACTCTTCTAGAAATTTACGAGTACATTGTTACTTGTCCTTTTTGGAAATTTATATATATATATATATATATATATATATATATATAGTGGACTCTTGTTAAGACGGATCCCTTTAAGATGGATTTCTCGTTATTCGTACAAATACGGTTTCCCCTGTTAAGGTCTATGGACATTGCATGTTATAAACATCGATTAATACGTTCGTTCATTCGTTAAGATAAACAAAATTTATGTAATTTTTCAATCAGTAGAAGATGTTCATCAGAACATACTTTTGAACTAAAATTAAATGAATTGATTAAAATTAAGAATGGCATAAAATTATTGTTTACCCAGACTAAACAAATAAAGATCATTTTAAAAGTGATAAGGTGTAGAACTACATTTTGTTTAAGTGTTGAATGTTAATGTTTTTTTCTTATTTATAATAATTTATACATATTGAAATTTTTTGATTAAAATTTCTGTCATTTTTTAAGGTTATATTTTTCAATGTACCTAGTACGTTACATAAAATTGAGGATAACAAACTTTCATTACCATTTTACTATTTCAGAAACTGTTTAATATGGTTGGACTACTGGGGTTGGTTTTAATCGTTTAATCATGGCAATTTATGTATGATACAAGCATTTAAATGAATGCACTTGAGCGTATTTAGTTTTTTATTTCATATTTTGTATTTATTTGTATTGTTTTAATTTTATGGAACATTTTGAAGAAACGGCTGGTTCTACTTTTTAAAATTTTTCCAAAATTTAATTAATACTAGAAAAACTCTGATGAATAACGACTTTACTACTGAATTTCATAAAATTTCGTTCTGAAATTAGAATGGACACACAGGCAGGCATACCACACCTATAAACAAGCACACAGACAGGCACACATACAGACAAGACAATTAATTACACACACACACACACACAGATATCGCGCTAAAAATAGTGTATTCGTGTCTCATACAGGACACAAAACCTGTAGATCCATTGATAGACTCGAATTCCAATTTTCGACACCTATCCAATATATTTCTCTATACTTTACCATGTATTGTTGGAAAATTAAAATAAATGAAACGCAAGAAATCAGCAATTTGAATTCTCCGTTACATTCGTAATTATGTTGGATGTTGCAAGAAATAATGGAAATTTCACCAACGGAGAGGAAATTGGGATATCACCAGATATGAGAGTACGTTTAGTAATAATATTCAATGGAAATGCAGTTCGTAACACACAGCACACGATATGACACTATTTTTCGTTTTCGTAAAATAATACTGTATGGCCAGTTTTGGTCAAAACCACAGTCGTCTGCAGAATAGAAAGTTACGAAGAGAAATTTAAAAAATCTGATGTGGGCAGCACATGACTTTCCTTATATAATGTAATGGATTTACTACTCTTACAGTAAAAAAAATAGGTTATTCTTATAGTAGATACTTAAATTATTTCCAAGATAATGAATTTTCGTCAATGAGTCGTCATTTTCATTGATTTAGCGTCATTTTTATCCATTTGACGAGATATTCGCTAATTTGGCAACATTTTAAAAAGTCGCCAAGTTGGTGATATTCCGCCAAATTCGTCGCCAAAATCTCGCCAAACGTTATGGACGGAGAAATAAGTTATTCTTATAGCAAATAAATGACTATTGGCGATTAAATACAAAAGTACTACTCGAAGTTTCTTTTCTCATGAATGGAACGAGCTAGATCCACGAGATGATGTCACCCAATTTATCGCATGATATTATATATGAAAAGTGAACATCTTTCTCAGCAGTTAATATTTTTTTTTCAATTTATGGGATTTTTTGAAAAATTTATTTGAAAAATATGCAATATCTCGAGAACGGTTCGTGCTAGCGTTCTAAAGTCTATGCCAATCGTTTTCTAAGGAAAAATGACATAAGAAATGTCTATTTGCGCAACTTTTTTAAAGGTTTTGATTTTTTGATGATTTTTTTTAAATTTCACTCGAAAATTTAGGAGAGTTTTGAACATTCGATTGTGTTTAAAAACAATAGGCTTCCAGTATTTACGGATTGTAATTTTTGTACCAAATTTCATTCGAATCGCTCCATTCGTCCGTGAGAAATCGTCTCCATAGATTCAATGATACACACGCATACTTTCACACATACATACACACACATACATCATCCCAAAAATGTTCGATTCGTGATCAAGGATGCTTGAAACGTGCTCTCCCTTCGAAAACTCGAATTTGAATTTTCGATCCCGTCACAATACTTTCCTTATACATTATCCTATGTATATGAGGAAAGTAAAAGTATAATGGATGGTACAAACATATAATGTATATAGTATAGTATACACATATAATGTATATTGTATAGTAATGTACATTATATAACTATTATGTTTGAAAGATTTGCAGGTTTAGATAGAGCATCCATGAACTCAAATAGATCGTTTGTGAGCTAATATCTGTGCTCATGTGTGTTAGTATGTATATGTGTGTGTGTGTGTGTGGGGGGGGGGGGGGGGTTAAGTACATGTTTCCGATTGTAAAAAAAGTATATCAAGCACGAGTTTGAGTGAAATTTGCTATTGCAATATGTGAAAACTGGATATCTATTGCGCTTTTGAGTTTTTATCAATTTTAGCACGCTGTTATGTATAGGTATTGGATATTTTCAAATCCATGTCTTAAAGTAAAATTTAAAATGTATTAAATATAATTAAATGAATTAGTTGACTAAGCAAATGCAATACACATCATGCGATAAATCTTTTGATATTCTTTTGCCGTTAGGATGCTCCAATCCCAATAAAATGGACGTTTTCTTTCTAATTGTTTCGTGTTTCGACGTCAGAAAGTGGTCAAATTCCACTTACTTCACGTGATATTGTTGAAATATTAAATACAATTTTGTGGTAATTTTGTGAGTAAAAACGATTTTTGCTTTGACCCAAAATAGCTAAAATTCAATCATTTTAGGCGTCAAATGTTAATTGTGTGATACGAGTTTTGAACAAGTTTTGACTCATAATTGACCAAAAATGCGTGGAATAATAAATATATCAAGGTTTTTAATAAATTGTTGCAAATAATATCAAGATATTTTTACATGTAAAATTTGAAATGGAGGTAAAATTGGAAAAAATATCTATAATATGCACTGAGCTAACGAACTGAGAGAGTAAGGGGAGGGGGGTGATGTACCAAAATTATCGAGCAATTCCATTCTAGTCATAATCCTGATTTTGATCTCATTCGATCAGCATCAGCTTCGAAACCAAGAAAAAAAAATCTAAAATTTCAAAAATGTGAATTTAGGGATAAGGGTGCAAAAAAATAATAAAAATAAACTCAAAACCACATTTTTATGATGGAGCGTTTCTACTCTAGCTAGAGTCTTGGTTTTGGTCTCATTCGATCAGTCTCAGCTTAAAAAAAACTAATCTTTTTATTTTGAAAATTCTAATTTGGGGTGACGATGAAAAGGAATAATTAACAAAAAATATCAAAATCACTTTTCAAAGGGATTCTGGAATCTCGGTTTTGATCGTTTTCGATCTTTCTTAGTTTCCAGATCAAAGAAAAAAAATCGAAAATTCTAATTATGGGTGACGACACAAAGATATCTTGAAAATGCTTACACAACTTCGCCTCACAAAAACGATAAATACACAATTTGATATCATCCTTTTGCTGCTAACAATTAACATTTTACAACAACTTTGTTTAAGTGTGTAAGTGTTACATTTACTAACCACTGGCTATTGAAAACGAGCGAAGCGCAGGCAAAATGGCTAGTTATAAATAATACTATACGCAATAAAAGATAAAACAAAAAGGAAATTTTCGTTCATGAATTAAGAAAATCACAGCTACTACGTCCATTTTTATATTTACAGACAATTATTTCTGCTTCTACAGAAGTAGACAAGAGTGTTAAAAGAAAAGCGTCTGCATCTTTGAATAGTAGAGAGAATTGTTTCGTCTGCCTTACTCATTGCAAAGTCAATGCCACTCAAATAGCTGTTTGAAAAGCAAGACAATAGTGTAGTAGACGGATACCTTTTGTTTCTGTTTCTTAAAGAACCATAATTCACAGATGAAATGACTCGAGAGCTTGGACAGACTTGCGAATAAAATTCATTCGAAACATAGTTTCTAAAATGAAAACTTTAGTCAACCCGTAGCCGAGTACCCACTTCAATGCTTTGCCGCAGTTATGTCACAGATCGTGAAATCGAACGTTCTTTCAGACCGTATTTATTAATAGGGTGACGCGTGCTATATCTTTATAATTTTCCTAGCATAACGATATATTTCCTTAAACAAGTACGAGAGTTGAAATGCATGGTGCATGACTATGTAAAGACCCTTGCTGCCCTAACCGGGAATCGAACCCTGGATCTCCGAACTGGCCAGCCGACGCTCTACAGTTGAGTTACTGGGACGAAATTGCAAGCTCTTATCGTCGCAGTGGACTCTGCATCTATATATGGCCCTGTTATATGCCACGCCACGTTTAACGCAGCTACTACATTAATTACATGAATGCAACTAGAAAGGCGATAATTGGGTAGTCATGGTTTTTGCCATATATATTCGAGGATCACGCAATATGTCTTGCAAATGTAAAGTGTGTGAAAAATCCAGACCACACGACAGACCTGAAGGCTTACTGTAGCTATATGTGTGGCCGGGAATTGTAAAGTGTGTGAAAGAAATTGGCGGTGGCTCCAGATTGATGGAGCGAAAACTGTTTTGTGGGAATAACATTTTGCAAAATAAAACTCCAGTAAAGTTCAATAGGTTTTATCGATTTTTCAGACTAATTTGTTTCGTTTACAGGCATTCAAAGCGCTAGAAATGACTCGCTAGCTGTTAACAACCAGCTAATACTTTTAGTTTTCACCCCGATTTTATGTGAATACTCCGACCCTAGACTAAACGTCAAAATGTCACATTATTTTACTAACTTGCTTGGCAGTATATAAATTAGACTTACACAATATATATGGGGAGATTTTAGATTCAAGTTAATCTATAAACTTGGCTAGCGGCACATAAATATGTGCTTGAATACAAACTTGAATACGTACTTGAAATACGCATATTTCAATCCATTCGGCTGAAACTTCGTCAATCATTAAACATTTTTAGAATCTCCAAGTTCATTTAACTTCCTAATTTTTTAAAACAGACAATACTAAATCTCGTGCTTGTGCATCCATATTTCACCAAGGAATAAGTAAGCACACTGAGCTGCAATACTTGTGACATTTTAAATACATTACACCTTTCCCACCCTTTGGAAAATTCAGGTTAAAATATCGAAATTGTAATCACTAAAAGCTCGATCAGAAACCCAATATAAATATTACAATATTGAAAAACGAAAAATATTAAATTTTCAACATGACAAGATGATGACTTGAAAACTAAACGAGAGATAGAGAGATAGAGAAAGAGAGAGACTTCGAATATATATGTATAATAATATAATTCGAAAATTTTGAACTATAGTGGTTATAATTTCTTTATTTTAATATTTTTACCGGTTAAAATTTTCCAATGGGGAGGGAAGCTGTAACATTTAAAATGCTACGAGTGTAGAAGCTCAATCACCTTCCTCCTAGATAAAATATGAGTGCACAAGCACGAGATATTTTGTTTCGTTTTAAAGAAATTAGGATGTGAAATGAACTTGATGATTCTAAATATGTCTAATGATGGATGAGGTTTGAAGAGAAATATGAAATTCAAGTATGCATTTTGCATATATGTAACAGCTACTGACCCTTCAACTACCGATATGATCTAATAGCTACCGTCACAAACAGCTACACATAAGATCTAGCAAGTACCGTTGTGACCTACTGCCACGTTCCCCTCCTAGAGGTTTTAAATCATTTATTATTATTTATTCTTTTACTTTGTGGAGGGCATATATATATATATATATATATATATATATATATATATTATATATATATTATATATATATTATATATATATTATATATATATATATATATTATATATATATATTATATATATTATATATACTAATGATGCCACAATGTTAAACTTTCAGTTTTATCTTACTAATCTATAACTAATTTAAAATATATATACATCACAATGGATAAATTACCTAAACGTTAGTTTAAAAATTCAAAATGAAGATACATTAAAAATTAAAATATACGACAAAACTGAATCATATAACTTCAAAGTAAATAAATTTCAACATTATTCATCCAATCTATCAAAATCAGTATACAAAAATATTATAAATAATCAGTTATTAAGAATAAAAATGATAAGTATACCATGTTACTACAAAGAACATCTTATTAAATTCATGAACACCACTATACAAAATACATACCCGCCAAACCTTATTTTTTCATTTATTAGAACACAATTTAATTTTAAATTCAAAACCTTGCTCCAATTACAGCAACACATTGACAAATCAATTTCAACAATTTTAGAATAATAAATATCAAACAATTTATCATCTCCATGTTTCACTTCCAATAGTTGCACTGTTGGTATATCAAATTAACTGTAACCTGTTTTGAGTTGAAAAAATGTTTAGTGTTAGTATCACTTACTCTACAATGTTTGAAACACAAGGAGTAACTTAATTTATGTTATTTTATTATTATTTTTTTCTTATTCTTTTTCATATTATACATAACATTGTATTCTCATAAATACACAGCCATACGCTGGTATATTTGATTATTTTATTTGATTATTTTTATATTTATATCTGATCCATTTCCATTTTCTACTTTCTTCTATTTCGGGCCATGTGCATTATTTCTGTAGTACAATTTACAGTAATGTACACAGAAACGTAGAATCAGCATAAGCGAACCAGGTACGGCCCTTGATAACGTACTTGGTTTCGGAAATGCTTTTCCTAATTTTCAATTTATTCATATTCAAAAAAAATTTTTTGGGAGTCAGACAGGCATAGCTCCACGGGCAAAATTTTTTTTATCTGTTTTGCAACTTTTCATCTTATACACTATTCTTGCTTTACACCATGTATGTTTATACAGGGAACAAGGGAATTAGTACCTTAAGTACCTGTATTATATATATATGACTTATAACAAAATAAATAATTAAATCTAAGGGTGTAGTTAAGGGATATATTAACTAATCTTTACCATATGTCATTATTTTTCAATTCCTTAACTTAGATATAGAACAGGGAAAAAAGGCTATTTTATGCCAATTTAGTACCTATATTATTTATGTTTTATTTATAATGTTCTGTTTATCATCTTCACAAGCTTGTCGTATAGTCACAATATTGATTTCAAATAATCACTTCAGACATTTTTTTTTCATTTTTGCTATACAGAACTTTTCAATATATATATATATATATATATACATATATAATTTTTTTTTGCTTTGCGGATAGCGTGCGTCAGAATTTGATGCCGGTTTAGGATTAAGAAAATTGAGTAAGCATCGGTAAGTCAGTATTATCTGTAAATATATTATTTATGTAGTGAGCGTTTATGTAGCTTCTGTAATGCTTAGCGTTTATATATATAAACAAGGAGATAAAATATGTAGTTAAATAAGGAGATAAAATATGTAGTTAAATGCAAGCTAAACGAAACTTAATGAAAATTTACGATTTTTCAGACACCTTAATAAATATTACTCACCAAATATTTTTAGCACTCGCCAAAATATATTGTTTTAAGTTGAACGCAATGACTCTAAGTTAAGAAATATTGTACTTTTTTTCAAGTATAATTTTTAAATGCCAAAGCAGTTATTATTTATTTAAATGTAAGTGTAGTATTAAGATTTCTACTATCTAAATATACCGGTTTTATGACATTTTATTTTTCTAGACCCTTATTTTTAATACTTTGGTCAACTCGATTAACAAATTGCAGTAATTTTCTCAAAATACAATCTATAATATAATAGCCACCATCTTCAGTCAGATATTTCACAGATACAGCAACACATGCAACAGAATCTCCGATAAGTTACCGTAATCAGTTCGGGAAATATTGTACATGTACATATCTTTCAAAATCTCGACTTGGAAAATGTAAAGGGAATACAATTATTGTATGAGTAATCTATAATTAATCACAATAACAGGTAATTTATCAATAATAAAGGTTAAAAATTGGAAATAAAAAGATTCAAAGCACACATAAAATTCACTTTACCTCTCACTGTGCCACAATGTCCTAAAATATGTTTTCCGAATGTCAAAATTTGGGTGGAAATTTTTATCTCAAATGTACCGTGATTCCAAGATATGATAACAAGAAATGGATCAATAGACTTTATTGAGGTCTAAAAAGTGATGTCGATACACTTGGCCGGGATCCAAAATTGATTATACATCGCACTTTTTTTGTTTGGGTGGGTTTAGAAAGCAGTCCTAGACCTTTCCCCCTTCCAGGATTTCAGTAAGCGGTTGATTGAAAACGAAAGTGATTATGTTAAGATAATTCACATTTGTCTTTGTAAAATACATAACAGGTTTAATAATGTGAAAATTTAATTATATAAGCCTGTGGCGTATACAGATAGGTGCGTAAGTTGCAAATGCACTCTTCTAATCTTTATTTTTGTTTTAGAATTGCAAACATTATTATAAATGCAAAATTCTTGTCTTAAAATACCGATGTAAGTTATGTCTAATCAAATTTTACTTTTTCATACTCTTGTACAAAGAAAGTAATGTTTTCCCTAAAATTTTCGAATTTGAGGGATGGGTACGTTTCAAGAACTCCTGGACACATCGCAAATACCTTTGAAATGCGTGTATGTGTGTGTACCTGTGAGGTTTTGGATACGATTTCTCAAGAATAAATGCGATTGTACGTTTTCTCAAGAACAATTTTGGTTATAATGAAACAGAGTCGAATTATTCGAATTTTAAGATTTTTATAACAATATTTCCTATAAAGAATAATGGTAATCCAAGTGGGGAGGGACTCAAAGATAAGATTGAATATCCTAGGGGGGGGGGGCGTGCTCTCTTTACCCTGTCTTATGGTCTTCCACGATCCTATGCTAATATTTTACACATATAGTCAAACCTACATAAAAAGAAACTTAAGGAACCAAATAATTCTTCGCAATCCCTATTTTCATACGTCGATATAAAAGATTAATATTGGTATTGAAAGTTTCTCAATTGCACTATTAACATAGAAACTAAGATGTCGTAATGACTGACTGTTCGCTATAAGCTGGCTCGTTATAAGAAGACACAAAAAATAGATTTTTACTCCTAAATCCAGCTCACGTTGAGAATGGGGCAAGCTCCTTAAAAATTCCTCCACACTTATGTTAATCAAATATCGAAATCACATTCTTTTCATACTCCATCCCCGGGAACATCCATCAAACTCAATGTAAACACCACCATTCCATCACAGTGTCGCAAGTAGGTGCAACGACCCCACGAATGACGGCCTCCCCTAGCATTGACCCCTCTCCTCAACATCCATGGGGGCAAGGCCGGTCGATGAAATTGAAACCCGGGAGGAGTCAAGGGCGCTTCTTTCAAATGTTGGAGTAAAAAAATAAAAAAGGAGCGAAAAGAGTTGTTACCTTGTACCACTAAACTACAAACGCGAGGAGTTCGATGAACCGAGGGCCAGAGAGAGAGAGAAAGACGTAACAGGCGAAAAAATTGGGTCAAAGAACTCACTCACTCCCATGTGCCTGGCTTTCGCCGCGATATGATAACTAAGAGAGTGGGTGAAACTGTTTTTATTTCTATACAAGTCACTCACTACGAAAGAGGGAGGAGGGGTCTCGAAATATGGAACGAAGATTGTGTTTTTGGGGAGTGTAGTATTATAAGAATGTCATATCGAACCTTTATCTGATAAGGCAATGGAGGGAGAGTTTGAAGGGGGTAAGGGTAATTGGATGGCCACTAGCCGAACAGTGGTTGACAACCAACGGTGTCTCAATAAGCAACCCCTAACAGTAATCTATATCCAGTGGGTTTTATTGAATTATTTACCCGTGCACCAAATTTCAAGTCTATTTTGCTTGGGGGGGGGATGTTTCGCATTTTTAAAACATATTCTTACAAGACCAAATATTGCATCTCAGTGCAGTAATTTTATTTTCCTTTTATTTATTGTACTACTCATATTGGTACCAAATTTCAAGCTTCAATCTCACCGGCAAGTGTGTTTTTGAAACAAACCACATTTAGAACGTTTTGGTGAGAAGCACCCCCCTCTCAAATGTATATTTTTGAATAATTTAATTCTCGTAGGAGGGAAAGGTTATTAAAGGGTTGAACCATATACTAAATTTTAAGTTTCAATCTTAATTGAGAGGCATTTCTCATTTATTCCATAATTTTGATGAGCGCATCTCTAAAATAACAAATATTTCAAAGCTAAATTGTTTACTTTCTTCCAATCGAATGATTTACTCTTGCACCCATTTTGAAGTATCTATCTTATCGAGAAGTACGTTTATCTATCATTTTGCATTTCGAACGCTTTTGTGCGTGGAGCGCCACACCCTCCTGCAAATGAATATATTTTGAAAATTCAACTTTTTCCCGGGGTTATATCGAATAATTAATTAGTGTACCAAATTTCACATCCATTTATACGGCAGGTGCCTAAAAATAGATGAGTGATGTACTGACACTTTCGAAGTAGTAAATTATATGGAATGTGAAGAATAGGGATACCAGTGGGGGATTTATTATGATGCTAATGAAGCTGAAGGTGCAGGCTCCTTGCAGAGGATAATTGACACACGCAATAAATTTCATATATCTAACACATGAACAAATTTCGATATTCTGAGATGTTTAAATAATATAGTTAATGGGAAAATCAACAGGATAATTTTGGATACCAATTAAAATATGCAAAACATATTTCATGGAAATCGCCACTTTCTTCCGAGAGATTTCACGCTCTTATTGAGAAAGTTAAATGTATATTTAATAACTCCTAAATCAGTTTCAATTCACTTCCCGCTAAAAGTTATTTCAAGGCATTCACTCATTGGTAATTAATAATAATTTACCATAAGGATAACCCATTTCTCCATCTGTCTGTCTTGATAAAAAAATTGGCGACGAATATGGCGGGATATCGCCGGCGACTTTATTTAAATGTTGCCAAATTGACGAAAATATAGCCAAATTGATAAAAATGACTCTAAATCAATGAAAATGACGCCTAATTGATGGAAATTTAATATCTTAGAAAATCGATCTTTATCGTCAATTTGGCGAATTTTTAATGTTGCCAAATTTACGAAAACGTCGTAACATTGATAAATATGACGTTAAATCAATGAAATTAATTGTCTTTCGCTGTTAGGGGATGCTATTGTAATGTTGTTTTGCTAGGGTTTATCTATCAATCCGACCGTCTCATTTGGCGACAAATTTGGCGACTTTTTAAAACTCTCCATATTCATCAAAATATTAGTAAATTAACGAAAATGTCTCCAAATTGGCAAAATAGCGCTAAATAAACTAAAATGACACCTAATTAGTGAAAATTAAATTTTGCAAAATTAAGTTTAATGTCCTTGATAATCTCCGTCGTTTTGTGGGAATTATTAATTTGTGTACTTGATTCAAATTTAAGTGAGTTCCACTGTTTGTGAGGCTGTTACGTTTTGTTGAGGGGTCGTAAATAAATTGCGCTTTTTTACGGGATGATATAGTATATACATTTGTTTCGATAGGGAGGGAGTCATATAGAAAATAATATTTATTAGGAGAGGTGCATAGCACTCCGGTATCCGTAGATAGTAGGAGCGCAAGTGCTGCTGGTGAGCGGTTGGGAGATAATATTTTGTAAATTTTGAATTCCGTCCAATGACGGGCATACCTTCCTAATTATGTATAATTTTTTGATTTTTTTTTCATTTTAGATAAAATTGTGCGATTTATGAAAATTGGCGTATATGAACATCCTTTAAATTATATCTTTAAGTTAGTTTTTAAATAAAAATGAACATCTAAAAATGACTTCTTTGTTTAAGAATTATTTATATAATTACCTTTTTTTATAAGGGTTTTCACTTTTCGAAAAAAAAAAGTATTCAAAAAATAAAGGGTCTCCCCTTTTCTTAAACTTTTCTGAAACTAAGTTGGTCTCAGACGTTTCTCAATTCAAATAATCACATTGAATTTCATTTGACTAAATTAATTTGTTTTTGAAAGATATTGTATACACGTTCAGGCACGCACATCATTGAAAGATGGCAGAACAGAAGATGTGGGCAACCTATATTTTAATGTAGCCACAGGTATGGCGAAGGAGAAGGGGGGATTAAATTTGCCACACTGTACTAAAATAGAGAAATGAGTTTGCCCAATCGAACATTCAAAACAACATACTGTTTGATAAAATTTATTCAAAACATGCATAGTTTGTCTACTGAGTTATAGCTGCTTCAGATGCAATTCATTAATATTGTTCTAATTGCAATTGTAAGATAATGTAATGCGAAAAGGGAAAATTAGTCAAATTGGACGCCATCAGTAAAAAGGGAGCTAGAAAATTAAAATTCGTCACACTTTCATGGCCAATTATCCACTTGTGGTATTTGGTGACGAGCTTGACTAATCTGGGTATACAGGAATGCTGAAAACGTAAAGATCCATTCAAATCCTAAAATCGAATTCTTGACTTCACTACAATACCTTCTCTGTACATATAATAACTATGTACTATAGGAAAAGGGTATAGACATAATTTAATTCTCTAATTTTTGGTATAACTTTCTAATATTTATTATATTACAATTTTTAGTACAGCTGTCTCTATAATATGAATTGCTACCCAACTTCAATATTAATCAACTATAAATTATTTATGAATTATAAGTAAAACTTTAAAGCGATAAAAATGTCTATCATATGTTACTTAAAATAAATATTTCTTTGCATTCAGATAATAAGGGGAATTTAATTAAGAATAATTATCTATATAATATGCACTTAATTGACTGAGTGAGTGAGTGAAGGGTTAATATATCAAAATTATCGAACACTTCTACTATAGCTAGAATCTAGGGTTTGGTGTCCCTCGATCCGTCTCAGCTTTGAGACTAAGGAAAAAAAAATCTAAAATTCCAAAAATTCGAGTAAGGTGTGACGGAGCAAAGGAATAATAAAATTTTCAAAACCACTTAGCCTAATGTTTCGAGCACTTCACTCTAGCTAGAATCTTGGTTTGGGTTTCATTCGATCAGTCTCAGTTTCCAGGTTAACGAAAAAATCTAATATTTCAAACATTTGAATTTGAGGTGACAAGGTATGGGACTCATTAAAAAATTCAAAATCACTTTTCAAAATGATCGATCACATCCGATCGAGCCGAGATCTAAAATTTTGGTCTCATTCAATTCATTTCAGCTTCCAGACAACAACAACAACAACAAAAATAGCGAAAATTTAAATAAGGGGTAATAATACAAAGGGATTTTCAAACGACGTACACTACTTTACTTCCCAAAACTGTGTGCCAATTCCATTTTTATGCATGAAATGAGTTTTGATATGTAGAACTTTTATTAAGTATGTAGGTGTGACATTGAGTGACAAAATGATTAGATTGAAGATATAATTATTATAGTGCTATTGCAGCCCTGTATAAGAAGTAAAATAAGATAATTATGATAGTATGGACAATCAGTGGTATGGCCATGCAAAACTTATTTAAATAAAGGAATTTAAGATTTTACTTGTGGAAGCTCTACCTCGAAAAAATTAAATTTCCTTACTATATAGGGAAGATGAGAGAGAGAGATGTAAGCAAATGATCCCAGACGCGATCTGCAACATACACCGGGTAAGAATCACGTGATCATTTTCAACTGCAACCATTGTAATGGGGTCGAAAATTCGAGTTCGAGTTTTCGAAGAGCACGTTTCAAGTATTCCTGAAATCGAATCAAACGTTATTGAAGTGATGTCTATGGGTGTCGGTGTGTATATATGTATGTGTAAGGCTATTGATGTAATATCTGATTAACACAAATGCCACGAGATATCAAAATTGACTGTGCATGAATGTATAAACAATTACTTGTCCCAAAATCACTTTGAGCAATGCCACTATTTGCATGACTGAGGATGGTTCTAACAATGCTCATTAGAAGAAATCCTCAAATGGAAAATTACATGCAATAGAGAATGGCAAGAATCAAATAGGCACGCAAGGATTAGAAAAGTGTAAAAGCCTGCACGCAGTGAGGCGAAGTGAAGGATGTTTCAACGTTAACGCCACAATTTTTTAGTTTTTATTCTCTTTTTTCATGAATACGTATTTGTAAGTTTATTTCACTTTCTAGATCTTTTTTAGGATATTAAAGAGCAGATAAAAAGATTGGACGAAAAAAGGCATTCCATGAAATAATATTTATACATTATAGTACCAACTCGATTTTTAACCTTTTATACGCCGCATTTAATTTTACTTTCCCTGCAATACATGATAATGTATAGGGAAAGTATTGGAATCGTGTCGAAAATCGCAACTCGAGTTTTCGACGGATCTACACGTTTTGAGACCTCTAGAATACGAAAAAAAAATTTTTAACGTGACGTCTCTCTCTCTCTATGTGTGTGTGTGTGTGTGCAGAATTTGTATCTACTCTAACTGAGAAACTAATTGACAGAATTTCATAAAATTTGGTAGGTGCCTTTGTGGGTAGCCCTGGTGCTGATTAGATTTGGGTACGATTCGGAATAAAAAATATCAGTCTTTTTTTGCGAAATGGCCCCAAAAATTGTCTGTATCTAGTCTGGTCTACTAACTGAATAACTAATAGACCAAATTTCAGAAAATTTGGTAGATAAATCACTTGTAGGTTAACCTGGTGCTGATTAGATTTTGGTACGCTTCGGGGAAAAAACTATTTTTAGTCTCTCTCTCTGTGTGTGTCTAATGTATATATCCATTCTAACTTAAAAACTAATGGATCCAATTTCATAAAATTTTACAGGTAAGTATTTTGGTACTATTCGGGATAAAAAAAAACCTGTCAGTTTGCGAAATTTCCCGCAAAAATCGCATGTATCCATTCTAGCTAAAAAAATTGACTCAATTTCACAAAATATGGGTATATAAATCACTTGTAGGTTACCCTGGTGCTGATTAGATTTTGGGACGATTCGGGAAAAAAGAACCTACATATTTTACAAAATGACCCGCGAAAATCGTCAAAATCTAAATTAAAATACTGTGTATACTTGAATAATTATTTAAATGCTTGTTTTATACGTAATTTTTGACGACGAATAGAATAATAACAATCCCATCACTTTAGGACTAACCGGGCTCTAGATATTTTGGTTTGTCGCCCTTTGGCTACGCCGCCTTTGAAAATACAACCAGTTACCAAATGAAAACCAAAATTGATTTAAAAACGCAAATTCAGCGTCATTTCAAATAATGATACGTGTACTTTGTGCAGTTAAACTCAATTTAATAAATTATAAAAGAAATAAAGAGAAAAGCCTTTGAGTCTGTAAGGAAAATCACGCCACTGCCCACATCAGATTCTTTAGTTTTTCTTCTCCTTTTTTTTATGAATAAGTGAGTTTGTAAGTTTATTTTACTTTCGAAGTTTGCATTAAAATATTGAAGGACGAATAAAAATATTGGGCGAAGTATTCCCGGAAATAATATTAACGCATTACAGTACCAACTTGATTCTTAAACTTTTACACCGTGTATTTAGTTATTCATACTATTTTATAGAAAAAATATTGCTTTTCAAAAAATTCTTAGTGTTGTCGAGATATTTGGGGAAGAGATAAAAATTAAACCTTTTGCAGAAATAAAATTGTGCAATTTTTTTAATGCAAAATATTGTGCTACCTACAACAGAATTAAAAAATCTGATGTAGGCAGCACATGACTTTCCTTACAGCATCAAATTTCTGAAGCTTGAATATCACTTCTCTATGTGACAAAATTAATTAATTATTGTGGAACGATTTTCACCAATTAAAAAAATTATATCGCGTTATATTTATAAAGTTATTCCTTCTTTCGAGTTACAATTGTTAGCATCGAAAGGATGCCAAATTTTTACTTTTTTTTGGGGGGGGGGGGGGGGGGACAAAATGGTGTAAGTTTTTTTGAAAATCACTTTACAATCACTTTTTTCTTAATTCGAATTGAATTTCCAAATTATTTGATTCCTTCGTCGACCTGGAAGTCAAGAACGATCGAGACCCATACCGAGATTCTATTACGAGTGGAAGTGTTAGATCATTTTGAAAAGTGATTTTGTGTGCTTTTATTATCTCTTCGTATCTTCACCTCTGATTTAAATTTTCGAAATACTAGATTTTTTTCGGTTATTTTGAAGCTAAAACGGATCCAATGACATTAAAATCAAGATTGTAGCTAAAGTGGAAGTGCTCGATAATATTTTTATACATCGCTCCATTAGTCAGTCTGTTCAGTGCATATTATACAGATATTTAATTTGGGTTGTTAAAATATGAGAATTTTTTCAGATATTTTGTAAGGATTAAAAATTTCTATTCTCGACTTCTAATTTTTCAAGTAATGTCTTCCTGGGGAAAGATGAGTCAGAATTTTGATAACAGCCGCGCAGATTGTGATCGGAGCAGGTGGAGCTGGCAGCCAGGTTATAAAAAGGCGAAGCACGAGATGATTGCGTTCGGGATGGTTCGAGATGATACGAGTTGGTATGTGGAGCGTGGCGTGTGTGAATGCAGACGATGGTGGAAAAGGTGGACCCTGTACATTCTGATTTATTATGTGTAAATTACGTTAATGGAGTTTATTTTATGATTTCTACAGTTTAAGAATAAACTTGTTGTTTCAATCAAAAGATGCCTGCGTGTTCATTCCGACACCGATACAATTTATTACATATAAAACAGTTAAATCGTCTTCTGGGTGTTCCAAACATCAATTTATTGGAAAATCAAATTAAACCTTATGACCAAATTCCCGTAATTTTCTTATTGGGAAAAGTACAAGTTGAAGAAATTTGCAGTTTATCGCAAGTGGAGTATCTCACGAAACAACAGGACATATTTGAAAACTTTAATTCAGATACAGAAATTGTTAAATGGTATTTGAAATTCTGAGAAAAAATTAAACCAATGTCAAATCCTTGTAACCACAACCAGTTCTGTATTAAAAAGTTATAAGCTGAGAAAAAATTTCAAAGTTGTTACAGAAAAATGTTTACTTGTGGACATTGGTGTATTAATTAATGCTGGGAAATTGACCTGTTTCGCTGAGAACGGGCGAGAACTGTTATTTATTTATGTGTCTCCTGTGAGAGTTTTAGTGAAAACCAGCTAATGTTAATATACATAAATCCTTAAAAACGGTCCAAGGTTTTTCATTGAGTTTTCAGGCGCAAAGTGAGAAACGCCTTTAAACCCGTGGGCATTAGACGGTATTCAAGATTTTATAATAGAATATCTGCAAGATTTGCACTCATGAAAGTATTCTGAAACGTCTTCGACCAAGTTGTTAAATGGATAATATTTTTGATATAGAATATTTTCGTAAATTAATTTCGCACTCAGCAATTACCATATAATTCCATAAATTTAATTAGATATAACACGCTATAAGTCATCTTATCCTTGCTATAAACTATCAGTATATATTTGTTCTTCGAACGTAATATACTATATGAAAATGAACTTAAATTTCATAATCATGTGCAAATTCCTCTAACATTATTATTCAAAATATTCTATTAAAATATGTACATTAATGCTCCTAAAAAGAAGTTTAAGAATCAATGTTCTCGATATACAAAATTATCTTCATAATATCTAAAGAAACCTGACCCCATTTCTAAACAAATTTATAGAAAATATGAAATGGAATCAATATATGCCAAAATGAAAGAGTTAAAATTGTATTAGAAGAAATACCGTTCTACTAACATTCTCGTGGATTAAAAGATTACACTCGTGTATTCCAAAATAAAAAAAAACAGATGACGCAAGAATTTGAAAATATCAATAATCATTACACCCAAAAGCGATAATGGCTGTAATCCAATCAAAAATGCAATTGCGATAAAATTTATATAGATTCCTTTATTATTTAAATCAGAAAATATTTACTGATGTATTAACTTATTGGGTTTAATTCCGTTGCTTGGAAATATATATATTTTTTCAAATATAAGCTCATTTTGTTTAATTCGTTGCAACATGATATTTTTTAAATAATTTTGCCAAACAAATATAGTCTGCATAATGCTATATCAATGGAAGGTTTAATAATGCGTTTTTTATTAATATTTCGATAACCTCTGGTCCTAGAAACTTGAATTCAATTTTAATTGGCTACTTCAAACATTTTATTAAATTCGGTATAGCAGCTCTGTCCGTCATGATAAGACAAACACACACATACACACCCACCAAAATAAACAGTCATATTTTTAATTGAATTTATATAGATGTCTGCAAGTTTTTGCACTCATGCAAATATTCTAAAAAGTCTTCTATCGAGTTGTTAAATGAATATTATTTATGAAATTATAATTTGTAAATTATATTTTCGTAAGATTATTTTCGTAAATTAATTCCACATCCGTAGGTCAAGTAATTACCGTATAATTCCATATATTTAAAAATATTAGTTGGGTATGACGTGCTATAAACCATTTTATCCTTTCTATATTATATGAAGAAAATATGAAATAAGATAAGTTTTATTTTAATATAGAAACCTGTTTTCAAAGGTGTAAAATGTATTTTTACACTTTCCCTACAATACAAAGGGCATGTAAAGTTTATGGGCTCCAAAAATCTGACATTCGGATTTGGATGAATTGTCACTCTTTCAGAATCCCTGAATACAATTCAATCATTTTTTCAAAAATATCTGTGTCTGTGGGCACAATATCGTTCAAACCAATTGTGTAATTCAAATAAAATAGGTTATTTTAATGGGTAACATTGAAATTTAGTAAGGTTGTATCATGGAAAGGCTAATAAATTTCAAATTAAAAATCAATAAAATAAACATAATAACTAGTATTATTCTAAAATTTGTCACTATTCTTTATCAAGGACATGTTTAGGAGCTCTCTCAAATCGTTCTTGATATATTAAAAACTTTGTTTTCCTTAAAGAGACCACGAAATCTCTAAATTATAAAACAATTTTTTAAGAAATTGGGTGCTCTTATTTTCAATTACAATAAACTTATTTATTTTCGTGAGATAGTTGAGAAATCTTTAATTTGTATATCGAGGTTAGTTATTTTGTAGAAGTTTTCACATAGATTTTTACTTTCTTATACTATATTATATAGTATAGAGAAAGCATTGTGTTCACGAAAATTTTTGGATTCGAGATTTTGATGCCAATGTATGTTTTAGGATCTCCTGAATACGTTTTGACTATTTTTAGAGTAATGTCCGTCTGTCTGTGGTTAATTTCTTGTGTGCACGCTAGCTACCACAAATATTAATGGATTTTTATGAAACTTTATATGCAGCTTCGTTATAAAAAAATCTAGAACTCGATAAAATTTTTTGAATTTAGAGAGAAAACTTAAAAAATTAATTTAAAATTTTATATTTTCTTAATACGGAAGCATAGGACACCATTTGATATAATCATGCATAAAAAGGGTTATTTATGGCTCAATGATAACGAGACTTAATAGGTTCAACCATTGTCGCTTAAACAGTCGCGATACAATTTTTGTATTAGTGACGTCATTAGCCCATGCGGAGGCAAAGTACTACCCCGGGGGTACATTCTCAAGTATGGTAGCAATCGAAAGATTTTTTTAAGCCCTTTCACGTGAAAGGTAATATACTACAATAGTAATCATTTGGATCTCCAATACCAACTTTTCAAAAATTTCTTGTAAAATTTGAAAGGGGAAAAAAAAAAAAAAAAAAAAAAGCCACCACGCAAACAATTTAAAAGTGGATTCTGGTATGAGAACGTCGAGTGGGGCCACACTTTAGTTAATTTACATTCATATCATAACATTCTTGGATTTAAATCTACAACCCTCGTTTCTTCCCCCTTGCCGCGTAATCGACAGGAATACTTGCGTGTTTTATAAAATATTATATTTGTATCTATGAATTGTAGTATTGGATGTATTTTCATCTTATGATGTGTTTTCGTTTTTAATCTACATCTATTGTAGTTTGTTTACATACATCACGGTGCAAGCAGTGTGTCGTTAGTAAGCTTATGAGTTATAATTAAATGTTTTAGTGGTTACATTGAAAGAAATAATCGTTACCTTTTTATAAAGAGGAAATGATAATGGACTTTTATCCATGAAGCTTTGAAGCATAAATATAAAGCAGTCATTTGAAAAACGAATTGTAAAAGAAAATGACCAGGCACTTGATGCTAAATCATTCATCTATATAGCGACCGAGGAGCGTGAACAAGTTCTCTCTCATAGCAAATTGCTCCGGCGCATAGAGGGCGGATCACATTGTGCCCTTTAAGCCATCCAATTTTGAAATAAGCCAATGGGGGGGGGGGGGGGGGCAACCATAGGGTTCGTACTCTCCTCTTCCTGCCCATCGTCTATCTCTAAGAGGATCTTTCAGACTTACAAATTTATCCTGCCCATACTCCGTATAGACACAAGGAAAGTTTCTGAAGACAGTGAGGATGGAACTCGTATCTTCCTCGTGCGATCCTCTTGCCATAACTACTGAGTTATTTCGGTTCCTTATAAAATAAAATAAACATTCACAGCATTCTATATAAAAAAATCTAACAATCTCTGTAGTCTCAAAGGTTGAATTCTGTAAATGTAAAAGTCCTCCAGAAAGGCATCTTACTTTACACGATCTGTGTGGTTCTATTATTTACCTAAATTACGTCTCGACATTTTAAACCTGAAATGTAAAAAAGCAGTGGTGGACCTCTTACTTAAAAATCTCTTATTTCCTCTAAATTTAAAAATACAGACACAAAATATAAATCATATTTAAGAAAAAAGTATTAAATAAAAGAAAAATAAATACACTCATTTAAAACACAATAAATAAATAAAATAAAAATAGGTATAAACATACCTGTAAATCCGGTGCTAAATCGGGGCTTAACATAGTCCGTTGCTGTACCGGTGCAGTTGCGTGAGACTGGTAGTAAGTCCTGTACAAGAAATAAAACAAAGCCAACTCAAGTACACGCTGCTATCTTAGAAGAACACTTAAAAAAGTTTATTTTGCACATATTTCATTGATACACGCACACACTCTTTTCGTAGCGGTATGGCAGTAACTGGAGAGCGGAAAAAAAAAATTTCTTAATCACTTTGGAAGGCTGTCTTGCATGCAAGGTCGCAGGGCGCGTACAGATCAAGGAAAAAATTTCTCTCTCTCTGCGAGAGCCTGTCTTTCTTGTTAGCTCCGTAACCCGTTTGAGAGGCGAGTGGTGGTAGAGAGAACTCGTGTGATCTACGGCGACGAGCCGAATGATGAAAGTGAATGATGGCGAGTTTTGGCGAGAGAGAGAGAGAGAGCTTGGCGCAAGTTTTTGGTGAACAGGACTGCATGCATCCAAGCGATGCTTATTACACTTGAGTCTAGAAATGAGAAATTATTAAATGCGGTGATTTTTCTATTGTTATAGAAACACTATTTAATGAGAATTTTGCTTTCTTTCGTTTTGATATTATTAACTCAGGTATGATTGAATAAAATATTGAATAGATATTTTTTGTTTAATTCTTTTAAAGCTTATCAACACTTTTCATTTTTAAGGTAATGCTTTAATACCATAGCCCGCAACCTTCAAGGATAGCTTTGTTAAATTATTTCAGTTAGTACCAATATAATTAAATTTTTAGGAACTAAAATTTCTTATGAATAGATATATGAATAGATAGTTTTTCCTCTTTTTGATTTTTACAAGTAACTTTGAAAATAGGTGCCAAAATCTTATCAGCGCCAGGATGACGCATATCACTGGGTTGCCAAATTTCATAAAACTAATATGGGTAGCTTTGAACATAGATTGCACAGGCTCACAAGCAAATATTCCTCTAATATAGATAATTCATCTTCTACGCAGGTTGCAGAAAACGTGTTAAATTATTAAAAACTCCTAATCGGTTACAATGCACCTACCAATATTAATTGTTCTTGAATGGATGATTCATCATTTTTAGAACGTTAACATAAGCTCATGATCTATTCTCGAGATATTAGACCTTATTTAATATTAAACGAAAAATAACTTATTAAATGTACCTGTTATTGCTAAGTCACATGCCTTAAGAACAGTTAATCAAAGACAAATTGGGATTTCTGCTTAACCTCCAGAACCTTTCTCGAGATATTTTAAACGTTACTTTCTTAACTTTGAAAATAGCTACCGCTTGTTTTCGACTTGTGCCAAAATCTAATCAGCGTCCCCCCCCTTTGCAGGCATTGGTGACGCCAATGCCTGCAAATGGGGGGGTCGAATTGTTTGGAGTAGTAGGGTATGTCAAATAGCTGTCTATTTGAAAGGTTCTTCGCTTGGGATTAATGCTGTCCCACCCGTAAGCAAAAGGTTAAAAGTCACTTTTCGACACACGCGGGCAAAATTTCTTTATGCGTGTATCTTATAGTTCATAGAGTGTTTCTACAATCATTTTGCTTCTTATTGTACGTCATTAGAAACAAAATCATTTTAATGCATATCATGAGCTGCGAAATCAAAGCAGCAAATAACTTTTATGTTTTTCTCAAAATTTTGTTTTTTCACGTAAATTTTCTACTGTTAACATGATATCTATGAAGTAATAATAAAGATATCTGCACGAAAATTTTAGAGTATGTTTTTAATACTACTGACAATTAAATCAACCAAAATTTCTGATGCGGGTGTTATACTTTTTTTATTTATAGCTGTGTTTATAGGAAATGGAATACAAAATTCGGCAAAATGCCCATATTAGCATACATTATTTCCTGTATTTTTCTTGAACTTAAACATTTCTCTTATATTTTATTTCAATTACATGATCATTATCATATATACCTTGTGTCAAAAGAAAACAAAGATTATTGCATTACAGTTTTGTAAAGATTCGTTTTGGTTCAATTTCTTTTAAATTTTCCTGAAGTTACCCAATTTATCAAAAAGTGTGATACGTACATTTTTATGTTTTATTTCACTATTTACTTAAAAAGGAAAATTAAATGTATCTTTTAAAAAAAATATGTTAGTCTAAGCGTAGGTGGTCACATTTTTTTTTTATAAGAAGTCCTTTCTTTTTTCACAGAATCAATATTTGTTGTTTTGTAGATACAGTATTTTATTGCATTTTTTCGTTTAGAAAAACAATAATCAAAATTTGATGTCCTGTTACGTTTACAGATTTAGTTAATCGTACCAAATTTTTCCGAATTTCCATTTTCAAAAAGCCAAGTTTTATCATACATTTTGAATAATTTTTCTGTCAGAATTAATTAATCAAATCCAAACTGATTAGCATTTTAGGAAAGGACATAATATTAATACGTCGAAACTTCAAATACATGTGAATGTAAAGCCTTCAAAACATTAGGTCTTAATGTTCGTCCTGTTGTGCCAGACAATAAAATAACTGAAACACAATCACAGTTAACAAGCTCAAACGTTTTGGAGAGAAAAAAAAACGAGGAAACTTCAAAATATACTCTAAACACAATTCAATCTCTTTTAAACGACTTTCCTTCAGTCTTTTCTATAAATAAATTCAAACCAATAACAATCATTTTAACTAACCAATTGACTCTAATCCAATATTTACTTCTTTTATTTAACTCTATTTATCCATTATATATATATATATATATATATATATATATATATAATATTTACTCCATTTATCATTTAACTACGTATTCGCTAAACAACGCTAATCCGGACGAAATTACAAAAGTGGCGCTACCTTTTTTTTTTTCAGAAGAACTCACAATCACTAACAAGCCTGATCTTGGCCTACTTAGGGTTCGGTTCCCGCTGCGATGAGTAGAGCAAATAATAACAATCGTAAAAAATTCGCCCTCACATCGGACGCTGAACCCCGTAGAATTGCAAATCGTCTCTTGGCGATAACGAAATTGTGCGCCCTGACACGGATTTTTCCGCAGCAGAGCCTCTGATTAGGAGTGAGTTTATTCCGGCAATATTTACAAACACGCCGGTGGCATTAACCGAGGAAGGTAATGTCGATGTCGAAGGCCCAGACCACACAGCCAACCCTAGGGCTTACGGCAGTTTAATGTGTGGCCGGGAGAGGAGGTTAGCCGAAACCGTCCTCCACAGTCAGTCACCAAGTTTTAGTCTGCAATTATTTAAAATTCAATAAAGTGATTACATGGTAAATATACAGACAGTTTTAGAGTTTTACATAAAATACAGCGGGAAGGGAGGCAAAGAAACGTAGATTTTAACAAATTTTGAATTTTGAGGTAAAAATTAAATTATTTTCTTAAAATGAAATTATATTTATGTAAAACGTATGACCAAAAGAATCCGAGCAACCGCGGGAAAAGGGACAATACAGTAAAAACCAACAAAAGAAAGCAAAAAGAACATAGCTGAATAAAGGTTACAATCTGTTGAGGTAACCGGATAAAGTTAAGTGCAATACAGCACTACAAGTACATGGTAAGACTTTCAAATATATGAACAGCCGAGGAACACAGGGAAAACAGATATATACAACAGAGAAATATAAACAGGAAACAAAATATACAAAAGACGGACACCGAAAAGTGTAAGTACAGGAACAATAAGAGACAAACGCCTGGAACAGGGAGGACAACATTGACCGAAGAAAATTGAAAGCAGTTGGCACCAAGCTTGCTGATTGGAGATTTCTCTCTCAATTAGAACACAGTTTTTCAACCTATTTAAAAGAATTTTATTGGTTCTGACACCAGAGAACCAAGTCGCACGAAGATTATCTGGAGGACGGGTTAAGTGAAATTTTGAGGTATGGGGGCAATTAAAGACGTAATGATCTACGTCACCGTATGAATTACAAAGACAATTTGAAGAACGTTTATGTTTGAAAAAATGAAGATAGTCAAGAAAAGGACCATGACTCGTTAAAAAATAGATTAAGAATTTGTTATAAATTTGAAAATTGAGGTTGACTTTGGGTAAATAGCTTAGAATTCTGGCAGGGTCATGAGTCCGGAGGGAAATATAATCATTAAGAAGAGATTGCCAATTTTTAAGAAGGAAAGATTTACAATTATTAATCAAAAAGGAGTAGGGAAAAGGTATAAGGAGTGGGGTGCCGGAGATCGTAGCTTGTTTGGCCAGTTCATCGGCGACTTCGTTGCCCTGAATGTTAGAATGGGCCTTGACCCAGGATAATGATTTGTAGGGGTGAACATTAGTTTTAATTTTAGATAGAAATTTCGTTTTATTCTTGATAGATTTAAAAGCCGAAATAGATGACTGACTGTCCGAAAAGATGTTGATTTTTAAATTGTTTTTGCCGGCCCAGAGGATGGCCTGGTTGATGGCCTCAAGTTCGGCTTGAAAAACTGTGTTTCCAGTTCTAAGTTTAAAGGATAATGATTCGATCAGTCGATCATTTTCGAAAATGCATATTGATAAACCTACATTATTATCCAGTTTTGACCCATCTGTGAATACATTAAACTTAGAAAACGAGGAAGGGTTCGAGGAAGAAAAATTTAAAACACGAAGGGGAGGAGGAAGGCTAGAAAGAGAACAAAGGGAATCAAATTGATCAGGGGGGGGAATGGAGGGGTCCGAAAAGAAGTTAAGTTTATGTTTCCAAAAGTTATATTTAATAAAAAGAGTTTTAATGACTAAATGGACAGGGGGAATTCCGGTAATTGAAAAAAGATAAATGTTCGAAGTTGTCCGAAAGCCAGGGCAGATTTTTAATATAAAGATTCTTTGTAATGAAGTAAGTTTTGAAATTTGATCCCGTGTGAGATTACCCCCCCCCCCCAAACCCCAGATCCGTAAATAATAACCTTTTCAATTACAGTCAAGTACCATATTTCTAAAAGAGCTTTATTAACCCCCCAGTTATTCCCAGAAATTTTTCCAAATGTTGAGGACAACTCGAAACATTTTTCCTTTAAGTAGAATATGTGAGCGCTCCATTTTAAGTTATTGTCAATTATAATACCTAGGTAGTTAAGAGTTTTGAAAATTTTGATGGGTTTATTCTGAAGTCTAATACATCGATTATATTTTCTTTTGGATCTGTATTTGTTGATAATAATGCATTTTGATTTTTCATGGGAAATTGAAAGTTTCAAGGAAGTGAGGGAATCCGAGATGAGACCAAGAATTTGATTTGTGTTTTGGGTGGTAAATTTAATATCGGAACCAGACGTGACCACGGCCAGATCATCCGCAAAGGCCTGCAGGTAGAAGAGGTCGTTGTCAAGGGTTAAGATACTATTGAAATAGATATTCCACAGGATCGGAGAAATTACCAAACCCTGTGGAGCACCCATAGAAAGTAATTTAGAGAGGGACAAATTGTTACCGGTAAAAGTGATAGAACGGGAGGACAAATATGAATAAATGAAAGCACGAAAAGGGAGAGGGAGGTTAATTTTTTCAAAAGTAGAGGGAAGAACATTCCAATTTAAGCTGTCAAAGGCCCCGCAGATGTCTATCCGCGATATTAAATTAATAAGTAAGGTTATTAATTTTAAACAGTTAAATTGTTTCAAGACATTTCCTTAAAAGTGCAAAACGAGTATGGGAAAATTACTGACCCCAAAAACTCATGAAAAAGCACAAAATGTATTCATTAATCTTTCTTAAAAATTCATTTAATATTTTTGTAAATATTCAGAATAAAACAATGGTAAATTTCAACTAAATTGTTTTTAAGTTCATTCAAAAGGTTTAAAATGAGAGATGAGTAAAACTATGATTGAGCTACCAGCATTTTTTCACAATGTGGTTAAACTCTAAGAACATTCACATGAGACAAGAAAGATGCCCATCAGTTAGTCAGTTTCTAAGATCAGTTTTATTAGATTTCATGGTCGAAAAAAGTTCTTCAGGATGCTGCATTCCATTGTCATATATTTTTGGGCATGATTTACCAGTTTCGGAAATGTTAATTTTGGCATGGCTATCTAGCAGTGGCGTCTAGTTTTGTTGTATGAGCTATATTGAATTGATTTGAAAGCAGTATTTGGCCTGCAAGCCGAAGTTTGCCCATGACTGAGGAAAGACAATTGAATTAATTCTATAAGTAAGTTTTTCTATACACGACTGGTGTGATGCATTTGGTAGCATAACTATGTGCAGTAAAATAATTCCGAATTCGATCTCTGGCTCCAGCCGATATTTTAGTTTAAAGGAAGTCTAAGATTGGGTTTTAGACTGTGACTTTTATCTGGATTTCCGATTGATCCGTACAAGAAGTTGTGATTTGTTTTATGATTTTGGATTAATATTTAAAACTTAAAAAAAAAAAGTTACGATGCATTCCATTACAGCAGTTAAACATTATTAATATTTTAAATATTTGTCTTATTCGTGCACTTTAAATACGTAAAACACATTTATTGAAATCAGTTTGTCCGTCTATCTGTAATTCTGTTTGTCCGTCAGACGCATGAAAAACAGCAAAAACGCCAAGTTGATTTTCATATAATTTAGTATATAGTCTTTGAAGATCATTTTGTCGAGCCAAAATGAAAATTGTTAAAATAAGTTAAAATTAGAGAAATTGAAAAAAAGTTTAAACAATTATATTGGAGTTTTTAGTTTTAAATATTTTTCAACCGAAGTCTAAATTAATGGGTCGCCCCCATTCCTCTTTTAGACTTCGGGTTTGTTGGTTCTTTTGCACTGACGAAGGGAATCCAGCATTTCTTCGAAACATCTGTATGCTGTATTGTTGTGTTATTTGTGCTTATTTACGTTGCTCAGGTTTACCTTAATCATTACGTAAGTTTATTCTTCAATTAATTTTTTAAAAAAACATCCATTTCTCCTATTCAACTTATATCATTCAATCCTGTAACAAATAGGCCGATAAACTAAAACAAATCTTAAAAACAGAAAAAACAAACAAACACCTAATGAGATATTAAACTTCAAATGCATGCACTCAATGCAGGCAGGCACCCTTCGCATGGCCGGGACAATAACCTGTCATTTAACTTTTTCCGCAACGGCTAACAAAATGTTACACCGCTGGCCATTCCATTCATGCTTGCGCGTACGCAAGGGCACCCAAGTGTTGTTCAGAATATACACAAGTTCAGAGGCAGACCACACAAGGGTCATTATGTCGATTCGCCGTACGATTCATTCAGCTCCCGAGAATGACTCACATCGTGAGTCGCTTCGGTAGGTTCTATGAGTTCTATCAGTGTAACGTGGTGTTTTGATTTTGTATCCGTAATCATCCCATGGGTCTGGGAGGCCGGACGATTCGGAATTCCTCAAATAGTTTGACGGGACAATTTTATACTGTCGAATGACAAGTTTTATGACAAATACATGTGTGACTTACCCTAAAAATACACAGCTCATTTTTCTTACTATTTTTCTGTATTGAATGACTTATATATGTTGTAGAGTACAAACTTAAATATTTCAAATTACATACAAATTACATTTTTTGCTTAGCGCAATTTCAACAAGAAAATCCCTTAAAACAACATCTTTAAAGCAATGTATTTTATCTTCATATGGTTTATTTCTTGTACTTTCTTATGTAAATGTACAAGGAAATTGGCTATTAATTTGACATACCGCAGCGTAGTAATAACTTTAATGTTTTCTTTATTTTTTTTTCGGGTCTTATTTTAGATTTCAATTTTATTGTTCCGACATGTAGTAAAATTTAATTAAACACAAAGATACTGGACAAGGTCACATTTGCATTATATTCAATATTTTTCAAGCATTAATAAAAATTATCAAAAGTAAAATTTCTAATAAAATATTCTAGTAATAAAATTTCCTAAAAATAACATTTTCTAGTAATAAAATAGTGCGTGCTTAAAAGCATGCGCACGAGCGCACGCACACACAACACACACACACACACACACACACACACCCTCTCTCTCTCTCTCTCTCTCTCTCTCTCTCTCTCTGTGTTTAAAATTGTAAAACTTTGCTAAGATAGCCCGTACAAATCCCTCGAAAACTCGATTTTGTATGTCCAACTCTTTTTACAGCATTTTTCTTCTCGTACAATATGTATTGTTTAGAAATAAAACTGAAATAAATACATAACTATAGTCACATTTTTATTTGAAGTGTGACCAAAATGGAAAAATGATCATAAATAAAAATTCTAGAAAACAAAAAGAACATCTAATGGAGGAAACTCAATAGCCTCTACAAATATTAATCATTGTATGTGCAGGAGTATGGCTCTATATGTTTTAATATACTTCAAATTTTCACTGTAATTAAATAAATAGAACGTATTTGATTTTAAGATTTTATAATAAAATTCTTTAATTTATTCTAACTTCAAATTTTTATCGAAAGTGAAAAATCAATATCCTAAATAATCATCTAAATGGATTTAACTCTCAATCTCAAGCAAGTTAAATCTTAATCAACTGAACGATGGGTAAAAGATCGTGTTGTTAAATACATGGATTTTATTCATATAATTATTTAGAAAATTAGAATAATTTGTTGTTCTGATATGCTTTGGAGTTGTGCGAAACTTGAGAACACATCAGAATGTGTTATTTTACAGACTAAAGTGTCACACTGATTTCACAGCTCGAACACCTAACATCAAATGTAGGTAGCTTCACTACTTACTGACTGCGCATGCAGTAAAAACAGTTTTACAGTTTATTAACTGCGTTACAAATATCATTTATTGACATTGATTTAATTAAAGCTAAAAATTAAGTTTCAGCAAATTATTTTTTGTATTGAAGTCAGAGAATGGTGTTAATTTAGATTAAGTATCAGAGTATTTCAGTATTTGAAAAATAAATCTGCACAGTTAAAATGCATTATTTATAAAAATTTTTGATGTAAATTTCAAAGAACTTCTAAATAATTTGAATGATTTAGAAGCATTTAAATAATTCAAAAACGTTTAAAGTATGCAAATATGCAAAGTATATGATATATTAAAAAAAAAAACTTAAACATTCAAATGATTCGCTAATGTTGAAATGTGACAATATTAGAAATACGTTTGTAAAAGTTTATACGTTATTTTAAACATTAAAATGCAGAGAAAAAATTTAAAAGATAAATTAAAAGTTTCACCTTTGTTAGTAATTGTTAAAGTTATATTAGCCGCCTTCGGCAATCAACTCGGTTGTTTTTGAGAAAACTTAATTTGCAGCAATTTTGAAATGGGATCAAAAGCATTACTTATGGAGGGAAGTTACTCAAATATACACTGTTCGATAGTACCAGCCACGCTGGTGCACATAGGTTATAGAACATCCTTCATGCTCAGTTAAGTTATGGCTAACGATAGGCACCAAGATTGATGAAATCGGATCGATAGAACCCAAAATAAAAATATATAATGCTTAGCTATCCGCACGGTGTGCATCGGTACACGTTAGGTTGCTGCTCGATGACGCCTGCTACGCAGACAACATAAAGCGTCGCGTGTTTATATCCTTTTGACTGGCTGCCGACTAATTAATTGCATAAACGGGTAATTCAGAATATATTTTGAATTCTTTTACATATTTTACCAGAATGATTTTGTTTCGATGAAATTTATTCACTATTTTAAATTATTCAGTGAAATATTTTTAAATCGGATTCTTAGTAATTATTTTGAACATAAATAAATACCTATCATTATTATTATTATTATTATTATTATTATATGAATTTTGAATAGTTAGCGATATTCTATATGAAAAGAACGGCTTTTTTTAAATGCCAACTACGATTTTGGGGTGCGGAAATTATCTGAGATAAATGCTGGACAAAGATGCATGCATACAGGTAGTACACAGATATAAGGTTGTACGCATTTTATTACTGCATTTTCTGTTACTATCGTCAGCTGCAAAACAACTTTTGAAATCATATTGAGGAATCACAAGTTCGAACCATATGAGAATAAACTACTCCGGTTAATATTTGAAATCGTATATTTACAGAGCATTTTCATCATACTGCAATCTTTATAGTACATCTAAAATAAAATTAAAAATATTACTGTTATGCATAAATATTTATTAAAGTTAGTGCTATTTAATTAACTGTTTTGTAGATTTCTATTTTATAAATGTACCAGGTGACATTCATAAATTAAATTTATAATCTAAGCTTATTTTTAGTTATTTTACTTTTGGACTTTCACTAATCGCAAGAGTTGATTTGAGATATGGTTGGATGTATACGTTTTAACTATCCTTGAATGCAAATAAATCGTATTTGTAATAATGTTTATTTGTCGTTCTGTTAGCCTGTTGGCCTGGCATGATATCTCTGCATTGAATTAAGCGGTTTAATTGAAATTTGGTAGAATATTTTATTCAGCAATCTATCGAATTCTCGTTTATTTTTTATTTTCAAAAATTGAATTGAAAACAATAATTATGTGTTTTATCAATATTTTATGGTGTATTTAAAGCAAAAACATCGTTTACAGCATACGTTGTTTTCCAGATTGCAGGTCTTTCATTTAACATCATACAAGTATTGAATATGGTTATTGTTATTAAATTAATTATTGGATGCTTTATAAATACTTTTAGCCAGGAATGGAATGGATGCCATTTTTTAGGTGTTATCTAGAGCTGTCCCCCAGTTATTAGAAATTTTACGTTACTAACAGGAAAAGCAACATCGCTCGAAAGTATGAATCAATTTTCATGATGAGCCGTATATTAGTTTTGATCAGTCATTACGATAAGTCTTTTAAATTTACGTTCCTTGCAATATATGGTAATGTATAGGGAGAGTATTGGAATCAAGCCGAAAATCGCAATTCGAGTTATCGACGGATTTACATGTTTTGGGACCTCTAGAACACGAAAATCTATTTTTAGCGTGACTTCTGTGAGTGTGTATGTGTCTGTCTGTCTGTCTGTGCAATGTATGCATCCACTCTAACTCAAAAACTAATGGCATGAATTTCACAATTTTGTTTAGATAAGTCACTTGTGTATGATCCTGGTGCTGATTAGTTTCTGGTACGATTAACTAATAGGTCAAATTTTACAAATTTTGGTAGATAAGTCAATTGTGAGTTATCCTGGTGCTAATTATATTTTGGTACGATTCGAAAAAAATAATCTGCTTTTTTTGCGAAATGGTCTGCAAAAATCGTCAAAATCTAAAATAAAAACTGTGTAATATGCTCAAATATATCAAGTAAATGCTTGTTTTATACGTAATGTCTAATTGGTGAAAATAATAAGACCAATCCTATTTCACTAGGATTAACCGTTCTTGAGATATTCTGGTTTTTCGCATTATAGCTACGCCACTTTTGAAAATAAGTCCAGTTACCAAATGAAAACGAAAATTTAATTAAAAGTACAAATTCAGTGTAATTTAAAATAATTATGGCTGTTATTTTGTGCAATTCAACTCAATTTAATGACTTAATGAAGAAATAAAGAGAACATTAATAAATAAAGAGAACATAGTCTGCAGGGAAAGTCATCTGCTGCCCACAGATTTTTACCTTCCCTGCAATACATGGTAATGTATAGGCAACGTATTGGAATCATGTCGAAAATCGCAACTCGAGTTTTCGACGGATCTACACGTTTTGTGACCTCTAGAACACGAAAACACTAATTTTAGTGTGACGGCTGTGTGTGTGTTTGTCTGTGCAATGTATGTATCTACACTAACTCAAAAACTAATGGACCCAATTTCCTAAAATTTGGTAGGTAAGTCACTTGTGTAAGACCCTTGTGCTGATTCGTGTTTGGTACGATTCGATAAAAAATAACTCGCCTTTTTCTACGAAATGGCCCACAAAAATTGCCTTTATCCACTCTAGCTGAAAAACTAATTTATCAAATTTTACAAAATTTGATAAATAAGTCACTTGTGGATTACTCTGGTGCTGATTAAATTTTGGTATGGTTTGGAAAAGAACAGTCTTCTTTTTTTTTTTGCAAAATGGCCAGCGAAAATCGTCAAAATCTAAAATAAAAAATTACGTATGTTCACATATATCAATTAAATGCTTTTTTATACGTAATTATTAACGATGAAAAGATTAAGATCAACCCCATTACATTAGGGCTAGCCGTTCTCCAGATATTTTAGTGTTTTCGCATTTTTGCTACTTCACCGTTGAAAAGAAAAGTTGAGTTACGAACTGAAAGCAAAAATTGAATCAAAAGCACAAATTCGGTGTCATTTTAAATAATTATAGACGCTATTTTGTGCAATTAAACTTTAAACTCAATATACTGAATTATTGAAGAAATAAAGATAACGTGAATATGAGTCTGCAGGAAAAGTCATGTGCTGCCCACATCAGATTTTTTTTCCTGGACACATCAGATTCTGATTTTAATTGCAATATTTGTCATTTTTAATGCTTTACCTTTCTAAGCAACTACAAAAATCTCATTTCAAAGCATATATACATTTTTATTTATATACTAATAATAGGTATTAGATATTTTGCTTTTTAATATTTATGTCAAGTTGGTTTATCAGTCTCAAAAGCTGAATATAGAAACCATTTTAGTCGTCAACAATGTCATCTTAGTTGTTATTTTAGCACCATGCGTTAAAATAACACCAGTAATAAAATCCCTAAAAAATTAGTTCTATATAAACTGCGAATTTACACACTCTTATAAAATCAGCCTCTTAATTTGCTGTTCAAACCCTCGGGTGAGTCGGGTGGCCTGCGGCTTCTACATTCGCATAAAAATTGCAAATTTTAGCATTTTTCTTTAAAAGTCGGAAATTTTAGCTTTTTTTAGCACAAAAATTAGAAATTTTAGTGCTTTTTTTATTTCAAAAATCAAAAAAATATTAATGCACATTTTCAAGCATATGAAAATTTTGCGTTCTTTCATAAAAATTACGAATTTTACTGTTTTTTCATAAAATTTGCAAATGTTAGCACTTTTTTCTTTCTCATAAAAATTTCGAATTCAAGCACTGTTTTTATTCGATTTTTATGACGCTATTTCATAAAAATTGCGAATTTTGTCGATTTATTAAAAAAATACCCAATTTCAGCATAAAAATCACGAATTTTAGCGTTCTTTTGTAAAAATAGCGGATGCTCGTGTTCTTCCGTAAAAATCACAAGGTTAGCACTTTTTCATAAAAACTGTAAATTTAAGCTATTTTCTTTTCTAACTATAAGTCGTCTATTTTAGCAATATTTCTTAAATGTGAAAATTTAAGCACACTAATATTTTTACGAAAATTCATAGCTAAATAAATGAGAAAAGAAAAGTTTCTGCATTCCGTGCCGCTGTTTCCTGGCTGCATCCAATGTTGATATGCAGTATTCTTTCCACAAGAGAGACAGGAAGGAAAGATGGGGATGACCGAAGGAAGAGAAGGAGAATGCGATTCCGAAACCGATGGACGGGGGTGCTTCCCGCTCTGCTGGCCCGCGAGAAGCGTCACTCACGCGTGACCCCCTCACGCGCAACTGAGTGGTCATCGACTGTGTGGTCACGCTCAGTTACGCGACCCCCTGGAGTGCGGAAAAGTTGACTGACTCCCGGCAGAGAAACTCCGCCGATGAAGATGTCAATGATTGGAAAATGTGAGAGATTTTTCGTTCACCTGTTTTCTTGCTGTTGCTTTTCAAGTTTGCGAAGATTTTCAGTATAGTTCGAAATTTATTTTGATAATTAAAACAAGTGGGCAGCATACGACTTTCCCTAGAGACTCAAATTTCAATTATTATTACTTTCCCTGCAATACATGAGAATGCATAGAGAAAGTATTGGAATCATGCTGAAAATCGCAACTCGAGTTTTTGACGGATTTACACGTTTTGAGACCTCTAGAATATGAAAAAACTATTTTTAGCGTGACGTCTGTCTGTGTGTGTGTGTGTCTGTCTATCTGTGTATTTCTCAGTGCAATGAATCTATCCACTCTAATTCAAAAACTAATAGACCGTATTTCATAAAATTTGGTAGGTAAGTCACTTGGGTGTAACTCTGGTGCTGATTAGTTTTTGGTACGATTAGAAAAAACAGAACCCGCCTTTTTTTGTGAAATGACCCGCAGAAATTGCATGCATCCACTCTGGTTAAAATATTAATTGACCAAATTTCGCAAAATTTGGTAGATAAGTTACTTGTAAGATACTTTGGTGCTGATTAGATTTTGGTACGATTCGGAAAAGAACAACCTGCCTTTTTTTACGAAATGGTCCGCAAAAATCTAAAAAAAAAGAAAACTAGAAATGCTCAAATGCATCAATTAAATACTTCTTTTATACTTAATTTTTGACGAGGAAAAGAATAAGATCAACTCCATTACTTTAGGACAAACCGTTCTCAAGATATTTGACATCTCTTGTATTTTTGTTACTCCGCTTTTGGAAATAGGTCCAATTATCAAATAAAAACAAAAATTGAATTAAAAATGCAAATTTAGTGTTATTTTGTGCAATTAAATTCAATTTAATGAAAGATTAACTGGATTTGAATCTGCAGGTAAAGTCATGTGTTGCCCACATCAGATTTTTTATTTTTATTACTTTATATAATTAATATAATTTTTATCACTCGACAAAATTATGAAATATATACTTATTATAAATGATATAAAATGTTCAGTTTTTCTTCACTGGGCGACTTATCGTATTTTAAAATTGCGTCAAATGGCATGGAAAAAATAACTAATAATAATAATAAATTAATGTTTCTTTGGTGCGATATATGTGACAATAATATATCTAAAATCACAATATAATGAAATAGGAAAATAAAACGGCCCATAGAAACAATAAATTGAAAATACAACAATTTATCTAAAGAGTAGCAACCATCAAGTATTGGAGAGAACATGCCTTCCTTTGCAATCTGGCTTTCGTGGAAATGAAGAGTCAAGTATTAACCTGTTCTCTATATAATTTTTAATATCAGACATAAATGGAAAATAAAAATTTAGAGGTTTTTATACCATAGAAGCCAATTAATTTACCAAGCAAAAAAACAAGGCGAATAATAACTTGAAATTTTAGTGGGTTGTGCTGCGATCGACGAACGATCGACTGAAAAAGCTTCAGTGATAGACCGTTTGATCCTGACCGACTTGTTCTAGAGTAATGCGGTTGATTTTCGTAATTTTTTCATCAAAATGCACGTGAATAGCAAACATTTTATGAATACGTAGCATATTGAGTCTTTTATTTTAAATTCTGTCGATTTTTGTGTGCTTCTGCAGAATAAAAGGCCAGGTCCATTTCTGGCAATCGTACCAAAATAAAATCAGCCCTAGCATGACTCATAAGTGACTCAACTGCCACATTTCATAAAAAAAAATCAGATATTTTTTAAGCTAGAGTGGATATATACATTGCACAAATAGACAGATATATTGACGGACCAACTCACACGCACCCACGAATGTCACGTTAAAATAGACCATTCGTATTCTACAGAGTGGTCAAAACGTGTAGATCCGTCGAAAACTTTTTCCGACCTCATTCTAATAGTTTATCTCTACATTACTATGTATGATACAGAACATAACAGCTCATACCGCACAAACAGATTAGAGATTCTCTCGACTCAATGTCTGGTATTTCTTCATTTTAAACTAATTTAATATTAAAGAGTAATTTCGAATAAGTTTCTAATATCAATTAAAAAATTCACTGCTATATAAAACATAGTTTTTAGCCATAGTTCATTAAGTGATTGGTGGATTTTTCTGTATCTAAAAGCCATGATTAACTATGATTTATGATTAACTGCGCTATTTATAGAACATTACTGTATTTTTCGAATTACCTTGCTTTTCATATGTCGAGATCATATATGGTTTAATATCTCGTTAAACACTATTTTACTATATATTTAAAATAGTAGACTAAAATATTAAATAAGGTAGGAACTATTACATGTTATGGACGTTATAACATAATGATATTAAAATAATGTTTATATTTATTTTTTGTAATAAGAATGTTATTTCCAAGTGTCTGTGCTTATAGAAGAGTTTTAAACAGATAAAACTGCTCAACAGATAAATTTTATTTTTTAATTATGTTTAATTTAACGTTTTTGGCTTCTGATTATTTTCATATTTATGTCGAGTGAAATTTTGCGTTTAACATAAATTTATGAAGCAATAAATTAAGCATAAAATGCAATATTCTTATCTTTAAAAATATGCATTCTTTTGAAACTAGATTACAAAATAAATTGTGTAAAAATAAATGTGTAAGACATTACAAATTTAATAAAGAAATTTAAAATATATAGAAAATCAATTTCCTTTCTATATAGGCAACTACTTTCAGATCAGCATGTCATAACATGCTGGTATTGGTATTAACATGCTGGTCTGCAATACTGGAGATCTCAGAAAACTTTGCTGATTAAAAAAATAGATAAAGGTAAATATATTATTTCATATAATACAATTTTCTTTCAATGTAGTAGTTTTAGATGTGTTAAACAGACAGTGTATTACATATAATAACTCACAGAAAATAACTTTATTTGGCATTTGGAATTAAGAATTTTATTAATCGAAAATTACCAATTCTCATGTGTACAAAAGTTTAAATATGCAATTTCCTTAAAAAAAACCCTCAAAATATTTTCATTTAAGAAAAAGTAAAAGAAAATAAAAACGGTTCTTATTAGTAAACATGTTAAACTAAATTCGGCTTGTAAATTTAAGGTACCTAGACAAGACGAATATTTATGTACAAATTTTAAACATCGTAAAATGTTCTCAGGGACATCTTGAATGTTGCATTTAAAATATAAATTATACAAATATTCCGAGAAGCTTAAATCATTAGAGCAAAGATTAAAAGCACACATTCTCGAAAAGTTTCATAACTGCAATATTTGCGAGCGTGCACATAAATTATTTTTCTTACTATTACAATCTCGCCATCACGAAATGTGGTGCAGACGGCCTTCAGAAGTTCCCATAACAATGAAATGACGTTTTCAGCAACCACTTCTTAAGTGGGACTTTAAAATCTTTCATCATTATCTGCGCTCAAAATTACGGCCACACACACAGAAACCAAGCATTTGATAATGATTTTTGAGCCACTATTTTCCGGCATTTGTGAAATGAGAAATATATTCAGACTTTTTATTTATTTATTTATTTTTTGAAAATAAAACAAAAGGTCAATTTCTAACGTAAACATGCGTGACGACGATCTAATCCAGGGGGAAAAGTTGGCTTAAAATGACATCTCAATGCTATCGCTTATTGGAAACTTAGTTCAAAAACAAGGAAAAAATATAAAAGAAACAATCACCATTACCCAAATTAGACGAGTGTCGGGAGGGAGGAAAACAGAGAAAAAGATACGTAAGGGGGGGGGGGGGGGAATTCGAACCACGTACGTCAGAGAAAAGAAATGAAATCGGATAGCACACGTCATCTGTGTCACATCTTTTAGCCAATCAGGTGAGCAATACGGACCAGATGGCGTCACGAGGCGCTAAACACGTCACAGTTGAAGGCTTAATTCTTATTTATGAAAAGGGTGGGGGACTTATTTTATCTAGTAGTGACGTTTGAGTAAAATACGAGCCCGTCTCTACGAGTCGTAACAATGTGATATTCATTTTTTGTTTCGCTTTCGTACCCACTTACAGTTCAGCACATGTCTAATTAGACGATAATGAGACTAAAATGTAAAGACATGTTACTTCAGAGTGAAGAAATACAAATTTCTAGATTATTTAGCAAATTGATTCAAACAGCATTCTGAAGCTGAATGCTTTAATGCTAATGTCAAGAATGTTTTTGATTTTGATTAAGGCAATAAAGTTCGGGAGAGTGGGTTTTTAATTACAGTTAAATAAACATTGAACAACAGATAAGAAAACATACATAAAACTTTAAACGTAAAGGGATTTAAACGCTGCAATTAGATAAAACATTATCATTTCACGACAATCTAATTACAATAACATGTTGATGAATCGCTTGTTAGATAGTTGTTAGATATATCTAGTATTTTACTATGACTATTAAAATGCATCAATTCTAATTATTTTTATTATATGCATTATTCTATTATAATATTAATTTAAATATACTATACATTATAGTTAAATTTTTTACATAATCCATCTATTATTATTTCTAGAGTTATCTTATCCATATCTGAGAAAAATTATTTTACGATTGTTATTTTTTGACTTATCGTGTTCACATATTACACAGAGGCGTTATTCGAAAAGTTCGAATCGTGTTCACAAGTTCTTAAAACTTGTATTTCCACCAAAATCTCAAATATGAAAATATGTGCCCTATACGTATGCGAAAGTAAAAATGGTATCAGCGGTATCGAATTAAAAAAAAAAAAAACTTTGCTGTATTAAATGAACGATTATTAGGCAAAATTAACCACTATAAGCGCAAATATTTCAAATAGATAAGACTCCAAATAAAAATCTCATAGATACAGAAGATGTAGTCTCCCTTCCCAAACAAGACCACCCGCATGGCGCAGAAACAGTGGTACAACGTAGAATAAACACTTGAATCCCCGTAAGGGGTGGCGCTACATCCCTATGACCCCGGGAGAAATGTTTATAAGCTCACCCTGCATCAGTGATGGAGTCGAAGCGAGATAGTTCCAGTGCCAGAAAATGGATCGCACCAAACACATTGAGAACTTCTGCTTCCGACTATCAGAAATATTTTCAGGTATTCAAAATATGAGTGTCATTGGATTGGAATGGAAAATTAGAAGTAGAAATTTTAGCAATTACTCCGGACCAAAAATGGTATTGGATCTCTGGAATGTAGACGGTTGTGTTTTGTCTTTTTGTACTTTTATAAGTTAATACATAATAATATTGGCTGTCCAAACTTACTAAGCGAAATTAATATCTATATACCTGCTTATAGGGCAAGAAATGGGTGTGTGAGGGGTTTCGTGGTAATTTTTTTTTAAAATATCAACCTATAGCGCAGTTTGTAAGAGAGGTCAATGGGTTACCTTTTAGTCTTGACACTTTTAGTGATCCGCTAAAGATTTTTAGATCTTGGTTGATGTAAATTTTAATTGTGGTTTTATGTATAAGTGTTTCTGCTTATGTGTTTTTATATCGCCCCTTAAGAAAACGCAAACACGTTATAGCTCCCCAGACGAAACGTACCTATTCCGCGATAAGGGAATTTGTTCTATTTAGAATCAAGAGTTCAAGAATATCACGTTAATGGTTATTACAAACGGGTTATCAAAGAAGTTAAGACTTTATATTTCGATATATTGAATTATCGCTAATTTAGCGGCATTTTCAAAAAAGTCGCCACGCTGGCGATATTTCGCCAAATTTCGTCGCCAAGTGGGACATACAAACAAAGAGAAAGGTTAGATAGATGGTAGAATTTTCTAAAAATAGCAAGAAAAATAAATTTTGCATAAATGTTTGAATTAAGAAAAAATAATTATCGAGTATTTTTACAATTTTTTTTTTATATTTGTAATAGAAATTGATATTTTGCTTTTCTCAGATTAGAAATTTTTAAACTTTTATTTTTTTGATATATTATTTTTCTGCGAAATATTCTGTTAATATTTTTTGTACGGATTTAAAATAATACGACAGAATCAAGTGTTAAAATTGGTTGTTTTAAAAGCTATGGCAAATTGTATAAGTGCATCATTCTATTATTGAAAAGAAACCAGCATATCAGGTTCGCTGGATCATATGTTTCTTCTTATTTTTCTTTTTTATCGCTCTCATCCGTGTAGAAAACACCTTTAATATTTCTGCAAACAGATATGAGAGAAAAGCACTGTTTTCTTACATTAAAGAAACTAAAGGGAGATTTTATTAAAACAGTGCCCGATATGATGCCATAAAATATGATTTTAGTTAGATTTTCTACAGGATACTAAACTGTATTTACCTTGCATATAAGGGATATTAAAAGACGTAGCCCGCAGGGTTGGCCAATACTATCTGCACTAGGAATCGAACATTTACTCTCCGATTTTGCTAACTTCGTTCGAGTGGTTTATAAATATAATCTCCAGGTAATGGGTTCTCACAGAATGAACAGTTAATGTGGGAAAAAAAGAATGCTACTTTTATACAACTTCAAAGTAACAACCTAATTTTTACTTTCCTTATATACATATAATGTATAATGAAAGTATATTAACTGTTGAGAAAGATGTTCACTTTTCATATTTAATATCATGCGATGGATTTGGTGACATCATTCTCGTGGATCTAGCTCGTTCCATTCATGAGAAAAGATACTTCGAGTAATACTTTTGTATTTGAACGCCAATAGTCATTTATTTGCTATAAGAATAACTCATTTCTCCGTCCACAGTCTTGGCGAGATTTTGGCGACGAATTTTGCAGAATGCCGCCAACATGGCGACTTTTTTAAATGTTACCAAACTAACGAAAATCTCGCCAAATGGATAAAAATGACGCTAAATCAATGAAAATGACGACTAACTGACGAAAATTCAATATCTTGGAAAGAATATAAGTATCTACTACAAGAATAGCCTATTTTGTACTGTAAAAATAGTAAATTCATTTCAATGTATACGGAAAGTCATGTATTGCCCACATCAGATTTTTTTCATCGTCATAGAACTCTCCGTTTTTCATAGTTGTTATCCGTGGAGAAAGCAGCATCCGTTTACTGGTTTGACTCTTTATGTCATTCGTCAGCAAGGAATAACCGATAACTGCATTGACAATGTGGGGTGAAGCCTTGAAAACTTCTGTTAAGATAATGGTAGTAGTCATACCACTCAACCGACTTCAAAGTGCATAAATATTATGCTCAAAACTGAACAGGGCTGGGACGGCCGAAAGGTTTTGAGGCTGAAATAATGTGATAAAAAATTGAGAATTCGGCAAAGGATACTGCCCATAGCACTGAAAGTACAATTTATGAATATTTTTTATTTAAATACATTGCAGTAATTTATACAACTTTCATTGTATAAAATTCGACGTATCAATCTGTAATTTTCCATTTTGATTTTTTGAATGAGTTATCTCCGATTCAGTTAGAATCATTTTTATACTTAATTTATCGCAAGAACAACGCTCATTTTAAGAACGATGGCATGAACCCTTTTCGAGATATTGCTCTACTTTCGAATGCATTTAGGAAAAAATTAACCTTTCAATTGATCTCATTTGGACACTCTTGGTGTCTATCGTCAGCTGTTACCTACCCGAGTTGCAAAATACATGCACTGAGCATTTTAAAAATGAACAATTTAAAATAATACATCAGCTGGTTGCCAAAACGACTCCAAAGACAAGCATACAATGCTGTCTGGTAGAAGAGGAGGTACACACATGCATCCTTCATTTTAAATTACTATACTCCAACAAACTTTCGCACATACGCTTCCAGAGTAACATTGCTTCATTCGTAAACACGTTCCCATCTCAAACACGTCTGATTCTACAGAAGAAAAAAAAATGCATCCTCACATCCGAAGCCGCTGAAAGCATAAATTCAGAAACACATGTTACAGAACAAATTTTGCAACAATGGCGGTTAGAAAAGGTCTTTGTTGCGATCCTGTGTTGACAGAAGAGAGAACACAACAGTTCTGTAATGTCCGACTCATTCATAGCGGCCGAAAATCTCCCCGCATGAATAAAATATCTTTTCGGTATTATTTCTCGTCGCTGTTGTATGACATATTGTTGGTCCGTCGCGTGTTCGTCGCATTGTCAACATGGTCTGCTAGTTCAGGAGGCACCAGCGGCAGACGCACGCGACAGGTTTCGTTTTAGAATATGATCTTGTGCTGGTAACAAAAAATCTGATGTGAGCAGCACATGACTTTCCCTGCAGACTCAAATTCATTGTCTCTTTATTTCATTAATGATTCTTTAAGTATAGTTTAATTGCAGTAAATAACACGCATAAATAATGGGCTCAAAATCGGCATAGAGAAAATGCGATAAAACTAAAATATCTCGAGAACGGCTTGCACAACGGTTTAATTGCACGAAATAACTCTCACAATTATTTAAAATGACACTGAATTGGAACTTTTAATTCAATTTTCGTTCTCAGTTGGTAACTGGACGTTTTTTCAACGGTGGCGCAGCGTAAATGCGAAAAACTAAAATATCTCGAGAACGGATAGTTCTGGTGTAATGGGGTTGGTCTTATTATATTCATTGTTAAACATTATGTATGAAACAAGCATTTAATTGATGTATTTGAGCATACGTAGTATTTTATTTTAGATTTCGAAGATTTTTGCAGGCCATTTTTCAAAAAAAAAAGGCAGGTTACTTTTTTCCGAATCGTACCAAAATCTAATCAGTACCAGGATAATACGCCAGTGACTTATCTACCAAATTTAATGAAATGCGGTCCATTAGTTTGAGTTAGAGTGGATACATACATTGTACAGACAGACAGACACACACGCAGACAGACACACACACACAGACGTCAAGCTAAAAATGGAGTTTTTGTGTTGTAGAGGTCCCGAAACGTGTAGATCCATCAAAACTGGTGTTGCGATTTTCGGCATGATTCCAATACTTTCCCTATACATTACCGTGCATTGCAGGGAAAGTATAAGATGTACTACAAGTACGAAAATCAAAGGGAGAGAACAGAAGTTTAAAGGATAGATTTTGAGCATACTAATTATCAGCAGGGTCACCGATGAGCAAACTTCAGGCGCAGGTAGAGGTGATCAAAAAACATTTTTAGCAATTAGAAGTTTTCTTTTCACAGACATTTTCATTCTTTTGCTGTAGCGATGCTCTTTCCATTGTATATTGAAGAAGGAAGTGTTTTTGCCCCCAACCCCCATTGAATATGATATCGTTACATGCTTGTTTCTTGCTGTTTTATTAACGAATATTTTGTTAACAAGAATTTTAAGTTCTAACTGAAATGTAGTTAAAGCAAAATGAAACGCATCTTTGTAATACGTTACAACACCGTAAATTTTCCTCACTTTCACTGCTGGCGCTGTCTAAAAGAATGTGGCATAATGCTGGTGCTCCCTAGAGAATTTAACATAATACTATTGCTTGATGGAATAATTTAATATAGTGCAAGTGCTCCTTGGAAGAATTTAACATTGTTCTGGCGATAAGGAAAACTTGAGTAACGTGCAAAGTGGTTAGAATTAAAGTATCCCTGTTCAGAGCACTGTAGAGAAAAAATCAGTGGTCACGACTGCGAAGCCGCTTCATCGAATTAAGTTTTCACTAGGAACTGTTCGCAGCACCATCTCTTCCCCTATCGGTCAGTTTTGGAACTAAATTTTTTGCCTCATTCGTTTCCACATGTTCTGAAATGCACACCACGCAGATTTTTCGTTTTCATGACCACTGGTGTTTTCTCAACAGTGCTCTGAACAGAGATACTTTAATTCTAACTATCCGGTATATAAACACAAATAACAAAAGTGCTTATTTATGTTGCTTGAGTTTTTCTTATCCTTCGTACGAAGTGTATTTTACTTATTGATTGTTCTGGTGTTAGCTCCTAAAGAGAGAGAGTTCCCTGGAAGAATTTAATACAGTGAACTATTCTCTGAAATAATGTTACCTAAAAGTCAACATAGAGCTGGGGCGCCCGAGAAGTTAACATAACTCTGATACTCCTTGCAAGTCAACATGGCGCTTGGAAGAATTTATCATTCTATTGTTTCTCCCCAATAGTAATTCGGATCTCTGTTATAGCGTTACAATTGATGTTACACGATCCTCTTTATTGCAACATAGAACTAGCGTTTGAAATACATACATTGGGTGATGACGGAAACATCTTCATCGAGTAAGTGCTCTCGCATCCATCTTAGGTTAATTTTGTTGATATCAGCAGTCGGTGAGGAGGGAAAGAATCGTGCATGTGCTCATTTAACTTTCGTTTTGAAACGATTGGTGTTTTGATCGATTTAACATACTGACAGTTTGTTTGTATTGCATCAGTAAGCATATTTTCTCACTTTTAAAGCTGATTTTTTCTAAAAAGCTATATAAGTATAATTGCTGCTTTCTACTTTGTCTACTGAACCATATGCCAGACAATTTAGTCTCTATAGTGCGTTTGAACGCCAGAAAGTAACCGATTTTTCAGTTATACATGTTTAATCATTTAACTTCATTTCTATGTGAAGCTATTGAAAATGTTAATAAAAACTATTAAGAAAGAATCTGATGTGGGCTGAACATCACTTCCCTTATAAAATGCAACGAATTTACTACTTTTACAGTAAAAAAAAATAGGTAATTCTTATAGTAGATACTTATATTCTTTGCAAGATATTGAATTTTCGTCAATGAGTCGTCATTTTCATTGATTGAGTGTCATTTTTATCCATTTGGAGAGATTTTAGTTAATTTGGCTACATTTAAAAAAGTTGCGATATTCCGCCAAATTCGTCGCCAAAATCTCGCCAAACGTTATGGACGGAGAAATAAGTTATTCTTATACAGTGCGCGAAAAAAGTATAAGGACAAGCGAAAACTCGTCAAATCTAGAAATCTTCTATACGGAAATATATGTAAATTTCTTAAGTAAAAATATTGATGAAATTAAGTTCTTTTTCATGTAAATTAGTTAAATTTTCCAAATATATATATATGTATAAATTTACTTTATAAATTATAAACCCATATGATCTTGGAGAGAAATATAAGGACAACTGTTTTTTCATTTAAAATTATAGTAAAATTTGCATATTTGAAAGCAGAAAATGATACTTTCAAATATAAAGACTGGGTTTCTAAACAAAATTCACACTTGCCTCATTTCTTCACGATTTTTATAGGATGCCAAAAGGAACTCATATGTCTGAAATTGAAAAAGGGGAAATTCTTGTTTTTAAAGAATGTGGATTGAGTGGGCATGAAATTTCGAAAAAAAATTAAAAGATCTAAAACTGTAGTTTATAATTTTCTAAAAAAACCTGGAATGTATGGAATGCAAAAACGAACTGGAAGACCAGAAATTCTAACTCATCGACAGAAAAGAATGGCTGTAAGAAGAAATTGAGAGAAAAAGAAAATTGCAAATGAAGTTAGAAGAAATTTAAACTTACCGTGTTCCACACGAACAGTTCAAAATGTTTTCAAAATGTTTTGAATAAACATCCGAATATTTGGTATGGAAAGTTAATGTCACGTCCGCCTCTTAAAAAGGTATATAAGGAACGAAGACAGGAGTTTTAAAAAAAATACATTTCTCTCGATCCAAAATGGATTCATGTAATCTTTTCGGACGAAAAGAAGTTCAATCTTGATGGGCCAGATGATTTTCGCTATTTTTGATATAATCTGCGTAAAACCAAAGAAGTATTTTTTTCAAACGACAATAGGGTGAGGGCGCAGTAATGATTTGGGGCGCTTTTTCAGCAAACGGAACCACTCCTATAGTCTTTATCAACTACAAAATGAACTCTGACAAATATGTTGATATGTTAGGCGAACATTTGTTACCTGAGGTCCCACTAATTACTTCAGGTGACTATACTTTCCAACAGGATAACATTTCCATACACGTTTCTAAGAGTGCAAAACTCTGGTTTGAAGCTAATTCAGTAAATGTACTTGATTGACCGGCGTGAAGTCCCGATCTCAATCCAATAGAAAATTTATGGGGCCTTCTAGTCGGAGAAGAAGTTCGACACACAATATCAGTGTCCGGTCGTCCATTTTGTTGCTCCAAGTCCTCTGGACGAGCCGGACGGCCTGGGGCTTTCACACAATATCAGTGTAAACAGGATCCTGTGTTAGCCATCAAACAAGCCTGGAATAACATTTCCATAGACACTTTAAAATAACTTTCAGCATCGATGACCTCTCGGCTTATTCAAGTAATTGTAAAAAAAGGTTGTTTTCTTGATTATTAAGATAAATATTAAGTAATTTAGAACATGTCCTTATATTTTTTTTTATATTTTCTTTAATGATAATCTTTACAAGGTGAACTTTTGTAAGGTTCATACTTGTTCTTTTATGTGTTGTAAATGTTATTGTATAATTTCATATTACAGGTCAAAAATATCAAAAATTCATTTTGGTAAAGTGAAAATAAAGTATATTTCATTCAATTATATGTTGTCCTTATACTTTTTCCGAGCACTGCAACAGAGAAATGCCTATTGGCATTCAAATACAAAAGTATTACTCAAAGTATCTTTTCTCATGAATGGAAAGAACTAGATTCACGAAAATTATATCACCCAATTTATCGCATGATATTACATATGAAATGTGAACATGTTTCTCAACAGTTAATATATTTTTTTAATTTATGGGATTTTTTAATAAATTTATTTGAAAAATGTGCAATATCTCGAGAACGGTTCATGCAAGCGTTCTATAGTTTATGTCAATCGTTTTCTAAAGGAAAATTACATATGAAATGTCTATTTGCGTAACTTTATTAAAGTTTTGATTTTTTGATGATTTCTTCAAAATTTTACTCGAAAATTTAGGGGGTTTCTGAACATTCGATTGCGTATAAAAACAATAGGCTTCCAGTATTCACGGATTGTAATGTTTGTACCAAATTCCATTCGAATCGCTCCATTCGTTCGTGAGATATCATTTCCACAGACTCACTGACACACACACATCACCTCAAAAATGTTCGATTCGTGATCAGGGATGCTTGAAACGTGCTCTCCCGTCGAAAACTCGAATTTGAATTTTCGACCCCATCACAATACTTTCTTTATACATTATGTATATAAGGAAAGTAACTAGTAAAACCGTAACCTTTGGCGGTTTAAATAGAGATTTATTTGCTTTTCCTAAAGAAATATCTAGTCCGAGTTACCGGTGCTACGTGGGAGCTACGTGGGTCGTAGCCTTGTCACACACACACACATAGGTCCCCCATCCATTCTATTCCAAAGTAAAACATAGTACCCCCCCCCCCATTCCCTATTTACCTCTTGGCAGAAAAAATAAATAGAAGTTGATAAACAGACATCAGCTAATTCAAAATTTATCTGGAAACAATCAAGCCCAAAATCATTTACTGTTTGTAATACATTAGGTAAAATTTTCAGAAACATAAGTGAAAACTTCACAAGAATAAAAACACAAAGACCTGAAATTCGATTTACCCAAAGACCTGAGATTCGAAAATCATGACACAAAAGTCATTTGCTCGTTTCGCTCAAGTTGCTCGGTCAAAAATCAGCTCAATTGCACATGTGATTGATAAACTATGTGTACATGATGCCTAGGAAAGTCATTAAATACCTCGATAACTTTGTAAGGAAAAGGCCATTAGGGAACACGTTAGATTTATCTACAGTAAAGTGACCATGCCTAATCAAAAATGGATTGAACTGCTTCTAGCGTAAAATTGAAGAATTTGGATAATAAACTAGGCAATAAAGCAAGAGACGAAAAATAATAATAAAGGGGTAGATCATTGTCCAATGAGTGGGAATCGGCACCAGAAATGATCGAAACAAGTATACATACGGAAGTCAATAAACACCGGCCATACTTAATAGGATGCTAATCATTTTTTATTTAAGTGATGTTTATTATATCATTCCCAAGTAAGATCGCAATTTTCCTGTAACTCTATTGTGTCAAACAAATGCCTTCCACAACAGTTTTAGTGTCGATTTTTACTCATTAGGCAATGCCCTACCACTGTGTAATTGGCTTTTCCCATCTATCCTGTTTTGTTGCCGAGTTCGTTATCCTGAAATTTTTAATCCTTTATGAAGGGCGCTGCAATTACTTTTAGTCAATCGGGCTTGGCCACTTTATTATAGGTAGACGTGGACCTTTCATTTCAAAGTTATTGGGGTGCTTAATAACATTCCAAGGGACATTATATGGGAATTGGACTCGGATTGCTTTCCGGCTGTGTCCAAACTGTCCGCGTGTTCAAGTGGAGTACAGGTACGTTAACTATGTGTGATGTGTGTCCGTAAGTCCTTCCGAGAGTTCGGTAGTAGGGGAAGATGGGTACGGTCCCTATGGATGCCGCCCCATTGGGTTCTGATCTAAATTGGGTGGTATTTCACGGCCGTCCAAAAAGATACCGTACACTTTCGGGTAGGTCGGAAGGTCTGGATCGAAAAAGATGAAGGGACCTTGTATTTGAGAACCACAAAGGATTGACGCTTTGTGACCTTGGATTTAACATTGTGTGTGTAGGCAACATCCTTTCTCTGGTACATAAAATTTGAGTTTGAAGAATTTGCATAGCTTCACAATTTATCTTTTGTCCTTGCTTTTATCGGCCACTTCGCATTTTGTCAATCCATTTTGATAACGAGTCCAGTGCCATTGAATCGTTCGCGGACTTCAGACTGCGTTACGATCTGCGTATGGGATGATTATTCTTTATGGTAGAGCATTATCGCAAAGTTAAATGACCACGGTTTCAGGATGCTGCATTTCAAAATATTTTATATTTTATGCTGTCTATAAACAGAGAACTGAAGAAATGCAAAAAAAATATATATATATATATTTTATCGATGCCACGAACTCCGCCTTTTATGGATTTCAAACAAACTAAAACGGTTTCAAACAGAACGTTATAGCAGTAGTTAAAATACTGAAGCAGACAAAAGGAAAAATCTGATGTGAGCAGCACATGACTTTTTCCGCATACTCATATTCACGATCTCTTTATTTCTTTAATAATTTATTAAATTGAGTTTAATTTCACAAAAAACCCCAGCCATAATTATTTTAAATGACACTGAATTTGCAGTTTTAATTCAATTTTCGTTTTAGTTTTGGTATCTGGACTTATTTTAAAAGATGACGTAGCGAAAATGTGAAGAAACTAGAATTTATCGAGAACGGATAGTCCTGGTGTAATTGGGTTGGTCTCATTCTTTTTATCGTTAAAAATTACGTATCAAACAAGCATTTAATTAATATATTTGAGCATACGTAGTTTTTAATTTTAGATTTTGAGGTTTTTGCGGGGCCATTTTGCAAAAAATGGCGGGTTCTTTCATCCCGAATCCTACTAAAAACTAATCAGCACCAGAGTCATATCCAAGTGACTTACCTACCAAATTTTATGAAATTCGGTTTATTAGTTTTTGAGTTAGAGTGGATACATGCATTGCACAGACATACAGACACACAGATACACACACAGACGTCCCTCAAGTCCTCCGGATGAGTCGGACAGTCTGGGTCTTCAACACACAGACGTCACGCTAAAAATAGCTTTTTCGTATTCTAGAGGTCTTGAAACGTGTAGATCCGTCGAAAACTCGAGTTGCGATTTTCGGTATGATTCCAATACTTTCCCTATACATTACTATGTATTGCAGGGAAAATAAAAATATCTGGTATAAGATACTTGACTTTTTCCATACATCTATATTCTGTATACTAGAAAAGTAACGTTGCAAAGAACACCTGTCATCCACAAAATTGTAAAATATTGTCTCCCACCCGCCCACCTGAAACACTTGCACTTCTAATTTCCACAGGCACATGCGAACTCTCATTCAATATTATTCTTTCTTGTACGATTCTCTATCGATATATACACCCCTCCCCTATCAAAACGCAATTAATTTACGTACACTGAATCACCTAACGAAACGCACACGTAACACAACCAGTGACGCTATGTATATTTGAATAAATAATATTAAAGTAATAATTTTCTCAAAGCGACAGGGGTTATAAAAAAAATTAAATATAATGAATATAGATTTTATGAGTTATTGAATTTTCGACAATTTGGCAACATTTTTGTTGATTTGCCAATATTTTGTCAATTTATATATATATATTTCCAAAGGTCACCCAGTTTGTCACAAAGGTTGATAAATTTGTCACCGAGTGAAACGGACGGTAGTGACTCTATCGAAACATAATAAATATACCATTTCCTTAACAAAACACAATTAATTTACGACCTCTAGATCCTTGTAACTAAACGTACTTTATCCCTCTAAAACAAATTATATTTTAAATCAAGTATATTAAATTAATAATTCTTACAAAGCGAATGGGCTTGTTAAGAAAATTGAATTTGATTTGGAAGATATTGAATTTTCATCCATTCGGTAATATTTTCAGCAATTTGGCAACATTTTCATCGTCAATTAAGTAAAGCGATATTTTTAAGAAGTCGCCAAATTAGTCGCGAAGGCCGCCAATTTTTCGCCAAGCGTTCTAGAGGGATCTGGATGATTACTGTATTTGGAGCCGGCTGCATGATAAGATTGAATGGGAAGATCTTCAGAGTGGTCGAAAAAATTATGACACTTGACAAGTTTGCTTTCTGCCATTGGAGATATCCGCCATTCCATTTTGATCAGCGTTAGCGCGAAACCGACCCATAGATGCTGGTTAAGTGCCACAATTTGCAATGAGAGTGCGATCCTAACAAATTCATGTTTAAAAAAGAGTTAATACTTTAAAAAATTTGGATACAATTAAAAGTCTTTTATTAAAATCTCTTTTTTACGATGTACAAAAATCACACGGGCATAGCGCTTTCGGGCATTACTATGCCCATTATCAGTGGAAAAAAGGCAAAATAAGGAGGGAACATGTGCTTAAACATAGGCCATGTTCGCCCATTACTTTCACTTTACCACTGATGAAGGGCATAGTAATGCCCGAAAGCGCTATGGCCGAGTGATTTTTGTATGGCGTAAAAAGGAGATTTTAATTTTAATAAAATACTTTTAATTGTGGCAAAATTTTTTGGTGGTCTTTATTTTTAAAGTATTAACTATTTTGACGTGTTATCATACTATTTTATTAAAAAAGAGTGACTGAAAAGATTTTATCTTAGGACACCTATTTGCTTCTTGCGGAACACTGGGAAGCACTATGACCGTGTGATTTTTGTATGTCGTAAAAAGGAGATTTTAATAAAATACTTTTAATTGTGGAAACATTTTTTTGTTTCCTTTATTCTTAAAGTATTAACTATTCTGACGTGTTATCATACTATTTTATTATAAAAGAGTCTGAAAATATTTTATCTTTGCACACTTATTTGCTTCTCGTGGAACACTGGGAAACTGAAAAGTAAGTACGTTTTAAGGCGTGACTTGGTTAATACAGAGGTATCAAGGACCTGACGGACGATTCAATACAAATCAATACTATACCTCTGCAATACCTTTTCTAGTTCCCGCGTGTGTATCAGCATTTATTACGACTTGCCATCAAGGGCACACCTATAGCCCGTCAATCTTCCGGACACCTTCAATAAGAACGCCTGACAACTCCCGAGTTATTCCCATTCAAGAATATGCAAGGAGACACGAATATATACATTGAACGATAAAAGAACCGTCCTGAAAAACTTATTAGACGATGATGGAATCTGCTGAGGCCTTCAAGGTGAGAATAAGGACTAAGAGAGAGAGAGAAAAAAAATTCTAAAACTGGTTTCGAAATTAGAAAGACGGGCCGATAATAAAAATTCATCGGTTTCTGTCTAACGAACCGGAATTCGAGATTCTTTGAAGGTTGTTCCGGTGATTGCAATTAATGCGCATGTCCGGGGTTACGCTCGGGATGCTGGAGTAAATAAATGTAAATAAATATGTATTGGAACATGGAAAGATGTCTGTATTTCAGACGTAAGATAAATCTGGGATATTATAGGATGGTATAAATGGTAGTATAGGATGGTATGAATAGTAGTATAAGATGGTATATTACTTTCCCTAGATACTAATGTATAAGGCAAGTAGTGATGCAGTCGAAAATTTGAATTCCAATTATCGACGGAAGAGCACGGTTCAAGCACCTCTGAACTCAAATCGAACGCTTTAAAACGTCGAGTGCCCGCGACAACCCTCCGGTTACACACTTTGCGGGTCGGGATTCCTATACAAGTTGAGGATTTGTCCGCAAAATAACTTATCACTATTTTTTTATGAGAGTAACTGGATTATTGCGTAGACGAATGTCATGCTGTAAACATCAGAAAATTGCGTATGTACGTTACAGATTTAAAATCGACTGGATAGAGTTTTGAAATACAATTCCATTGTGGGTCTGGTATTCGGGTTGGATTACGGGTCGGCAATTTTCTTTGTTATAGGTCGGGTCGAACCCCACTTGCGTAGGATTCTAGTGCGCATGTATGTTAGTGTATGTGTGTTAGCGTGTGCATGTGTGTATGTTCGTTAGTGTATGTGTGTGTATGTTCGTTAGTGTGTGTGTATGTGTGTTTGTGTGTGCATATGTATATATGTTATTATATGTGTATTAGCGTATGTATATATGTCATTGTATGTGTATTAGTGTATGTGTATCAGTGTGTGTGTATGTATGTACATATGTTATTGTATGTATATTAGCGTGTGTGTACTCGTAAGTCTGCGGACGTGGTATCTCACGAATGAAGTGTTTCGAATCTAAATGTACACGATTATTCCAATATGTGAACACTAGAACCGCATTTATTTTTAACGAATGATCGATTTTTAATGAATTTATTTTTAATTGAAAGGTCCCCTACTCCAATTTTTGAATAAATAATAAAAATCATTAAAAAAATTAAGAGCTTCAATATTGATAAATAAATAAAAATTTCAGATGTAATTTTCATTATAAACGAATGGCACACACACTTTAGAATGATGGCTCAAACCGTTCTCGAGATATTGCATGCTTAAAAAAAATGCATAAAATTATAAATAAATTATAGAAATATATATATGACCAAGTCATTTGTTTGAACAGCCATGTTTAGATTTTAATTGACGAGTGTTAAATTCAATGCCAAAAATATGTTCAGCGTATCCTGTGTGCTACTATTTTGCTGAGAAATAAGTAAAGCTATTGCATTATGTACAGAAAGTCATCTGCTGCTCACAGCAGATTAAAAAAATTATATTTAAGTAATAATATAGATTTAAATTATTTAAATCGTCTGGATTGTTTAAAGCTAATTTAATAGCAGTAAATAATCTGAATCCTGCTATATATTTATTAAAACTGTATCTTCTGTTTGAATATTCCAAAACTAATATACCTTATAAACCCATACAATAATAAACCTAAAAACGAATAAACCTATATTTTATGCTGACTCGATTCGTTTAATATTTGTCAGTTTTCACCCATCAACGTTGTATTAGAGAATTGGTGAAGAGGTTTGCGTGTAGTATAAAATTTACATACATAGGGTGTATTCTCAAATACCACACATTATATCCTCTGATATATATATCTTCGTAATTTTACTGATGTAAACTGCTTGTTTGGCAACTATGATCCTTTTTTAATACTTTTCAACCTAGTTGAAAAGTATTTATGTCTTCGTTCATTCTATCGATCTGTCAGTCCGTTCGCACGCTAACTTCCGTAAAAATGACTTTATCAAAATGAAATTATAGTATGTTGTTCAGACGGTTTGTGGGACATATGGGAATGCAAATGAATAATATCATCCAATTAGTTTTGGACTGAAATCGGGTTGAAAAAGTGAAATACATGGAACCCTATGGGACCTCATTTTCCAAACATTTTTTAAGCGAAAATAAAATTCACAAATTGCTTCGAAAATTTTAGGATAAAATTATCCCTTAAAATATATAAAAAACATTTGAGCAAAATACGTTTGGTAGTATCAAAAATAAAGATTAAAATAATAATGGCACCCTCATAATATGAAGAGATCAAGTGACCCACTTCAAAATAAAATAGGGCATCCATCTTTTTTTCCCAATGAAAAAATCTTGAGTTTTTAAAGTTCTTTTAAATTTATATTGAATGTTTCATCCGTCCTAAAACTGATTTACTTTTGCGTATTTTCTGTGCATTTACATTCTGTATCAAAACAATTACAATATTTTTGAGTTTAAATGATCGTCAAACTTTGCTTATTTCTATAACGGAGCCTAATTTTAATGGATGCGGTATGTAAACAAGTGATTATGAGTTGTATAAGAATAGCTCAATTTTTTCCCGCAAAATTATTAAACTCTGGAATATAAGTGTATGAATGAAATATTCACTGCTTTTATATAGAGAGCCAGACGATTTATATTTCGATGACGTCATATGAATAAAGTTCATTTTTTTCTACGAAGTTTTAAGTTTTCAAATATAATAAATTATTGTAGTACTGTGATAATTGTGTAATATATCAGCGCTAAATGTATCGCAATTTAGAGATGTTTAAATATAATTGCATTTCAGTTGGGAAATGTTTCATAATCAATGCTGTATGCATGGTTGATCTTTCTTGTTTTAGCATGAGCAAGTTCTATAGCAACTGATAGAAAATGATTTGCTAAAACGCCACTATTATGATGAAGTTGTATGGGTTGTCTGATGAGTTGTATTTACAACCACGGATGTCAACAGAAACAATCTCGATAACGTAACCATTAACAATTAATAAAAATATGATGTGGGCAGCATACGACTTTCCCTACAGAATCAAATTAATCTTTATTTCTTTTAAGCTTTCATTAAATTGAGTTTAATGGCACAATATAACACGCTTTACTATTTGAAATGACGTCGAATTTGCACTTTTAATTCAATTTTAGTTTCCATTTGGTAACTGGGCGTGTTTTCCAAAGGCGGCGTAACAAAAAACTAAAATGTCTCGAGAATGGCTAGACCTACAGTAATAGGGATTATTTTATTTTTTTCATCATAAAAAAATTACGAATAAAACAAGAATTTAATGGATACATTTGAGCATACGTAGTCCTTTCTTTTAGATTTTTGCAAATTTTGCGGGCCATTTCGCAGGGAAAAAAAAATAAAAACAGGTTCTTTTTTACATTTGCTGGCTCTTGGATACATACATTACACAGACATACTACACATACTTCACGCTAAACATAGTGTTTTCGTGTTCAAAGGTCCCAAAACGTGTAGATCTGTTGAAAACTCGAGTTGCGATTTTTGACACGATTCCAATAGTTTCCCTATACAGTACCATGTGTTGTAGGAAAAGTAAAAATATAATAGATTAAAAGTAATGACTTTATGCAATATGATTTTATAAATAAATATTTAATCTGGAAGTTCACTGGGAAATAATGAAAAGTTAAATAATGAAAAGTATTTCGTGGGCCGTAACTGTCCCGCGCACCATCGATTGACGCTCTGTGCTACAGTGCCTAGAATAAACTTGCAACATAGCTCTGATTTGAAGGAATGATTCCCTGTAGACTGAGGAGAATGTATGGCCAAGCGTGTGTCTCGGAATACTCTTCTCGGAACAATATTACTAAAGGGTAGAGCGCAGGATCTGTGATTGTTTCTACATATATTTTGCCAATTTTGAACAAAAATCTTATGAGTAACTAACTGAGAGATACTGATTTACATACGAATTTTGAAATGATACTGATTTACATACGAATTTGAAATTCCTACTGTTAGGAATATTAACTATAAGAGGATATCTTTTGTTTTTGTGACTTTGTCTGTTTGCAAAATTTAACACGATACCTGTTTTATTACTAAAAGCCAACGCATAAAAATAACGTGATTATGTTTAATAGATTTTGTATGTATTTTTAACGAATTTCTAAGTTAATTATTTACTGACGATATACAGGTGGGGAAGGGTATTTTTTACGGGTATTTATTTTGCTCATTTTCGGGATATAGAATATGTAAAATGGAATGGTGAATGGCTTTACCAGCCAGTGAATTGACTTACCAGTCAGTTTGACAGACATGTAACGCAAAAAGAGTCGTTTGCTTGTACTGTAAAATTTACTAGTTTAAATATAATATTTAAAAATAAACTATATATGGTAAATTGATTTAAAAATCTGACCACACCTTTTCAAAAAGATCATTATTTTTTTTTCTTAATGATAAATAAAAAAAGTCCATGACAAGAATAACCGCTTGATCGAAAATATATTTTATTTTCATTAGAAGTGTTCATACCAACTAAAGCTAAAAGACGGAGCCTTTTTTTAATAAATCGCTGCAACAGAAAACTGGTTCTTAAAGCATGATGAAGATGTTAGTCATGAAGGTCTTGTTGCAGCACTAACAAACATCTGGTTCATCAAAAGCCGATGGTCAGATGGATAAGCGCAAGACACACATGAAATATATATCATTCTAATAATTCTAATTCCTTTTCTAGTGTTCTGTCCCTAAGCTTTTTCACTATCTCGGTGTATGCTTTCTTTAGTAATTTGCTGGAAATTATTCTAGAACCATAGTGCTCGTCCTGGTTAATTAATACATTCATTCAACGTGAGTGAAATAAATACCTACAAAAATGCTAAACCGGTTCTGTAAGTCTTGATATGATTCGCAAGAGGTTTGTTTAGAATATTTATTTTTCCTAGAGTTTTATGTATAAAGGAAAAGTATTGTGTGAGGTCAAAAACCGACTCAAACACAGTATTTGGGATGGAGTTTTATACATATGGGTTTTATGAGATTATCCATTTTCGTATGCTAACCTCTGCTGCTATGATGTTCAAAAGGTGAATTGTGGATGTTAAAACTTCATATTTTTACGTTGAGGGGAACTAAATATCACCAGCGGAGTTACGTCCAAAGCAGTAGATTTGCAGACTCAACTATTTCCTGATTTTACCCCAAAATCCTTGGTTTCGGGAGAGCGTCGAGCGCAGATGCGATTCCAGTTATTTTTACTTTCCTTATATACATAATGTATAAGGGAAGTATTGTGACGGGGTCAAAAATTCGAATTCGAGTTTTCGACGGGAGAGCACGTTTCAAGCATCCCTAATCACAAATCAAACATTTTTGAAGTGATGTCTGTGTGTGTGTGTGTGAGAAAGTATGTGTGTGTGTGTGTCAGTGGGTCTGTGGAGACGATAACTGACGAACGAATGGACCGATTTGAACCAAATTTGGTACAAAAATCACAATCCGTAAACACTGGAAGCTTATTGTTTTTATACGCAATCGAATGTTCAGAACCCCCCTAAATTTTCGAATGAAAGTTTGAAAAAATTGTCAAAAAATCAAAACCACTAATAAAGTTACGCAAATAGACATTTCTTATGTAATTTTTCATTAGAAAACGATTGACATAAATTTTAGAACGCTAACTCGAGCCGTTTTTGAGATATTGTACATTTTTCAAAAAAATATCAAAAAGTCATATAAAATAAAAAAAAAATTTCCTATTGATAAAAATGTTCACTTTTCATATGTAATACCATGCGATAAATTGGGTGACATCATTCTCGTGGATCTAGCTCGTTCCATTCATGAAAAAAGATACTCTGAGTAACACTTTTGTATTTGGACGCCAATAGTCATTTGCCGGCTGTAAGAATAACTTATTTCTTAGTGCATAACGCTTGGCGAGATTTTGGCGATGAATTTGACGGAATGTCGCCAACTTGGCGACTTTTTGAAATGTTGCTAAATTAACGAAAATCTCGCCAAATGGATAAAAATGACGCTAAATCAATGAAAATGAAGACTTATTGTCGAAAATTCAATGTCTTGGAAAGAATATTCGTATCTACTATAAGAAAAACCTATTTTTTTACTGTAAAAGTAGTAAATTCATTACATTATATAAGGAAAGTCATGTGTTGCCCACATCAGATTTTTTTTAATTCGTTCGCTCTGAGAAACTCCACCCCATGTTTAAGCTAGTTACACCACATGATGGTGGTTCCCTCTGGTAATAGATCACGGATAATAATTTATTATTTTTATAATTTATAACATACAGGTTCCGAGAACTTTATATATAGCACCTCAAGAACATCAACAATAAATGAAACAAACACATGCTGCAAAAACGCCCTTTTCCTCCTCTAGCCTTGGTAGCTGACTGATAAGCTCTCGTTCGAACTGAGGTCTCTGCCAGTACTTTCCCAGTGTCGTCACAAACAGCATTCTCATGCTGCCACCCCGACAGACAATGATATGCCATGGCATGATTCAGCAAAATTTGGCTGCGTCTGCACGACGGAGATAAGGGGTATGGAGAACGTGGGGACAGGTTTCACGTGGAAAGATTTTGAAAAGAAGCAGCAGCTGTTGAGATTTACCGATGCAGGAGTAAATTCATATTCAATTGATTATGAATGTGGGCTCTCTTTACTGTTGTTTCATATACACATGAGACCTCATTTTACCGTAACTTACAGTTTAAAGTGGTTGCCGAACTAACATAACCACATCAGGTCTTCCTTTTACCGGGATTCGAACCTGAAATGCATGGATTTAAAACCAAAATGACTACGCGGTTGGCTTTTCACTAATTGGAAGTTTTTCCAATGGTAATTGTTATTTAGTGCACAAAAATGTCAAGTTTAATCAGATATTATCCCAATTTTATCCGATTAACAGTGATAGGACTGGGTACGTCAAGTAAACTATGGCCAGCCAAATAGATTTCTGAGTAAAATAATAATGCAATTTAAAAAACTTGAATGTGACAATTGGAATGGGAGATATCAAGACCTGCTTTTAATGTGTTGTTGTTAAGACCCAGATCGTCCGACCTACCAGAAAGGTATAAGGTACTGTCTGGACGGCCGGGAAGAGCCACCCAATTTAGACCGGAACTCAGTCAGGGAGGCATCCACAGGGGCCGTACCCTCTTTCCCCTACTACCAACCTCTCGAAAGGACTTACGGACCCACATGTTTAACATGCTCGTACTCAGCGTGAACACGGCGGCAGTTTTGGTAGCGGAGGGAATCGAACCCGGACCTACCGAGTGCAATTCCTGCGCGCTAATTATTGGGCTACCGCGCCCCATGTGCTTTTAATGTGTATTGACTTTTAAGATAGATCAATCACATAGATTTTTAAGTATGATAACAACTGTAAAAAATAATCAGAAACGGAAGCCTATGCAAAATTTTTGATCATGATACCATGATCAGAATACATGATCATGATACATGATTTGATCATGATATGAATAATTTCTGGTCATAATTATTTGAATCGTGACACCACGGACACATTAATTATCACATAGATTGACCCGACTTATAAAAATTAAAAGGACCGGCTTAATAGAAGGACCGTTATTCACTTTTAAATTATTATGCGTATGTATCGGAATAAGTGGAAAACACCCTATCGATACCACGGCAATCTGACTTATGAATTACGCGGCACAGACTACAGAAGGTATGACTTGGACTACACGCGTGTGACTTGAACTATATACGTGTGGCTTGAACTATGATTCATGATAAAATCTAAAATCTTGGAATTTTTTTAGAAAATGTTATAAAGCGCGGAATTTTTTGTTCTGAAATTCTTTCAGCTATAACTCAAATACGACTTGACACACATTTCTTTTTATACCGCCCTGCACAGAAAAGAAAAATTCTAAATATGTCTCTATGGGTATACAACCAATCACTTTTGAGATATTTTAAACTTATAGTTATAGCAGGCATGTAATTTTATTATATTTTATCAGTGAATTTATAGTTTTTTATTCCATTGTGGTGACTGGGGTAACCGAGTTACTTTACAAACACTGAAAGCATTTCATGTTTATTCTTCAAACTAAACTATTAAAAATAATGCTTTAATGAATATATTTTTTACTTAAAATGTCTGAAAATGTTGAAATTAAGGCAACATGCGGTGATCGGAGATGAAATATTGTTTTAAATACAATAATTTCCATTTTAATAAAACTTTAAAATATACGCATATTTTATTCTTAAATTTGAAGCAGTGTTTGTTTTTAAAACTTGTATTAAGTATGTAGTTGTTACAGTAAATGATCACCAGCCAGTTAGTACTACTTAAAATCACTGGCCGTCCAGTTTGTTTCTCAAGTCCTCAGGATGAGTCGGACGGCCTGGGTCTTCAACCACTTAAAATCTAAGAAAATGTTTTCAAATACCAGCGAACAAAACGATTGTATGAATCACCATTTGTAAAGGATCTGGGAAAGACTGAAAATAACTATCACTTGGAAACTTTAAACATAGACTTACTTACTTTAGTCATCTTAAAGAATGGTTAACACACCCCCTGATTCTAAATTTCTTCTATAGGTGACCGCAAAACAGGAGAAAAATGAAACAAACGCTAGAACCAATAATGAAGACCTCACCACAATTTCACAAAGTCACGGTTGTTTCGTTACTGGGTCAACGACCCTCAAAGGTCACGTGGACAAAGAATAGGTCATTTCGAATAGAAATAACGCCCCGTAGAATGAGCTCTTCTCTGTTATTATCCAGTTTAAATATCTAATGAAACGGTTAGAAGGGCTTAATAGCAATGCAATCCAATGTGGGACTGTAGCATAAAGATGCTAATTCAACTCTCGTGGGCTAATTCAACTCTCATGAGCTAATTCAACGATATTCATTGTTTCTATCGAATAAATAAAGACGATAATATCAATGCTAAAGAAACTTAGAGGGCGATGTTGTATAATTCCAGATACTTGATTTTTTGAGAAAATATACGCTTAGTTTTCAAGATAAGTCTCCAGAAATGTATAAAAAAATCTGATGTGGGCAGCACAAGACTTTCCTTAAATATAATACAATGAATTGGCTCCTTTTACAGTCAAAAAATAATGTATAAGATTCACGGAGCTGTGTTTTTATCGTTGAATTGTACATTTGCCGATTTTTCAAATGACAACATGTAAAACTATTTCAAAGTACCCAATTATCTTATATTTCGCGCAACTCTAAATAAACAATTATCACTATGGATAGCATCCTAAATAAGCGATATAATCCATATATTAAAATATTTTAATAATTAATTCATCAATTAGGCGTCATTTTTGCAATTTTGAGGGCATTTTTGTCAATCTAGGGCGAAATATCGCTAAGTTGGGGATACTTTACTAAATTATTCGCCAAGTTCGCAAATAAATCACTGACACTGACACACACACACACACACATACATTTTCACACAAACACATACACACACACAGACAGACATCGCCTCAAAAACGGTCGATTCGTATTCAGGAATGCTGGAAATGTGCTCTTCCGTCGAATACTCGAATTAGACTTTTCGACCCCGTCACAATACTTTCCTTATACTATGCATATAAGGAAAGTAATAAAATAGAACTATCAGTCCTTTCCAAGAAGGAACAAAATATTTTGACCTAATAGACACCTAACTAAGAATTCTGATGTGACGTCAGTACATAACTTTCCATACATTTTGCAATGACTTTACTTCTTTTACAGCAAAATAATGGTGTGCAAGATCCACAATATTTTTAACGTTAAATTGTACTTGTACTTCGCACATTGGATGTTTTTCTAGAACCCCATATGAAACTATTTCGAAGTTCCTAATTAAAGAGCAAATCTAACTTGGCAATTAGAAATAGTACTAGCATGAGCTAAAGAATTATTATTTTATATATAAATTTTTATATTAAAAATTCTTAATAATATCATAATTCATCAGTTTAGCGTCGTTTTTGCTGATTCGGTAATGGTCAGGAATACATTCAGCAAACATTTTCAATTTTATTATAACTCAATTAAGACTTTATTATGCATCACAAAATTCAAATTATTTACTAATTAGAAGCATTTTTACTTTCCTTACATACATAATGTATAAGGAAAGTATTGTGACTGGGTCGAAAATTCGAATTCGAGTTTTCGACGGGAGAGCACGTTTCAAGCATCCCTGATCACGAATCGAACATTTTTGAAGTGATGTCTGTGTGTGTGTGAAAGTGTGTGTGTGTGTGTGAAAGTATGTGTGTGTGTGTGTGTGAAAGTGTGTGTGTGTGAAAGTGTGTGTGTCTGTGAAAGTATGTGTGTGTGAAAGTGTGTGTGTCAGTGAGTCTGTGGAGACGATAACTGACTAACGAATGGACCGATTCGAAAGAAATTTGGTACAAAAATTACAATCTGTAAACACTGGAAGCCTATTGTTTTTGTACGCAATCGAATGTTCAGAACCCCCTAAATTTTCGAGTGAAATTTTGAAAAATCATCAAAAATTCAAAACCTCTAATAAAGTTACGCAAATAGACATTTCTTATGTAATTTTTCATTAGAAAACGATTGAAAACATTTTAGAACGCTAACATAAACCTTTCTCGAGATATTGCACATTTTTCAAAAAAATTATCAAAAAATCATATAAAATAAAAGAAAAATATTTCCTATTGAGAAACATGTTCACTTTTCATTATGTAATACCATGTGATAAATTAGGTGACATCATTCTCGTGGATCTAGCTCGTTCCATTCATGAAAAAAGGTGCTTTGAGTAATACTTTTGTATTTGAACGCCAATAGTCATTTATCTTCTTTAAGAACAACTTATGTCTTCGTCCCTAACGATTGGCGAGATTTTGGCAACGAATTTGGTAGAATGTCGCCAACTTGGCGAATTTTTTAAATGTTGCTGAATTAACGAAAATCTCGCCAAATGGATAAAAATGACGCTAAATCAATGAAAATGGCCACTCATTGACGAAAATTCAATATCTTGGAAAGAATATAAATATATATTATAAAAATAATCTTTTTTTTTTTTATTGTAAAAGCAGTAAATTCATTGCATTATATAAGGAAAGTCATGTGCGGCCCACATCATTTTTTTTTATACTGGAAGATTAGTTGAAATTAAAAGAAAATAAATAATATTAAACAAAATACGACATTTTTATAAGATGGCAGATCAACTTACGTACGGATTTTCTTTTAGACATAAACATCTAAATAATTCTTACCTAGAATAAAAAGAAAAACAAATTAGTTGTGAAATAAGAGGAAAATAATATAATATAGTTCTAAGCACACAAAAACGATACATTGTAGAGGATGAAACTTTTCTGTATGATTATTGCAGAAAACAGTCTATTGTTAAGATGTTTATATTTCGTATGCAATAGTACTGTAGATTCATACTCGATAATTAACCTTTTGTTTACGGGTGGGGCAGCGTCCATTCTAAACGAAAAAACATCTCAAAAAGACAGTTATTTGACATACCCTATGCCAAACAGTTCGATCCCCCTTTGCAGACATTGACGTCCAAGGACGCCGATAGCAAAGGGTTAAGATACAATTAGAGATGGTGATATTGGTATTCTGGCCCAAAAAAATGGATCGCAAAATCCCGAGATTAGAAATATTAAAATTTCAGTATTTATGGATTCATTTCTGTTAGTTTAATTTATGAAAAACTACCTTCTCAGTTTTGCAATTATATCAAAGTGGCTATGGAGAGTGGTGTTATTCATTTAATGTTTTTTTTTTCCACTAATCGGCTAATATTATGCATAGAATTCAACTTAATTTTAATTCTAATAAGCTATCCTTGTGTAAATTAAATAAAATATATATATATTTTAAAATTCTGTATTTTTTTTACTTTCCTTATATATATAATGTATAAGGAAAGTATCGCGACGGGGTCGATAATTCGAATTCGAGTTTTCCACGGGAAAGCACGTTTCAAGCATCCCTGATCACGAATTAAACATTTTTGAAGTGATGTCTGTGTGTGTGTGTGAAAGTATGTGTGTGTGTGTGTGTGGAGACGAATCTCACGAACGAATGGAGCGATTCGAATAAAAGTTGGTACAAAAATCACAATCCGTGAGTACTGGAAGCCTATTTTTTTTAAACGTAATCGAATGCTCATTACCCCCCCTAAATTTTCGAGGGAAATTTAAAAAAATCATCAAAACATTAAAACCTTTAATAAAGTTATGCAAATGGACATTTCTTATGTAATTTTTCCTTAGAAAACAATTGACATAAACTTTAGAACGCTAGCATGAACCGTTCTCGAGATATTTCATTTTTTCAAATTAATTTATCAAAAAAACCCATAAATTAAAAAAATATATATTAAGTGTTGAGAAACATGTTCACATTTCATATGTAATATCATGCAATAAATTTGGTGACATCATTCTCATGAATCTAGCTCGTTCCATTCGTGACAAAAAATAGTTTGAGTAATACTTTTGTATTTGAACGACAATAGTCATTTATCTGCTATAAGAATTTATTTCTCCGTGCACAAACGCTTGGCGAGATTTTGGCAACGAATTTGGCGGAATGCCGCCAACTTGGAGACTTTTTGAAATGCTGTCAAATTAACGAAAATCTCGCCAAATGGATAAAAATGACGCTAAATCAATGAAAATGACGACTAATTGTCGAAAATTCAATATCTTGGAAAGAATATAAGTATCTACTATAAGAATAACATTTTTTTTAACTGTAAAAGTAGTAAATTCATTGCATTATATAAGGAAAGTCATGTGTTACCCACATCAGCTTTTTTTTCTTTTTAATTGTTTTACCTGACTGGTTAAGTTGATTGAATAATCATTAGGGTGATAATGGTGTCATTTACAGATTGACAGCGAAAATAGGACTAATACTGTCGACGCAAACAATAAGTGCATACTGACGTATATCACAGATGTCGTAGATGTAAAATTTCATTTTTTACACTTTTTTACAAGAATTGTTTCATAATACAGTTTAAAGGACATATATAATCAGAAGAAAGCAGAGACGGTGACTCAGAGGTCAAGGTAAGCGTTTCCTCGCATTCGCTCTGCTGCCGGGTTGCGGGTTCGAGTCCCAACAGTGATCATGGATATTATGTTGTTGGGCGCAGTGTTCCACTCCCACTGCTGTGCGGCCAACGTCATGTGACGGCTAAATGGTCCACGACTCTGACAGGTGTATAGACGAATGATGGAATATACCAAGTGCCTGGCCATTTATAATAAATAAATAATCACACGAAAAATTACATATTAGGTTTTGTATTGAGTTTGGCAGATAGTTTTACTCGTATCACGTCAACTACCCAACAGAACGATGACGAATTTATATACCCTCTGTAGAAAGTTCTGGAAAAGTACGTAACTCGTGGTGCAGTTCCTAGTCAATTTTCAAAATTCGAAAAATTTCTAGACTTCGCCAAAAGTTACCAAGTTGGCAATATTTAGCTAAATTCGTAACCAAGACAACCGAATTTGTTGCCGAGGTCAAGCGACCCAGACTTCCAAATTATAATAATAATTTTCTGTTAGGCAATCGTAGCAATATGATGTCACTTTCATTACATACTTCTGCTTCATCCCCTTCTCATTTTTTTTCACTATTTACTTTGAACCAAGTGACCACGATATTTCACATAAAAAATGTCAAAAAAATTATCTTGAGTCGTTTTACAAATCAAAAGCAATATTTGTTTTCGTTAAATATAATTATTTTTTATATAAATTTGCAGTAGACGTATGCAACATGACGATATTTGGTTTCAATAAATATGTTTATTTATTACTTTTCTTATATACATATAATATATAAGGAAAGTATTGTGACGGGGTCGAAAATTCGAATTCGAGTTTTCGACGGGAGAGCAAGTTTCAAGCATCGCCGAACCCGTATCAGACGTTTTTGAGATGATGTATGTGTGTGTGTGTGCGTCAGTGAGTCTGTGGAGACGATAACTGACGAACGAATGGACCAATTCGAACGAAATTTGGTAAAAAATTGCAATCCATAAATACTGGAAGCCTATTGTTTTTATACGCAATCGAATGTTCAGCACCCTCCTAAATATTCAAGCTAAATTTTGAAAAAATCATCAAAAAATTAAAACCTTTAATGAGTTACGCGAATAGTTATTTCTTATGTAATTTTTCATCATAAAACGATTGACACAAATTTTAGAACGCTAGCATGAACCGTTCTCGAGATATTGCACATTTAAAAAAAAAATAATTATCAAAAATTCATATAAAATAAAAAAAAATATTACCTATTGTGAAATATGTTCACTTTTCATAAGTAATAATGGTGCATATAATAGTATTTTCATAAGTTCATGCTGTAAATTTGGTGATATTGTTCTCGTAGATCTAGCTCGTTCCATTGTCAATAGTCATTTTTCTGCTATAAGAATAACTTATTTCTCCATCCACAACGCTTGGTAAAACTTGGCGACGAATTTGGCGAAATGTCGCCAATTCGGCGACTTTTAAAATGTTGTCAAATTAACGAAAATCTCGCGAAATGGATAAAAATGACGTTAAATCAATGAAATGACGACTCATTGACGAAAATTTAATATCTTGGAAAGAATATAAGTATCTACTATAAGAATAACCTATTTTGTTTTTTATTGCAAAAGTGGTAAATTTATAGCATTATATAAGGAAAGTCATGTGCTGCCCACATCAGATTTTTTTTTATATTTTACAAAGTTCATATGCATATTTAATATAAAATAATCAGATTTTAATATATTTTTTATTACTTAATTAAAAGTAAATTACTTCACTATTGTTCGGGTCACTATTTTTATTACACTTCGGTTCACTATTCTTCGGCGTTTTCATGAACATTTTGTCAGACCCCATTACAAGCGCAAAAATAACCTAAAGATATTACCATTTTTTACAAAACTGTACATTATATCCCAAAGTTTGTTGTTTGTTGTAAATAAATCAAAAACGTAAGAGTATAAAATATGGCTTCCATTAGATAAAATAAAACTAAAACTTCTTAATCCCGGGATTGTAAAAACGACAATAATTTCAATCTTAGGTATAACATTAAGTTCATTCGTTCTGTAAATAAATGACTAATTTGAAACTTAACTTCCCTTTCTGACTAACTTTTCTTTTGGCGCTTGAGCATAGATCTGTTACTGGATCTGTAACCTGATCCTGTTACTTGAGCATTTACCTATCTCCTAAATCTGTTGCCTGAGCATTTGCCTACCTCTTAGATCTGTTACCTGAGGATAAACCTGCCGAAATGGCTAACCTAGAGAAGCAAAGATATATATATATATATATATATATATATATATATATATATATATATATATATATATATATATATATATATATATATATATATATGTAGCGAGTGACTAATTTTAACTCTTTTTAGATTTCTCGCAAGTTGGTTTCTCTACAGTAAAACGGTTCTTATTGTGAAACGACATTTACAGGCAAGTATGCTATACATGAAGAAATAAACATACCTGTGATTTTGGTAATACATTTGGCAATATTTGCAATAAGCACTGCCTATCACAAACAGTCATATTTATTTCTTTACCCCAGGAGTAACGCAGTCCATCAAATTTTTTATAAATTACTATAACAAAATAATTTTGGAATTGCAAGAATATTATTATTTTTGATCCAGTCGAAATAAAAAAAAAAATGCTTCATGAAGCTTTGAATGTCATAAAATAATTATTTAAAATCATTCATTTTGGGAGATTTCTTCATATATTATTTCTACATTTTAGGTGATTATTTCTACATTTTGGGAGATTTCTTCATATGAAGTTACCATGCATTGCCTCTTTTATCTAAATTACTTTTTTTCTTCTTTTCAGTTAGTTACTAAGACCTCCCGAAGCTGGTTAGTTGCCTTTTTAATTTAATAGGACATTTATGTTAGTAATTTTACTTATTGAACAAGTGCTTTGAATTCTTTTTTGGATGTTTCCACTTCGGTATTTTCTTTACGGTCTTTTCGGTCTTTTGGATGTTTCCACTTCGGTAACTTCCACTTCGATATTTTACCGTTCATTTATTGTGTTCCATCTATTTTTCTTTCTACTTGATTTTTTAGTACTTTCTTCTCCTGTCGCCTGCTTTCTTTGTTTGAGTTACATTTGTTGTTCTAACAGCAGGTGCAAATCTAGCTCTCGCGAGTGAATCTAGCACTCGCGAGATACGCTGCTTGTATGTCCTGACGAGGATGGCTCTATTTTGCTTTCAAAACCCGTTAACACTATACGTTTTATGTTATATATTGCTTTCAACAACAATTATTTTAGTTTTATCAGTCTGTCCTTACAGCTTTAGACTGAAGGCAATTGCATTTGAAAATGTCTTTTATGTATAATTCAATTTCCAAAAAGTTCATAGAGTACGCAGAAAACACAAAACCCCCGAGCAATCAAAACATTCCACATATAAATGACTCCGAAAATGATCTCACCAAGGTAATACGAAGTATATCTCAAAACGAAGTATAAATTAAAAAGTTCATAGAGTACGCAGAAAGCACAAAACCCCCGAGCAATCAAAACATTCCACGTGAAAACGACTCCGAAAATGATCTCACCAAGGTAACGCGAAGTATATCTCAAAACGGGGATAGTGAAAGGTCCGCTACACCCAGCTGATCAAGCGGAAATCATCCAAATCCGACTCGGATGAATCCTCCTCTTCCACTCCGAGAGCGTCCATAATCCGATAGATCAATAAAATTCGCCCCCTTCTTCATCTCTTTATGATGCATTGTCTAGAGAAAATGCGGTATAATTTTTACCTTCTGAAATGGCAGCAAAATGAATGTGGATTCACAGCGAGGTTACCTTACTGAAGACGATCGCACCCGCGTATCGTAATTTACGAATTGTCAATAGCTGGCGAATGGAAGAGACGAAATTGTGGGTGGCATATGTCGAAATGATAGCAAGCTGATAGAGATTTAGAGTCTTCTGACAATGCTGGCTTCTGTTCAGAATTTGATTTTTGACAGCCCGTTAAAATCCCGATTGTTGATTTGTTTTTGTTTGATTTCCCTAAGTTTAAGTACGTAACTTTTTGATGTGAAAACTTTTCACTCTGCTTGCTACCAATATATGGAATCCGTTCATTACATTGCAGTCTGAATCTAACAAAAATCAGCTACGGAAACCTTGCGTAACTTATACTTACTTCCGATGGGTTGTAAGAGGTAATACTTCATTGGGTCATACATAGTGGTTATGAAGGTTTCTGTTATACATTAATGCATTTCCTCTCTCTACACTAATGGTGTGATCTTGCCGAAGCGAACTGAGGGTCCTAGACATTTGAAATATTTTACGGAAATTGTCAAAAAACTTAATTTTAAAAAAATGTCTCACATTTCACATCGATACATTTCACATTCATCGTCGTTTCACTATGTGCACGTCTGGTACGCGCAGGCATAAGGCAGCATTTGCGTGAAATATAATCCGATAATACGAGTATATAAATTGTAAAGTATTTGTTATGCATTTTAAAACTAGTGTGGTCATTATAGCGTTCATGAGAATAATATTTCTCACCTATATCCTGTAATTTTATATGCATAACATATATATTATTTAAAACTTGTCAGGGATGTCCAATAATCTCAATTGTCCAATAATCTGAATCATCTAATAATCCGATTCGGATCATGACAATACCATTACAATGTTTTGTGGATATTCATATAAAATTTTTATTACTGTTGAACAAAGCAGATGAGGTATTTACGTTAGTGAATATTTTACATTTCGAGGGTATCTTTCAGAGATTGGGAAAATCCTGGAAATCTAGCACTCACGACCAGTCTATGCAGTCTGGGATGAGTGTTAGAAAGGAGCGTTCTATGACATTGGTTCTTCTAGCTTTGCACTTATTTCATATTTGACTGCAATAATATATGGAATTTGGATATTGGGAAGACCGAATTATGAATAAGTGTAAATTAAAATCTACAAATAACAATGATGTCTGCTTTAAAAGAAAAAAAAATGTTGAACAAGGAAACGTTCATTACCGAATAACCGCATGTGTAATAAACCAACAGGAAACACATTCTATTGCTAAAGTTAATCTTACAATCATATGCCACAGAAACACTCGAATTTCAACGAAATAACAAATCGAATGGCTCAAGCGCAAAAATTCTGAAACATGCAACTAACGTATTTACATAAATGATAGATTAAACGTGAACCCGTAATAATGAAGACATGAAGTATGAAATGGATCCATTAGTTAGTGTATCATCTCCAACTCGACCGCAACCTGAAACGCAGTTCGCACGAGAAAAAGGGTCAGAAATTGAATAAAAGCTCCATTAATATAAAGCTCGTGATGAACTTCAAAAGACCGATCCATTGTTGGACGGGTTCAGAGTTCGGGTCTGCCACAGAAGCCAGGGTCAAGAGAATATCTGTGCCACTGTGCTGACTGTGGTCTTACACGAACCAGGTGATTGACCCCTGGGCTCTCCCTAACAGCAATAGTCCATACACCAGGGGCCATGCAGCCCAAGCAATCGATTGGGGCTTCAACATTTTGTACATTATTTATATTGGACTTATCTTACATTCTTTTAAAAGCACATTAGAGCATTATACCTAATCTAACGTTTTTATGGTATTTTATATAATTCTGCATGTTATCATTATGCATTTGTGTACTAGTTTATAGCGCCTTTACAACGTTTTGGCTACAACTTGTTTAATGAATTGTAGTTGAGTATATTAACATCATGATACTATAATTCCCATGATGCGCCTTGTTATGTAATCAGGGTTGGATTATCCATTTGACAAGGTAGTTTCGAACACCGGAAATACTGTATATCATACAAAGTATCCCAAAATATTGTTAACCTGGGGCCTAAAGTTCTAATATGTTAGTCTTTTAATGAATCCGTAATTTTTTTTCAAACTGATAAAAATAACATAATTAAATTGTCGAATAATTGATTTTTCGCATTACTACTTTTCGGATGTGTGACGTTTTACTGTGAAGTTCGCTTGGAGCCTCAGAAAACTTCGGGAAACTACTGTCATACACACAGGGCTGTATTTTATAGAAGTGCATGCTTAGAGCAAAGAAGTGACTTTAAAAATATCCTCCCTGTAAATCGCCCCAAAATGCATTGTCCAATAAAGCATTCTGAGTAAAAATTCACTATTACACTTTTTCACTAAATGCACTTCATCGACGCTTAGTACCCAGTGGAAAAATGATGATAACGGTGATATCTCTGATAAATTTTTTAAATACTATTATTTATAAATTTGTAAATGATATTATGTGTCAACAGTTTTAGATAGAATATCCACGATACTTTTTAAAAGCCATGTTTAAAATTAATGCGTGTATCGGTCATGTGTGGATGATGTTGTATGTGAAACATCAGTGGAATTTAATTTTTTACAACCGTTCTTTGTAAAAAATTCACATTTATTTTCCTTTGTTCATTTGTTTCAGTTTTCCTACAATATCCTCTCTAGGCGTCTATGTGTAAAGACTATGAGAAGCAATAGAGAAAAATGCATTAGTATAACATAAATAGCTTCGTGATATAATGGTATGTGATCCAGAAAAGTGTTACATGCTTTAATATGGAAATCAACATCCAATTAGACATAGGTATAAATAACGAATGTAAGAATAATATAACATCCATTCAAAGCATGTATGGTTATATATTTAAATAAAGGCTTAGGAAATTTTTCTGAATATTATCATAAAAGTTCAACCTTATACTTGATTTCCTATGTTACAGAATGAAGGTTTTTAAAGCAATTTTTAAACTGACAATGTGTCCTCCTACAAGATCAAACGCGGGAAAATGGACAAATTAAAAATTTTTCCCAAGATAAAACTAGTATTTGCTTCCGATAAGAATATTTTTGGGGAATAAGTTAGGAGTACTAGTATCGCTTAAGTGGTTATCATACAACCACATATCCAAATAGGAATCACAGATCTTAGTCAGAAAATTACAGTTCTGACTAAGGTCCCATAACAAAAGACCAAGGTTTAATTATACAGCTTGTAAGATACGTAGCAGTTACAGGAGGAAATGGATTTAGCAGTATGTCTGAAATCTTGGAGAGGCCTTAAATTTCCATGTAATAATTTTTAATTAGGTAAAAATAATTTTTATTGAAAGTTAAAAAAAAAAATATGTGTGCTACTGAGGACCAACCACACCGTAGAAGTGAAACTGATGTGGGACAGAGAGAGTAGCTACTAATATGAATCATTCTTAAGGTTTAGTGGAAAACATAATCAAATGCAGAGAAAAAAATTATTGTAGTTTATTTAAGGTAATAAAAAAGACTATTTTTACAACATATATAGATGTTCATATGTTAATAACATTTGTTGCGTTGAAACCGTGACAGAGGCTATTTTTAAAAGCTTCCTCTTTCAAATATATTTTATGTACATGAAATATTATATAATATAAATGAAGAAATTACTGTATTAAATTAATATAATCTCTTTGGTCTCTTCTGATTCAATCTTGTATTTATCAGCAGCTCGCGAGTTTATAGTATTGACGCAGTTTTTAAATTTCTTTTTCTGTGAATTTAGACAAGAGTGCAACGTTTAGCATTTGCGAGTTTGCTTTGGCTATATATGTACGTTTAAACTGTTTGTGAAACAGGCTAAATAAACTGATTCGATCACAAAACACAAAGGGTCCATTCTACATTGGGATAGTAGAAGGAGGATACCGTAAGAGAAATTCTTTGAAGACCTATGAGTTGATTTGAAAAAAGTTTAATCACTTTAAAGAGGAAAAGGTCATAGAGGAAAAGTAAGTAAAAAGTTAAAACTTCATATCAAGAAAACGCAAATATCGTTTGAGACAATCATTCAGGTGGAGCAGGGATAATATGTATAGTCCTGCATTGTATACATTTCTATGCCAAAAGGCCTAAAATATACATTTAAACTGTCAATTTTGTAAAAAACAAATTATGAGCGCAATACAGAGTAGAACTGAAATAATAAAGAATATTCCTACGTATTCAAAATTATTCTTTCTTTCAATTTATTTTTATCTCACTATATTCTGCACTCTATCCTACTACAACTAAAAAAATCTGATGTGGGCAACACATGACTTTCCTTATATGATGTAATGAATTTACTACTTTTACAGTAAAAAAATAGGATTTTCTTATAGTAGATACTAATATTCTTTCCAAGATATTGAATTTTCGACAATTAGTCGTCATTTTCATTGATTTAGCATCATTTTTATCCATTTGGCGAGATTTTCATTAATTTGGCAACATTTCAAAAAAGTCGCCAAGTTGGCGACATTCCGCCAAATTCGTCGCCAAAATCTCGCCAAGCGTTATGCACTAAGAAAAAAGTTATTCTTACAACAGATAAATGACTATTGGCTTTCAAATACAAAAGTATTATTCAAAGTATATTTTTTCATGAATGGAACGAGCTAGATCCACGAGAATGATGTCACACTATTTATCGCATGGTATTACATATGAAAAGAGAACATGTTTCTCAATAGGAATTTTTTTTTTTTTATGCGACTTTTTCATAATTTTTTTGAAAAATGTACAATATCTCGAGAACGGTTCATATTATCGTTCTAAAATTTATGTCAATCGTTTTCTAATGAAAAATTACATAAGAAATGTCTATTTGCGTAACTTTATTAGCGGTTTTGATTTTTTGACGATTTTTTCAAAATTTCATTCGAAAATTTAGGGGGGTTCTGAACATGCGATTACGTATAAAAACAATAGGCTTCCAGTGTTTACGGATTGTGATTTTTGTACCAAATTTGGTTCGAATCGGTCCATTCGTTCGTCAGTTATCGTCTCCACAGACTCACTGACACACACACACACACACACACATACATACTTTCACACACACACACACACACACACACACACACACACACACACACATACACACACAGAGACATCACCTCAAAAATGTTTGATTCGTGATCAGGGATACTTGAAACGTGCTCTCCCGTCGAAAACTCGAATTCGAATTTTCGACCCCGTCACAATACTTTCCTTATACATTATGTATATAAGGAAAGTAAAAATTTACTGCTTAATTATACTCATAATGAGGGAACCCTCAATTTAAAAATAATCAAAAATACATAAACTAAACACAACGCCTTTCTTTTATGTCAACTAACAATTGTAGCTATTTTACTAACACTGGCGACACATGCATATAATTCTCAAAGCATTATTGCATTTTCAAGCGATTCATCCATAGGAATTTTATCTCCTGCTTTCTAACTCCATGATTCTGTTGCTAATAAATTTCTGTAATTCTTAGTGAACGAACCGTTTAAAGACAAATTCAAAACGTTACCGAGCATTAAAAGAAAAAGCATTACATGAAGTATTAAAGAAGAAAGATTTTACCATTTCCCAGAAATCGCTGTTTGAAAGGAAGGCCGAAATGCCCCCCTCCCAGTTTCTTCGCGATCCTCATGTCGCAACCGGCAACATCTTCTTTTGCGGATTCATTCCCTAATTGCCTGTTGTTATTCTTCGCCCTAAACCCTTTCCTTGGACGACCTTGGGACTGGCAACGTCACAGTCAGTAGTCCACAAGGGAGAAACCTGTTCCCGCTGGGTTCTATTCTTTTACTTCGATTTCTTCACATGACAATTAAGCCCTGTGACGTCATCCGTGATGGACCCCTCTGGCTTCCGGGCCTGAGAAACAAGTTCAGTGGGACGAATGTGTTTCACTACTTGTCGTTCCGGAAACAAAGCATCTCAAGCATAACTTATGCTTTAGGGCTATGTTGGTAATCTAGAATACATCCTTTCATTGATGATGTCTTCTCTCCTCGAAGGTTTCAACTGTTGAATCTTGTTAACAGCAGTGGCCAGGATGGACGCGCTTGCAAAATACTAGACCCAGAAAGCAGAGCCTAATATAATAATCTAAGGTGGTAATAACTTCAACAAATTGCAGTGTCTTCATGACCTGACCTCGAAATTAGGAATTTCAGGCAAGGCGTAGGAGTTAAAAAACTCGCACTGCAAATAGTCGGCGAACTAAAGTGGAAAGCAACCATAGTCGTGGCCTAGAGCTGTTTGGAGATTCCAAAAGCCTTCACAGGCAGGCAGATCTGAAAGGATTCTCTTTGATGTTGCCGACAAAAAGACCAGTTGTCCTGACACCTTTGTAAATTTGCACAGCCACTACAAAAAGCGGACATGTATTATTGCATTTTTTTTTCTTTGAAAAAAGGTTTAAATCTTGGAAAATGGAAACACGCCTTGAAGGTCATGTTTTCTTATTATGTCTCAAAACAAGCGAGTTTCAGGCAACATGGTAAATTATTTGTAAGAAACACCTGCAGTTTGGTACACAAAGCTACCGATTACGAAACTATCCTAAAATCTGTATCCCTTGTCCTTTCTCTGTCGACAACATGGTAACTTTGAATGGCCAGCAATAATGTGAATGCGTATATGACAAGTTTGCTTAGTTTTTCATTTTTGCTACAGGGCATGGTCGTATAGGAAAAGTATTGGAAGAGAGTCGAAAATCGAAACTCTAGTTTTCAATGACAATTGCAACAAAATCGGAGCAACAGTCACTAAGATAGAGAGCGGCCTATTTAAAAAAAAAAACAAATTTATAAAAATAGGCCGCTTCTCTTTCCAACTGGCCACCCCCAATCTTTGCGACTGAAATTAGTTTTAACCGTGAAAGATCATATTTTGAACCCAACCTACTCCTTTTCGCTAATCGGATCGACCAAGGTCAGGTAAAAAAAAAGGTGAGTACTTCTTTATCGGAAATGATACGCGGAACGTGCTACGTAGCTTTTAAATAAAATTTACTGAATCCTTAATTAATGTAATTGTAAAAATATACCAAAAAAAGTGACAAATAAAACATTTGCATTTTTGCAGAGCTAACGAGAGTGACGATGACAAAATTTTAAAACCTGACCGTGAAACTGTTTGTATGACGACTGTTTTAAAATGACCAATACGGAGAATATTCGAAAGTATTTGAAATATTCGTTTTTACTCGTTTTCAAACATCTCCATTAAAAAAACTTTCCACTTTTTGAAAATTTTGGTTTCTAGAGACTTCAGAAAATTTATCTGTGAAATAAAAAGCCTAATTTTATATTTGTAAAACCATATACCTTTTTACCCATCCCTTGTTTTTACCCTCTAAAATAATTTTTCTTATACATACTTAAAAAAAAAAATTGATTTTTTTTTAATTTTCGAAAGTTTTGTGCGCGTTTCCGGATCATTAGCTACATTAAAAAAAGACGAATTTCTAGACCAAGTAGATGATTTGGAATAAGAGGAGATGGATATACATGATACACACACACACACATAAGAAAGAGAAAATAAATTTTGAGTATATAGGAAAAATCATGTGCTGCACACATCAGATTTTTACTTTCTCTATAATACATAGTATTGTAATTTTAGTAACAGTATTAAAAACGGGTCGAAAACTGGAATTCGAGTTGTCAGTCGATTTACACGTATTCAGCAGTCTATAACACAGATACACTTTTTTAGTTTGAGGTTTGCGTGAGTATAATGTATACGGGGTGTCCCAAAAAGATTGCAACCCGCCTTAATTCTTTACCTGTTGGAGATAAGTGGGCAATGTAAATTGAAAAAATGTTGAAAGTAAGGTAGGAAATAGGACTACCTTAATAAAATAGTCCTCCCATTAATTTTCAAAAAGTTACAGTTTTTACATTTTTATACGACCCCCTTAGACAAATTGGTTCAATCAGAATTTTTTTATTTTTAATGAAACAAGATCATTAAAAAATCTGTATCTTTAAAATTGAGCGAGTTATATTTAATTGAAAATTGAACATTGTGAATGGGGACCCTATATTAAATTTTAAATGTAAATTTGTGACATATCACAAGAAAGATAAAACTGGATAATAATACATAGGAGACATTTTTGTGAATTCCTCGTAGGCTCACTATACAATTACGGATTCTTAAGTACTTTTCACATTGTGACATGCCATTTTTTATTTGAAACAATTAAAATAAATAAGTAAACAAATGCAAGTATGTAGTATTTAGTTTTGAAATTTAACATAATTTTTAAAAACGAAGAATAGAACTCACAGACGATTTTTTCTTTCCTTTAACTCTATTTTAGCCGTTTCAAATGTCTATAGTAAAATAATTAAAAAAAAACTGAATTAAATGCAGACGATTTATTTTTTAATTTACGTATTTATTCCCAGTATTATTTATATTCAATACAACTAAACTTTTTTTAATATTATACTAAAATAAAGAAGATTAGAAATCACTCAGTGAATCGTCAGCATGTATAATTCTGAATTGACGAATTAAGAACACGTAACTGGTTGTGCATTATGGTATTTTTAACAAATAACGAGCTTTTCGAATTAACAATGATTCTATGCTCTGTGTAATGAAAATACTGCAGAAACTACTCGGGATTTTGGACGGCGATATCCAAACTCCAAAATATTTACAGAAGCATTATTAGACGAGCTCAGTTATGTATTGGAGTTGAAAGAAAACATTTTGAGAATGCTTTGTGAATTGCGTTTTATGAATTGTATTTCTAGTATTTATAACGAAAGTTGTCCGTTTATATCAGTAGTCTTCTATCAATGTATGCGTATTTTAATTATGTGCCCCAACCGCATAGTGAGTACCACTGCTTTATATGATCTCTGTCTGTGTAATGCTTTATTTAGATGCATTTGTGATAAATATTTTGACACATATTAACGTATTTTTGATCTAAACAATTTCCATCGTCAATTTGTTAATGATTCCTATTTTCACTGATGAAACAGCCTTTCAGATGGTACGGAAAAGTGGCATAAGTCAGATTTTTTCCCTTTATCATAATTCAGTTGATTTTAAAGATACAGATATGCGGTTGTTTTTAATGATCTTGTTGCATTAAAAATAAAAATTTTCCGATTGACCCAATTTGTCGTATAAAAATTTAAAAAGTGTAACTTTTTGAAAATTAATGGGAGGACTATTTCATTAACGTAGTCTTATTTCCTACCTTACTTTCAACATTTTTGCAATTTACATTGCCCACTTATCTCCAGCAGGTAAAGAATTAAAGCGCGTTTCAATCTTTTTGAGACATCCTGTCTAACACAAAAAACATCTGTCGAAATTCCATTGCATTTGGTAGTTGTTTATACGTTATCGTAGTTCTAAATAGATTTTGGTACGATTGATAAAATAAAACTGCCCTTTATATTTCATACTGGCTCCTAAAGATGGACAAAACATGCAATAAAAGAATAAATATGCTTAAATATATGAATTAAATGCTTTATACATAATTAATTACAACAAAACGAATAAAACTCCCCCCCCCCTCCATAACTCTAGAATAAACCGTTCTCGAGGCATTTCTGACTTTAGAATTTTGAAAATACTCCTTGAATTACTTCTTGAATTATTGACCTTGTCCATGACTTTCCTTGACACCCTTTATAAAGAAAAAATAAATTTTAGTATGTCAGGAAAAGCCACGTTATGCCCACATCCGTTATTTGATGCGAATAACATCTACGGTTCGGGTTTCTTTAGCGAAAAATAACTGAGTGTTACGAAAAATGTAACCACTTTGGGCACTTATACCTCCGTAACAAGTACAGATTCAATTCCACAAACTCCATTTAATAACATCACGGCATTCACTAACGTTTCGTTCCTTTTTGCGAGAAAAGCAATAATATCAAACAACTTTAAAATAGTGTGAATGAATAAAATTTAAATCGTAATGGAGTAAATCTTTAGATAGTATTTGTTTAGCAATTCATATTCAGTTGGACTCGTCCTCATATAAACTGCAAATGATGGAAGAGAGTGTAATTAGAGAGCATTCTTAAAAAGTGCCAATGTCCTTGTAAATCTTTGTCTCGATCCATTGTACCAGGTCATTCAAATTTGGACTCTCGTCAATAGGAATATTTTTCTAATAAGTTAGAGATCAACCATCACGAGTTAGAAATCAACCATCACAAGTTAGAGATCAACCATCACGAGTTGCAGATCAACCATCACGAGTTAGAGATCAACCAACCAGTGTTCAAGACCGAACATTTCTTGCACTACTAATGTTAACGACTCAATCTGCTTCATTGTTCTGGGAAATTGAAAATCATTAGATTGTTGACACAGTGAAACTTTTATATAATATGCATTCAGGTACAACAAGAATATTTTCTTGGGCATAGGGCGGCCTCTTATTACATGTAAAGTTTAAAAAATTACCAGAACAGAAAATACTTTCTGTTTTTTCACAGATCTCGTGGTAATCCTAGAGGGAGCCATATTTCAATCAGGCATATCGAATTAAAATTAAATATAATAGGTAGAAAATAATTGAATTAGTGAGAACACACGAACTAATAATAAAAAATTACGGTTAATATATACTCCCACACGCCAGAAAAATCTAAAAGTGTTTTAAAAGGCTTTTCTTGGAACAATTCGTTCCACGGACTGATGCAAAATTTACACAGCTAATTTTATGTTATCGTTCTGTCAAGAAATGACATATATTTTTATTCTGAGTGTGTTGAAATGTTTTAATTGCTATTTTGTTTCTTAAGTGGGATTTTACACTTAAGCTGAAATTGAACTTATTTAGCTGAAAGTTACATTAATTTTACTGAAACTTACTTTAAATAATTAAACTGAAACTTACTGAAATTGAAAATAGTATTCTTTGTCCGGAATAAATATTTTTGTAGCCTGGAGTTTGTTTTTAAATTTCGGGTAAAAATGTCACAGCCCGTGGATTCCTGTAACTTTCTTAAGTCAGTGGAATGAAAGGTTATCTTATCTTTTATCTGCAGCAAAAATCATTTTCGCTGACGCTGAAATAATACATGTAATATCCTAATCTGTATGCCTGTTCAAACAGGTCTGCCTATGACGGGCACTTTTGCAAAGAGAACAGTGAAATTAAACATACAACTGGACAATTGCAGTCGAAATAAACATATAACACGACCGAGCCATGGCAGCTATGTAACTAGGGATTAAAAGTGGCAATCCATGTTCAAACTAGTGTTTCTTTTTCAGGCATGCATCCTGGGGGGGGGGGGGGGGGCGGATCTTCGGAGACATTTTATGTTAATAAATTCAGGTTGTAATGAAAAAAAATTGCTTCTTTTGGTGCTACAGATTTAGTACAGAACAGGTGCAATAGCAATTACTATATAGTAATTACTATATATAGTAACTATGTATGTAAATATAGTAGTTAAAAATTGCATACTATATATAATTATATATTTATATAAAGCCAATAGAAAACTTGACCCCTGAAGTTTCATCCCCCTCCCCGGCCCAAAAGTTCTGAAAGAAACACTGTTCTAGACAGGTTTTTGCTTCGACAATTAATTAATCCAGTTCAAAATTCGAATTAGTCTATTTATGGCAATGTTCTTAATTTTTTTTTTCATTTCTCCGCTGCCCTCGACGATCATAACCAGTTGGGCGTAGAGTTAGTTCTCTTCGTATCCTGAAATAGATATTGCTCTACCTCGTACAGCCAGTATGCTTATTTTTTGGCATTGCCTGCGGTCAGTTTGTCGCCAAGCTCATTAACCGATCAACAAACAACATTGCGGCAGATCGGGTGTCCTGGATCGAGCAATATGTTCCAGATTCCTTTATTGAGAAGGTGTAAGGATATGGTTTTTCTCTCATTTTTGTTTTTAAATTCCACCGAATTTAGTTAAAACGAAATGAACTTTCAAGCGAAGAGAAATTTATTACGGATGTTACTAGATTCGCTTACGAACGATTGAACCAATGTAAACTAATGTCAGTGACTTACAAAGAAAATGCGGCGTGTGTGTAAGCAAAATAAGTAATATTAACACCGTTAACTAGAGATGGCGGGTAAAGGCACAAAAGTAAAAAATTCCAATTTTTTTATGACATATCTGGTTTAAGGGGACGGTGGACGTTGAATTTTTTTTTATTTATTTATTGACTTAGAAACATGAAAATTTGTATAAATATTTTTCTTAACATTACTATATAAAATACCATTCAATTTTTTTTCAATTTTGTTATAATTTTGTATTTTTTTTTTAATTTAATTTTTTTAACGAAAATTTGAAAATGCTCTTTGCGTGCCGTTTGTTCACATTTTTGATTAATTTTATTCAAAAATAAATTATGAACAAATTTGGGCATTCATTTTTAAATCCCTTAGAAAGTTAATTTTCTTAAAATATTTTTCTGCATTAAAATTTAATTTTCATCATTTAATTGGGTACCTCCCAATTAAATGATGAAAATTCCCTTTTGCAGACATTGGCGTCCATGGAAATCGCCGGCAGAAACATTGCACCTGCAGGTGTAATGCTCGGGTCGAACTGTTTGGGATAGGGTATGTCAAATGCCTATATTTTTGGGAGATTCTTCGTTTGGGATGGACGCTGTCCCACCCGTAAGCAAAAGGTTACATGTGTAAAACAATGTTATATATTAAAAAAAAAATTTTTTTTAGGCGATTTTTACTCATTTCAGCGTCCACCGTCCTCTTAAGAAATTTATGACCTATGTTGTAGAACAAGCACATTAGTCGGGCTTCTATAATGTTAAAAAAAGTAACATTTTAAAACACCTATTAGATTTTGCAAGGATATCAGTGGAGTAAAAAATATAAATTAAGAAATATGACTGTTTATTAAGTTTATAAATATATAACACACGCCATAGAATTTGTATTTAAAAGATTAAAAATAAGAATTAAAAAACAAGTTCTCATGAAAGTATCAAAATTGTTATTCCTCAATATTTCAAGATCCTTGTTTTGACTTACGTGCTTTTTCCCGATAGCTCTAGATAATATTTATTATTTATTAATGGTGATAAATAATTAATAGTAAATGATGTATTAATGGAATATATAAATAAAAAAAATTAATATCTTTGTCTCTCATATATTTACACATAAGATATTTTGCTAAATTAACAAAATTGTGAAATTGGTGTGTGTAAATCATAACAAGCCGTTTGAATTGGAACCTTATCACTTAAGATACATGCAAGCAAAAATTTCTTGTAACTGGGAGGCGGATATATCGGAATGACTGTGAACCATTTCTTGAAATTCTGTTGCGTTATCATGATATTGGGATTTTTAAGCCATAGATTAAAATGTACCAGAAAAGTTCAAAATTTGAAAGAACAGAGTTCTTTACAGCTCTGTTGAGTTTTACTCCGCACGGTCTAAAAAAAATAAAAATGCAATTTTATGAAATTCTTTTACGAGAAAAACAAAATACTTTTGAAATTCTTTTTAGCGCTACATATTTTTCATTTATATATTTGCAATTTATAGATCGCCTTAGTGTCTATAATTTGTAAATTGACTATTTCAGACGATTAATCGAACAAAATATTCTTCTTCACGAAATGCTATTTATAAATTTGCGATACATTCGATTTTTAAAACAAAAAAAAAATGTTATGAAGAGTCCGGGTTTTTTTTTTTACATAAAACATTTGTGAACATCCATTTTTAAAAATAAGTAATTTCGCAAAGAAATATCGGAAGTAAAAATAAGTAATCGGAGTTAAAAATAAAGCGGAGTTAAAAATAAGTAATTTTGCAAAGAAGTAGTATTGTGAGTGTCGGAAGCTATCTTGGTTCGAATAAAGAGACTCGGATAGATGATGGACTCCGATTGTTTACCTGTTAATAAAATCGAAATTTGATTGCAACTTTCGGATCTTCATTCAATTTCAGAAGATGCTTCTCTTCTCCCAAGTACCGCTCTTTCAGAAATCGTGAAGGACATATGTTAATGCGTGTTTGGTAGCTAACTGGCGGGATAAAACTAGCCCTTCGTGATTAGCATTCGAGGAGCGGCGGCTTTTTAAAGCAGGTGTTGGCCGCATTAACGCACTATAAATCTTTCGGCAACCAGAGAAGGTCGTAAAGTTAAAATTATTCGGAAAAGTTTCTTGAACTGAACGCGTATATTCCGGACGGTTCCGGTGGATTTTGACTTAAAAAAAGGGTTTTATACACCTGATAATGGGCGATTTCAATGTTATTGGATTATTCCTATATAAAAGACATAGAGTTGAACAAATATAAAATATATATATATATATATATATATATATATATATATATATATATATATATATATATTCTCAAGCGGCTGTTATAAGAAATGGAAATATAAACTTCATTGAATACGGCACTTAATAAAAAAAATAAACTAGTTTCGGAGACAAAAAATGGTTCGGAGGCAAGTTCCTATCACATGACAGTTTCACGCGTGTTCCAAGTAATATGGTCTTCCATTAGAAAAAAAAATAATAAAAATGAAATGAAAAGCAAGGAGTCACCTTTAAAGACCACGTTAAAAAGGAATAGAAATAGTAAAATATTAAAAATAAATCAGATCAAACAGAAATAGCTGAAGAATGCGTGGAACACTAACATATTATTTTCTTTCTGATGGCACTCAGTTTTCTGTAGATCCCATTTTGCTATTTTCTTTTCTCGCGGTAACGCCATACTATCTGCGGCGTCATTTCTGTTCCTGCTATTTTATCGTTCGAAAGAAAGATATTTTTGCCCACTAAACCTTTTAATGAATTAAGTGTTGACATAACGAATTTTTTAATTTTCAATATAACCTGAAATTATGAAGTGAAATTATTTCCAATTGATCGACACAGTTGATCTCGCGACACGGTTTTAAAATCGCATTTAACATTGACGGATAACTTTAACTTACCATTTTGTAAGGAAATGTGATCAAAGAGTAGTTTTACAGCACAAACTCGTTATGCAAGGGAATATTTCATAATACCGTACGCTCTTTTATTCCACGGATATTAAATAATTACGATAACTCGATTCTCCTACGAAGGTGTTTTCAAGGTTAAAATTATACGCGTACCAGCCGAACGCGAACGATGCTGTATCAGTATTGTATCTGTATAATTTATTTTTTTGTATGTGTGTATGTATGTATGTATCTGTATAATTTAACTATTTTTGTGTATTTATGTAACTGTAGAAATGCATCAGTAGAATTTAATTTTTGCCTGTGTGTATGTATGTGTGTATCAGTAATGTATCTGTAGAATTTAATTTTTGTATGTGTGTGTGTATATGTCTGTAGAAATCTATCTGCAGAATTTAATTTTTGTATGTGTGTATGTATATGTCTGTAGAAATATATCTGTAGAATTTAATTTTTGTATGTGTGTATGTATATGTCTGTAGAAATATATCTGTAGAATTTAATTTTTGCATGTGTGTATGTATATATCTGTAGAAATGCACCTGCAAAATTTAAAGGAGCACGCATCAACTAACAAAGAAAAGATACGTGAATATAGGGCATGGACATTTAAGACTGTGCAGTGAGCCAGAAAAGTGTTACCTGTGTTTTATACAAAGTGTCAAGTCATGAAGCAAGCCAATAATTTCAGAAGTATTAGGGTTATAGTACTTTTTATGAAAGTGTATAGAAAACCCCTATGACGCTACACAATGAGACAATTTTAGGGGGTTTGACCCCCTTTTTTTAGGTGGTTTGGGGGAGCTATCTCGCTTTCTGTTAGAGATGCGGGAAAAAGTCAATTCTTAAATTGCGAAGCGTTGCAAATTGAGTACCAAGCATTTTTGTCTCATAGCAAAATCTGAAATTGAACTTTCTAAATAATATTTTTAAAAGCGACCATTTTATTAATCTGCGTGTAACAGTGTAAACATAGAGACGTTTAAACCCTCGGAGGCATTTTATGACACACGTGTAAGTATGCATCGCGTTGCTGAAGGTGAATATTTTGAATTTTGTGTATAATGAAATCAGTTTTATTCTGCTGCATTGTCTGAATGTTCGACATGTTTTTAGAGTGAGGAGTGGAGCGTTAAAGGAGAGTTAAAGTGGAGAGTTTTAGGGTTCCTTTCCATGTCTTGCAAGGGAACAAAAATGTTAAGAGTTAATTTTGAGACGTTCTGCAACTTTGTATTGATTTTTCGTCTATCTCTAACAGGAAACGAAATATCCCCCTCATCCCCTTATTAAAATGGGCCCCGCTTTCTAAAGTTATTTCACCGTTCAGCGTCATTGGTGTTTCCTATACAGCTGCATTAAAATATAATAACAGTAATACTTCTCGAGTTTTTAGCCTGGGTTATGATTCTGCTTTAACACTTTGTATAGAAATCAGCCTGCTACTATTGAATAAGATTATTCGGTAGTAAAAGGAGCAAGATGTGCGTAAAAATATTTCACACAAAAATAGGGCATAGTGTAGATCGAATTTAAGAGAATGCCTTCATGTGGGAGGGGTGGGTCTCTTTAGGAGAAACTTAGCTATGTCTAAATTATGTGCCATAACAACTGAGAAAAATATAGGCGCTCAATGGATTCAAATAAGACATTAAAGAATATAGACAAAAAAAAACTACATTTCGATCCATTTAACAAATTATAAATAATTTTTCTAAAATTCCTATACTGCATCATACATCAACAATATATCTAGAAGTGGCGAAAAAAAGCACATAAGTTAAAAATTCCAATTCCCTTTTTATAACATATTTGATTTAAGAAATTTATAATATTTGTTGTGGTAAAAGCACATAAGTCAGTCAGGATTCTAAGATGTTAAAAAAAGGAAAACTTTAAACACTTATTACATTTTGTACGGATAACAGTGTGGTAAAAAATATAAATTAAGAAAAATTATTATTTATTTAGATCACAAATGCATAACAAACTCGATTAAAATTAAATTTGTATTATGAAAACAAAAAATAAGATTAAAAAAGTTCTTCTGAAAGCATCCAAATTTTCTTTCCTCGATAATTCAAAATCCTTGTTTTTGACTTATGTGCTTCCTTTGTTCCGTGAGCTGATGTAGGAGGAAAACAGTTCAATCAGGAACATTTCCCCGAGTCTCATTTCTGAAAAAAGTTTCATCTAAATCGATAATGTGTTTTGGAAGATATTTGACTTAGAAGCATATTTTTTTTCCAATTTTCACTTTTGCACGGTACAAAATTTTGACTATTTTTAGCCATAAACTTGTTCTTTGATTTGAGCGATCGATCTTTAATGTTGTTTATGTAATATGTATTGCAAAAATTGCTTAAGTAGATAAATTAACTATTTTTTTTAAATGAATGACATTTAAAAATATCTAAGTACGACAACATCATATGATTATAGCTTTTATAAGTCATATAAAAGTTAAATACATATATATAATTCTTCAAATTACTAATAATTATAAAATTTTATTCCCAATATTTACAATTATGCAAGAAGTTGGATTCCACATGAATTATGCATTTCATGCAAGATTTATGCCCAGCATTGCTGAAAGTACTTATAAATTTATGATTTCATATTGTTTTTCTTCTCTTTATATGATTATTGCTGGTTCAAAATTTTAGGAAAATTTTGTTTTCAATCCTTTTAAAAGCCTTTCAGAATTGTTTTAAATTTCCCATTATTTTGGAGGTTCTCATGTAATTTGATTCCAGATTTCACCGGAACTTCCCCTTTGCATTTAATTATTCTTGTTTCTTAAATATACATTTTTGTTAAATGCTTTGATATGTTTTCTTTAAATTGTTATTATATTGTTATTCCTGGGCCCGGTTTATCTTCCGGCCTTCCGTTGTATTTGCTCTGCACCCTTTGAATGAACTGGGCGGCCTGGGTAAAAAAGAAAATATGCAAGAAGAATTATTTATATACGACTTACGAAGTTTTATCTAAAAATATTTTTTTTAATCTCGTACAAACTTTTAAATGAACAATTAACATTATTTTTTACAATTGTTATATTGACAGTAGAAAAATATTTACTGTATATATATATATATATATCACAAAAATTGATTGATAACAAACAGTTGGTATTAAAGTAGGTTGTACGTATGTCATATAAAATTTGATTAAAAAATATTTTTAGAAGTAATTTAATCCCTAGCAACACATTCTAAAAAATATTGAAATATGAAGAATAGTTTGAATTTGTATAGAAAATATATATGCACAGTAAAAATATATATGCACAGTAGATATACTTTTATCGACAAATATATATATATATATATTTCATTGGTTAGTAAAACTATGTTTGTACTCTCTAGAAAAATTTAATATAGTGTTAGTTCTCCTCATAAATTTTTAATATAGTGTTGGTGCTCCCTCCTCGGATGAATTTAATATAGTGTTGGTGATTTAATGAAGATTTTAATATATGATTGGTTCTCTTCGGAAGAATATATTGGTAGTGTATTGGTGCTCGTTAGATGAATTTGTAATACAGTGTTGATGCTCCTTGGTGATATTTAATAGAATGTTAGTATTCTCCGGAAATAATTTAATATAGTATTGGTGCAAAAAGAGGGGGTGGGGGCAGCAGATCAATGAGCTATAAATTTGGGATTTTGTGGTTAAATGTATAAATGTTGGACTTCATATGCCAGATTTTGAATGTACTTCACTTGATGGCTTTTATAGGTGCCATTTTAAATTTTAACAGCGATTGAGTACAAAATTAAGCCAACCTAGCCCAGACACAACAGTTCTAACAAATCATTCATGAGCAATCCTAATATATGTTTAGCATGAATTATAAACTAACGTTTGAATGAATTTTCAATTATAACGATTAAATTATGGTGATGATCGTTTTAGAATATCTATTAGGCAACATTAGAAGGACGAGGGCAAGTATATGAAGGGCAATATATTGCAATGTTAATAGCAAAAAAAAAAAAAAAAAAAAAAAACTGTAGATGGATTTCAAAACCGTGCGTTATTTAAATTTATGGATAGTACGCAGATATCACGTGAGGCGTTACAGATATCGAATAGTACGAATCCATTAGCGGTGCAAGAATCATCATTAACTCAAAAGAAACGCGTTAAATGACGAGGAGCGAAAAAGGAGATAGTTTTTTGGGGAAATGTGAATCATTAAAGAATGTTTTTAGTGAAAGTATTTACATAAAGGAAATAGGAAGTTAGAAGTTCTATAAAAATGTTTAGCTGAAATTTTGGGAAAGGGGAATACTAATGTTTACATATGAAAATGAAGTCCAAAAATAGGTTTTCATTTGATTTGTCTAATGGTTTGATAACTCAATTTCTCCCTATTGGACGTGCAAAGGTTTTATTAACAGTCAAATTGGTACTTTTTATCAGATTATGTCTTATCTTTTATTAAATTATTGTGCTAAAACAAAAATCCGCAAATCGTTTCTCGGGAGCACCTCTGTGTTTATCTTCATTTACGTGGTGCTCATTTTAAATTCGAGAAATAGCTCTTGCAAAATAAGTTGTTACATCATAACTGCTTTTTACATCTTAACCGGTTTTCGAAATTCGTTTAATCCATTTTATTTACCAATGCTTAATAAAAAAAGTTTTTATTCATTAATATAGGAAAATGCCTCTAATGTACATATTTTTTTTTTTGTTAAAGTTAGAGAGAACGAAATATGAAAGTAAGATCTCTAGATGGTCTGGGACAAATGTTTTATTTTATACAGGAGTAAAAATCGTAGATGTAGCGCCGAATAATAATTTATAAGAATTTATTTACAATTCTTGATACGATGCAATATTTTAACATCATAAACACACGTTTCTCTAATGTAGCGTTTATTAAAGTGTGCTCCGCTTTAGAGTAAACCTTTGGATTCCGCAACTGTATTCCATGTGTTTTCGAAGCAAGACAGTTTCATGTAAATTTTCTTAAAATTGATTAAACGCGTGAAACTTAATGTATAATTTGGACCCCAACAAACTTTTCTAATTTGAGGATGCCATCAAATCAGAATGCCAAATGGTTGAGCCATCAAATTGAATTTCAAAAAGGTTCCAAATATCAAAACATTTGAAAACCACTGCTCTAATTCAAAAAGCAATAATTTCCTATTTTAATGTTATTTCACGAGATATGATTAATACATTATTTTAAAAATAACTAAACTGTTGAAGATAGAATGCTACATAAAATATTTAGAATGTAATATAGAATGTGCGGAATATTATAATTATCAATTCACACAGAAGGAGAGTTATTTCAGGGCAAGCATACTGAGAGTCATATTCAGTTCACATGAATCTGTGCAATATAGATAAATAGTGAGCACGCCATAATGAATTATCGCATGCCTAATATCTAACATACTATTTATTACAATGAAAGCATAGGCATAGCTGGAATCTCGGAAAGGGAACACTGGCAGGTTACATTGTTAGAGGGAGTTGCTGTTTACTATGATAGAGTTTTTCAATATGAACCCTATGGCGACAAAATAAATTATTCACACAATTGGGGGGGGGGGGCAGGGTTTGTGATTCCCAACCTCCTGCTTGCAACAGTATGTGAATAGTGGCGGTTTACATTGTTAGAAGAAGTTGCTGCTTACTGTGATATAGTTTTTCAATATGAACCCTATGGCGACGAAACAAATTATTCACACAATTGGCGGGGGGGGGGGGGGGGCAGAGTTTGTGACTCCCAACCTCCTGCTTGCAACAGTATGTGAATAGTGGCGGTTTACATTGTTACAGGGAGTTGCTGCTTACTGTGATATAGTTTTTCAATACGGACCCTATGGCGACAAAACAAATTATTCACACAATTGGGGGGCAGAGTTTGTGACTCCCAACTCCTGCTTACGACAGTTCGTGAATGTAAAAAATACGCATTATTTTTTTTATAAAATAATTCGTCTTGTTCGGCAATATCCATGAATGTTCCAGCAACGATGAAACGGATCTTCTGTTAACTTTGGCCTGAGCAACCATCATTCTTCGACGGCTGGTCAGAAAAGTGACACCCGTCATAAAGCCAGCAGCGCTCTCTTTTTCCAACTAGCAACAGTGAATATTCAAGGCGAACGAAAGGGTTGAGATGGGAGAGACAGCAAGTAGAAGCTAAGTATATGCAGGATTGGCCTTGACCCTATTTTCCTCTCTATTTCACTTCCATAGGGTGGTCTGACGATAGAGAGAAAGGCGAAGCGAATAACAGAGTACTGTTTTATACGCAAGAACGAATATCAACGGTGGATTTAAAGTTTCAGACAACAAGCATCACTATATTTGGCCTGAGTATGGAAAATGCATGTAATGCATAATGAAACCAGGAATGAGTTGAGAAATTTTCTGTTATCTAATGCTCAAGAATGAGGTATGTAATAAATGCCTACATAATATTCGAGCATGAGTGAGGAAATTTCAAGTTGAAGGCATAATATGAGCATTGGAAATATTGTTATGAGTAAGCAAAATTCATGTTACATAATAGAGGGCTTCCTTCTATATATCAATCGCCAAATATATTGTAGGGTTCTGAAATAGATAAATCGGTAGAAAGCATGTAAATGCAATTTGCATTTGTATGTATGTTCCTATTAATTAGTATAGTAGGTACGTTAGCCGTGACTAGCTATAATCAGGCATGGATATTGGAATTTATTAGCTACTGCTCAGACATAAGTACGGAAATGTTATGTCATTCATTACTTGGGAGTAGATTAACGAAATCTAAGGCATAATATAAGTGTCGTTATTTGTCATGAGTATGAAAAATTCATGTTATGTAATAATCGGACATGGATAGAGGAATTTCCTCTGAGCTAGTCCTCAGGCGTAAGTTGTAGAATGTCATGTTATGCCATACTTGGACATAGTAGAGAAATTTCAGACAATATAAGACATAACACAAGCGTCACTATTTGTCATGAGTAGGGCAAATGCATGTTATGTAATAATTAGGCATAGATAAAGAGATTTTGTATTATTTCATGTTATCGAAAACATTTGAATGAGTAGAGGAATTTTATCATGTGACAAGGGCAAAAAATGTCACTATTTGGTACAAGTAGAGAAATTCAAAGTAATAAAATAAGGCATGATTCTAATTTTCACTAAAGGCATTGAACTTTTAAAAAAATTGAACAAAATCTTTTAAGTCATGTCTTTCTCTAGTAAATGAATTAATAGATAATAAATGTTTCTCGGATGTTTTATTTTTATTACGATTCTAGTGCATCTGAGCAATATCGAACATGGGTGTATGAGAAAGTCGAGTGGATTTTCTCACTCCAGATATTAGTAAAAGAGATATACCGTAGAGTTTTGCTTTTCTTTGTTATAGGGAAACAAGTGCATGACAAATTGTGATAAGAATATCGATAGACACAAATGAATCTAAATTATGTTCAAGAATCGAAATAGCGCTGTTCTAAAATAACCATTTATTCTGAGCGATCATGCAATGCGCTAAATTAATTTATCCACCGTCAAACGAGTTCACGACTTTATAATAAAGCCAACGTGTAGCTTCAGTCTATTTAGAAAAAGAAATACTTCTGTACCTAGCAACTGTTGCTAAACTTCCACGTCCTTGCCTCATTGATAAAGAAAGCTTTTCATTACAGCTGTACGTCAAATTGAAAGGCTCTGTGGCAGACTTTTATCTATAAAACGGGATTCAACAAAGAAACGAATTTGCGAAAACTCGGGAACCAGTCTTTTTCTGGTGCTCGAACGACTGAGATGTATAGCAGTTGCAGCCAATTTTCAGATTTTTTTATTTTCCCGGACTTCCTCTGCTGACGTCACGCGTCCTTCCTTCCTTCCTTCCACAAACCACGTGGTCACACATAGATTTTGATTTGAGAAGACAGATAATTGCTAATATGTATTAAGGAGAAAAATAATCTTATCTTAGTGAGGAACATGAAATCTATGACAGATTTCTGCGAGGTGTACGCGAGCATGTAATACAACTCTGTGGAAGTGGTTTCAGAGTATATATAAGGACTAAATCTGATTATAATTTTAAAATTGAGCTCCTAATAAATAATTTAATTGTAAACATTTAAAAAATTACTTTTTTGGAAATTTCATCCTCTAGAGATGTGGAAATAAACTTCTGTATTTCACTTTATCATCTTAGAAAGGACACAAATGATATTTTTTTTAAAATGTTTTTAAAAATAAATAAATAAATAACTTTTATATTACGGAATGTTTCATTCTAAAATTAGAGGTTAATTTTAGAATTATTTTTCCGACAACGTAATCGTTAATAATAATAATAATAATAATAATCGCCAAATTTATTCGTTATTCTTCAAATTTAAATTTCTTCTCAAATTGAAAAACATTTTTTATAAATAAATTCTTTAATTTTAAAATGTAGTTTGCAATAATCAAAGCTTTTTAAAATTTCACTGAGGAATTTTTTCGTTTGTTTTTTATTTTCCCTATAATATATAATATATGGGAAGAAAAATTACTGTTCTAGTGTCAAAAATCCGATTCTCAGATGCAAAAGTATTTATGAGCTTTGAGCATCCCCATTACAATAATCAAAGAGTATGAATTGTGTTTTAAAATAAACGCACTGTAAAACCCCTATTCCAGCATAACTGTGTTTTGTGCATTATGTTTTATGTATTGCGCGTAGTTCACAAAGAACAACGTTGTAACATAAACGTTTGAGTTGTTTCACCATCCATTCCAGACCTCGTTCGCATCGTGGACCACATTCTGATCTTTCTCTGTCCCTGCCCCCCATCCCCCCTGAGTCCTAATTACATGGTCAAGTAATGACCACCTGTCATCTTTGGAGCCCTAATGGCGTGTGACGGGGAAGGACAGATGTCACTCTCCCACAAAAAGATAGAATAAAATATTCTTCAGATAGCCTTGAGGACGGCTCTCTGAGACAGATAGATACAGCCCAATGAGGGATGCTTCAGTAAGAGACTGACTACTACATATCGCACGTTCCATGTATATGGAATCGACAGCAATCATATCAACGTCATCTAACCTTCTGTGACTCATAGTTATTATTATATGTAATCCACAAAATAATTTAACATCATTATATAACAATAAATTATATAGTTGATTTGTGAAATTCAATTTGAACTACCAGGCTTGTCTTTAAGATAGGAAATGTTACCTGGGTCATCCATTACAACTCATGGGTTAAAGTTTCGCGTTATTTTTCCTTTTCAGTAAGGGGTGGGCGATACAAAACCCTTTCGCTATCCATACCGAAAGGACTAAAACTAAAGTTCTGATTTTTTAATAATCATATAACAAACAAAACATAAATAGCGAAAAATAGCTTCAGTATAATCTTGGTGTTAAATTTTGTTGAGTTAATAAATGCTCATGGTCATGTATATTTTACTTTTTAAATATGAAAAATATATTTAAAACTCTTTAAACTAAACAGTTTTAGTATATAATATACCGACCTAACCCGAAACCGACCCGCAAAGCGGTACCCGACTCGATGCAGAGCTCTTACCACGGAATACGCTTCCCATTCTTGCTTTATAAAATACCAATAATACTCGTATAATTGAAAGTCCCCGTATCAGGACATTCGATGAACCCACCTTACTTTTCACTGCACTAAAACCCAGGATATATATATATATATATATATATATATATATATATACACACCAGGAGATGGAATGTATTAAGTGCCTGGTCATTTATAATAAATAAATATATTGCACAGTATATATTTAACTTCCATTCTAAGAATAAGACTTATGAGAAAAATGCCTCAAAATGCACTGCGAACAAATTATATGCCTGATCATTTTTAGCAAAGCAAATTTGTCATCGGAATTTTATTTTTGCTCTCAGAGTAAACATCTTTTGGAAACATTTATGCTGCGAAGATCTAAGTCTTCCCTCCATGCAAAGAACAATTCAGAGAAATAAATAGCTGCTTAATCAATCTGGGTTTCTTATCGATAACACTGTTTATTACTTTCCTTTTCCTCCGAAGAAACAAGATTCGGGCGCATGTGACTCTCTCACAGGGAGCTAGCGCATTTTTCTGAGCAGAGTTTGAAGAGCAATGGTGTGGTGCCATAATGTTGTGTAGTTGAAAAAAAAAGTAAGAGAAAAAAAAAGTTTTACAATGTCCTCCCTTATACAATAGTTACAAAAGGAAAAGTACAAATTAAATTTTAATAACACACGAAATTTAATCCAATAGAGGGTGTAGGCGAATGAAATAGTTTCGAAAATTTTAAATAATATCAATTTTAGATAATAAGATTTATAGTCTTGTTTTAAATTAAATTTGCCTACACCCTCAATCGGGTTCAGTTTCGTGTGTGATTAAAATTCATTTTCTACTTTTCTATGCATGTTGCGCTCCAGCCCTGTTCCATACACAGGGGTGCAGGGCTGGGAAATATCGTTACACAAGTATCGCCGATGCAGGGGAAAAAAATTCAAATATATCGAGTATTTTTTCCCATACTTGATACTTTTCAACCTGATTCCAAATTTTCCGATTTCAAAAGATGCTGAAGTTCCCAGTATCAAAATTGCTATACTTCAATAGAGTACGTCTTTTGGAGATATCCATAATTTCAAAGACTGTAAATCTAAGGAACTACATCGTTTGTATAAATTGTCACACTACTAACAATAAAGGGCATAACTTCTCTATCAATCATACAACGCATGATAAAACAATTTGTCAGTCCTATCAGGCTGAACTTTAAAGGGTAAAATCTTTACAAAATGAATCTTATCTTGGTTGGTATATTTTATTAATGTATTTTTGTGTTGTTCTCTTTTATGATAATTTTCTTTTATCCTTATTTCCCTGCTCCTACTTTTTGATTTCTTTTTTTCCAATTTTTGTGATTCTTAAAGGCTATCAAGTTAACACGGATAATTAATTCCCTTTCGTCTCATACGTTTTTTTCATTTTGTTCTTTTTTGCACTTTGTCAGATTTGTTCCATTTTATACATTTTCAATTACAAAATTTTCTAGTTAACTTCAAAATTAATACTTTTTCCTTGGCTTTCATTGAAGTTAAATTGCCTTTTCATTGATTAAGATGAGATTTGGGGACATTATATATAAAATACATATTTTTTTTTATGTTATTTTTTTGACCAGAGGAGTTGCAGTGTGATTGATTTTTTCAAATAATTTAGGTATCGTTGTTAATGATTCTTATTTACCTTATGAGTGGCTGCTGCTCTTCATATTTTACTGGTCAATGATCATCTTAATTTCTCTATTTGTGCTGTCCATTTTCTGTCTGTTTATTTAAAATTATGTGTTTGCTTTCCTGTTGTTATAACTTTTCATCTTTTATTCAATTTGGCCATTTCCTTTTAAGTTCAAAAATTTTAGACTAGTTAGTATTTTTTTTTCTTTATGCATTTCAATTTTGTTATATTTAATGTTTTTTCCTAAATTCTTTTTCTAATTTGTTTCCGTCTGTGTATATTATCTATGTATGTTTATATATGTCTGTATGCATTTTTGGTTTGTGTTTTTGCGGTAGTTTCTTACATCTGCTCTACACCCATGGGGTGAGCAGTCGAGAATAATAAATAAATAAAATCTATGTTATATTATACATGGATCGATGCGTTCAAACCAGGAGAACATTTTAACTATAGACACCGTCACGTAATTTGCAAAGAGAAATGTATGCAAAGGGCAAAAACATAGTCATGGCGTAAGCAAAAGACGTGACGCATATCGTAATGACATGAAAATTTGATAAATGAAAACTTTCTGTGGTATAAAGCTATGCGCCAAGTTTAATCTGTAATGGCAGCTGAGAACGAGATCGTCAAAGATCTCGAACGAAAATACACAGAGAGGTAATGCAAGTTTAACTTTTTGCTTACGGGTGGCACAGCGTCCATCCCAAACGAAGAACCTCTAAAAAGACAGGTATTTGACATAACCTATAACAAACAGTTCGACCCCCCTTTGCAGACATTGGCGTGCATGGACGCCATGCCTGCAAAGGGGGATCCAACTGTTTGGGATAAGGTATGTCAAATATTTGTCTTCTTAAGAGGTTCTTCGTTTGGAATTAAAGCTGTCCCACCTGTAAGTAAAAGGTTACTAAGAGTTTAATAAAGTAAAATCGTATAGCAACATTCCTCATCTTCATAAATACATAAACCCTAAAATCGTGATAAAATCATTAATACTTAAAACTATTAAGTAAGGGGTAAAAAAAATTAAGAAGTAAATAACCGCAAATTGCCTTAAAATAAAAATAAACTGAAACCGTGCCTGGCTCTGCGATAGCTGAGCATTCTCTTCAAGGTCTGTCGTAATTGTAATGTATTCAGCAAAGGTGCCCGAGTGCATAACTTAGGAGTGCTCAGTGGACGGGCCAGTTTGATATATCGAGCCCACTCAAGGATTTCTCATCGCAAACCAAGGCCTTCATACAACAGCGAGCTTAATACACTGACCAAAATACATGGAGTGTGGAGATACTCCCGACTTTCTCACAGATTCATGCTCCTCGTTCTTTGGGTCTGCTTGCAGAATAATCAATATCAGAATCACACAAAAAAGTATGTCTTGGGAGGATTTCGTTCGCAAGATATTCCGCATTTTTACTTTCCCTGCAATACATGGGAATGTATAGGGAAAGTATTGGGATCATGCCAAAAATCGCAACTCGAGTTTTCGACGGATCTACACGTTTCGGGACCCTTAGAAAACACAAAAACACTATTTGTAGCATGGCGTCTGTGTGTGTGTGTCTGTCTGTCTGTGTGTGTGTCTGTCTTTTCAAAGTCTGTATCCACGCTAACTCAAAAACGAATGGACCGAATTTCATTAAATTTAGTAGATAAGTTCTTTGTAGGTGACCCTGATGTTGATTAGATTTTGGTACTATTCGGGATAAAAGAACCCGCGTTTTTTTTTTTTTTTTTTTTTTTTTTTTTTTTTTTTTTTTTTTTGCGAAATGGCCCGCAAAAATTGCCTGCCTGTATCCAGTCTAGCTAAAAAACTAATTGAACAAATTTCACAAAATTTGGTAAATAAGTCAGTTGTGTATTGCCCTGGTACTGATTAGATTTTGGTACGATTCAGAAACGAAGAATCTACCGTTTTTATGAAATGGCCCGCTGAAAACGTTTAAACCGAAAAAAAAGACTAAATATGCTCAAATGTATCAATTAAATTATTGCTTTATACATAACTTTTGACGAGGAATGGAATAAGGTCAACTCCAATACTCTAGGACAAGCCGTTCTCGAGAAATTTTAGTTTTTTTCGCATTTCCGCTACGCCACCTTTAAAAATAAGTCCAATTACCAAATGAAAACGAAATGGAATTAAATATGCAAATTCAGTGTAATTTCAAATAATTATGCTTGTTATTTTATGCAATTTAATGAATTATTAAAGGAATAAAGAAAAAATGTTGTATCTGCAGGGAAAGTCATGTGCTGCCAACATCAGATTTTTTTAAAGTTGGGAACAGGTTATGTCGATGCATTGGATAAATTTGGTTGATTTATATCAATATATCCTATTTTAAAAAAATTACATCTATAGAAAATCATGCTATGAAGGTTTTAAATGTTATATAACGAAAGAAGATAGATATCTGTATGCAATACATGCCTGTGCACAGGAGAGATATTTGATACAGAGATAGGTGAACTTATTAAACATTCGAATTAGTTTAAAAGTTGTGACTTTAAAAGTCGAAATTGGGTCAAAATTTTGTCATTTCCAAATCAGATTGATTGAACAGACAATTTTTCGAGCATAAGAGATACAAACGGTGGTCGACAAACGTAAAATTTAAACTTTCTGAACTTTTAGATTAATGAATGATTTTAGAATTTTTTTTTTAATTTACAACATCATTATAAACATTTTGTGAAAAATGAACTTGAATCGGACGTAAACTTTTGAACATAAAGTTTAAAATTCTAATTTTACTTCTCTTGCTAAAATTCTTTCTTCGAAAATTGCGTCACATTAACTACCGTTAATTTTAAAATTTTGACTTATGTATGAATGTTTAATACTCCGGGTTTCTATCTCTTATTGCACTCGGTGTTTCATTTTTTGGTTCTCCGAGTTCTTATGGTTGGATATGCGGGTTTTTTCCATTTATTTAATTTAATGGTGTTATATGTATTATTTACGCAGCGGGACCTTGTTCAGAGGTTTTCATATTAAATCCCGGGCAACGGCAGGTATTCGAGCTAATGCAGAATAACCCGCGTTCGAATCACACGATTCATTTTCATTTTTTTTTAGCATTATGTATTATATTATATCAGTATGTATTATATATGTATTATATCATATAATGTCAGTATTTGCTATTGAGTTATAGTGTCATATATATATATATATATATATATATATATATATATATATATATATATATATATATATACACATATATATATATATATATATATATATATATATATATATATATATATATATATATATATATATATATATATATATATATATATATATATATATATATATACACACACATATATATATATATATATATATATATATATATATATATATATATATATATATATATATATACAAATTCCCAAGCGTACCCACGCATACTTTCAAAAGGGTTTGATGTGTGCTCAGGTCGTCCTAAAAGGTACAGTCAGCCGCACTTAATCGGGTAACAGATATTCTCATACCCCGCTTATATGCATAAAATATTGCAGAACAAAATCTAACCCCATAGGGTTAATGTTAAAAATACCCGTTTTATGGCATTGCAATCCCGGGTTAATTGCATAAATGCTACGACACCAATCTCCTGAATTACAAGTTATGTGGAAAAGTGATAAATCACCAAACTAGGAAACTTCGGGATTTTCCCTATGTAGTTCCTAAAGTATTTACATAATAAATAGTAGTAATGTAACATGTATACAGTATATAGTAATAATACTATAATTTATTATGTAAATTGTTATAATTATTTTATATTCATTATCTTTATAGTATTTAATCAAGAGGGGTATTAATAATATTTAATCTGTGTACCTTCTTAATTGCATACAATAAAATGGAATATGTATGCAATAAAATAGATGCAATTAAGCGAGGTTAAGTGTAATGGAAAAAAACAGAACTTGGATTCTTGTCCAAGCAGTCAGTACGGTATAAAAACTGGAGATAAGCCCGGATGGAAAACATTTGCGATTCAAAATCGGATATGAACAGAACATAGCTTTCCCTACAGTGTTATGTATTTCTCTAGTTATTTCATTCATTGTATTTTATTCATTGTTTAATTTCATCAATATAATCATGATTATAATATTTAATCATGATGCACAAATAATATAATAATATATTCGTTTATTTGAAAGGGTTTGTTTAAAAAGAGTTATTTGAAAGGGAAGGGGTGATTTTTCACTTAAATATATTTATAAATGACACGAAATCGCAAACATTTTAAGTAATTCGAATATTTTCGGAATGTTTCATCTATGAACAAACATAAAGGGAAGGAGTTAAAAATTCCTGTTTTGAAAATGCCAAAACCATTTGAAACAATCATTCAGGTGGCTCTTGAGGTAAGATCTCATTCTGTATATCTTTATCACGAAAAGTCCGCATTGAGTTAAATGATAATTATTTAGTGTTAATTTTGCTGAAAAAGTGATGAGTGCAATGCAAACTGCTAGATCTAAAACAAGGTAGAATATTCCCGAGTATTCAATTCATTTTACCTTTCCTTTAATTTATGTCCTATAACTAGGGAAAATACTACTCATAATTAGAGGATTTTAATTAAAAAGTAATCAAAAATACATATACTAAACACTACACTTTCTTGTCGTGTCGAATAAGAAAAGATGGAGTTTTGCTAGTACTAGCGACACCTAGATACAATTCTAAAAGCATTACGGTATTTTCAAGCACTTCCATCCATAGGAGTTTTATCTCCATGATTACGTTTTAGCGTTGTAGGATTGGTTTAATTTCTTTAGTTATCAAACATTACGTTGAACATAATCAAACATTCAAATCTATTTATTCTTTATTTCTTTCTATTTTACAGGACAAGCCCATGTTCAGTTAAAACCAGTGATTACATCGGAGTAAGATACTAATGGCAAGGATCAGATATGGCTACACTACCAAGGTATGATTTTTAAGAAGGATTTTCTAACCCGATATACCAAAGCTTGTGTATATTGTTCGTGCGATAGTTGCTTCCATGTTCTGAATTTTATTTTTCACGAGATTCAATGGCCAACGACTCAATTACTAAGTTATGGATGGTTCTTGCTTTTTTTCGACCCAGACCGTTCGACTTACCCGAAGGTGCAAGGCATCTGTTTGGACGGCTGGGCCTTCTATGAATAGTATATCTATGGTTGGTTCCCCAAGAATTGAGAACACTTTAAATGAAGAATTTTCTGTGGAGAAGTAATGCTGCAGGGATCTCGGAAAGGTGGAGGGTGATCTTAGGCGTAGCCAGAATCTCGGATAATGACCAAATGGGAGTGGGGTTTACAATGGTGGAATTTGTTTTTTAAATAAGATCTTATGGAGAACTAATGTAATTATCCCACCAATGGGATCATGAACCATATCTACCTTCGATTACGGGATTACGGGGGATAGCTGATAGAATGGAGGGGGGGGGGGGGGTAAAGTGCTGGATTTCGTTTTTCAACATTAACCCTCTATGGAGTACAATTAGCGTAATTATTTAGTCAATACGGGAAATTATGACCACTTTCTACCTACGTCACAACTCTGGAGAACTGTTGCATTAACGTTTAATATAGTAAAATTATTTGTTTTTAAGTTGCTTGGATAAAACATTATCATGCTATTCAATAATTTAAAACCAAACTTCAATAGCCTTGATTATTCGTTCATCTGAGCTAAAACCACTCGCATAACAGCCTTTGTTTACGCTTGAAATACTTCAAGTCTTCACAATCCTCATTTTATTTTTTTTCTACAAGTCATCTGACAATGTTAAGGCGTACGTGCGACACTGAATCCCGGGATACGGTGACTGAAGAAAGATTCCCTTACGTAACGTCATGTTTCCGATGTAAAGCACAGATTCGTGAGGAGCAGTGAAACAAAATAAACGGGGGATGCTAAGGCTTCTGTATGTATCCCAATCCTTTAATGATAATTTTTAAATCGATTTTTGAAAGCAAAACTGCATACACCCAGAGCAGTGCTCTGAAATAAAATATTTTAAACTAAATGAACTATTGAAGTAGGCGTCAAATGTGAACCAATAATGTTTGTTTACAATCACTTTATGCTTTAACATTGCTACTTTCAAGTTAATTTCCCGTGACTCATTGCATGTTACGTTCCATTCCATGTGCAAGCCTACTACAAATATCAAGTAAGTCTACTATAAATATCAACCAAGCCTACTAAAAATACTACTAGCCTACTATAAATATCAGTGGTAAATTAAGAAATCCAAAATATGGATTTTTCCAACACTCTTTGTACTCTTCACAATTTAAGTTGTAGGGATGTAGGGAAAGTCGTTTCATGGACCGTAAGGTTAGTGTTTAACTGTAATCAGGTGATGGAAAATATTGCTGTTTTGAAACGGCAAGCACCGTTTACAAGCTTCTTATTTAAAATGTCTTTTTCCGTTTACCACCAGACATTCTTTTATATTGTAATGATAAAATATTTGTTAATGCATTAAGTTTCATTTATATTTCCTTTCTTTTATGATTTCGAACAAAACTCCAAGAAAATCGAAATCCAAGAATAATTTCTCCAATGCACTACTAGAAATTTTAGAAGAGATAAACGTAAAAGGAAATTAAATTCTCTTTGGCGTAGTTCTATAAATTGAAACGACGAATAGCATTTTTTTCCAAGCCAAATGACATAAACCTAATCGCAAAATGTTTCTTTTGAAACAGGGCCATCTATCGAATAAATTGCCAGGATAAGAAAAATATTATTTTCAATCCAGACGACGCAGGGTTGTTTCACCTCTAACCCTCGACAACTCGTCTCTTAAATAGTAAGCTCTGTCTTGGCGATATTAGATGCAAAGGCAAGAACTTTCGATAACAACTCTCAGTGGCTTTGCATGTGCGAAAAAATTATTTTTAACAATAATATATATTTTTTCAAAATATATGTCACAATTCTTAATATTTATATATTTCATTAAATATATTTTCATTTTATAACAAATTCATGAATATAAAATAAAATAAATAATGAAGTCCGTATAAAAGCATGCACTGTGGGGTATTTTTAATTTCAAGTGCCGTGTGAACGATCTTGTTTCAATTACACGTTGTTCTAGTTTTCCGTCTTACATTTTATACACACATATATATATATTAGAACATGAAATAGCTTTGTATTTAGCATCTATATTGATTTTACTATTTAAATCATTTTACACACACACACACACACACACACACACATATATATATATATATATAATGATTAAAATGAGTAAAATGAAATGAGTAAAATGATTTAAATAGTAAAATCAACATAGATGCTAAATACTAAGCGTATATTACAATTTAGAATAAAACACTATCTTCAGTAATATAACTGAACATTAAAATTATATTTATTTATTGCGCTAAATGCAGCCTATAAAGATGAACATAATAATTTAACTACAAAAATTAAAATAGAACTTGAAGAGACATTATATATTACCTGTTACTAATTAAAAGACTCTTAATAAGTACTTGATTAAGAATTAATTGAAATGCAAGTGAATAAAGTATAAATAGTTGAGATAAATGGAACAACAATCCATAGAGAAAATTATCCATAGGAAATAATACTAATTAAAAAGAAAATACGTAACATTGGATAGAAGGCAATAAAATTGTAAAATCTTCAGGAGATGTATACAAAACAAATGCCTTCTAGGAATAGTTCATTTCATTAAACAGCTTTGTTACAATGAACAAAAAGCTTATCCATTGTACTCGAGATCCGGTCCAGCCCATTATGAATTTTTTTTAGATTCCTATACTTATTTTATAATGTACTAATGCACTTTTAAAATGCACTAAAATGAAGAAAAAAAAATTTCTAAATAATAAAATATAAAAAATTGATGCACTAAAAAGAAAAAAAAATTCTCACATTTTTTTTTCTTTCAGAAAAATGGATAGCTAGAAATTTTATAAGATAAATATATAATTCTAATTCAGTATACTCCAAAATATCCCCATTAATTTTATGGAATCATGGATGAAATACATATAATCATTACCACCATTGAATGCATGGAATCGTTAACACCAATAAATGTATGAAGTCAATGATTCCATACATTTTATAGTAATATTTTGGAGTAGCCCGAATAATTGTGAAATATTGGTTTTATAAAATGTCTAGCAATACACTTTTATTGGATAAGATGAAATGTGAGAAAATTTATTTTCTATTCTTTTCCAGTGCATTTTGAAATAATAAAAGTGCGGATTCTAAATTTTATTTTCTGCTTGTTTGTATTACTAAGCTATTGAGAAGCGAATAAACTGTATCTGTTTTACTCCTCATAGCACTGTTTGTTACACGTATAGAAGCGGGCATCAACATATTTTCATTCCGGAAGACTTAATTCGAGCTTTACAAAAATTTGAATGCAGGTATTGCTGGGAAAGTCACTTAGCATAACCCTTGCAATGCTTGCATTCACAACCTGTAAAATCTTATTCAGTTTTATTTAATTTACATGGTATTAAACGCTTTTTATGCTAAGATTTTGCATGTACCTTGTAAATTTAAAATTATTTTCATTGATGACACAAGTTAAAAACATCTTCTGATCTAATAATTGAAAGTGGAGGAGTAATTAGGATTTTCAGTGTTTTAATATAGTATAGTTCTCGTTCATTATTTTACTTTTTATAGCCAATAATAGCCAATTATAATTTTTATTCGTCAAATGCAATCTTTAATCCGTCAATTTTATTTTCATTCTGAATGAATAAAATATAATTTTTTAAAGTTTCATATTCCAAAGATTATTTTTTACAAGATAAAGTTTACAAGTTTTCTTTTTTTGGAATGGCGTTCTTCAAATATCGTTACTGTGTTGAAAAAAATACTTCTAGTTTTCTGTTAGAAAATAATAGAGTTCAAATTTATTGATATTTTCATCTTTATATCGATGCCTCAATGCTATTGATGTTTAGGTCGTGATTTATATAAACACTGAACAATTTTTCGATTGCCCTATAAGATAGCGATAAAGTTATTTTTTGTCATCATAACACCACTTTCAGAATTGATTGTTGGCTAAAATATTGTCAATTATTGCCACTTAGGGATAAACAGTTGCAAAAATACATGAAAAACTATGTAAAAACAACCTGTGGTACGATTAAAGAAATAAATATAGCGCACACATCAATAGCCGTGCTCTTTCATTTGATATTTGGTTTAAATTTGAGTCGCGAAAACTTCAAGCTCTTAGATCCAGGAAAAACATCCCTTTGAAATAGTATATAGATGTTACTGATATTATCAACTATAATATACATTATCCGTAACTGAATTATACACTATCAACATGGACTTGGTTCATGAATAGAACTATTACTTTCGTTTTCTGCACATTTACATAATGTACAGGTAGTAAATAACTTCGCTTCTCTTCTTTAAATGAAATACCTATTCTACATTTGCATGGATTTCGATGACTATTCAGTGACGCCCTACGAATTAATCACGAATTTCGTTCGATAAAAATACTCTTCCAGCGACCTTCAAAAACGCCGACAGAGAGTGAGATCACTCAGAGCTCAGTGCAGTGGGCGTAACTAAAAGTTATCCAAATGAAGGTGGACACCTCCCCCCCCCCCCCCCAAAGTGTTTGCAATCAAAAACTTAAAGCACCTTACCTGTAAATTTACTTTGAAGTCTATTTCTATAGGTGGTTCCAATTCAAAAAACGCACACAATAAATCAACAAGTGCATGTGCCAGTTGCTGAAGATTTCCAAAAACGTTAAAACCAGTCAGATGACGGATGAACAAAATATGTCCAAAGTTTGAGTGTTCGGACGATGCCAAAAGAGAGGCACGTTTCGGCACTAAGATCAAATGTAAACAAAAAAGTTGAAGTTCCCCGAAAACTAGCGACTATCGTTGGCAATACCGCAACAGTGGCTGGCCTTCAAAAGTCTGCACTCTGGCGCGAAATGTGAGGAGCGCCAAGGTTGAACGAGAACTGCCGCCAAGAGAAAAGTATTGGCGAGAATTTCGTAGAAGATTTGGTTGGATTAGAAAGGGGTCATGTCCAGCCTACAAATACGGATGTTTCAGTTTTTATTTTGTTGGTAAGAAAAAAAATGTACCAAATGGTTACCAAATACCCATATTTTATTATTTTTGATCGAATAATCATTGTTTATAAACTTGAATCAATGCTGTAAATCGTTTTCTTTTTATATCGTGAATACATCGGTTTCATCTTTTTGCGTTACTCCACATTTAAAATATAAAGAAATTACCAGGTTAATTTTCAAATAGATTTTTCACCAGTGATTCCCAAGCTTTTTTGAAACGCGACCCGATTTTTAGTATAATAAACTTTCGCGACCCTCTTACCTTAAATGAACTACTAAACATTGAATTCTAATTTATTTATTATCAAATATAATTTAAAATTTTTTACTAAAACGCTGATATATGTATTTCTGAAGTAACTGTAAAATTGAAACATGCGCGAAGAGGGAACTTCTTATCGGTTTTTGTTGATGAGGGCATTGGCAACGTTGATAAGAGTCATCTTCAGTCACAAGCGGCTCGGCATTTGCCGTGTGAGTTTCGAAATGTGTTTTTGATTTCTACCGTCGCAAAAAATCCAAATTTACAGATGTACGAAGATTTGTGAGGGAGTTAAGTAAGTTCTACAATACCAGGAGCGGGAGTACAATTTTCTATTTGTTCTTGAACAAATAGAAAAAATCTGATGTGAGCAGCACATGACTTTCTCTGCAGACTTAAATTCATATTTTCTGTATTTCATTATTTCTTTAATAATTCATTAGATTGAATTTAATTGCACCAAATAACACTAAATTTGCATTTTTAATTCAATTTTTGTGTTTATTTGGTAATTGGACATTTTTCCGATAACGGCGTAACAAAAATGCAAGAAATCTCAAATATCTTGAGAACGGTTAGTCCTAAAGTATAATGGCGTGTGTTACATTATTTTCCTTGTCAAAAATTGCGTATAAAATAAGAATTTAATTGATACATTTCAGCATACGTGTTTTTTTTTTTTTTTTTTTTTTTTTTAGATTTTTGCGATTTTTGCTGGCCATTTCGTAAAAAAAGGCAGGTTGTTATTTTCCGAATCGTACCAAAATAGAATCAGCACCAGAATGTCTCACAAGTAACTTATCTACCAAATATTGTGAAATTTGGTCAATTAGTATTTTAGCTACAGTGGATACATAAAATTTTTGTGGGCCATTTCGCAAAAAAATGCGGGTTCTTCTTTTTTCGAATCGTACCAAATTCTAATCAGCACCAGAATATCCAACAAGTAACTTATCTACCAAATTTTGTGAAATTTGGTAAATTAGTATATTAGCTAGAGCGGATAAATGAAATTTTTAATGGTCATTTCGCAAAAACAGGCAGGTTCTATTTTTACGAACCCTAACAAAAACTAATCACCACCAGGGTAACATCCAAGTGACCTACCTACCAATTTTTATGAAATTCGGTCCATTAGTTTGAGTTAGAGTGCATACATACAATGCACAGGCACACAGACAGACAGACACACACACACAGACAGACAGACACACACACAGACGTCACGCTAAAAACAGTTTTTCGTATTCTATAGATCTCGAAACGTGTAGATCCGTCGAAAACTCGAGTTGCGATTTTCGACATGATTCCAATACCTTCCCTATACCATTACCATTGTGGCGATTGAGCGTCGCCGTGGTCCCGAACCAGGGACCTGATGCTTCGTAGACCGACATTATAATCACTGAGCAAAAGCTAGCTCCTCCTCTGTTCTTATAATTCGGGTATTGACTCAGTGTGGCATCTTTGATCAGATGTCTTTGCTGCCGCACACTCCCCTCGCTGATGAGGAGGCCGAGAGGCGTGTCGCCTCGGCGTGACGTCAGGGCCGGGAGGCGTGTTGCCTCGGCGTGACGGACAGTTGTGGTCAACCAGGAAGGGAGTGTCAAGGCTTCTGACTCCTTGGTGCTGCCATCTCGTGCTGAGAGGCGAAGTCGTTGGAAATGAAGGTTGCGTTTTTTTTCAAACGTCCAGTCATCATTGTGGCGATTGTGCGTCGCCGGGGTCCCGAACCAGGGACCAGATGCTTCGTAGACCGACATTATAATCACTGAGCAAAAGCTAGCTCCTCCTCTGTTCTTATAATTCGGGTATTGACTCAGTGTGGCATCTTTGATCAGATGTCTTTGCTGCCGCACCATGTATTGCAGGGAAAGTAAAAATCTGATGTGGGCAGCACATGACTTTCCCTACAGACTGACTGATATCCACGTTCTCCGTATCTTAATTAAATTTAATTCACTTTTAATTCAATTTTCGTTCTCATTTGGTAACTGGACTTATTTTCAAAGGTGGCGTAGAGAAAATACGAAAAAACTAAAATATCTCGACAACGGCTAGTCCTAGTGTAATGGGGTTGGTCTTATTTTTTTCTTCGTTAAACATTACGTATGAAATAAGCATTTAATGGATATATTTGCGCATATATATTTTTTTATTTTAGATTTTGACGATTTTTGCTGTCCATTTTGCAAAAACAGGCAGATTATTTTTTTTCCGAATCGTACCAAAATCTAATCAGCACCAGGTTAACTCACAAGCAACTTGTCTACCGAATTTTGTGAAATTCGGTACATTAGTTTTCAGCTAGAGTGGATACAGGCAATTTTTGCAGGTCATTTTGCAAAAAAAAAAGACGGGTACTTTTATCCCTAATCGTACTGTAACGAACTCGGCTCTCAGTTCCAATTGCTGATCGCCTTGAGCCCGTTCGGTGGTTCGTTTCTATACTAAGCAAAACACTTCCATAATCACACGACACATTTATTACATCTAAATATTTACACATATCTACACATATTCGCAAATTATTCGAATCATCACAATACTCGGGACTCCGCGAGTCCGATCGTCCGTTCAGTTCAGCATCTCCGAAGCAAGTCCTTTTTTCTTCCAACCGCCATCGCCCTCCCCTCCAATATCTGGCCCTTGACCCCCCGCAGTCCGCAGTATCAAATTGCGTGGCCAGCTGCAAAACTCTGGAAGACATAAGATGGCGGGCCGAGAAAAACCTTTCCCAGTCTTCTTGGCATGGACAGAGAGGGTTCGTAACACGTACCTAAAACTAATCAGCACCAGGGTACACACAAGTGACTTACCTGCCAAATTTTATGAAATTGGGTCCATTAGTTTTGGAGTTTGGGTGGATACATATATTGCACTGACAGACACACACACAGACGCCACGCTAAAAATAGTTTTTTCGTATTCTAGAGGTCTCGAAACGTGCAGATTCGTCAAAAACTCGAGTTGCGATTTTCAGCATGATTCCAATTCCTTCCCTATACCGTACCATGTATTGTAGGGAAAGTGAAAGTTGTATCACATTTTTTGGGTTGAAATCCATTTTTAACAAGATGTCTTCAGACAGATAAGTGAAATCCTCATTAGCCATTGTTAATATCCTGGTCATTAGGGATATCGACAACAGGTTTGCAAGCCAGGTATTTACCGACAGTTTTCCATCGTTTGACACAAGCATCAATTAAAATTTCCTATATTGAGTTCAAATGTGTGGAGAATGTGCTGTAAAATGATTTCGCCTCATTCTCAAAGATTAATGCTTTAAAAGAGTCATACTTGATCTACGATGTTCTTATTCTACAACACGTTTCTGTTTTTAATTTTCCTACATTCATTTTTCATGATTAACCAATCATTCCAAAATGTCTACATTCCAAAAATTTCGCGACACACTTGCGGTTTACTTGCGTACCCGTGGGTTGAAGTCCAGAGTTTAGGTTACTATTTGGGAAACGATGCTTTATATAAAATGTATCCCTAAACTGCTGAAGGCCCAGACCACACGACCAACCCAGGGGTTTATGGTAACAAATTGTGTGGCCGGGAAAGTATCCCTAAACTGTGTAGGTTTTCTATATGATATAAAAAAGGAATATACGTTTCATTTAAAAAACTGTATTCTCCCTTTATTTCAGAAACTGCCCTTTATTCTTTTTATACAAATACAAAAATCTTTGAAAGGTATTTTTTCCAAGTTAACTGTATATCGCCTAGCAATTTTTGTAATCTCATATTTTTTTTCAAAAATATGTTTCTAAAAAATTTTCCAAAGGCAAGTTGCTATAAGGAGCAGTGAACTCAAATTTTTTAAAATTTGCCCCAATATTGCTTTTAGAAATTGCTGAAAATATGTGGATTTTCTTTTTGCATTTCTGAGCATCATATGAAACGATTAATCTCATGTATCATGAATACTCCGTCGAAAAGGAAGCAAGACGATATATATATATATATATATATATATATATATATATATATATATATATATATATATATATTATATATACCGAAGCATACTAAAAGAGTTAAAGATACTTTGCACATATGAATAGTTAGAAATGCTAAAATAATTAAAGTTGTAAAGATTGACGATGCAAAATACATTTAATTTATTGAGTAAATGCAGCTTATAAATGAAATGGTTTCAATAATAAAAATATAATATGAAAATCCAATGATAGATTAGAGAGAAGTTGTAACTCAAAAAAACCCTAACTGAAAATATGCCTACAAATTATAAAGAAGTATTAAATAGAGAATAATCAATCATGAGGAAAATAAAATGCATATTTCTAGACAACAAGCTAAAGATAATCAACAAATTACAATGGTGTGGATTCGAATATATACTATATATATATATATATATATATATATAAATATCCAATAGGCATACAATTACAAATAGGTGCAAAAATTTATTTAAATCAAAAATGGTAAATATATGAATAGCGCTACTGCAGCTAATACAAAAATTACCTAAAAGACGTTTTCCTTTAAAACTGAAAATAGCAACTGGATTGTTTTAGTTAATGCAAAATTAAAAACACTTAACGTGGGTAGCTCTTGACTTTTCTTGAAGATGTTTCAGCTTATTTGCCTTTTTCGAACTAACGAAAAATGAAAATTTTGGTCTTTTTTATCACTTCGACTGAAAATAAATATGGAATTTGTTCTCTTAGTTGCTTTGATCCCTCCCCCCCCCTCCTTTTTTGATATCCCAACGGAATTTGTATTTTAGTTTAATTTCTTTCCCCCAAACACCAGCATTTTATTACCCATCCCCTCTTATCCTAATCAATTTGAATAGTCCCTGAATTTTATCCAGTATATGGGTTAAATTGAAATGACGTATCTCTGATACAGATTTTTTTTGCACATAACTTTTGTCTAAAATTAAGAAAAACACAATCTTAGTTCTCGGAGGAGGAAATATTAACTTCCTCATCCTTCCCCAATGCTTAAATGTATTTTCTTAATCCACGTTTCCTCTTTCACTTTCTAAAATTATAATTATTAATACAATTATTATTTCTTAAGTCCATTGTTATTAGAGCAGTAATTTGTATTTATATGCCAAATTTCAACGTTGTTTGGTGAACAGTTCAGAATAAAAAAGAACACACAAACAGCTATGTTACAAACAGTTATGGAAGACATATATATCAGTCAAGAACAGTTATATCGATCCGTTAATAGCGTTTCTGTTTGACAACAACGAAACCTTAAAATGAATTATTCCTTTTAACGCTATGATCTTATAACTAACGAGAAATAAAAACAACGAACGATTGGAAATGATTTGACACGAAAGCAGCAAAACTTTTCGTCCCTGAGGAGAAAACTGCGAACAAATTACCATGAGGGCAAATGTAATCCGTTGAATCATCAAACCGATAAAAGGTATTTTTAATCTCATTTCCAAATAACGAAATGATTTTAATTAAAACTAAGCTTTGTTGCATGAATGGCCTTGAAACAACTCTATTTCTTGTCAAAACTTATTCACAAAATATAAAAACATACTTGAAGAATTAATTAATGATCTTTGCCCCTTTATGGCCTCCGCAAACTGTTACAGGTTTGAAAAAAAATATTTTAATGCATCTTAGTGGAAACGTTAACACAAAAAATACTATGGGATAAACACATGACTAGACTAAAAAGTGATTTCTTGTTTAGTTTTTGTTTGCATGTCTTTGTTTTTTTTTCTGTGATTTCCTCTTTGTCTTATCATATTTTGCTCCATACCATTTCACCTCTTTGTATAAGCCTTGCATATTTGTAGAATTTAATTCATATTTTCTCGTAGTTTACAATATTTTGTTTGGTATAATATCGTTTGCCGCTGAGCTATTTTACAGTAGTTGAGATCTTTTTGCATTAAGAGACTTCCTTCTTTAACTGCGTAACACATTTTTATAATATTTTGCTCCATAATTGATAAAGTTTTGCTCATTTTGCTTTACATTTTGATTTAGTTTTGGGATTTCTGTTTTATAAATCTTTGTCATCAGTATTGTATATTGTTTTTTTTTTCTTTTTTTTTCTAGCTTTTTTTTTCTTCATACTTTGTTTTTTTTTTTAGCCGTTAAGCAGGACAGTGCCTCTTTAATGTTATTCAATTATTCATTTTTCAAATTAAATGTGTATGAGCAACCTGTGCCTGAAACTTTATTTGTATGATTGAGAAACCTGTACAAACTACTGTTTCAGTGGAGAATCCAACGACCTGTCTCCATCAAGCCTGACGGTGCTCTATCCATTGAGTTTCACAGTTCAAATCAAAGTTCGAATTCGGATCTATCAAGACTTCTCATTATTTTGTTTTTAATACAGAATAGTAAACAACAGAAGTACCCAATTAACTCATATTTCTCGCAACTTTAAATAAGCAATTATCAATATGGATAGCATCCTCAGTAAGCTAGATAGTTCATATATTAAAATATTTTAATAATTAATTTTTCAATTTGGAGTCATTTTTATTTATTCAACGTCATTTTTGAAATTTTGTCTATATTTTTATCAATCTGGGGCCACATATCGCCAAGTTGGCGATACTCTACTAAATTATTCACTAAGTTCGCCAAATGCTACAGACAAACGGAGAGAAGAACATTTCTTATATACTAGTAGGTATGCCCGTCATATGACGGAAATCAGAATTTGCGAAACATTTCTTTCCATATGGCGTCATTTTTACCAATATGGTGACATTTTTGTCACTTTGGCAACATTTAAAATAGTCGTTAAGTTTGCGACGTCCTGCTAAATTTCCCGCCAAGAGTTACGGACAAACGGATGGAAAAATGAGTTATTCTTATAGTCTACTCTTATGTTCTTCCCAATGTATTAAACTTTTATCAATTAGTCATCATTCCTTGATGTAGCGTCATTTTTATTAATTTGGCGACATTTTCGTTAATTTGGCAACATTTAAAAAGTCGCCAAGTGCGACATTCTGCCAAATTCGTCGTCAAAATCTTACCAAGTGTTATGGACAGAGAAACAAGTTATTCTTATAGCAGATAAATGACTATTGGCGTTCAAATACAAAAGTATTATCCAAAGTATCTTTTCTCATGCATGGAACGAGCTAAATCCACCAGAATGATGTCATCAAATTCATCGCATGATATTACATATGATAAGTGAACATATTTCACAATAGTTAATATTTTTTCTTTATTTTATGTAATTTTTCGATACATTTATTTCAAAAATATGCAATATCTCAATAACGATTCATGCTGTTCTAAAGTGTATGTCAATCGTTTTCTAATGAAAAATTAGAAAACGATTGGAAGCTATTTACGTAACTTTATTAAAGTTTCTGAATTTTTCATGATTTTTTTCAAAATTTCACTCGAAAATTTAGGGGGGTTCTGTACATTCGATTGCTTTTAAAAACAACAAGCTTCCAATATTCACCGATTGTAATTTTTGTTGTACCAAATTTCGCTCTAATCGCTTCATTTGTTCATGAGATATCGTCTCTGATGCACAGACATCACCTCAAAAACGTTTGATTTGTCTTCAGGGATGCTTGAAACGTTCTCTCCCGTCGGAAACTCGAATTCGAATTTTCGACCCAGTCACTCTACCCGTCACAATAATATGTATCCGTGTGGGATTTACTCCCCCCCCCCCCCCGGGTACATTGTCAAGTATGGCATCAATCCAAGGATTTTGTCAAGGCCTTTTAAGTGAAGGATAACACGCTAATAAATTGGATCAACGATACTGATTTTTAAAAATGTTCCCTGTATAATTTGAATAACGCTATTAAAAATAGCTATTTAAAAATTAATTATGGTATGAGAATTTCGACTTGAGCCACACTGTAATTAATTTTAAAGAGTTTTTATGGAAAATAAATGTGCTAATCAGTGGTCTGTCTCATCGCGTTTTTGGGGCTAATATATTATTTTAGGGTTTTATCCTGAACTCCAAATCCAGTTTCTAACCAACAAAACTCTCATTCAAAGAGGTACGCGCAGCCCCATAAATCTTTTTCTCATTTGTAGTCTTAAGGTTTCCTCTCTCTTTCTCTCTATAAGATTCTTCTTGCCATTAACAGATAAGAGAACCATTCATTTTTGGAACCCGAAAACTGTGATAACAAGAAAGGGCTGTGAAAGTATATGAATAGAAAAAAAGAAGGTAGATTTCGGGGTCGATGACGTTTTGGAAGGCCCCTTTCTCGGGGCCCCGCATTCCACGCTTTTTTATTTGGGCCAGGTCACGAGAGGGTTTTTTGGGGGGCCCCTTTTACTTAGCCTCTACACCTGATGACTGCTATTTTTAGTAAGTGGATTTATTCGTGCAGAAACAGTAGGAGGAAGATGTAACCGGACATAAATCTTGACTTCTATGTATGTGCACCATGTTTGCTTGTAAGCGTGGACGAATGTAGGTTTGTAAGTATGGCATGAGTAGTTGTGTGAAATTGTTAAACAGTACCCACGATGATCTGAAAGTTCTTACCCAATGTCTTCAGAGTAGAAGTTTATCCTATTATGGTCTCCGTCGAAGAATGAATGATAAAATGATAAAACCCTTTGAAGGAAAGAAATGACAGTCTTAGGACATAACCGAGGTGGTTGTTATTTTTAATGTAACCAAACAAGTCAGGTGAAATATCATTCCAGTCTAAATACCGTATGCTTTATGATAAGAAAATTTTTATGCTTATTAGAATCCCATAAAAGTATTAAATCTAAAATCCCCTATAAAGAATGGAAGTTATTTGATAGTGTAATAATTTGATAAGATTTAAGCCATAAAAAATAAAAAAATACAAAGTACTTTTACAGTACTTTTACTGTACTACAGTACTTTTAAAAAAGACTGCATTCATGAATGTAATAAAATAATAAATGATGCATTAAAAAGAAATTACCCTAGATATTTATTACAACATTATTACTATTCCTTTTTCAAAGAAAGAAATTGTACATTGTTTGATTCTAAATGAGAATTCTTAATCATATATATTTTCATATCTGCGATCCTATCATCTTGAAGTCTTTTCGCGCATGTGCGACTTTCCCTTATAAAATGTTGTGTTTTCATGCTGGATAGTAAGGTGTATCTCTTCCATGCTTGGTTCCATCTTTGCTCTTTTGTCCGTTCGGGTGCTTCTGTCTTTGCACATGTGGGAGATTGACCATTGAGTTACATTGGTGCCGTGAGCGTTGCCCGGGTCGTAAAAGCTGCTTTAAGCGGGAAAGGGGTGTCGCAATCCACCCCAGCCATTCTATGCAAATCATATGGTCACTCCTGTTCTCGCTTATTTTTTCTTCTTGTTTATATCCTTGTATTCCACTCTGGATGCAGAGCTGCTATGCGCCACATCCTCTGTAAGGTTTCTGTTTTCTCCTTTACTTAAATAGGAGTTCCGTTCGTGATATACTTATTTTTATATGTATATATATATATATATATTTACAATCATTAAATTAATAAATACTTTTCCACATTAATATAAAGGATTGAAAACTAATTTAAAAACAATTGTAGAGTCTTACAGGCTAGATTGACACTGATGGTAACCGAACATATAAATCTACCTGCCTAACTGTAATTTGCAGCTATTAAAACGGAGAGAGAGAAAGACACGGTGTACATATTAGGAAAAGGCCCCAAATGGTTAACTCACCAACATCATTCCAGTGGCACGTCTTGCATCTTTTGGTTCTTCATTTCCCAGAGTAGCCGAACGTAAAAGATGTTTACTCTCTCGTGTTCCGGAGTCCACTCCCTCTACTCTTTTTTTCAATTTTTAAAACTGGCTCTCTCTCCTAGATTTTAAAACCAGCCTCTGAACCGCTGAAAACACTGTAAGCCCTTGGCTAGAAAGCAGCATTATTGGCTTTTTAAACCCCTCCTGTCAAACAGCCCTTTCTCAAGTTTCAGCAAAACGAAACCGTTTCGGGCGTTCATTCAAAACGTCCGCACACCCTATGATCCAGTCCGACTCGGACAAAGTTGCATAATTTGGTAAAATCCGATCTCCAAAGGCCATCCGCACATCCTATTTTTGAGTGCAGCTAGTATCTAGGGCTGCTCCCCCAAAATAAAAATGTTAACTCCAGATCGCTCCACCGAAATATTGAATCATGGGTTTACCATGTGACACCATACAACATGATTATTAATTTATAGCATAATGATTATTTTAGACGTTGGATCCATTTGTGAAAAATAGTTGGTCTTCTGTCTAGAACAGTTTGAAAATCTTTACAGCATTTGCGCTTTCCGATTGATATCGTATCAAATGTAGTTTGACTCAAATGTTTCGAGAAATATCGTGTCTAGATCGTGACCGCGATATACAAAAATTGCAATTTAGATAAACAGGGCTTTTGTCTTGAAAGAAAATAAAATGAAAATATTAAAAAAATATATATATATAGATGAAACTAATTATTTATTTATTTATTTATTTTATTTATTTTTTTTTTCTGATTTCTGAACATTCTGAAAATTTATTGGTGAATTTCTAGAACAATATTCAAGCTTATAATATCAATTATTTAAAAAGAAAGCATAATTGTAATTTTTTGTAAAAAAATTTCTGCATTTTGTAACACCTTTTTCATTCATAAATTAATCTAACTAGTGAAGCTGGAGCTTCAGTTAGTTAAACCGTTCATCACTTTATTAACAATTAGTGAGGCCCGCGGGCATTCCGCCGTAAGTAATTCAAAAGATTGGTTTATTCGTGGGATATTTTACTATAATAAAAGACAACACTCAATTACTGTCTGTGCAGCCACAACACAAAAAGATGTATTATAATATCCATCGTTGTATATAAATTAAAAACGAGTCCAATGTCCGGCTTCGTTTTCAGTATGTGATATCATATGCAATGTAAAGCTCCAGAATTCTCCATTGTTGTAAATAAGTAAAAAGTGAGACCAATATCTGGCTTCTTTTCTGGTATCTGAGGACACTCAACGTAGACCTACAGAATACTGATTTTTATATATAGATATCTCCTAAAAATTAATATTTTACGTAAGTTCGCTTTCAATGGGCAGAATTGAGACTGTTCATTTTCGTGATCAATGGTGTATATGTATCTGTATGTCTGTCTGTGAGTTTGTGAGCGCGATATCTAGAGAACAAATTGAACAAATAGAATAACATTTGATATGATTACTACAATCAATAAACGTCAGAGATAATTTGTTGATTTTCGTGGCCATCGAACCAGGGGAATGTTTGAATATTTGTTTTGAAAATCGAAGAAAATAATATAATCTGTCATAAAAATAGACATTTTATATATATTTTTTTATTTAAAAGCGAATGACATACATCATTTACAACACTTATCATGCACCGTGTTTGATAGAGTGCACATTTATATATATACATATATATACACAGGGTGTCCCAAAAACATTAATCTCGGCCTTTATTCCTTAAATACTGATCTTAGACATATATAATAAATCACAAAGTTGTGTAAAAAAGCTACAGAATTTTATGAAATCGATAAAAATTTTCAGGGGATTAAATTTGAAGAAATGCAAAATTTAAATTTTTATACGACCCCCGTACAAAATAAGGTGCCCCATACACTAATAAGGTGATGTACAAAATTTCAACATTTTATCATAAATGGTCCCAGAGATATGTTTAAACAAAGTTGGTGAGGGATTAATGACGAATTAAAATGTAAATGTTTACTGCAAGAGTGCAAATAATGCAAAGCAGAAATGCATCATAGACAAATAATATCTACCTCTTATCTTAATGGATCTTTGGTATGGATGGAAAACATTTTGAACAAGCTTTGTAATTTTTATGTAAAGTTATTATTTCTATACAGTGTAGATACTTTTGTACCAATAAACAGCAAAATTATTATTTATTTATGTAATCATTGTTTTCTTTCGTAATTTGTGTATGACCCCTGAAACTCGATCTGCCGACATCATTTTTCCCCTCTGAGAACCCATGTCGATGCCTCGGAAAGTGGTTTAAGTCAGCATTTTTGTCTTTTCATATCCCTGGGACTTTTTATGATAAAATGGGGAAATTTTGTACATCACGTTATTAGTGTATGGGGCACATTTTACTCATTGGAAATGTTTTTGTACTTGAGCCCGTATAAAAATTTAAATTTTGTTTTTCTTAAAATTTAATTCCTTTGACAATTTTAATCGATTTCATAAAATTCTGTACCTTATTTTATGCAACTTCATAATTTATTATATATGTCTAAGATCAATATTTAAGGAATAAAAGCCGAGGTCTATGTTTTGGGGACACCCTGTATATATATATATATATATATATATATATATATAATTTAGGCTGTTGAGGTTGATCGTGTATACACGTAGTGAAAGAAGAAGGGTTCATGCCGCATGGTAATACAAATTTTCTTAATGTTTCCTATCTTCATTTTTTCATTTTTTGATGCCTGTAGTCTGAGTTTGAGTATTTACAGTAATGTACTATTGCTCAATCTGAAACAGGCATTTGTGTGGGTCAGTTAGAGTTAAATACTCAGACCTGAAGAGGAATTTAATTCTGACTAATCATCGAATTTGGGCTGGTGCTGTTCTTTTCTCTTATCGGCATTCTGTCCGTGATTTTGCTTCTATGGTGATTACTTGAATTTTTTATTATTACATATTTCTAATATATATATATATATATATTAAAATTTCTTGCAGGTTCTCAAATGCCTCTGGTTCAATTGATATTATACGTATACACTGTGCTCCACTGTTCTAAAATAAGGGTCATGATAGGAATTGCAACTTTGTTAAAACCAGCGCTTTCTTTTTCGGTATTTTTTTTTTTTTTTAAATTTCATCCTTTTCTGTTTGTTTTATTGGAGGGGTGGGGTGGGGGGATTACCGCGTTCGTGAGATCTGAAACAGAGCGTTTAGGATGTGTCCTAGAAAGAACGGCCTCGGGGACATCTGAAAGAAGGTCGTGCCGCTTGAAATCGAGCGTGTCGTTGGGGAGAAGAAAGCTCATCAGAAGCGTTGTGTCACGCCTGGTAATGAACTTGGATATTAAAACGGCGAAAAAATGAATATGTCAAACGACAAATGAGTCCTTTCCATTTCATAAGTCGTGTGGCTTCTTTTATTTCTTTCTTCGTAGAAGTGTTTCAATGCACGGGCAGAAAGTTTGTTCTGAATATGTATGGAATGAGGTAAAAGTGAATCAGACATTTTTGGTGTTAGCAAAATATACGGCCTCATGATGACAAAACTAATATTTATTAAGAAACATCAGAGATAAAAGTGTTTAAGTTCTTCAAGTGAACCAATGCTATGGAAATATTTTTATTCGCAATCTAATACCTCATTTAGTAATATAGATACGCCTTCAACAAAAGCATCACCCATAAGAGGAACGGCAACTATATGAATGCAAAACGGCGTATATTGAGCTACGTCCTTCCGCCATCACAAGGCCAAAAAACAATACATGCCATTTATACGTTGAACGGATACAATCTATATAAATAAAATTGAAAATCTAATTTTTTTGTTTCACCATTAAGGTACAATTGCTGTACCGAATATCTTGAAATTTTGATGGGTAGCCTTGGTGGATTCCCTCTTAAAATTTAAGTGTACGTCTGTCCTCTATTCTGTCTGTTTTCATGTCCTTCTGGTTTGTCTTCCTGTCCTTTTGTGAGCCTCACTTCATGTACTTCTCAATGTCTCCTCACTTTGAACTTGAACCAATCGTTATAAGAATATCCAAACAAACGTAACCCCCATTATTATTGGATTCTCCAAACTTACGTAACCTCATCGTATTTATGCCTATAAACAGTTATAGAGTTTTCATCCATTTCTCGCAGTAAACGCATTCTAAATATTTATGCAAATCAAATATATATATATATATATTATTGCTGTAAATTTTGCACTAGGTAATCGAAAGCTCTGTTAATACTCAACGGAAAAATGGATACCAAATTAAAGGGCACGACTTATTGTTTTGCCTAATTGCTTACTGTTCATACTTTCTCCCGTATGGTTTTCACGAAAAATTTTTATTTCGAGATTTTAATGCCACTAAAAATTTTTTTAGGAGCTCCTCAACACGTTTTGACTATTTTTAGAGTAATGTACGCCTGTCTGTCTGATGTATGTTGTCGATTTCTTGCCTATACTATTGCTGCTACAAATATTAATTGATTTTCATGAAACCTTATATCCGAATTTATTAGCAAAAAGTTTAGAAATAGATAGAATTTTTTTTAATTCGGGCGAAAACCTCGAAATTTATTTCAAATTTTATATTTTCTTACCATAGCAGCAGATACAAATTTGGCATAATTATTCATAAAATGGGTTATTTATAGCTCAATGATCACGAAACTTAACAGTTTCAATAATTGTAGTGCGAAATAGCCGAGATATAATTTTTGCATTCGTGACGTCATTACCGCTTCGGGAAGCAAGTTATTCCCTCCCCAAGGGAATACATTTTCAAACTTGATATTAACCAAAATATTTTAAGCCCTTTGAAATGAAGGTTAATGCTCCATAACTGAGATCATTAGGAACAATGGTACAGATATTTTCAATTTTTCCCTTTCAAAATTTGAAAGGAAAAAATTAAATATAATAAAAATCGTTTATTTTTGCATATATTGCCCAATGAGAACGAGTCAGGCCCTGCAGGATGCATGGGCCCTAGAAATTTGTCCCGGCTTCCTCACCGTCCCCCTCTCTACTGACTTGTATGTTGCTATATGTAAATACCAAGTTTTACTTATTTGAAAACGAGCATCTTTCTGCATTAAAATAGGTTAATAGCATCATAATTTTTTAACGGATCATGCGGTCTTGCACAAATATTTCAACGTCAACAAAGCAAGTGTGTATTTGTCCTATCACGCGTTTATTTAATACCCTGCAACCAAGATCTAGGCTAATTTGGGGACAAGCGAAACAAAACGTTTGAAGCTTTTTAAACTAATAACTGTTTACACGTGTAAAACAAAACAGAGAAATAAATAAGCTACTTTTAATTAAACGTACGAGGCGAATTAAAACAAATGAAATAATAGAGGTTTCGTTGGAAGCTGCGCTAAAGGCAACGACCACGTATAGAAAAAAATAATTTTTCTAAAAATTTCCAAACTTAACCCAAGAAAACAGTGGCAGAGTTTGAGAATCGCTCATTACGCCAAATAGAGCATGACTGACGACAGAGGCATTCGAAAAAAGTTCGTTTCGTTTTTGAAACAGCGAACTTGAAATTCGAAGGAGGAAAAATTAGAACACCAGGACGCAAGGTAATTCGTTTGTCAAATTCGACACACCAATTAAATTCCTGTCTGCCTACTGTATTCGAAACATTCAGACAATGAATGATTATTTTTTTTTTTTTTTAAATAGGCTTCTTAGAATTTCATTTATGTTTTTGAATAGTTTTAAACCTCTAATTAAGTAGAAGAAAAGAGAGAAAATATCACTATATATAATTGTCTAACGTGTTTTTGTCTTTCTATACCCTCCAAAAGCCCTCAAAGACCCAGAAAGGGGATTTTTTGCACACTTGTAGTATCGATTACGCTACAGATTCCCGATGAACCAGGTTTTTGGTTCATTCTTCCGGAGGGGGGGGGGGGGGGGTTAATAGGGGTCTCCTCCAGAATCATCCCAGGCGACCTAGAAGGCTGAATCTTTACACAGCACAGACCATGGTTACCGTACACCTTTCTGGTAGGTCAGACGGTCTGGGTCTCAACAACATCAACAACAGCACAGACCATCAAACAGAACTTAACGTAGCCGGATTTTCGAGTTACCTAGGGAAGGGGGGAGAACATGTTTTTCTAAAAGGCTTTTCAGACCCCTTAAAGCCTCCCGATGACCTAGAAGGCTGAATCTTTGCACACTGTAGTAATAGCCTTTTAAAAGAACCTAGTCGAATATTCTATCTCTCCTCCCTCTCTGTGCGGAAATGTGTGTTTTTAAATATCTTTACAGACACTCAAGCAGCCCGTCAGTGGTTTTGAAAGCTGAATCTCTACACGCTGATATATAGTATCGACTACATAACCGAATTTAACGGAGTCGGTATTTTGATCTTTCTTCCAGTGTGGACGAATTTGGGGGGAGCGGGAAAGTCTCTTAAGTAGGCTCAGAACCCTCCCTAAGCTCCCACACACACACACAAACGGCTGGAATTCGACCATGAGTTAGAACCTAACTGGACCCATTTTTAATTGAGGAGAGCATTTTCGAAGTTAACTATTTTCGCATGAGTTGTCAAACAAAATAAAACTTACTAAAAGAAAAAGTTGCAGCCTATTGTTTTAAGAGTGTTCGTTTCCTTGTCTTTGACAGGCTTAAATACTAGTAATGGTTTCAGATGGAAAGTGGGCTTATCTCATAACAGCAGTTACACTCACTAGCAAGTAGATTTAAACAGAGCAGTTACACTACTAAATCAAAATTAACTATCTTCCTCAGGTGTATCTAATCCGTATTTGAGATTGCCGCATTTGGGATTGTCTCAGTGGTGAAACATTCCTCGTTTAATTTTGGTATTAAGCGGTATAGTTTTGCAGGTTCAAAAGCGCAATCGATCCACTATGCAAGTATACAAGGTAGGATCAAAAAGTTCGGAGACTGTGCTGATATCTCCAACCCTGATTGGAGGAGAGGGGAACTATTTTATCGTGGCGTACAGGCACATGTTACGTGAGATGTGAAAAGGAAGAAGCAGGTGTTTTTCCAGACAATGCGTGTCAGTGAACTGTAGTCATTCGCGTTCGTCGAAAACGGAAATGGCGTTTGAAGAACAACGTGCGAATATCAAATTCTACTAGCGTTTGGTGAAATCGCCGACAAAAACATTGCACCTGCTGCAGCCGTTTTTCAAACGCCATTTCTGTTTTTGACGAACGCGAACGATTACAGTTCACTGACACGCATTGTCTGGAAAAACACCTGCTTTTCCCATTTAACATCTTGTATCACATGTGCCTCTACGCCACGGTAAAATAGTTCCCCTCTCCTTCAATCAGGGTTGGAGATATCAGCACAGTCTCCGAACTTTTTGATCCTACCTTGTATATCTGCGTATTGTTACGATGTATCCTCTGGAATCGTGGGTGTGCGCTCAAGATGCAAGAATGAGTGCAAATTTCTGAATAACTAACACGTTTATTCACAAGCCCGGCGTAAACATGAACACTATACAGTCAAACAGCACTTAAATCTCCACTCATTACCGATACTATTCTCAAAACATTAACGAAAGTAATTTCACAAAACAGCATCTATTATTCTCAAACCACTGACAAAAATCACACTTCAATGCAGCTCGTATCATGTAAACTGCTTTCCAACGGAGTGATGATTACTTTCATAGACTCTCTATAAAAACTTTTAGATATCTCTCATATCTCGTAGCATATTCGTAATTTCGAGGTGTTTTTAGTATCTTTAATAGAATTCGCCAAATCTTGTAAAATTTGACAACTCTTCTTCGAACTTCGGCATGTGGAAACCCTAGATTTACGTCACGGGAAAAGGCGGGTGTTTGGGTGTTTTTTCCGTCTGGTCTTCGAGAGAGACGAAAGTCAGGGGGTGGGGGAAGAGACTCCACAGCATTTTACAAGTTCGTAATAGTATAAAATTTGGGGTCTCTTTTTATTACACACACAAGCGTAGATCTCAAAACTTTGGGAGGTTCAACAATCGAATTGGGCGTGGGGGGGGGGGGCGGGAAGGGCGTGCTCTCAGAGGAGGAGGCTCAGAGGTGGAGGCACTCACTCCTAACTTAAGTAGTTCAAGTTAGGGGTGAGTGCCAGAGGAAATATTTTGGGGAACGCGATATTTTAAAGTACGATGCCTGTGTTTTTACCTCAATTAGGTACCTGCCTAAATTGGGTGGATTTATTAGGGATGAGGAGAAAGTTTCAAATGGAGAGGGAAATCAAATATTGAGGGAATCGTACGATACTTGTGGTTTCCTGCCTAAATTGGGTGGCATTATCCCGGTCGTCCAAACAATTACCTTCGACCTTCCTGTAGTTCGGTCGGTCTAGGTAGGAATTGAGGGATACTCGTGATAAATATTTGTAGAAGGCCCGCATTTTGTATAGGTGGCCTACGGGGGAGGGAGTTACAGTGCTGTATTAAGTTCTGCAATATAGACCCTTTGTGGAACTAATGTAACTGCTTATCTAATCTAGTGTTATACTCCAAATGATCCCTCTGCAAATGCCACTGATTGTATAGGAGTCATACCTGACACCCATGGATTCGAATTCAAAGTACTAACCATTTAATTATGTGAGCAAACTACCTAAAGGTCGTCATTGGACGCCCATTGGACGCCAATTGGCGTCCATGGACGTCAATGTCTGCAAAGGGAGAACGAACTGTTTGGGATAGGGTATGTCATATACCTGTCTTTTTGAGAGGTTCTTCGTTTGGGATGGACGCTGTCTCACCCATAAGCAAAAGGTTAATAATGTGCTTTCTATTGATAGTCGTTGTAAATAAATTAAAAAAATTTTGTAATAAAACGCATCTATTTTTAGTGCTGATGTGCAGACACTATTAAAATATACTTAGGAGAAAAGATTGTTTTTGACGGCGGTTTGAAGAAAATCGGCTCCCATTAGCCATACTCTCCTCTTGGTATTGAAGACGTCTCAGCTTCGATGCGATGATCGCTTTGGATTATTCTTCAAGTAAATTTAAACTATTTTTGCTTTTCAATTGGAACGTTTGAAAATATAGACTTGGTAATATCATATCCTACGTTCGACTCTAAATGCAATATCTGCTACAAACGCTAAACATCCTGTTACCCGATTTTGATGACTACATTTTAGTAGAGTATGACGAAACTGTTAATTCAAAGTATATCTTATAAAAATGCATTTTTGAAAACTTGTTTGTTATGTTATAAAACGCGTTTGTGTTTTCGTTTAAAATTGCTATTTTTTTGTGTATGCAATAGAAACATTAACGAGACAAGTCCTTTTATGTACTGTTAAATTGGTAATGTCCTAATTCTAATATTCTTCTCATTTTCAATGCATGGATTGCAGGTACGCTAATATATTTTAAGTAAACACTTAAATGCATATAAACTTACTGATAAACATTGAAAAGCAGTGTACAGTTAGATATAATATTTTCGTACTTTAGTATTTTAAACGATTTAGTAGCGTTATATGTAATAGTTAACTAAGAGAAACACTGCAGGCAGTGATGCATTTTGAAATTCAATTTATTGCGGGGGGGGGGGGGTTATTCAGTTTAAGTTTGTATCAATCGCAAGGGGTCTAAGTTAGAGGTCTGCACGAGTTCGAACCTATTCCGTAGGCTTAGATCCGACTTGGCCCACAGGCCGGACCTCGTTTTACCAAATTCGGGTCGGGCAGGACCAAAATAAATAATAATAAAAGAAATAGATCAACTAGAAAATGGAAAAATTATTTTTCTTTTGTGGGCGGTAAAAACGAGTTTCATTTCTACTTCAAGGACTCGAAAACGACCAAAAATGAACGGATATTGAGTAGATTTTTTTATCACATGTGTGTTAGGAAGCATTTTGAAACTTTTCAATTTTGAAGGGAGTGGAAGGGTGAACCATCCAAGTATGGGTGTTACCAGAACCTATTTAGAGGTGATGTTTTTACGTCTAGAACTTTACTTTTAGAACATGGGGTATACCTAACATGAGGTTTGACCGTAACTTAAATTTAAAGTGTATTCCGAACAATTATGAACATTCATTCCTACTCAGGGCGGGGGGGGGGGGGGGGGTTGTTTTTCACCGTTCGGTGACTGCGGTAGAATATAAATAGAATAAAAAAAACTGAATTATCGGTTGAAGGAGAGAAACATCAACATAAAAATAACTCTTCTTGTTTTTTCGGAAATAGGGTCCAAATTATGAACATATAATAATAATTTCCTTATTTTAATATTTTGAATTTTTTTTTCCAGACAACTTTTTAAAATATCTGCTTGAGCGTGTACCCCCCCCCCCCCCCCCTCCTGACTTCCACTTGAAATATTTTTGAAACTACAAAATGATGATATCTCAAGATCTCAAGGAAGGGGTTAGAAAAGTTCCAAGAGAGGATATGAGTCCCCCCCCCCCCTTAAACTACTAGCGAAGTGGAAAAAATAAGAGAATACAGGAGTTTAATTGGATAGAATTTCCATCGAAGTTGTGCTTGTCGGTCGTCGCAACCCCCCCCCCCCCCAGGAATACATACCCATACCCCCAGGGGTCATACAATAAACAAAAATGTATAGTCCTTTGAAAGCGCTATAAGTGTATATAGTTGAACTTTAGATAGAGATTTTAGTTTTTGACGCATAATGGTTGTAATTTCGATATTTCAGTATTTTAACTTGGGTATCCCAATGGGTGAGAAAGCTGTAATATTTAAAATGTCACGATTGTTGCAATTCAATCTGTTTACTTACTCCTTGGTGATATACAGGTGCCTAAGTACGAGATATTTTATTTTGTATAAAAATTCAAGAGGTTAAATGAACTTAGGGTTTCTAAAAATGTTTAATGATGGATAATATTTTAACAAAATAGATGAAAATATACGTTTTAAGTACGCATGTGACGTCAGGCAAGTTTATAGATTAACCTGAATGTAAAATCTCATCAGGTACCGGGTGGTCAGAATTAAAACACCCCCTACTCTGAGCTCTCTATAGATCGAACTACTCAGTGTAAAGGCTCCAAAATTGTTGAACATACTATTCAAGACATGGGGAAAGGGATTACGCGAAAAAAAAAATTAGTTCCAGAAACACCGATAGGTGACGCTGTACAACAGAAAATATGCTGAAAAGACACAAAATACACATTTGTGACTTATTTTATTCGAACGTACCAAACATTCATATCACAAGGACCTTATCTATGCAGGGAATGCTGCTCAATATGGTTCCCTTCTTCAAGATGTAAAATCTGCAGTCTGTGGGCAGCTTGTTCAACTGCGGATCGTAATTAGTCGATTGAGATGCAGAGTGATACTGTCTTTCAAATCTGACAAGGTTACCAGACGTCCTCCATAAACAAGACTTTTTAAGTATCCCCACAGCCAAAAATCACAGGGATTAAGATCTGGAGAACGAGATGGCCAGGTTGTCGGAAACGCACGACTAATTACTCTACCATTAGTAAAATGTTGCCGAAGAAACTGCTGTACACAGAGTCCAATGTGTGAAGGCGCTCCATCTTGCATAAAGGTAATTGAATCAAGACATTGGTGCTGTTGCAGTTGGGGTACAACAAAATTTTCGAGCATGCTTTTGTACCTCCTGGCCGTCACGATGCATGTCACAAGGCCATTGGGAGTAGCTTCTTCGAAAAAGAAAGGTCCAAGAATGAATGTAGCTATGAAGAATCCACACCAGACTGTAACTTTCGGTCAGTGAAATGGAATCTCTTGGAAGGTACGAGGGTTTTCCGTGTCCCAAATGCGACAGTTATGGGTGTTGACTGTTCCACTTAGATGGAAATGCGCTTCATCGCTCCATAGAACCTGCCATGGCCACGATACATCCACTTCAACTCTAGCCAGAAATGTCAATACAAAGGTCAGTCGCTTCTTTCTGTCGACGGTCAGCAAGTGGTGATTGTGACTAATTTTGTACGGGAAAAAATGCACTATGTTTCTCAGTACGGTCCGCACTCTGCTGTAGGGAACACCCAAGTGTCGTGACACTCCACGTGCACTACTACAGCCTATAACGTTATCCATTGATTGTTCAACAATAGCGGTGGCAACATCGTCAACGACATCTGAACGAGTCGATTTGCGTCCTCGACCCGGCTGAACTCCAAGATGTCCAGTTCTCTCGAATCGAGCGATCATTCTCCTGAGAGCTTGTGGAAATAATGGTCCTTTGCACAAATTGTTAAGTCGACGAAACTCTCGAAGTGCAGCTGCAGCATGTCCTTTGTTTTCATAAAATAGCTTCACAAGCAAAGCGAGTTCTGGCATTGTGACAGCCATTGCTGATAAGAATGAAAATTTCCCAGTTTTATCCCCTTTTATGCCCAGAATGTAGTAGCTGCAAACAAAGTGTTTATGCAAATTTTTGTGCTTACATTGCGAAATTGCAGTTACAATGACAGTTTAAGCTTCTTCACTTTTTTATCTTCTTTTTTTTCATATCAGCAAAAGAAATTAAAAAGGAAAAATTCCATATCGCATGTGTTTTTTTTTTTGTTTTTTTTGTGTCTTTTCAGCATATTTTCTGTTGTAGAGCGTCACCTATCGGTGTTTCTGGAACTAATTTTTTTTTCGCGTAATCCCTTTCCCCATATTTTGAATAGTAGGTTCAACAATTTTGGAGCCTTTACACTGAGTAGTTCGATGTATAGAGAGCTCAGAGTAGGGGTGTTTTAATTCTGACCAACCGGTATATTGTATATGTTTAATTTATGTACCTTAAAGCAAGTTAGTAAAATTATTGGATATTTTGACTTGAAGAATATTGTCAAAGTTTCCGAATGAAATAGGGGCGAAAATAAAAATTGTTAGCTAGCTGTAAACAGTTAGTAAGTCCTTTTTAGTGCTTTAAAAAGACTAAACGAAACAAACGAGTATAAAAAAACTAGAATAAACTTATTAAACTTTATTAGAGTTATATTTCACGAAATGTTATTAACTCAAAACCATGTCGGCTCCATCGGACTGGAGCCACTGTCGATTTTTTTCTTTTTTTCTAATTTGTCACTGGAAATTTCAACACTGTATGAAGGTAGTTCTATCCTGAGAGCGATGTAAGTATAAGGTCTATATTGTAAACGGAGAGGAGTTTTATATGCCTAATATTTTAAAAGAAACATTTTTCATTTTAAGTTATGTGCTACAATACTGCAGAACGCTTACAAAATAATTGGCTCAGACTGTTGTGATATGTTGTGCGTGCTAGACTTTCATGATTTCCCTATATATGTAGTAGTTTCCTTAAGAAAGTAGTCAGAGGAAGACATCTCTCATTTGACAGCATGACCCTATCTTCCTCTTCTCTAACAAAATCGTACTAACTTCAATTTTTATCTTAAAGGCTTCTGTCCTGTTGAAATACTACCACAAAGGTTAATGTATTTTGATTTTATTTTAAACGGTAATCTCTCATTATACTGAATGAATTCGTTGTATATTTTACAAATGAATATTAATTAACCTTTTGCTTACGGGTGGGACAGCGTCCATCCCAAACGAAGAACATCTCAAAAAGACAGGTATTTACATACCCTATCCCAAAAAGTTCGATCCCCCTTTGCAGGCATTGGCGTCCGTAGGACGCCAATGTCTGCAAAGGGGGATCCGTAGGACATGGATCTCCCTTTGCCTTCCGTAGGACGTGGATCCCCCTTCGAAGAGGGATCGAACTGTTTGGGATAGGGTATGTCAAATATCTGTCTTTCTGAGAGGTTCTTCGTTTGGGATGGACGCTGTCCCACCCGTAAGCAAAAAGTTAATTATCTCGAGATTACTTGAGCGTTACTAGATATTTAGGCACGATATATACTGGATATTTAACGATTTTAATGTGCAATTAATACATAGCTGGATATCTGATAATTGTCAATTTTGTGTCCCTTAAGTTTTAATTAATTAATAATAAATAAGATGTTTTTGACGTGTTTATTTAGAATAAAATTTGTTTTACATATTTTTCAATAAAAATATTTTTCAATAATATTAATCATACTTTTGACTTCATATAAACGTAAATTTGTCATTTCCGCTACTATCAGTGATGAGTTGAGTTATCCTCTGCTAATGACATCAGCAAAAGCTCAAATAATGGAACTATATAGCGTAAGGAATTCCGATTTTTACTTGCAATAAAAACCTTATTAATAAACATATTAATGATATGATTTCGAGAAATTGTTGATACGCGTTTGTCCTCGAAAATCGACGATATGACGATGTTATCCGAAATATAGTGATTTTAACTGAGTTGAAAAATACTATTTAAAGTTGTGTTCCACATCTGTTTGAAGTTTTAGAACTTTTCTGTCAAGAGGTAAGTGAAAATTACATTTATATAAAAAATTTTTTTATGAATCTATTACCTGTGATTTCTGACACGCATGTAGTTATAAATAGCAATGAAATTGCAATGTTATAAATAGCAATGAATATTAAAAATATATATATTATGTCGTCTGCTATTAGTGCATAAGGACAAAGTATGCATAATATGGCATGCTTGTTTCTTACTGTTAGTTTCGATTTCTGTACGGAACTAAAAGAAACCCATATGTCATGCCTGTCACGGTCATTTCTGGCAGAGGAATGAATATACATTAAATTTCCATTAATCATGTGAAACAATTCTGTCGTCCATCACAAAATTTAAAAGACATTTCCAAGAACTTATTCCAAACAAAAGTTTCTAGGAACTATGAAGTTAAAGTAGAACAAATTATGAATATCAAAATTGACAGTTATCAGGCATTCAATCATAACTCAATAAGAAATGAATATTTAGAAATAATTGATATTTTTCAGTTGGGAAATAAATATATTCAAACTTCTACCTGAAAAATTGTAAAACCTTTTACAATTCTGCTGTCTCGTTTATCCTAAAAAAGAGGGGAATTTTTGTCCTCCAAACACGGTCGAAATCTTTACTTATTTGCTTTTCTCTTTTATTAATGGAATGTTTTAATTCTCAGTATGAAACCTCTGCTTTAAATGAGTTTTGTAGGGGTGGGGCAGCCCAGTGCTTAGCGCGCGGGGATTACACTCGAACGACTCGAATTCGATTCTCAGCTCGGCTTAAAAATCTATTGCCCTCGTATTCACAGGGAGTACTGGTACGGTAAATAGGTGGATCCGTAAGTCCTTCCGAGAGGTAGGTGGTAGGGGAAAAGGGGGTATGGCCCCTGTGGATGCAGCCCTTACTGGATTCCGATCTAAATTGGAAGGCACTTCCCGGCCGTTCAAACATATACCTCACACTTTTGGGTAGGTCGGACTGTCTGGGTCGAAGAAGAAATGAATTTTGTGTTCTAGTTGCTCTGTGTGACTTTTGTGATCGCAGTTCACGTGTCTGATTGGTCAGTGGAGTCTCGCCCTTTCTTACGCGTGAAAATGTTTCCCATCCAAAAGTAATGTGCTAGATGTTTTTCGCCAAGCGTGTGGATGTATTATTCATTGTGGAATACCCTCCAGCTCGCAGTGGAGGGAAAACCAGTCACTTGCAGATACGGACGTCAACAGGCAGTTCCGCGCATCGAGCCAATAGAGAGATGTTATCCAACATTGCGTCACAGTCAGTAAAAGTGAATCCTTTATTGACTAAAAATAGAAAGGGTTCTCATTCCACAATACCCGTTGGGTATTTGTTCTCTTGGGCATTCTGGATATTTCGGCCAAGTCGAATTTCAGGTCTCTGTTATAAATTGCTTTTCACCGTCGGCTTGCGGTCGTCATTAAAATTGGTCTCACAGGTTTTACCCACAGTCATAACGTGCTGTTAAAAGGGCGATCGCGAATAAGAATGTAATGTTGCAGCACCAATATCTGATTAAAGTTTTGCTTACCCTTCGCTACATATTGTAATGGGGCGTGGGATATATATATACTAGAATAAATTACCCGGTGTTCCCGGGGTCTTAAATAATCGCACTCTACAGATATAATAATACAGATACAGATAACATAATAATAATACAGATACAGATAACACAGCGGGATAGCCCAGTGGTGAAGTACGGGGATTGCACTCAGAAGACCCGAGTTCGATTCCCGGCTCTGCCCAACTTATACAAGTGTTCCCGCGGAATATGAGCGAGGTAAATCTGTGGGGTCGAAAGTCCTATGGTGGCAGTGGAAGGAACGTACGGTTCCCGTGGATTTCGCCCCCCATTGGGTTCCGGTTTAAATTGAATGACACTGTCTCAACCATCCAGACAGGTGCTTCACCCTTTTGAGTAGCCGACTCAAGTCTTCGGATGAGTCGGACGGTCTGGGTCTTCAACACTTTCGGGTAGCCGGCCGTCCAAACAGCTGCTCATGTCTTCGGACGAATCGGACAGTCTGCGTACAACACCTTCGGGTAGGGGAGTGCGGTAGCCCAGTGATTAGCGAGCTGGAATTGCACTCGGTAAGGTTCGATACCTACCGCTGCCAAAACTGCTTCCGTGCTCACGCGGAGTACGATCACGTTAAACATGTGGATTCGTAAGTCCTTTCGAGAGGTTGGTGGTAGGGGAAGGAGGGTACTGTCCCTCCTTCCCCTGAAGGAGGGATGTCTCCTCCACTGGGTTCCGGTCTAAATTGGGTGGCTCTTCCCGGCCGTCCAAACAGTTACCTTACACCTTTCTGGTAGGTCTGACGGTCTGGGTCTCAACAATAACACCACCACCACCTTCGTGTAAGTCGGACGGTCTGGGTTGGGAGAACTAGAAGAACTAGAACATGTATATAAATGGAACACCACTCAATTTCCAAATTGTTTATTTTGCACCAAAATCATTACCCCCTTTCATTTAAATCCAAATTCTTTAGTTTTAACGCACATGTCGGTCAATTACAACGTTATTGAGCATCGTTTAATGAGTAGGAACTGACACCAGTAACGAACGGAACGCATATAGGGAGGTAATAAATACTTTCTAAAATGTCGCATCATTGAGGCCTCTAACACGGTGACACCTACAATGTTTGTCAAAGTACGCAGTCCTACTCTTTCTGAAATTCAAACATGTTGTTGGTGGAGGATTCCGAGGAATTTTCGACCCCGTCACAATACTTTCCTTATACATTATGTATATAAGGAAAGTAAAAATATGTCTTTCATACAAATAGGAAGTCAAGACCATACACTTAATTAAGTTATTGTGTATGGTTTTGTGTATGATTTATAAATAAAAATATGCGAGCATATTTTTATTTCGTTTCTAATTAAAAAAATCTGATGTGAGCAACACATGACTTTCCTGCTATAATGCAATGAATTTACTATTTTTCCAGTAAAAAAATAGGTTATTCATATAGTAAATACTTATATACTTTTCAAGATATTGAATTCTCGTCAATTAATCGTCATTTTCATTGATTTAGCGTCATTTTTATCCATTTGGTGAGATTTTCGTTAATTTGGCGACATTTAAAAAGTCGCCAAGTTGGCAACATTTTGCCAAATTCGTCGCCAAAATCTCTCCAAGCGTTATGGAATGAGACATAAGTTATTCTTATAGCAGACTAGTGGCGTTCAAATACAAAAGTATTACTCAAAGTATTTTTTCTCATGAATGGAACGAGCTAGATCCACGAGAATGATGTAACTAAATTTATCGCATGATATTACATATGAAAAGTAAACATGTTTCTCAACAGTTAATATTTTTTTTTAATTTGTGTGATTTTTTGATAAATTTATTTGAAAAATGTGCAATATCTCGAGAACGTTTCATTCTAGCGTTCTAAAGTTTACGTCAATCGTTTTTAAGGAAAAATTACGCAAGAAATGTCTATTAAAAGTTTTGACTTTATGATGATTTTTTCAAAATTTCACCCGATGTGGGGCTCTGAATATTCGATTGCGTTTTTAAAACAGTAGGCTTTCAGTATTCACGGATTGTAATTTTTCTACTAAATTTACTAAATTTCATTAGAATTGCTCTATTCGTTCGTGAGATATCGTCTACATAGACTCACTGACACACACACACACGCACAGCCATCACTTCAAAAATGTTCGATTCGTGATCAGGGATGCTTGAAACGTGCTCTCCCGTCGAAAACTCGAATTCGAATTTTCAAAATTGAACTTAAAAACATAAATAAATACTGTGTTGCAAAAAATGCACTCATAAGAAATTGAGCTACGGAAGCGAAACTCAGCATGTAAGCATAGTTTGAGGAGATTTTGAAATGATTAGAATTTGGGAGCAAAAATAATAAAAAAGGGGAAAAAAACCGTTTTATTAAGAAATGGTAACAACTGGATGACATTTTAGTAAGCGTTAAATCCTCCCCTGGCATTAAGTTGCTCATGCCCCTCTGCTGAGGATTCTACTACAAATGTTGTTACTGATCAGCTAATTCATTGGTATTCTGAGAAGGCTGCAATTGCCCCCCTTTAATTAAGTTGCTCATGCCCCTCTGCTGAGGATTCTACTACAAATGTTGTTACTGTTCAGCTAATTCATTGGTATTCTGAGAAGGCTGCAATTGCCCCCCTTTAATTAAGTTGCTCATGCCCCTCTGCTGAGGATTCTACTACAAATGTTGTTACTGTTCAGCTAATTCATTGGTATTCTGAGAAGGCTGCAATTGCCGAGCAAGCATGTTCCAGACGTGTTATATTGGTGATAGGTCTGGGAACTTCGATAGTCATAAGAGGGTAGAACGTTTTAGGGTGTACACGTTTTGGAGAAATAGTTTGATAACTGAAGCAGCTGAAAAGCTCAAATTTAGTACCCCTTCTCTTTTGTGGTATATTTTAATTCTTTGAATTTTGAACCCTACCGGCCTAGCCCGTTCTGGGTCCGTCATGGGGTACACACGCTTTTCGGGAAGTTGAAGCGAACAAAAATCAAATTTTAAGGACACACTCGTACACTTATTTTAAAATGCACTAAATAATAGAAAACAAAGTAGAAACATTTTATTTGCCAATCTTAATCCCTAACTTTTATGTCTTCCTAAATTGCTTCGCCACTGTGTTATTATTTGTGCAGAATAGGATAGTTTAACCTATCCTGTGAATGTAAATTGGTATAAAAATTCTATCACATACAACTGAGAGAGACTGATAAAGGCAGAGACGAAGTTTTGCATGCACGTGACACTTGATCTATATATAATAAGAAAAATCTAAAATCTTGAAATTTTGTTCGATAAATTTATAAATCACGAGAATTTTTTCTAACATTCTTTCAGTTATCATTCGTGAACGGCTGGACACATAAAATTCGTCGTTTTTTACACCAACCTGCGAAGGAAACATAAATCCTAAATTAGCTTTATTGGTGTGCAATCAACCGTCCTTGTGATATTTTATTGAATAGTTAGATAATTTTGAAAATATTTTATCAATGAATTTATGCTGTTTGATTCAATTGTGTGGTACCAATTATCCAAATCGTTTGTTAGACATTCTTTAAAAATAAAAATTGACAAATAAAGCTAAAAATTGACTAAAAATTGAAGTTTAAAAATTGACAAATAAAGCTAAAATATAGTTAATTTCTCTGAAAATGTTGAAAAAATGGCAATATACGGTGATTGGAGAAAAAATGGCAATATACAGTGATTTGAGATTAAATAGTGTTTCACTTACCGTAATTTCCATGTTATCAGAACTAAAAAATGTGCACCCTTTTTATGCTTAAACGTGTAGCTGGTTTCGGTATTGTAGGTCTCACACTGAGAGACCACTATTCATTTCGCGAAGCGTGGATGGAAAAGACTAGTACGTACATTAACAAAATGGTTCTAATTCTCATAGTAACAAAGCAGTTGCAAACTTGACTGAATAATATTTTTATTTTAAGATTTTTTTCTAAAAGAATAGCTTGCGCACTAAAACTTATCTAACTTATCCGAACTAAAATTTTGTTTCCCCTCTTATTCTTTTAGAAGTAGACCTAATATGGAATTATAAAGGTATGAAAAAGTTGAGATTCAGCTATTTTGACCGCAAAATACCCTTTCCTCTATTGGATCGGCCTTAAATCCAACATGTGCCACCGACTGATTTTAGATCCAACTCTAAAAGTGTACAGAGAATGATAAAAAAAACAGTACGTGAATCGTCTTTTATTGGCCTCAATTATTCCGAAGATGGTTATTATTCTTTTTCCTATTTCGTGTAACCATTTATATTGTTCGTTCATTAAACTTAATGCTGTCACAATTAATTTCGAAGTAGACAAAGAAGCTTGCCTAAATTTACAGTAGACACACACAATAAAAGTCAAAATAATTGCACACCCTCTCTCCCAATTAACTCTTCGTCAGATGGCGAAGAAATGGTAACAACTTTACCAGCAAGATCCAGAAAGATAGACACACAATGGAGGTTTGCTAGGAATTTTTAGCACTGTCATTTAGAAATAGGTATTTAAAGAATTGGATGTGTTCAAAATAGGACTCTCCCTACAATTTAATAGGAAAACAGGAGAATTTAGAGTTTTTCATAGCGCGATCTTACTGAAACTTAGGATGTGGGGGTCGTGGAATGAGTATTCACTGAGAAGAAACTATTGACACTGAAACTACTACGGACGCATTTGACACAAAGAGGCTGTAGATGACTGTTCAGGAAGGATACAATAAGCGACACTTACATATGCAAAAATCTAATATGCAGCCTGTTCAAAATAACTTCTGTCAGCAGCCATGCACATTTGAATTCGAGAAATAATATTGCGCTAAAATTAATTATAATTATTGGCTCGCATCTAGCAATCGATGAAGTATAATAATATGTATGTATAAGGAGTGGGGCAGTCCAGTGGTTAGCTCGTGGGTATTTTGCTCGGACGACACGAGTTCGATTTCCAGTTCTGCCCAAACAGTCCCCGTGTTCACGCGGAGTACGGACACCTTAAATATGTGGGTCCGTAAGTCCTTCCGAAAAGTTGGTGGTAAGGGAAGGAGGATACGATCTCTGTGGATGCCACCTCCACTGTCTTCCGGTCTAAATTGGGTGGCACTTCCTGGACATCCAAATAGATACCTTACATTTTCGGGTAGGTCGGATGGTCTGGGTCGCAGAAGAAGAAACCTAGGATGTACCACGCTCCTATTGTAAATAACAACAACTAAGGACCGGTTTCGAGGTTATTATTATCTGCAAGGAGAACGTAATCTTCACTTTGGAATTCCTACTATAGGAGGTTCTGTGGGTCTGAATTTGTGCGCTTAAAAATAAGCTGTTTGCAAGATGGCTCGGTCTCTATTGACGCTCTCCAATTGTAACACAGAGAAAGTTTTTGTGGCCGCCATTGCTAAGTATCGACCATGCTGAGGAGCGCATCTTAAACGCGAAACCAGTCTAGGGATGTTACTTGAAATAGAAGCGCGATCCAAACTTGTGGAACCCTTTTTTCAGCTCGTAGAACAGGGACTATCGGGATTTCTTCTTCTTCCTTAGTAAGAGAAGGAAAAAAGAGCGTATGGAGGGTCCCGATTGAACCCCCATAGGTGAGTATGAACTCAAGGGGCTTATTGTTGCTTCGGATTAAAATGAGTCTGCTCAATTTCATGGAAGTCGTTCAATCTTTTAAGCGAAACAGACTACTCGTGTGGAAACGAAAATTTTCAATATTTTCTAGACTGCCGCATGGAAACTAAAATATCTGATGTTTCCCTCTGTCTTTCCCATTATTTCTTTAATAATGCATCGAAATGCGTTCAATTGCACAAAATAACACTGAATTAATTTAATTCAATTTTTGTTTTTAGTTGTAGCTAGAAAATTTTGTCAAAGACGGCGTAACAAAAATTCAAAAAATCTTATATCTCGAGAATCGTTAGTCCTAGAGTAATGGGTTGGTCTCATTATTTTTCTCGTCAAAAATTACGTGTAGAACACGCATTTAATAGGTATATTTGAGCACAGGTAGTCTTTTATGTTAGATTGTGGCGATTTTGGTGATTTTGACGGGCCATTTCGTAGAAAATAAGAGAGAGGTTCCCCTTTTTTGAATCGTCCCAAAATCTAATCAACACCAGGGTCACCAGGGTATCCTACAAGCGACTTATCTACCAAATTTTATGAAATTTGGCCAATTAGTTTTTTAGCTAGATTAGATAGATCGATTTTTGAGAACCATTTTGCAAAAAAAGACAAGTTCTTTCATACCGAACTGTACTAGAATCTAATCAGCACCAGGGTCACCCACAAGTGACCTACCTACCCAATTGTATGAAATTCGGTTAATTACTTTTTCAGTTAGAGTGGATACACAGACAGACAGACAGACAGACACACACACACACACACACACACACACACACACACACACACACACACACACACACACACAGGCGTCATGTTAAAAATTGATTTTTTTAGTAATCCAGAGGTATCAAAACGTGTAGATTCGTCGAAAACTCGAGTTGTGATTTTCGACATGATTTCAATGCTTTCCCTATACATTACCATGTATTGCAGGGAAAGTAAAAATAATCATGTCTATACATTTCTATTTAAGAAATTGCAAAGTATATATCCATTCATATAAAAACAGCAATCCGCATGTTATATATATATAAGAAAAAAAGGTTTGAAAATCCAATGAAAGAAAAGTGAGAAGCTGTAACACGTACCTAACAGGCTTGCGAAATAAAAGTATAAATCAACATATATATATTTGATATTTACTGCGACGAAATAAAAAGGAAATTAACCTAAATATATGATAATAATAACCTAAAACATTCATATCTCGATGTATTTAAAAATAAATAAATGAATAAATAGGAAGGAATTATTCTGCGGTTCAAAATTCATTCGGTTCAAAATTCCTTGGAAAGAAATAAAAAACGTTTTCGGTCTTTCCGACGGTTGGAAACTGTCATAATATTTTTGATCGCCAAGAAACTGATTTGTGTGAAAATCGCTCAAAATCGCGCTTTATAAATAACTTAAAGGCTAATTTTTGAAAAATCTCGCCTAGGTGCATCGTCCCATGAGTTCATCTACCCGTGTTTTAAATATCATGATGGTCGATTGCTTGGATTTTTTTGCTGCGTGCGACACAAACACAAGCACACAGAAATTTCCTATTATGTAAGATGTATTAAGTATAACATTTTAATTATATATTTAAAATATATTATAATTTTTACTTCGATTATTCATAGCATCGCATTTTTAATGAAAAACAATAATTCCAAGTACAACATTAGTAATATAGTATGTGGGAAAATGTAGTTTAAATTATACTATGTATGTGTAAGGAATAAAAAATTAGTATATATTAACAGAAATCAGCAGATCTCCTATTCATTCGCATTGCTAATCTGTAGGAAAAACAATGTTTCTATGACTTCTACAAAACTTTTTAAAAAAGTCACCTGTTAACAAAAGTTTCTAAAAATCTGCATTTATTTTTCTACTGATTATTATACCTGAATATAGACACAAGGAATGAATTAATACAGAAATAAAGAGAAAACGAATATGAGTCTGTAGAAAAAGTCATATGCTACCCACATCACATTTTTTCCTGCAAGATGTTGCTTGCGTGTTTCCTGCATTACACTGTTCAGTGTTTCTTATGTTGACACATTTGGATGTAAAAGACAAGACAACTTACGTACAAACTTAAAGCAGGTACACGCAATAAAAGTCAAAGAGTTTTGTACCCACTTAATTAATGAAGCTGAAATAAAGGTGAGAAAATGTTACGAGTTGACTTGCAAGATCAGGAAGTAATCTTTATAGTGTAGGTTTGTTTAGACTTTTCAGTGTTGTCAGTTTATAAATAGGAATAGCAGGAAAAGCAAATATGCAAATAGACCAAGTGGGTGACATTGTTACTTCCCTACGATGCATAGTAATGTAAAAAGAGGGTATTTTAATAGGGTCGAAAATTATAGTTAGGATTTCCGAATGATTTAAATGTTTTTGGTAGTCTAGAAAAAGTGTGTGTGTGTGTGCAATGTACTCATCTATTTTAGCTAAAAAAGTATTCTACCCAATACTATAACGTGTGGCAATCAAGTAAGTCATGAGTTACCCTATTCGAATGATATTGGACAGGATTGTTTTAAACAAAAATGTAATAGGCCTGTTGAGTTTTATCAAAATTGTATGCAAGGCTTAATTATCTGGACATTTAGATCAAAAATTACAAAAATAAGAGAAGAAGAAAACATAAGATAAAATTCACAAATTGTATAATCACTAGTAGTATACTTCGTACGGAATATACAATATAAAGAAACTCAACAATTTAGTATAATCGTATATATCCCATTTTTGAGCATTTATTTTTTAAAAAAGTAATAAAAATCATAAAAATACCCTTGAATATTAAATAAATAGTTATTTTGCTTGTATTTTCTTTATTTAAAAGTGAGCAACCTTCTTTACAAAACTCTTAAAACTTAACACACCTTAGCAGAGATTATGTATACTAGTTGAACTGAAATATCAAAATCACGCTTCAGATCCAAAATTGCAAAAGTCATAAAATATATATAAATATATCCACTATTAATAATATATACATAGATGTTATATATATATATATATATATAACATATATATATATATATATAAGATGTTAAACAAAAATCTTTTGACATCTATCTCTCGACATCTGTATTTTTAAGTCATTCTCGAAATATGTTACTAAATTGTGTGTTACGATCTTAATAATACACCCCATCACTTTTCAAGCTTAAAAATAAGCAACTTAGACCCATTTAAAAATTTCATAAGAATGATTAATGTTTTTTCATTATAATACAAAGATATGACTCCATATTCATGCCTAAAACTGCAATCGAGTAATTAGTCAATTTACCTATCCGAGAACATTTTCATTAAATTTCATAAATTCCACACATTTAGATAAATTTTAATTTTTTTTTCAATATGGAGGAATCGTCCTACGGTTTCGATTTAAAACGTGTAATAAAGATTTTTGGATCGCTAAGGAACCGATTTATGTGAAAACCGCTCAAAATTGAGCATCAGCTTGAAATAACTAAAAAAGTAATTAAAATTTAAAAAAAATTATCGCTCCAAAGTGCCTTACTGTGCAGAATTTGGTATTACTGTTGTATTACTATGTAGAATTTTATAGGTGTAGATTGTTTAAATTTTCCGCTACTCGACCAAGAGACAGATAAACATACATCTCCTATTATTATGTTATAAATTGTGTTAGTCTTGCTAGATATTTTCTACGCGAATCATAGTATAATTCCAAACACAAACGTGTTAATCATTGAACACACAGCGTAAAAACGTACGATATTAAGTTTTAGATGCATAGACTCTACTCCCATGTCATTTGATCCCGGCCGAAGAATGTGCCAAAGTGAAATCTTGACTATTCTTGGTGAATCTAAAAAAAAAATATACGCAGGTTTCGAAAGGAGAGCATTACCGACCCATTTCTGGGTCATTTTTTTTTTATTGGAGTCAGGGTTGAGGTTGTAACCATGCGGATCTAAAGACTCCCTGCCTCTGCTTTTGGTGGGGTAACGCAAGGTATTGGAAGGAATTTTGCCGGATGTATATATAGAAACGGCATTTGAGAAACCACTTTTTTATTTTGAAAATGATGAACAAAATGAGAGAAGGGCTTAAATAACAATGAGGGATACGTTTATAGATGGTGTTAATAAGATTTCTTGTATCAAGATTGTCCTAATGGTTTAGAAAGCTGACGGCATGAACTATTTGAAATCACTCTGGAATTGGATTATTTCCTTCATATATTCCCAACCTGTTACATTTTAGGCGTACCGATGTTCTATTTAATTCATTTTGGAAGTACCAAAACTGCTTAAATTTTCCAGGGGGAATCCTTGAGAGAGCCAAATGGTCTGGATAAACTTGTGTAGGAAGGAATCATCATCATCATCATCATGGCACTACAGCCCTTGTAGGGCCTTGACCTCCTTTGTAGGAAGGAATACCACTATTAAATTATTTCAATGAGTATCTAATACTGAGTATCTTAAGGATTACCCAATAAAGTAAGCCTGATTCACAGAAAAGCTATTTATGCATGTTTTAAACTTTTAACTGAAGCTGCAGAAGCAGAGTCTGCTTATAGGAAAGCGATCACGCGCTATTGGTTGAGAAAGATTGCAAAGCGTCTAGCGGTAAATTGAAAAAGTTAGAAACCTTGTGTCGAAAGAAAAGCAATAGAAGAGAAAAAGTTCAAATACAAAGTTATAAGACATTGTTTTATGAGTAGGAATTGATATCAGGAGCGCAGGAAACACATTTATGAAAGGCAATAAATACATCTCGTACTTTTTCAGTTGCTAGTTACTAATCAGTTACTTCATCAGTTAATAATTTTAAACAATTACAAATTTTTTTTTCGAATTCAAATGTGCATTGTAGCTGACAGAGTATTTCGATCAGGATCTACACTAGATTCTAGTACCCGGCCACTCAAACAGCTGCTAAAACCCCTCTGGGTCAGTCGAGTGGTCTGGGTTTGCAACTAGATTCTAGTATATGCAAATATTGTTCGAATCCTTTCTTAATAGGACAACAATTCACATATAACTATATTGTATCAAATAAATGTCTTTTGCAACCACTTTATTGCCAATTCATCCTAAAATGCATCATATCTCTTCCCCTGTAAATTTTTCTTCTATGCTGCTTCATTTTCGAAATAAGATTTTTAATTTCTTTAATTCGCCCAATTTTGCAGCACCAGTACAAGTTACAAGTACCAGTACAAGTAACAAGACCGCTAAGTGTATGCATAAAAACTTTCCGGAGCATTACACCACATAGCTTTCTGCCCGGCCGTCCAAACAGTTACCTTACACCTTTCTGGTAGGTCGGACGGTCTGGGTCTCAACAACAACAACATAGCTTTCTGCATTAATTAAATTAGTATTTGAACACACTTATAATTTTCACAATCATCTAATACAATGCTGTTGGATTGCGGATGAAAATTTGGTTTTGAATGTCTGGTAACCGAACCGAAACACCCAAATTGTACCCAAAACTCTCGATTGTACCCTAGAGGCTTTTGGTTTGTGTTTTATGCTTCATGAACGCTGCCTTTTCAGCTTCGTGTGGCCTGACCAAAATGTGAGGCTTTTGGTTTGTGTTTTGTGTTTCATGAGCGTTGCCTTTGCAGCTTCGTGTGGCCTGACCAAAATGTGAGGCTTTTGGTTTGGGTTTTGTGTTTCATGAACATTGCCTTTGCAGCTTCGTGTGGCCTGACCAAAATGTGAGGTTTTTGGTTTGTGTTTGTGTTTCATGAACGTTGCCTTTCTAAATTCCTGTGACCTGCCCCAAATGAGAGGCTTTTGGTGTGGGTTTTAAGTTTCATAACCGTTGCCTTTATAGCTTCGTGTGATCTGAGCAAAATTGTATATGGATATTATGCCGTCCACGTGGAAGGACTGAAATTGTCCATTCGCATAGAAGTTCACAAAAGGTGTGACTTGTAGCAAGTTTCTTGCTGTTACTGCAGATATTGCTCATTCCATGTTGACGAGCTTATAATAATCGTGAAACTGGTCCACGGACGGTGGCATCTGCAATGGGAGCGCTTTTCATAAATACTCTATTTTCACGACTGAAGTTAGTTAAGTGTATGATAGTGATGTTGGTGGAAGAATGGTCTATAATATGAACGATCCTTTTTTGTTTCAAGGCATATGCAAGCTTTAACAGTTGTTGGAATATGTCGATATGTAATTAAAGCAAATTAAGCAAACCCTATCTGTACCTGAAAACAGACATATAGCTATAGATTTCTGTGTTTCAAACTCAAAACTAAGGTCACCACCGTGAAACAGACATTCATTCACCAGTGTCCAACCCTTTCTATTTAATATTCCAGATGCCGCTATTGGATTCCGACAATGGGTTGGAAGGCTTTTCGTACCTCTTTGGAGCCGAGCCGCAGCTGCCGCCGCAAGTGGCGGTGTGTCAGCTCCAAATGAGGGTGTCAGAGCGGAACACCTGCGAGGAACGGGGATGTGCCGAGCACAGGTCGGAGGTACGCCACTAATGAGGACTGCCGAGTCGTTTGGTACTCGTTAAAAAGAGCCACAGACGTTTTGAGCCGCAAAAGCTAGAATTCCAGGGACCCTACTCCCAATTTCCATACACGGGAAAGTTTTACATAGGATCTATCCGAATGGTAGGACAAAAATTTTTTTGTGGAATTCAAAACGTATAAACCCACAAAGCCTCCCAAAACGCTTCTAAAGTTTGGTATAAACTTTGTAACACCGTTTTTAAAGTTTAATCCACGTCATCCATACAACCACTACAGCAATTCATAGTTGCAGGGACGTAACAGTGTGAATTATGACATTTCAGTAACGTCACTGCAATGTCGTCGTGTCGGTTTGAAAATAAATGTCTCTTTCCGAGGATATTTTGTGACGTGTGCTAATTTATCATCATCGCAGTGTAGCGTATTCGCAGTTCACCATTGTACCATCCTGTCAAAGCATAACCTATGACCATCGACGTCAAAGCATAACCTGCGATCGAGTAGTAGAAACAAGCGTCGGTTTTGGTGTCATTTGGTCCGTCTCATCTTCGAGACTAAGGGGGAAAATCAAAAAAATTCGAAAATTCTAATGAGGCGTGACTGTGGAATATTAAAAATACACAAAATCACTTCAAAATAATCGAGCCCTTCGAATCAAGAAGAATTTCTGTTTTGGGTCTCCGTTGATTTATCTCAGCTTTCAGGTAAATTGAAAAATCTACTGTTTTGAAAATTCGATAATGATCGAGCACGCCCACTCTAGCTATTATTTTAGTTTGGGTCTCAATCGATCCTTCTCAGCTTCCAGGTCATTGGAAAAAATTATTTGGAAAATTAGAATTGATTTAATGGTGACAGTGTAAAGAATAATAGTAAAAATAAAATTAAAAAAAGAAAAAAAAAAACTTTGCTCAACGATAGAGTATTTCCACTCTAGCTGGAATTTTGGTTTGGGTCTCACTCGATCCGTGTCATCTTTCTAGGTCAACAGATAAATCTGATATTTCGAAAAATCCGAATTAGGAGCGACTGTGCAAAAGTGTTTTAAAACACTTACTCCACTTTTCCTCTCAGATGTAAAAAAACCACTATTTGCTATCCTTTCGCTTCTAGTAATTAAAACCGGAAAAAGGAAATAACTTTATAAATATAACGCAAGATGACTTTTCTAATTACCAAAAATCGTCTCACAATAATTAAATCATTTTCTCGCGCGTGGTAATAAAATTTAACATATTTTCCCATTCAACATGTTACCAGACTGGGCGCTATTTTCATGCATAAATCTGGAACGGTTCTTTAGATTCAGAAAAGCTAAACAGCAACTTTTATTAAGTATGCAGGTATCACATCTAATGACCATTAGCCATGGTGAAGCGCGGATGGAAATAGATGGTAGCTACACGTACCCATTACTTTAAAATGAAAATAATTGCAATAACAGTATTCTGGATGCATTTTCCCAAATGGATGAATTTTCCCAAGTGAATGCATTTTGATATTTTATACACCCCTTTTCACCATTTGTAATTGTAGGGTAATTAAAAAATTGTAAAAAGTTTGGAAATTAATAATTGACTAATACCAACCGCCTTCAACAACTAGTCTGCTTTTGAGAAATTCTTATTTGCAAAAGTTTTACTGTAAAATCTGTGGCCCACATAGACGACCGCTGACGCTCATACGCATGTGCTGCCGTATATAATACAGGATATTTTAGAAAGCAGTAAAAATTTGAATGTGTATAGAAATTTATTCTGAAGATTCACAGTACTAGTTTAGGCCTTCATTTGTAGCAAGTAAATCAAGTTTTACTCCAAATAGTAATTTTAATGTACTGTTCCTTTTATTTTTCATTGAGAAAACATCAACGAATTTGGATACAATCGAAAATTATCTTATTCCAGAGTTAGACAACGATGACCCTTTCAACAAGACAGCGCAACACCTCATTACCTTACACATGTTTCCTAGGTTGGTGGAATAGAGTGGTCGAGCAGAGCCGATGGCAGGGCCACCTCGTTCACCCGATTAAACACTTTACGATGTTTTCCTATGGGGAGGTTTATTGAAGATCGAGTGCAACAGTACCATCAAATGCAAGAATAAGTATGTCTGTATTGATGATACTGATTTTCCCTCATTTATCTTGCTGAGGAACTCACTTTTAAAACTGGTTAATACCTTTATTTAATCTTGTGTTCTGCGTCTGATAAAGTTTTCATTCTTCAGATTTATTCAAAGAACAGTCTGATCAAATTTTTATAGTTTATTAATTGTATCTCCGTTTTTAATTTTTTAAGTACATATCACGCATCAGTTATAATTTTCTAACACAAAACGAAGTGCACCACTGAAATACCTCGAAGAAAGTGCTTGAGAGAGGATGCTAACCCATGCCAATCAGCTTATTGACAGTATGAAATTAATTTCACATATCAGGAAAGATTGTCAGGAACACGCAACGCAAGTACGCAACACCTCTTACACCGTTATTGCGATAATCCGCAAAGCTTTTATATCGTCCAGTGAGGAAAAATACACATTACTGCGTATGAGTAAAAAATCAAAAAAAAAATCTTGATAGTTAAACAAGGTGAAGGAATGTTTCTAAACCTTATATTTTTAATTCTCTCAGAATTTTCTTTCCTCATCAGCTAAACTTGGTAACAAAACTAAAACAACTTTGTTAAAACTAGCATACAATACCCTTCTTCGTTAGAACACTCAAGAAGCGTAACTTTCGTTTGTGAGAGTAAGATCGGCAACTGATGTAAGAATAGCAAGCGTGACTATAGAGGGTGTTACGAACGGCGAGAAAAGAAAATTCCTATCTTTTACAATACTAGAAATCCGATTGTAACATCTCATTCTGAGCTTTGACCTCGCGGTTTTGTCCAGAATTTTCTCTGATTGGCTACTTTTTCTTGACATTCTGCTCGTCAACTGTTAATCACGTTATTTCCAAGTCTTCTTTCCCTACGATAATGGGATTTGAACGTCGACTACTCATGCGGATAACTATCAATACCCTTTCTCAATTATTTCGCGGAAGTAGGGGTCATTCGAAAAAAAAAAAAAAAAAGCTGTCTTGGCCCAAACTACCTAAGAAATATTTTTGGGCCGTTTTTCAGCCCTCTGTTATCCATCTATTGTATAGGATATCTACGGTAAAAACAACCTAGGAGGACGGAACAAGAGGTGGGACACAATGAATGAATGATAAAGCGACGGGAAACAATGAGATTATTTTTGTATCGTATGCGGCTTTTAATGAAGTTACTTTAGATGTATTACTTTAAAAGCAGTCTGAGTGATTCGTAGCCTTGGTAACCTGAAATATACATCCTCGGGCGTCTATATAGTAAAAGACCATACCATCAGTAAAAGAAACATAAGTATAGAGCAGAGACTTTCATAACCGAGTCATTCAGAACCGTCTATACAAATTTTGGGCCCCTCCATTTCTTGTCAATATTTCCTCCCTTTACCTCCTTCCCTCCAAAAAGTGTCCGGGGCCCTTCCTGATGCCCTATCCCCTCCCCCTGTGAACAACCTGGGCGTGACCCAGCGTCATAAACCATTAAAGTGTTACCTGTTATAATATGGAAATCAACAATCCATTGTACGTAAGTACAGGTTCCGTACGGTTTTCTTAACGGTCTCTTGATTTAACAAAAATTGTTTCCTTGATTTTCTAGAAGGCATTTTGAGTAATATGAAATATATCCGCAAGCATATTACAGTTGGGCACGTGGGCGTAGATTACTAATAATGAAGTACATCATTTCTTTCAGAACAAATACGTTGTTTTCAAAACCAGCCTCGTCATCAGTTCAAGTATGGGCTATAGTTCAATTGCAGACACGTGCTAAAATCAAAACATAGCTTACTACTTACTACATCCTCGTGCTTTCTAAATACATATAAATGAAGTTATTCCTTAAACCTCCCACTCGTATTCCTCAATTAAAGTTAGACATGTTAGCTGTTCTTCCTTGTTCAATTAAGAACTTACTATGGACTGGTGTTATTTCTACTAATAACGATTCTAAGTACCCTATTTGCCAGCATGCACCATTTATTCTAATCTATTTAGGAAATAGGCGAGGACAGAAGATCGCCAACACCCCTCAATAACTGCTGCTCAACTTTCCCTATCGATTCCAAAACATCCACCCTTTAAAATGTTGACGATCCCAAAATAGAGCAATCAGCGATTGTTTGTAGAAGAACAAGCTCATGTACTGTTTGTGTGTACCGCAAATATGTTTTGTGTATGTTTTCAAGTGATCAATGACTGTGGGGTGTTTGGAACATCCTTTTCAGGGTACGACCACCCCGTGGAACGAATGAAGGGTCGGATGCCACCCAGTGGCGAAGTTGGGTGTTTCCAATGGGCGGAATCAATACATTCTCAACTATTCAACATAATTTGGTTTTCTAACTATGTTTACGATAACATTCGTATATTAATATTAATAATACATGCGGTGGTATAGTATATGGTAATTTTTGTATGTTCGATAAACATGTAATAATTTGAACGTTTTTGGAAAATATACAGGATACCTTTCTTAGCTGATCTATTTATGAGTTATAAATGAAGAAAATATTTCTTGAAACATGTTTACACAAAACGCTAATCTGGGTCGTGTAGAAGAAATTTCCTTTATTTTGGGATTCCCGCACTTAATAATGAGAATGATTATTAAGATAATGAGAATAATAAAATCATTAATAATAATGAGAATCATTATGTTCTTATGATTTTTTTCTATTTTAGATCTGAAACGTATAATGTGCATTTTAGTGTTCTTAAAATGATATAATTAGCTCAACATTTACATATACCAAGGGGTTGTTTCCTTAAGAATTTAAAAGATAATTACTTATATATTTTTTTTTCCATTTTTGAAAAATATATTCTGCTGGACCAAATTACCTGAAAATAAATAGGCCTCTTACGTTTCCTGGTTGAAATAATATGATCAAATTTTATGGGAATCTCTCAATTTTGCGAGAAATATCCTGCTCACATTTACAATAAATAAATACATAAATATAAAAGTAAATATATAAAACAAAATAAAATAAAAATAAATAAATATAAAGAATTACAAAAAAGAATAGCCTCAGGTTAAAGGAAGTATTTTTCAAAACAATTTTGGGAAAGGGAAAATGTATGGAATTATAGGGATTATTAATTTTTTCATATGCAGGTATAATATGATACCTGTATAATAGTAATAGCACAGAAATATTATTTTGCGTTAGGAAATATTCGAAATTGAAGATGTTTTGATTATTTTCAAAATGATGTCTGTCTGTGGACGATTTCTTGTCTGCACGAAAGCTGCCACAAATATTAATTAATTTTCACGATACTTTGTTAATGAGAAAGCTAGAATTAAATAAAATGTTTACAAATTCGAGCAAACTTCGGAATTTTATATTCTTTTAATTTGGCAGCATAGGACAAAATTTGACATGACTATGAATAAAGGGTTATTTGTAACCCCTAAACTTAACAGTTTCAATCACTATGATAAAAATGACCGCGATACAGTTTTTGTGTTCGTGACTTAATACCCCCCCTCTCACCGAGAAGGTATATTATCAATCAAACTTGGTATCAATCAAAAGATTTTTTCAAGCCCTGTAAAATGAAGCCTAGCATGCTATAATTGTGATCATTTTCACCAACACAAATTTTTCAAATGTTTTTTGCAAAATCTACAAATGAAAAAAAAAATACAAGTTTTTTAAAATGGATTAAAATGAGAAAGTTGAGTGGATATATATATATATATATATATATATATATATATATATATATATATATGTGTGTGTGTTATTGTACCAGGGTATGCCACTTTTCACGTTTTGAATTGGCCTTTTTGTATAGTTATTACATATATTATCGTTATACATATATATATATATATAGCTCATTTGATACGGCCTAAATAAGCGCTCGATCGAAGATCATTGGCAATAGGAGGCAATGAAATATTTAGTCTAAAAAAAAAATAAATAAATTCCTTTATCTCCAAAATAAAACTAAAATATTGTTATCTCAGCTGCGAATTTTTACCCAATATGAGTAAAATTTTGGAACAAAGCTTATAATAATAATTTAATACTAAATTTAAATAAATTAGTACTAAATCTTTTGAAGTCGCAAAATTAGATAATCTATTATTAAATGCACGTAGTGTGCGATCAGCTGTTTTTTTTCTTCAGACGAAGTGTCTGCGATTTAATAAAAACACCTGCCCTGCCTACTCTCAAGTTATATTCTTCACCGTCTGCTGCGGCAATGAAAGAATAGATTTAACTTGACAGAAAGTGCGATTTTCGACTGGGAAATATTCAATTACTTTTAACTAATTTAATTCTTTTTAAATCTTGCGAAGCCGTATATTCTGTGGATCTGAAATATCTACCTTTATATCGAATTTCGCCGCTATCTGAAGCTTCGACTTTGCGAAGCTTCGACAGACCACGCAGACATACAGATGCGCATAGACATCTCTTATTATTATTTAGGATGAATCAATTTAAAAAAAAAATCAGCAATTCTTATACAACTCATCTTACAATCACTTGTGTACATTCTGCATCCATTAAAATTAGGCTTCATTGTAGAAATAATCAAAATTTGATGATCGTTTAAACTAAAAAATATTGTACTTGCGTTGGCGCAGAATATAGATGCACAGAAAATAAGCAAAAAAAAAACGGTTGCAACACTTAATATAAATTTAAAAGAACTTTTAAAATTAAGATTTTTACTCTGGGAAAAAAGATGGATGCCCTACTTCATTTTGAAGTGGGTCACGTGATCTCTTCATATTATATGGGTGTCATTATTATTTTAATTTTTATTTAAAAAAACTACCGAAAGTAGTTTGCTGAATTTTTTTTTATGTATTCTATGGGATAATTTAAATATTTCATAAAATTTTCGTAGCAATTTGTGATTTTTAACTTGGCTTAAAAAATGTTTGAAAAATGATGTCCCATAGGGTTCAATGTATTTCATTTTTTCAACCCGGGTTCAATCTAAAACTAAGTGGGTGATATTATTTATTTACATTCCCATATGTTCCACAGCCCGTCTGCATAATATACTAAAATTTCATTTTGATAAAGTCATTTTTACGGCAGTTATCGTGCGAACGGACAGACAAACAGACAGAATGAACAAAGTCATAAACACTTTTCAACTATTTTGTAAAGTGTTAAAAATTATTCGTTCAGGATTCCAGAAACAACGCTATATATGCACACATTTTTCTCAGCAAATCGATTTGTTTTCACTTTTAGGTATGCCGCGAATAATAGCGAGAACTTTAAAAAAGAAAACGCAAAATGATTTAAATATTTCGTTGAGAAAACTAGTTTTCCCTTTGATTTTAATAGCTTGTAATGCAGGTCAACCGATTTTGCGTTCCAACAAAGTTTAAATTTAGAATGCTTTCTCACTCCGTGGGTTTTCATTTTCATTAGCCATTTTTAATTGCTGCCATTTCGAAATATTTCGGAGAAAAGGGAAAATAGGAAACTGCAGCAGCTGTATGCGTTAGTCATTTTCTTTAAATAGAATTTATCCAGTTCCGTTTTTTTTTTTTTTTTTTGAGAGAGAGAGAGAATGTTATCGAATAGTGAAACTGCTTTGTTTTCCAGTTCGCGTTGCCATTTTCAATTAGATATTTCAAATTCTACTTTCCTGCAATTCCTCGAATATTTTCCAATTTCAAATTGGAGGGGGGAAAAAAGCTATTTTAAAACATTTTGAACCAATTTAAATAACTCTTTTACATAAATGTTTGGAAAGACACGATAACACACGAACGAAGTTCCTTATCGCTATGAAGTTGCATGTGGTAATAGATTACGTAAAAACTAAAACTAGATGGAACCTTTTTTAAAATACCATGATTAGAACACTAATTATTCAAAATATGAAATTTTCATAGCCTTATTTACAACAGGGAACAATGATAATTTCCGAGAAATGTGGGTAATCTATATTTTATGTGAGAAAATGATAGTTTGAAATTATATTTTGTGATTTGAACTATGTTATGGATATAAATAGTGCAGTATTAGATATAAATACCTATTAACACGAATGATCCGACTGAGTGAAATTCATGGGCGTTTTTAAGCAGTTGCTGGAAATTTTAAGATTTCATAAAAACATATTTAAAATAATTTCTTGTAAACAGAAGCTTATAAAAATGTAATTTTTACTTTCCTTATATACATAGTATAATGTATAAGGAAAGTATTGTGACGGGTTCGAAAATTCGAATTCGAATTTTCGACGGGAGAGCACGTTTCAATCATCTCTGATTACGAATCGAACATTTTTGAGGTGATCTCTCTCTCTCTCTCTTACTCTATCTTTGTGTGTGTGTGTCAGTGAGTCTATGGAGACGATATCTCACGAACGAATAAAGCGATTCGAATAAAATTTTGTACAACAGTTACAATCCGCGAATACTGGAATCCTATTGTTTTTAAACACAATCGAATAGTCAGAACTCTCCTAAAATTTCGAGTGAAATATTGAAAAAATCATCAAAAAATCAAAACCTTTAATAAAGTTATGGAAATAGCCAGTTCTTATATAATATTTTATTAGAAAACGATTGATATAAACTTTTGAACGCTAGCATGAACCCGTTCTCGAGATATTGCACATTTTTCAAATAAATTTATCAAAAAATCCCATAAATTAAAAAAATATTAACTTTTGAGAAACATGTTCACTTTTCATATGTTATATCATGCGATAAATTGAGTGGCATCCTTCTCGTGGATCTAACTCGTTCCATTCACGGGAAAAGATATTTTGAGTAATACTTTTGTATTTGAACGCCAATAATCATTTATCTGCTATAAGAATAACTTATTTCTTCATTCATAACGCTTGGCAAGATTTTGGCGACAAATTTGGCGGAATGTCGCCAACTTAGCGACTTTTTTAAATGTTGGCAAATTAACGAAAATCTCGTCAAATGGATAAAAATGACGCTAAATCAATGAAAGTGATAATTCATTGACGAAAGTTTAATATCTTGGAAAGAATATAAATATCTACTATAAGAATAACCTATTTGTTCTTTACTGTGAAAGTAGTCAATTCATTGCATTATATAAGGAAAATCATGTGCTATCCACATCAGATTTTTTGTATTCTGATGCTGATGACCATTATGCATTATGGAATACGCACATTTATGAGAAAGTCGAGTGGAGACACGCTATTTTTTGTGCCGTTAACTGTATTCATTTATTCACATCCTTAAGATCGACAAACACATAATGTTTTCTAAAAAATATCCTTTTTGAAATTTTTTTTTAATATGTATGAATTCCTAAACCCATTTCTTTCTAAATCCGTTCATTATTAAATCAGAAGCATTTTCTCGACGGACAAAGTCCTTATTTGAACCGGAAGTAGATCTATATTCTCGTTCAATTTGCTCAAAAATATGTTTTTTAGAGTTTACTTTTATTACTAGCCGGTGATATTTCGGGAAAGGATGTGTTTGTGTGTGTGTGTGTGTGTGTGAGGGGGTGGGGAGAGGAAGATGTCTTTGAAATGAATCAGGTTATTCGAATAAAATTTGGGATAATTAGGATCCAATCTAAATACTGGAACCCAACAGATTGTGACCCCGATCAAAGTAAAAAGTGCCCATAATTTTAAATGTCTTTGAAAAGAAAATTATAAATACTAGCTTTAGTTAATGTCAAGTATGCCAAATGAATGGTGATATGCTAAGCTTGAAAACAAATTCTAGAAAACAGCCTGCAGATTTCACTATTTTTGTAGATCCTGCACCTTAGTTAAAGTCTATGGAGCGAAATTAAACTTAAGTGTGGTCAAACATTCAAAAACTCAAAAAATTCGAACCTCATTTTTACTTTCCTTATATACATATAATGTATAAGGAAAGTATTGTGACGGGGTCGGAAATTCGAATTCGAGTTTTCGACGGGAGAGCACGTTTCAAGCATCCCTGAACACGAATCAGACGATGATGAGATGATGTGTGTGTGTGTGTGGAGACGATAACTGACGAACGAATGGAGCGATTCGAATGAAATTGGGTACAAAAATTACAATCCGTGAATACAGAAAGCCTACTGTTTTTATACGCAATCGTATATTCAGAATCCCCCTAAATTTTCGAGTGCAATTTTGAAAAAATCCTCAAAAGTTCAAAACCTTTAATAATGTTACAAAAATAGTCGTCTTATATCATTTTCATTGGAAAACAATTAAAACAAATTTTGGAACACTAGCTTGAACCGTTCTTGAGATATTGTACATTTTTCAAAAAATTATCAAAAAAATCATATAAAATTAAAAAAAATATTACCTATTGTTGAAATATGTTCACTTTTCATAAGTAATATCATGCGATACATTAGGTGACATCATTCTCGTGGATCTAGCTAGTTCCATTCATGAAAAAATATACTTTAGGTAATACTTTTGTATTTAGACGCCAATAGTCAGTTAAGTTCCATTCATGAAAAAATATACTTTAGGTAATACTTTTGTATTTAGACGCCAATAGTCAGTTATCTGCTACAAAAATAACTTATTTCTCCATCCATAACGCTTGGCGAGATTTTGGCGGAATGTCGCCAGCTTGGCGACTTTTTAAATGTTGCCAAATTAACGAAAATTTCGCCAAATTGATAAAAATGACACTAAATCAATGAAAATAACGACTAGATGATGAAGTAATTATTAAAGTATTTTAATATATGGACTATATCGCTTATTAAGGATGTTATCAATATTGATGATTGTTTAGAGTTGCGCGAATTATAAGTTAATTGAGTATTTCGAAATAGTTTTACATGTTGACATTCTGAAAATTGCAATGTACAATCTTGCAATGTACAATTTAACGATAAAAACACAGCGCCGTGGATCTTATATATTATTTTTTTATTGTAAAACTAGTAAATCCATTGCGTTATATAAAGAAAGTCATATGCTGCCCACATCAGATTTTTAATACTAAAAGATGAACAATAATATATATATTATATAAAAAGTCTCTATGCATTATATTTTGTTTTAAAAATCGAATGGCGCTCATTTTATTTCAAAATAAGTTGCGTATTTCTGGCGCAAATACATCAAAATACATTTTTCAAGGGAAAATGTGAAATGTACAAAGTACAATTGAGTTAATTGACATGTAAAACATTATGTAAACAATTTATGCCAATTCATGCATAAAACGTGCAATTTATGTGCTATAACACTTTTTGTAATAGTATTGGATGCGAAGCCAACACTGTTGCAGGACAGTTTTCAAAAAACGTCAATATCAATTCACAGCATTAAAAATTCAGTTTGACTAATTGAATGCGCTACCGTGACCACAGATGTATAGATATTCAAAAAATGGTTGATACGTATTCCAAACGCGCCAGTCCCTCAAAATCCGGGCGATGAATTTTTAACACCAAAACAATACCTTCCCTTTACACTTATTATTCATTGTAGGAAAGCAAAATATTATTGAAAAATGCATGCATCATAAAAGAGAAATATATGATGTGGACAGCACATGACTTTCCTTACAGACTTAAATTCATTTGCTCTTTATTATTATTTTTTATAATTCATTAAATCGAGTTTAACGGCACAAAATAACACGCATCATTATTTGAAATGACACTGGATTTTCACTTTAATGTAATTATCTTTTAACTTGGTAACTGGACATATTTTCAAAAGCGGCGTAGCAAAAATGCGAAAAAACTAAAATATCTGGAGAGCGGCTAGCCCTAGAGTATAATGGGGTTAATCTCATTACTTTTATCGTTAAAAATGGCGCATAAAACAAGCATTTAATGGATACATTTCGGCATACGTAGTCTTTTATTTTAGATTTTATTGATTTTTGCAAGCCATTTAAAAAAAAGCAGGTTCTGTTTTCCCTAATCATAATGAAATCTAATCAGCACCATGGTCATAAGTGACTTACCTGCTATCAAATTTTATAAAATTTGGCCAATTCGTTTTTCAGTTAGAGTGGATACATAAATTGCACAGACACACACACAGTCGTCAAGCTGAAATTAGTTACTTCGTGTTTTAGAGGTTCCAAAACGTGTAGATCCGTTAAAAACTCGAGTTGCGATTTTCGATACGATTCCAATACCTTTCCTATACATTACCATGTATTGCACGGAAAGTAAAAACATGGGAGTTTAAAATAATTATTTCATTTAAGAGCAAAGAAATCTAATAACCTTTTAATCAGTGGCACGGGTTTATCATCAAATTTTAAATCTTATAAAAGGACTTTTATTTTGCTTTGATGAAAGATACACTTTCATAAAAATACTTTCAAACATCCTAAAACTCATTCAATACAGGCAACATTGCAACATTTAAATATGATTAACGAATACTAAAATACATTTAATTGTTCTAATGTTTGCGACATACAAATGCTTCCGTCATTAGTAAAAACCAATAAGCATCTTTCCATTTTCTGGTTCCTTTTTCATTCATGCGTATTACATTACCTTTTCCAGTTACACACAAAAGATGCATTTTACAAATGGTTTCGATGGAAGTAAAGTAAAGCGAGCCGTTGTATGCCCGCAACATATAGCATCGGTTTGAAAACGTATATTATGAATTTGAAATTAAGAGAAAACAAAAGATTTGTTTATTTGGTGATAATTCTGTGGAAAATTACGCTTTAAAAAAATATTGAAAAGTTTATTTCAAAGTAAAATTGCAAATGCCTGTTTATACATAAAAGCATCATAGTGGTTCTTGAATTCTGAGCTTCTTTGTATGGGTTTCTTCCGTGTTTCACACAAAATGAACTCAACAGTCGAGACGTACAGGGAAAAAGGAAAGACTCTGCTGAGCTATAGTTTATCTGTCAAAGGATATTAACAATTAAAATTTACAATTCTGACATATGAAACCGATGAAATATAGTTTATGAAATGCAGTTTAGATGAAGACTTATATGGAATCAGCATTAAGTTCTGGGGGGGGGGGGGGAAGGTCGAATAACTTTTTAATGTTAAAATTTTTTGAAAATATTAAGGCCCTTTGAGCGTTTCTGAAATCAATGCAAAAATGCACCTGGGATAATAAAAAATCTTATAGCCGAGTGAGTTAAATGTTAAGCCAAGATTTCGCATTTTCAAAGATTCAAGCATTAACATTTCAAAGTTTTCATTGCAACTATCAGTTATCTTATGATTTCGCCCTATCTATACTACTCATACAGTAACATTTCATACAGTATATCATACAGTAACACTCATATAGTAACAAAATTTAAAATCAAATCAGACAGTCTGTCTGCAACACAGGCAGTAAAAACTCATTATACTTATGTTTTTAAACGTGTCTATGTTTGGAAAAAAAAAGTTTTGAACAGAGGAGAGGGGGGAGGGGGAATAAGGCTTGAAGTCTAGTATCAAATTATTTATTTTTTTTAAGCCCTATATTTAAGAGTTAAAAATGTTTTATGAAAGCAATCATTAAAAGAAAAATTCCAAAAATTTATTATGAGAAAGCAATTTTACACAAAACTTTATTATTTTTTTTACTTCAAAATTAACAATTTTTTATCTTGAAGTACCCCTTAGAATATTCTTTCCACTGCAGTGCGGAGTTTTGCTGTAGGACTGTTTTCGCTTTTATTGGAAGCTAAAAAGTGATGTGCAAGAATATAAATGCTATTTACAATTAAAATTTTACGTCCGTACGCTTGTCATTTTGCAGAGTTCACTTCAAAGATAAGAACTTGCAATTTCGCCCCAGTAGCTCACCGGTAGAGCATCTGCTGATCAGTTCGGAGGTCCAGGGTTCGATTCCCGGTTGGGGCAGCAAGGTTCTTTACAATGCGTCCGAACCAATCAACCCTGTAGGTGAGATCAAAGATGTTGGAGGTCTGAAAGTGACCCTAGTACGAAAAGTCCGGAATTAGTGGACTTTGGGACATTGAGCGCCGATTTCAAATTGAAAGGATAACGATCTGTAGGGTACTAACCTGGGTAAAAATGAGTAGTATCAGGAGGCGAACCTGATGTAAAAATAGCAGGAAGTGTTCAGACAGATTATAAGTTTCTCGCCAATCTGACATTAGAGGGTGGAGAATGCAGAGTCCACTTCAAAGATAAGAGCTTGCAATTTCATCTCAGTAGCTCAACGGTACAGCGTCGTTTGGCTAGTTCGAGATCCAGGTTCGATTCCCAGTTGGGACAGCAAGGTTCTTTACAATTTATATCCGAATATTAAAATGTGTTCTGGATCCGGGTTTTCCTACTGATGGGAATCGTCCGGTCCGATCCAACCCGATTCAATATTTCGCATTGTCTTGGACTGGGTTGAAATTCAGGCCTATGTGTGAGAAATGAGCTCAGATACATTTCTAGAGTGCGCATCCGGATCTACCCTAACCTGCCATCGACTGACCTACGATTCAAGATGAGAAATTATGCCGTTCTGCATATTACAATAATTGCTCACTGCAATGCTTTAAATGCTGAAGATACATAAGACGAATTAATCATTTCAAAAGAGCAAGTCTGAAAGGCAGACAGGAACGAAGCCGCGTTCGGTAGGCGAAATGGATTGAGTGACACAGTCGATTCTTGAGGATCGAATAGTGTAGACGTTGCACTCTACTATTACACCTCTAACACAAAAGATTACTTTATTCGATTCCTTTAATTGGTGTTTCTTTTCAAGAACGCGCGGCTCTATCTTGATTGCATTTATTCTAAAAGCGTCTGCGCGACGGTTCTTTTTGAGAGCGAAATGGCGGAAACTGTTTCAAAATCTATTTTCTTTTCTAATTTTAAATTCGGTTCTGGTGGGAATAAAAGACTCTGTTCTAGTTTAGATTAGATTTATTCAAGAGATATATCAATCAGAAGAATGCGAATATTGATGCGAATTTTTTCTTTATCAGGGGGAACATTTATTTCGCAATTTAGAATGTCCGTTTTAACCATTTTGAGGAAACTGGTGATACTATGTATCACGCGCAGTGCAATCTAAGATTTAATGAGTGCAGGTTTTTTGATGCATGACTTCACTTAATATATTTAGAATGAAAGCCATCCTTTGATGTGTCTCAAATTTCATCCATTAGATATTTTAATGACTAGCAGAAACACACTGAGTATCATGGGACACATGAATTGAAACTGATATTACAAAGTTTCGAAAATTTTATACTTTCTGTTAATATCTTTTTGTTTGCACCATGATCCTTGTTCTTGTTTCGATTAGATTTATGCAAGAGATATGTCAAACAGAAGAATGCAAATATTGATACATTTTCACATCAGTGGGAACGTTTATTCTACGATTTAGAATGTCCGTTTTAACCATTTTGAGGAAATTCGTGATTCTATGTATCACGCAGCGCAATCTAAGATTTAATGAGTGCAGATTTTTGGATGAATAATCAATACATTCATGCTCAATACATTCAAAAGCCATCTTTTGACATGTCTCAAATTTCATCCATTAGGTATTTTAATGATAACAGAAACACGCTGCATATCATGGGATAAAGGAATTGAAATTGATAGTATAAAATTTCAAAAATTTAATACTTTCTTTTAATATATATATTTTTTTGCACCATGATTCTTGTTCTCATCAATAAGAGTCTATTCGAAACTCCATTTCTGTTCCGCTTTCCTTCAAAACCTGAGCCAATAATACCTTCTTAAAAGTGATCATTTTTTCTATGTATGGCAACTACTTCCCAGTCATTTAAAGCATAAATGTATCTATATAAAAAAATCTGATGTTGGCAGCACACAACTTTCCCTGCAGATTTAAATTAATGTTTCCTTCATTTCTTTAATAATTCATTAAATTGAGTTTGATTTCACAAAATAGCAGCCATCATTATTTCAAATGACATCGAATTGGGACTTTTAATTCAATTTTCATTTTCATTGGGTAACTGGACAAAAGTAGCGTAGGCGGACAAAGGTGGCGTAGCTGAAATGCGAAAAAACAAATACAGCAGTTTTTTGGAGAATATTACTTTTTCTTTCCAATACTATGAGACTGTAAAATAAAATTATAGGGCGCCCGTAAAGAGGTTCGATACGACATAATATTTTTTACAACATAAATATCTCAAGAAGAATGAAGCGCTTTTTGCACGCAATCGATTATCATCTTGCAGAAATAAATACCCAAGCATACAGGTAATATTTTGAAGACCGACCTCTTAAAATGTCCAGGCGGAGAACACGGCTGACAGAATGTGTGTCTGCCTGTGCTTCATTGCACCAACGGCTCGAGTGCATTGCCCTCCGCTGCGGCTGTTGCTCTCGAAGGGGAATTGACGAGGAAAGCAGCGCTACCTTACTATGTCCGACCACTTGTCAGTCAGTGGGGAAGGACCGAAGAAAGTGTCACGATGACACTCTCCATTGATAACGAATAATGATTAACATAGCTTCGGCGATGACCATTCATCAATCCATTTCGTAATTTTTCTTTCTGCAGCACATAATAAATCTTTACTATCTAAGGGGGGGATCAACCTTTAACCCCACCCCACCCCCACCCTCAAAAAAAGTTGTTTCTTATTTTTCATATTCATTGATTAAATCTATATATATATATATAAAATAAATCTATATAATAAATCTATCTTAAATAATAAATATAATAAATATCTATATAAATCTATGGAATCAATCTATATAAGATATATAGAATAAAGCTATATAAATTGTCTAAGTCTGCTAAAGACAGGGGACTAACACTCTTACAAAAATTAGGCAGCAACTTTTTCTGTTTTTTTCTTTGATGTTGCTTATAGAGTTGAGCGTCGAAAATAATTGTTTCAATTATAAATTGTCTCAGTTAGGTTCTATCCCGTGATTGAGTTTGTCTTTTATGTCCCAAGTGAAGGTTTCGGGGAACTTATCCCCTTCCCATTTTGCCCACACGGGGAGAAAAGTCGAAAATTCTGCTCCGTTAGGTTTGATGTAGTGGTTGATACCATAAGTGTTGAAAACCCAGGCAAGTGTGCAAAGGTTTAGAAATTAAAAATGAGTCCAATATCCAGCTACGTTTTCAGCATCTGATGTCATACGCAACGTAAAGCTAAAGCTCCAAATTCTCCATTGTTGTGGAAAGTTAAAGATTTGCACCATAAATGTGGAAGACCCAGACCTCCCGACTCACCCTAGAGTAGGAGCAGCAGGATGAGTGGCCAGGAGGGCTCCACAAGTGTTGAAAATCTAGAACACTCGACTGGCCCTAAGGTTTACAGCAGCCGTTTGAGTGGCCGGGGACACCATAAGTGTTGTTGTTGTTGGGACTCAGACCGTCCGACCTACCAGAAAGGTGTAAGGTAACTGGGGCCACCATAATAAGTGTTCTTGTTGAGACCCAGACCGTTCGACCTACCTGAAAGGTGTGAGGTAACTGTTTGGACGGCCGGGAAGATCCATCCAATTTAGACCGGAATCCAGTTGGGGAGGCATCCACAGGGACCGTACCCTCCTTCCCCTACCACCAACCTCTCGGTAGGACTTAGGACCTACATGTTTAGCGTGATCGTACTCCGTGTGAACGCGGCGGCAGTTGTTGTTGTTGAGACCCAGACCGTCCGACCTACCAGAAAGGTGTAAGGTAACTGCGGCGGCAGTTGTGTAAAAGATCAGAATTTTATGAAGTCGGAGGACTGCTTAAAAGTCTGAAAAGATAGACACACATTCTCAGAATCGAGGGGGAGGGGGAGGGGTGAAAAGTTGATTGAAAATCCGGCTACGTTAGGTTTTGTCTGATGTTTATACTATGTGTGCAAAGATGCAGCACTCTAGGTCACCACAGGGGTGGGGTTGGGGGCTTCTGGAGAATCTGAAAATACTTTTAAGAGCATTTTCTTCGTTTCACGTTATAGCTACACTAACAGTGACTGAGTGTTGTCCTTTATTATAGTAAAGAACTCTGAATAAACCCGTTTCTTAAGTAAGTTACGGTCAGAATGTCCTCGAACCTCACTAGTCTATATATAAAGAGCAGTATGACATCAGAGTACGACACTTATGGTTATTCATCAGATACTGAATATTAAACTCATCTTTAACTTATTTACAAAAATGGAGATTTTGGAGCTTTAGCTTTACTTTGCGTATGACATCAGATACTGAAAACGTAGCTAGATATTGGACTCATTTTTAATTTATTTACAACAATAGGTATTATACTTTATTTGGATATTATACTGATTTTTATTTACTGTCTGATTTACAAGTTGAATTTCTTACGGCATAAATTCCCGCGAGTCTTACTAGTCTATAATAATAAAGGAAGATGTTTATTTGCTTGTATCGCCTGTAGTGAAAAATCTAGGCGACATACGGCCATGAGATTTGGTACACAGATAAAGAAGAAAAATGGAGTTGGTTGGAAAAATCATGTGCTGCTCATATCAATTTTTTTTTCTTTTCTACTATTTATAGTATATATTGAAAATATTGAATGGAAGATATTTAAAACAAAATGTTATTAAAATGGTGGGCTTGTTGAAATAGCGCTCATTAAATTACAAATGAAACTGGAAAATGTCGTAACTTGTAACTGCAACGTCACGTTTTTTTTCCCCCATTACGGTTTTTGGGTTACTTAAGAACAAAAGAAGAGATCATATAACACATTTCCAAAGCCAAACTTTACCGAACCCCGGAGCGAAAACTTCCATAGAGCTTCTCTCACAGGTTGTTGAACTCGGAGGGATGCATATTTCAGCCATTTTTACCCGAATGTCGCGTGTATTAGGAGAAAGTGTAAATTCTCTCTTATTTCCCACTCCATTTTACCTCTTCCGTTATGATTTATTTTCCCTATTCTTTAATTTCTTCCTTTCGCTTTTTCCCCCTAAGGGTTCTTGCGGATTAGAGGTAAACAAAAACACGCGTTTTGAAATGTGAAATGTCACTTTATTTGCTTATTTTGGGATCCACTCGAAACGATCGTTTTTGTATGCATGAGCGCGTAAGCCCAAAATCCCGATAAGTATCGGATATGGTAAAAAGGAGCTTATTGTCAGCTGTCTAATTTAAGGAAATAGCGGCTTTCTCTTTGGGGGTGTTTGTTGTGGCTCGAACGTGTTTTGTAAAATGTAGAGAAAAAATTATATGACTTCCAAAATTGGACCATTTATTGTGCAGTCGAATACAAAAAGATGTATCCTAGATATTTTATTTGAAAACTAATAAATTTGAAACGTATGTCAAAGCGATATGAAATTTTGGAGTCTATTTATGATTCAATCTCAGATCAATAGGTGCAAAGAGCCTTGCTGACCCAACCGAGAATCGATCCTTGGATATTCGAACTTGCCAGACGACGCTCTACCGTTGAGCTACTTTGACGAAATTGCAAACTCTTATCATAGAAGTGGTCTATGCATAGGCTTCTAGTAGTTGGGAATCGAATTACACTTATCCAATCTCATCGCAATCACTCCATTTTAATTAGAAATATCATGCTCACTGAATGAAACAACGGATAATATAATATCTAGAGAACGGACTCGTGATGCGGTTAAAGCGATGCCGTCATCTAATTTATGGTTAAAAGTATATAACGCACTTACTTCCTCAATGATAGCAAGAATAGTGCGTTCCGTTTTTAACGCCTGAACATCAAAATTTGTTTTGGGTGACACTGCGTTTGAGAAACTAAAATTTCATTATACGTAAAAGTTTGCAGATGTATTGCATGGGTGTTGTATTGTATGGGTATTGCATGGGTGTTTAACCTATTCGGGAATCATGAGTCGCAAAATATTTCATATGCTCGTAAAAACATTATAAAAAGTATAAAAATAGTTTTGTTCGTTTGCTGCAAAGCACCAAAATTACCTAACAGAATAACCCATGGTACGATCTTGATCGAAATATGTGTGTAGTCCATGTATTCGTGGTTTTTAACATATATATAATATTTTTTTATTTTATACACTTGCAGAGTTCACTTCGATGACAAGAGCTTGCAATTTCATCCCAGTAGTTCAACGATAGAGTGACGGCTGAACAGTTCGGAGATCTAGGGTTCGATTCCCGGTTGGGACTTCAAGGTTTTTTACACACTACTTATAATGCAAATACTTATACTACACTAACATATGTAACTTTTCAAAAATGGCGGGAATAAATAACTAAAAAAATTATTAATAGATTTTAGATGTTGTTTCTAATATCTCTGTAAGAGGGATGAGGGGTGGGGAGTTCTGTCGGAGGTCTGTCATTTATGTCTTTGCGGATTGATCGCGGGCTACACAGAATGTTAAGCTAAATGGGGCGATATTTTCGATAGATGTTGGATCACATAGACTGGGTTTGAGGACATATATCTATTTTTCTCTTATGAAATAGAAAATGTGTTACATAAGCCACTAATGGCTTCGATTTTAATTGTAATAATGACTGAGTAAGAAAGTGCAAACGCCATTCAAAATTCTTATAATTTTAATTGATAAATTATGGGAAACGTCTACTAAATTTATATTTATGCACAATGTAAAAGTTTAGAAAAAGTTTTTAAATGACATACATACCACAAATACTCTCTGATTATAGGATATGGCTTACAGCACATGATGCCTTCAAGTGATTCATTTTAAACAAAAATTTACAGAAAAATAAGAAAAAACAAAAAACAAAAATACATCTGAATAGAAAAGACAAAAATATTGAAAAGTAATTAATGATCTTAAATGAAAATAAATTTTGAATACCAGTATTAAAATAATAAATGTTACAATGAAAACAAAATCGGTGGTAACTTCCATCTGATGGAACCGAAATAGTTTTACGTGAATAACGTCTTGTAAAGTAAAAGTTCAATAAGTTTATTCGTCGTTTTCGATCTCATTTGTTTCGTTTACAATAATAGGGGCATATAATAATTTCACTAATCCAACATTAATTTAACATTATCTAACATTAGCTTAACATTATCTAACATTAGCTTAACATTATCTAACATTAATCTATCACTAACCTATATCACTTATCTAACATTTATATTGCCTATACTGCTAACAATATGATCTTTGCAGTTGGTTCTGTCCTCTTTGAACCTGCATCAGGAGACCATTATCGTAAAGCATGAGAAAATTTCAAGTGCTTTTTCACATTGACCAGTGATGAAATATGACAGGATACAACTGTCAAAATGAGCTAGTTTATAAAAGAAGTTGACCTCGCTAAACGCGTTTCGGCAATCGATTTTAGACACGCGCTTCAATTTTGAAAGTTTGTTTAAATTAAATGCGAAATTCTTGCATATAATGGTTTTACGGTAGGGGTAGTTTCAGAAAAATAAAGAGACTTACATTTTTATGGGCATTTTTATGGGCCCTGGAGTAAAAGTTCAATTAGAAAAAGTTGTCGCTGTATAATTACTGCTGTTAGTACAATTATCGCTATGCAATTATCGCTGTACAATTATCGCCTATTGCCGTAATTATATTTCTGTTAGTTTTGTGTCAACCACCCACTCTTATTGATTAAAATGTTCGAAAGTTTAATTTTTTTCGTTTCAATGCATTTACACATAAAATTGTGGATCCTAAAACTTATGAATGGTTACCCGAATAGTTGCTCATTTTTTTAAAACGAAAATGACAACTCTGTATTAATGTCAAAATGGGAGCACTGCCTGATGTTTACATTGTTTTCTGCATTCCTCCATCTTGAGAAGACAGCCCACCTAATGACAGACCTTATTTATCCACATGAGCAACCGAGCGTCTAGTTCGTCGGGGGGTACAGCCTTCCAGAGTAGTCATCTCATTTTGGGAAACCTATAAATTGCGAGATCCTTTGGGTCGTTGAACTCGAGGGTTCCTTCGCTATATGGGATGGTTTAGTATAGCGAAACATCCCAAGCGAGAACACTCAAGGGACATGGAAAATTGTCCGTTATTTAAAAATGTCCCCAATCGGGAAACGACGAGATTGAACGTTTCAATAGAGCATGAGGAGCAATTATTATTACTTTGCTTATATACATAATGTATGAGGAAAGTATTGTAACAGGGTCGAAAATTCGAATTCGAGTTTTCAACGGGAGAGCACGTTTTAAGCATCCCTGATCACGAATCGAACATTTTTGAAGTGATGTCTGTGTGTGTGTGTGAAAGTATGTGTGTGTGTGTGTGTGTGAAAGTATGTGTGTGTGTGTGTGTGTCAGAGAACCTGTGAAGACGATATCTCACGAACGAATAGAGCGATTCGTATGAAATTGGGCACAAAAATCACAATACGTGAATACTGGAAGCCAATTGTTTTAAAACACAATCGAATGTTCAGAACACCCCCTAAATTTTCGAGTGAAATTTTCAAAAAATCATCAAAAAATTAAAACCTTTAACAAAGTTACGCAAATAGTCATTTCTCACGCAGTTTTTTCTTAGAAAACGATTGACATAAACTTTAGAATGCTAGCATGAACCGTTCTCGAGATAGTGCACATTTTTCAAATAAATTTATCATCAAATCCTATAAATAAAAAAAAATATTAACCGTTAAGGAAGATGTTCACTTTTCACATGTAATATCATGCGATAAATTGGGTGACATCATTCTCGTGGATCTAACTCGTTCCATTCACGAGAAAAGATACTTTGAGTAATACTTTTGTATTTGAACGCCAATAGATTATTTGATGTAAGAATAACTTCCATAACCGTCATAATAAGCATAACCCTCCATTACGCGAGATTTTGGCGACGAATTTAGCGGAATGTCGCACTTTTTAAATGTTGCGAACTTAACGAAAATCTCGTCAAATAGATAAAAATGACGACTCATTGAAGAAAATTCAATATCTTGGAAAGAATATAAGTATCTAAGTAAGGAAAGAATATAAGTCTAGTAAGAATAATATTTTTTTAACTGTAAAAGTAGTAAATTCATTGCATTATATACGGAAAGTGATGTGCTGCCCACATCAGATTTTTTTTGTATTAAATAGAAACTAAAAGGTTTTCTCTACTGTTTTTATACAACACATTTCGGATGTAAGTATCTTGCGAAATTTGAAGTTCATTTACATGCTATTCAAATAAGTGCAATAATGATTAATGATGCATAAAAGTGCAATAATGACTTTGTGTGTCGCGCATATTCTTTGATATGCGCAAGAAACTGCATCATTTTAACGTCATCATCGCATCGACTTATGTGAATATATCTAAACACATTTTTGAACATTTTCAGTATGTGAAAATTCCAAAACTATTTCCTATCTGCCACAATATTATGCCAGAGCCACTTTTAACCCTTATCTAGGCGAAAGCGCATCCCCCATTCTACCCCCCTCCCCAAAAATAATTTCATAGTAAGAGACATATGTACGCATCGAGCGCATGGAAGATTGGGTCCAAAAGCTTCGTTGGACCTCACCATTTGCATACTTTGCCTATGGTCATAACCAACCCTTATTGGGATTTAAATTATTTTCCCAACTCATTAAAAAAAATGGTATTATTTTACTTTATTTTAGTTTTAAATTTAATAAATCCAGCCCTATTGGAAGGAACTTTATTACTAAGAAAATCAAACAGGTATATTGATTGCTGAAGATAGGCCACCAAAGCTTCACAGGTTCTCAACATATTGTTGTTGTTGAAACCCAGACCGTCCGACCTACCTTACTATTCCATCTTAACGACAGCGTAAAAACCGCGAAACCATTTCATGGTTACTGTTATCTGCAGCAGGAGTTCAATTCTAAGTTTGGGGATGCGGTCTGTATGAAAAGGAATAAATTTACTATAATCGAAATGGTTTGTCAATATTTAAGGTTAACTTACATGTAAACTTGCTTGGATATAAATCTTGAACAAAGTTCTTACCTAGAATCAAAAGATAAAATTAGTTAATTGTGCGATAAAAACTAAATAAAGCAACAGTTTAAGCACACAAAAATGATAAATAGCTGACTATAAGAATGTTTATATATTAACTCATAATTATATTAGTCGAGATGTAATCAGCCTAAATATACACTGTTCCTAAGAAAGTCCTTAACATTTTGCTTACGGGTCCATCATCAGCGTCCATCCCAAACAAAGAACCTCTCAAAAAGACAGGTATTTGACATACCCTATCCCAAGCAGTCATGGACGCCAATGCTTTGCAAAGGAGGATCGAACTAATTATCTTAGAACTATTTGCTTACATTACTTTCCTCAAAGGAAAATAAATATATAATGAAACTGTTAAATTTTTTATATGTGATAAATTCATGAAAATGAAGACATGAATCCTAATTTTCACAGAGTTAATTCTAAATATAATATTTTACAGCAATAATTGTTTTTTCTTTTCTTGGACTATAGCTGCTCCCTATAGTTGCATTCACAAACAATCATAAACTTAAAAAGTTATTCAGACTTCATTCTGAAGACATAAAACCATACATTTCTCTCGTAAAATACTCTAAACAATACATTAACATCCAAACCTGATTTCAGAAATTTGATTTATAACGTTTCGTATATTCCGTACATCGCATTTTCCCATGAATAATAAATAGCCGCCCCATTTATAAGTAGTAACGGTTTTTGCATTCAAAATTAAGCAAGGAAAGCTGCATGTCATGATAGCGACCATTTTTTTAATTCAATGTAAGCAAAAATGTAGGTGACACTCATTGGAAAGGAACGCACCAATAATAACGTTTCCTTTTTATGATATTCTATGTTTTTATCATTATATTTCTTTTTTGTAAAAAAATCTGTTTTTGCCATTTAGTGTCACACCGATAAGAAAAAAAAAAGAGGTAACCATAATAAAGCATCGTTCTAGATTTAAAGTTCAAAGCATAAGTAAGAGTGATGAGGATCTGAAATTTCTCTCTTCGATTTTACCACCTGACCTCCGTGTTCTATTTCTGGTCCCGGGCCACCCCGTTCGGGCCTCCTTCGAAAAAATTCTCAAGCGAAAAAATCAGGACGCGTGGAGAAGAACTGCTGGAGACATGGTATGCGAAGGAGTATTGCATAACAGCAGTGAACTCAATATATCGACCGCGAAAGTTTTATCGAATTTTAGGCATTTTCAGGTAAAACGGGAAAGAATTATTAACAAACATTTAAAATTAACTTGAGTGCGGCTCAACTTGACTATTTTGTACTAGAATCCATTTTTAATAGCTTTTTTTTTTTAAATTTCACAAGAAAAATTTTGAAAATCGGTATCTTGGGTGCAAATGATTACAATTACAGTGTGTTACCCTTCACTTTAAAGGACTTGAAATATCTTTCGATGGATACCATGACAATGTACCCCCGGGAAGTAACTTGCCCTCCGAAGGGGATCATTATGTTATGAACAAAAAATAATTGTATCGCAGCTATCTTTTAGAGCAGTGGTTTAAACTTTTAGGTCTTGTAATCATAGAGCCATAAATAATTCCTTTTATGCCTGATTATGTCCAATTTTGTTCTTTGCTGCCATGTTAAAAAATATAAAATTTCGAATCCATTTCGAAATTTTCGTTCGAATTAAAAAAATTCTATCTAGTTCTAGATTTCTGTAAACCAAAATTGAATCTAAAGTTTAGTGAAAATCCATTAATATGTGTGACCGCTATCGTGTGCACAAGAAATCGACTATAGACAGACAGACATACAGACAGACGGACATCACACCAAAAATGGTGAAAACGTGTTTAGGAGGTCTTAAAACATAGATTGGCATCAGAATCTCGAATTTGAAAAACAATACTTTCTCTATAGTATATAACATAATATGAGAAAGTAAGGACCATGAGTTTCCAACTTCCCACTTTGACGTTCCATAATGTATGTTCATTTTTGTTATAAAAATTCCTATTTTCCTTTAAGGAGAGTTACACACGATTACAAAGACCTTCCCGGCCGTCCAACTAGTTACTCTAAGTCCTCTGGACGAGTCGGACGGTCTGGGTCTTCAACACGATTACAAAGCATTCACGTATATATGTGTGCGATTTTGTTACCATGTCATATTGAATGGGATTTTAGAATTGACTCTAAATGTCAACTTGTTCTATGAATTTTCCTTAGTATCATGCCGCCACAAAATTTTAGAAGTATAAGAAACATATAAATGGCATCTTTGTAGAAGTACCTTTCACAAGCAATTAATATTCAGGGACTTAAAGTTTTAAAAAGTTTACGACGATTTACTAAAGCCGATATTTTTGTTGCAATAAAACTTTTATGTGTTAAATACTGTTTTAATACCATTTGCTATATGATGTTGCTTAAATGATTCTATCATATAGATGCCTAATATCTTTTTTCTGGGAACCGTCATTTTTATTTTTTCGTACTATGAAACATAATACAGAGAAAATATTTTTTCACAAAAATTTGATTTCAAAATGTTGATGCCAGTATATATTTTTGGACCTCCTGAACACATATTCACTATTTTTAGAGTAATATCCGTCTGTCTGCTTGTCGCTTGTAGTATGTCACCTGATTTGTGGTCTATTTCTTGTGTACACGACTCTATAGCTACCACAAATATTAATGGATTTTTACGAAACATTTTATCCGACTTTATAAATGAACAAGAAAGATCAATCATGCATAAGCATTGATTATGAAACACTTTCCAACTGAAATGTAATTTCATTTAAAAATTTCTATAATGTGATACATTCAGTGGTGATATCTTTTACATTATCACAGTACTACAGTAATTTATTATACTTAAATATTTAAAACTGTATCGAAATATAAATAATCTGATTCTCTATGCAAAATCAATGAATATTTCATTCATATAACTTGTATTCCAGACTCCAGAGCTAAATAATTTTGTGTGAAAAAATTCAGCAATTCTTATGTAATTCATCTTACAATCGCTTGAGATATTTCCTTCTGCATATGTTAAAATTAGACTTCGTTGAAGAAATAATAAAAGTTTAGGGATCATTTAAAATCACAACTATTGTAATTGCATAGGCACGGAATTTAGATACACAGATAATACACAGATACACAGATAATATATGTGTGTATGTGTATGTACTCAAAGTATTGGAATCGTGCCGAAGATCGGAACTCGAATTTTCAAAGGATCTACACGTTTTAGGACTTCTAGAACACGAAAAACCTATTTTTAGGAAGACGTCTGTGTGTGTAAGAGTGTATCTGTGTGGATATTACATCTACTCTAATTGAAAAACTAATGGACCGAATTTCATGCAATTTGGTAGGCATGTTTTTTGTGAAAAATCCTGATGTTCATTAGATTATAGTACGATTCGTAATAAAAGAATCTGCCTTCTTTGCGAAATGGTCGCAGCTAAAAACTAATGGAACAAATTTAACAAAATTTGGTGTATAATATTTCAATAACCTACAAGTGATTTATATACCAATTTTAACAAAATTTTGTATATAAATCATTTGTAGGTTATTCTAGTACGATTCGGGAAAAAGGAAGGGGCTATTTTTGCGAAATGGCCCGTAAAAATCGTTATATATAAAAATAAAAGACTACGTGTGCTCAATTATATCAATTAAATTCCTATTTGATACATGATTTTTGACAACAAAAAGAATAAGATTAACCCCATTACTCTAGGACTAGCCGTTCTTGAGATATTCCAGTTTTTCGCGTTTTCGCTACGCCACCTTTGACAATAAGTCCAGCTATCAAATGAGAACCAAATTTAAATTTAACGTGTAAATTCAATGTCATTTAAAAATACTTATGGTTGTTATTTTGTGCAGATAAACTCAAATTATTGTTGAATAAATAAAGAGAACGAATATGAGTCTGCAGGGAAAGACATGTGCTGTCCACATCAGAATTTTTAACAATATTACAACAATGATTTATAGAAGTGAACGGGGATTATTTGCAGGCCATTTCGAAAAAAATGTATGATCTATATTTAAAGATCCATCAAATTTTTGTCGAATAAAATGTTCAACAAATTTAAGCTGTGTACCAAATTTTAGCTCTCTAGGACGTAGGAAAGTGCATTAAAAATGCCATCAAATAAGTATATCATGAAGAGTTATATAAAATTAAAAAAAAATGAAAAATTGTTATCTACCAAATTTATTTTAAAATGTGAAGCCTCTCCCATATGCAAAACATTTAAACAAATGGAAAGATATTTATTATATAATATATCTCTCTTTTCTTTCTGGAAGATATCCCAAAGTCAGAATTTAACTGAATTTGTTTTTTTCCTTACATTAAATAATTTTTAATTAAAAAACTACTTAACATATTTTACTGAATTTTTTTTTATATATTCTATGGGATAATGTGAATCTTTCCTAAAAATTTCGAAGCAATTCGTGAATTTTAAATTTACTTAAAAAATGTTTGAAAAATTAGGTCCCATAGGGTTCAATGTATTTCATTTTTTCAACCCGGGTTCAATAAAAAACTAATTGGGTGATATTATTTATTTATATTCCCATAGGTCCTACAGACCGTCTGAACAACATACTAAAATTTCATTTTGATAAAGTCATTTTTACGGCAGTTATCGTGCTAACGGACAGACAGACAGACAGAATGAACAAAGTCATAAACACTTTTCAACTTTCTTGTAAAGTGTTAAAAATCTAGAACTAGATAGAATTTCTTTTAATTCGAGCAAAAACTTTGAAATGGGTTAGAAATTTTATTTTTTCTTAATATGGCAGCATAGAACAAAATTTGATATAATCGGGCATAAAGGGTTAATTATGACTCAATGACTAAGAAACTTAACAGTTTTAATCGCATGTAGTGAAAAATAGCCACGATATAATTTTTGTGTTCGTGATATCATTTGCTGTCCTGGGGGGTGGGAGGGGGGAGTTAACTCCCGAGGAGGTACATTGTTCAAATTGATATCAATCGAACGATTTTTTTCAAGCCTTAAAAATGAAGGGTAGCATGCTATAATTGTGATCATGTGGACCAACGGTACCGATTTTTCAAACATTTGAAAAAAAAAATCATAAGCTACTTAAAAATGGATTCTGGTATGAGAATGTCGAGTTGAGCCCATTGCCGTAGCCAAAGACGAAATTCAAGAGGGGCTAGAGTGAAATACAAGCGGAGCACCACAGTCTTAAGTGGGGAGGGGGGGGGGGGGGCGGCTCACCAAAAACAGTTAATCATCGGTATTTATTAACCATACTAATTGATATTATATGTTTCAATCCATATAAATTATTAACAAATAATTGTGTATTTATATTTGTAAGCTAAAAGTTGATTAGGAAAATCCATATAGCCATCAATATTAATAAATAATAATTACAATTATTTTAATATACGCATTAACTAACAGCAAAGCTGTTAGTTAATGCTTATATTAAAATAATTAATGTTAATGAATCGAAGAAAATTTCCTGTTAATGAATCGAAGAAAATTTCCGAAAGTTAATACAAGTTAACGCTTAATATTAACTCTTACTTATTTAGCAGTTTATTTTGACTCTATAATGTACGACAGTGAACCTCGCAATAATACAAAAGTATCCAAATACTATCGTCTTCGCTTTTAAATATTTTTAAATTAAATATATAAATAAATGAATCATCAGCATAACCACAAATTCATCTAAATTAAATAATCTTTAAAGTAATTTATAAAAAAAATATAAAGACATTTTTATGCAAAATTTGGATGGCATGCTGGATGAAATTTCATATCAATACTAAATATTTAATATTTTTAGCAGGGGGGCTGAATATACATCTTGAGGGGGGCTGAACCCCCTCTGGCCCGGCTGGCTACGGCCATGGTTGAGTCACATTCCAGTTAATTGTTGTGAAACTATATTGATGCAAAACTGAGCAAAACTATACAGTATATGTATAGTGTTTGCGACGAACATGAAAACTATCTATTGACTCAGTCTCTCCTGCGATATGCTTTCTTCCTTGTTTCACAGTTCGTGCTGGGAAAACCGTTATAAAGGCAATCGTAAAAGGGTTTTTTTTTTTGCCGATAGAGCTAGCTCACTCTACATGGATTTCGAGTATTTTTAGCCATCGGAACATGTGCAGAACACACGATCTTCGGACGAAAGATAGCTCGCCGGCACGGTGCGTACTTTTCGGGAGAGTATACGAGAAGCCTGATGTTTAAAAATAGGGAACAAATAAATTTGAGGTGGGACGTGCATAAATAGAACGATCGCTTACTTTTACCGAATCATGTCGTTCGTAAATATTTAATGAATTTCGTCAGGACCACACGCATGTTAAGATAACGTCAGTGACGCATACCAGAGATAGAGAGAGCGGATTTTCCTCTCTCTATCTCTGGTTTCTATCCTCTCTTTATTTTTTACTATCCTCTTTCTATCCTCTATATTTTTATCCTCTCTTTCTATCCGTCTTTTTCTCTCTCATCTCTTGTTGCGTGCTTAAAAAAATGTACCTAGAGGACTGTCTGCACAGGGGTAATTTCAAATATTTACCCGATCCTACCCGACAGTACCAATGCTGGAACCCAGCCTGAGTCCTAAGAAATTTTCCAAATATGTCATCCCGAGCCCGCAAACCTTTATGGTTCTGTCCCGTCCGGCCCTAAATGGTGTTTATTCAAATATATTTTAAACATAGATTTATATGCATGTTACACTTAAAATTAGGATGCAAGATTATTTTGTAATTTTTATCTTTGTATTTCTGAAATGAAAATAATAATTTCATACAGGTACTCTAATCAATTTTATTTTTAAATGTTTAAAACGTTAAAGAAGTCATAACCAGATCGATAAGAATTTAAAAGAACTAACATTTTCAAATTTGTTCCGACACGAAAGTGTCTTGGAGAAATCCTGCTAAGCTGCACCCCCCCCCCCCCCACATACACAGACACACAGCACCACCACCACCACCCTCTTAATCGACTTAAGAACCATGGCTCAGGTTTCAAACTCAAGCTAAACCCGTTCGAACCTTTTGAATATACAGTGCCGAACTGTAATGGAAAGATATAAATAAATGAGTTTATGACGTGTATGTAGAAATGGTGTGATTGAGAAAATTTTCTGTAAATTTCTCTGTAAAATTTTATTTTTCTACAAACTTTCTCCAAAAATATTTCCAATTTTTAATTTTTCCAGTTCCCTTCGGTCATCTTACTATTTGCTCCTGTACGATACTCCACAGTCATCTATATAGAAGGAACGTGGTCTGCCCATTGGATACTACAGAGAAAGTGTATGAGTATAATAATACATAACTAAAAAATCTGATGTGGGCAACACATGACTTTGCTTATATAATGCAATGAATTTACTACTTTTACAGTTAAAAAAAATGTTATTCTTATAGTAGATACTTATATTCTTTCCAAGATATTGAATTTTCGTCAATTAGTCGTCATTTTCATTTGGCGAGATTTTTGTTACTTTGGCAACAATTAAAAATGTCGCCAAGTTGGCGGCATTCCACCAAATTCGTCGCCCAAATATCGCCAAGCGTTATGGACGGAGAAATAAGTTATTCTTATAGTAGATAAATGACTATTGGCGTTCAAGTACAAAAGTATTACAAAAAGTATCTTTTTTCATGAATGGAACGAGCTAGTTCCACGAGAATGATATCACCCAATTTATCGCATGGTATAACATATGAAAAGTGAACATGTTTCCCAATGGGAAATATATATTTTTTTATTTTATATGACTTTTTGATAATTTTTTTGAAAAATGTGCAATATCTCGAGAACGGTTCATGTTAGCGTTTTAAAATTAATGTCAATCGTTTTCTAAGAAAAATTACTATAAGAAATGTCTATTTGCGTAACTTTATTAGAGGTTTTGATTTTTTTACGATTTTTTCAAAATTCCACTCGAAAATTTAGGGGGGTTCTGAACATTCGATTGAGTATAAAAACAATAGACTTCTAGTGTTTATGGATTGTGATTTTTGTACCAAATTTCGTTCGAATCGGTCCATTCGTTCATCAGTTATCGTCTTCACAGACTCACTGACACACACACACACACACACATACAGACATTCCTTCAAAAATGTTTGATTCGTGATCAGGGATGCTTGAAACGTGCTCTCCCGTCGAAAACTCGAATTCGAATTTTCGACCCCGTCACAATACTTTCCTTATACATTATGTATATAAGGAAAGTAACAATGAGGGAGGCAAATGTTACCTCATAATATAGAAATCGACAGTTCATCGGACGTAGGTTGAAATTTACATAGTTTGCGCAAAAATGTATGTTGTCTCTGCCGGTGTTAGCAAAGAGTGGTAATTTAAAATTTATGCCTTACAACCTTCTTGGCCCATCGAAGAAAAGTTGTATTCTACTGAAGATAAACTTTAATATTGTTTATTACGGCATTGGGCGTAGCAAGTATTGCTCAGTGGCGAGGAAGAAAAACACAAGTAGTTTTTCAATAGAAAAATATTGAAACTGCTATTATTTAAAGAGCAGTATCTTGCCAATTGCAATGGCTTGCTGCGATAAACACATACATCATGAACATATTTACAAAATAGTTTACAGAAGTTGATTGCACAAGAAGTTCCCTCTGGAATCATCGTAAATAGTAAGTTTTAGTTACCTTCTTTGATATGCTTTCCACTCACTTTCCACCTCATGCAGGCCACATATCCAGAATATGATATTTATACAGTCACATTAACGTTGAAAATATCTGACTAAGATTAGTCGTCTAAGTTTAAAAGCAGGAAAAATCACCGGTACATGATGATAAATTTACAACTAGTGACATAAATCGCCACACACAGACAAACTCATCTGAAATGAACTTTTAACTTTTATCACCATATTTGACTAAGATCAGACTAAATATCCGATTATCCGATACCCTGACTATACCGTCGACTGGATAATCACAAACTTACGATCACTTTGATAATCATGTCAACGTTGATAAAATGATCACATAGATAACTGATATTTCCACAGTGAACCTTTTATATATAGTGGGATGGGTACCTACAAGAATAGCACACTGTCCGGGGTCCAACCCAAATCATGCAAATGAGTTTGTATGCGCGTCGGATATCTAATTAGAATGAAGACTTCTGAAAGAACGCCGTGAGTCATTCCCGAGAACGAAGTAAGTGGTTCAAAAATAAAGTTGTGTTTAGGAACATCGTTCAGGGGAATAGTGAGTCACGATGTTTGTTTACATTCTCCAGCAGTCTCATTCATGCAAAGGCAAAATGGATTGACTTGGTATTGAAATAACAGGAGACCTATGAGACTGTTAACAGGAGACCTATGACCAAGAGACCTATGAGACCTATGACCTAGAGATGAGACCTATGACTAAGACCTATGAAACCTATGACCAAGAGATGACAAGGCACCTATGAGACCCAGAAGTCTCGATCTCAAACTAAAAAAAGTAAAATATGAGTTTTCCCTTCAATTCCGATTCATCCCGTGAGAAGAGCGATGCTCTCGATACTTAGAAGTCGGATGATGGAATCCTTCATTCTCTGGATATGTCAGAAATTATTATATTGATACTAATTATATCGTCATGCCCTGTGTACTTTTCCCAGCAAAATTAAATTATATTAGAAAGGGTTTCTTGTTTTCCAAAGCGGTCTTCCCATTACATTACTTTCTAAGGCTATCTCTAAATACGAAGTCCCTCGGGGCTGCTGCTGGCCGTAACTGGGTCAACACTAGTTTTTTATCGGCTTTGATCGCAGAAAGCGAAGGAATAGATGGAATAGATTCCCGACTGCCCACGGATCGCTCTGGATGCCATTGACCCAATTGCCGGGCTTTGCACTCGCACCTTCGAGGCGATATCGGAACCTCGATGGAGTTGCTTACTTCGCTGTGAAAAGCAAACCTTTTGGTGCCAAAAGTCGCCAATATGCATTCCGATGAAAAAGATAAGATTGCTTAAAATACGCTGCGGACAGTACCCTTACGTGTTAAAAGACGGTGTCGCTGGTGTAAAATAAATCATGGTAAAATGATGTAAAATAAATCGCTGGTGTTAAATAAAAGCCATAATTTAAATCATGATGTCATTGACATTTAAAGAATATGACGTTGAATTTGTGAAGTTTGAACGCCGTTGTAAGGGGAGAGCCGGATCAGACCGGATAGCACTGATCCGCCTTCCATGTTTTAGCGTCCATGTTTTGGCTAAAGTATCTCTTGACTATATAAAATTTATTCTATTAAAGATTTAAAGCATTTGGATTTCAACTTAGGTAACATGTAAACATTTGCTGTTTGTAAAGAATCGGTGTAAGATTTTAACAGAAAAGTGACGATCACAACCTCTCTAAAAGCGCAGCGTCAGTATGTCAAAGTACCACTCAATGTGTACTCATGTAAAATACGTAACTCATGTATACGCATGTGCAAACTCATGTGTACTAATTCGACCATGCTGAATCCAAATATGAAATCCGTTTTTCAAATTAACCCTTAGACCTGGAAAAATAGCTTCTCAAACTTTGGCCTTTTTGGCTACTATTGTGTGTATAATCTCAAGTCAAAGGTGTTGCCATGATATAATGCAATTACATGATCATGATACTGAAGAAATAAAAGGAAAACTGTTTCCAGCTAGTATAATAATATTGAATGAGAGGGTGTATGGCTCGCATGTGTTTGTGGATATTAGGAGCGGAGGGGGAGAGCCGACGGGAGTTCTCTGCCGGTTCTTGTTTCCCATGCATGGCCTCGTATTTTGCTAGTGTTTATCTTAATTTTGGAGTGATCCTTAAACACATATATCGCAGCAAAACACTTGATAAGTATAGTGTTTTGACATTTTCCAACATAGTTGTTAAGTGTTTGACTTTGTTCACTCTGTCTGTCTGTCCGTCCGCACGATAACTGCCGCAAAAATGATTTTATCAAAATGAAACTTTAGTATGTCGTTGAGACGGTTTGTGGAACATACAGGAATGAAAATGAATAATATCCCCCAATTAATTTCGGATTGAACCCGGGTTGAAAAATGAAATACATTGAACCCCATGGGACCTAATTTTTCAAACATTTTTTTATCGGAGTTAAAATTCACAAATTACTTCGAAAATTTCAGAAAATATTCAAATTATTGCGTAAAATGTGTAAAAAAATTTTAGCAAAATATGTTAGGTAGTTTTTTAAATAAAAATTGAAATAATAATGACGCCCATATTATATGAAGTGATCACATGACTCATTTCAAAATAAAATAGGGCATCCATTTTATCCCCTGTGCAAAAAATATTTTTTATATTTAGTGTTACCTCCGTCATAAAACCGATTTATCTTCACATATTATCTATGTATATCTAAATTCTGTGCCAACGCAATTACAATATTTCTATTTTAAATGATCACTAAATTTTGAATATTCCTACAACGAAGCCTAATTTCTATAGCATGCAGAATGTAAACAAATCAAGCGATTGTAAGATGAGTTGTATAAGAATTGTTAAATTTTTTTTCGTGTAAAATTATTTAGCTCTGGAGTCTGAAATAAAAGTGATATGATTGAAATATTCATTGATTTTACATAGAGAAGCAGACGATTTATTGCATTGTCTTTTTTGATGAAGTTTCCAAGTTTAATAAATTATTGTAGTACTGTGATAAGTTAAAACATGCTGAATGTATCGCATTTTAGAGCTGTTGAAATAAAATTACATTTCAGTTGGAAAGTATCTCATAGTCAATGCTTTATGCATGATTGATCTTTCTTGTTTTTCTTTATTTAATCAGAAAAGGTTGACTTATATTTTATGTGTGAGTTTTGCTGCCTAAAATAAACAATTTTTTATTCATTTGATGTTCACCTCAATTTACTGCTGGTTTTTTTTTTTTTTTTTTTGTGAGAGTCTTCTTAGGTATTTGTAATGGGAACACCCATCGGAAACAGTAAAGTTTATTTTTTTACAGTTTATATAAACAAGTTCTTACTTTATTTAAATAGGGATCCGATTTGACCACAGCGTGGGGTCATAATGGGTACTTGGCACTTTTTCATAATTCAACATCGTAAAAAATATTTGTTAGATTTCCCGAAAATGTTGAACCCTATAATCTTTATAAAATTGAACTTCTTGGAGAGGAAAAAACTAGCTTTGTTTCCCCATTCAATTTGACGCAGCAAATAAATAAACAGTAGCTACTCGATTTTACTTAATTTAAATAGTAACCCGATTTGGTGGAGTCAAACTCGGTATTTGACGCTTTTTATAATTTGACATCGTAAAATGTATTTATTAAATCTTTAGCAAACCTTGCACCCTATAATCTCTATAAAATTGTTCAACTTAATCGTGGGGGGTGGGAAGAGGGGAAGCTAGCTTTGTATTTCTATTCTATTTGAAGCAGCAACTACCCGTTTGTATTCAACTCTCTACTGCAACACTATTTCAATGAGTATTTTCTTACGAAGGATAATGATCGTATTTAACTAAAAAATCTTCAATTTGTGGAGTGAAAAAACAAATATTATATTGGCGTCCAATAAATGTCAACTCAAGACTTCCGAAATTGCTGATTCACCACTGCTTTTCCACACGCAGGTCCTCCCCGGCCGTCCAAATAGTTGCTCTTAGTCCTCTGGACGAGTCGGACGGTCTGGGTCTTCAACACGCAGGTCCTCGACCGCCTGGGAACACCGCGTGCTGTTGGCACATTTCGGGCGCGGTAGCCCGGTGGTTTGCGCGCTGGATTTGCACGCTGCCACAACTGCCACCGTGCTCATGCGAGTGCGATCACGTTAAACATGTGGGTCCGTAAGTCCTTCCGAGAGGTTGGTGGTAGGTGAAAGAGGGTTGGTCCCTGTGAATGCCTCCCCCACTGGGTTCCGGTCTAAATTGGGTGGCACTTCCCGGCCGTCCAAACGGTTACCTTACACCTTTCTGGTAGGTCGGACGGTCTGGGTCTCAACAACAACACGCATGTTCTCCTCGGCCGTCCATTAAGCTTCTCTATGTCTTAGGATGAGTCGGTCAGCCTGGGCTTTCGACACGCAGGTCCTCCGAAATTGTTGATTGACCACTATCTCTGACTCCCAAAACGCATTTAGTGTTTTATATAAGCAAAAGATAAATTTAACCACTTTCACTATGCTTCCCATAGTAACTTTGTTATCCAAGAAAGAGGTCAATACACTCGTTAGCGTGCACGCTACTGCACTATTGAGAGGTATTCGATATAATCAAAAATTGACTGCATAGGCCTCATTACACACTGGAACCACACTCTTTTACTTTCAAAGCTTTGTTCGGGGCTTCTATTCTTGTCCAAGCCGCGCTCATTGTCTCGAAGAATGCTTTCAAAAGTAGTGCTTTTAATCGCTGTGCCGACCCAGTGCTGGCCACAAGCTACCGGTCCCTTTATCTGGCCACTTTCTAACTCTGTCGACAATGGCTAATGTCCCTTCTCACAATGAAATGCGCTAAATATAACGCGTTGCTATTCTCTTCTGGTAGAACACGGGTAGACAATTACAATTTCTCTGCCGTAGAAGTGTGTGCAGGGGGTGAGCGGGACTACTGGTCACAGGACGTACAATTCTGATGGGATAGCACGGAAGAAAAGTCAATTGAAGAAAGGATTATTAGTGTAGGCGTTTACAGGGAAATTGCGGTTGTAGAGAGATGGGTTTTACGATAGGCGTACGTGGTAAACATGAAAAATTCATACTCAAAGCCAATAGTATAATGTTGTGAGCCCTCTCAATGCTGATAGCAACAAATGAACTTAACACAATCACATGACTTGTGTTAAAGCCATCCAATGGAATTAGCTCAAATCAGGAGATGTCGAAATGTCAGTCTAATAGACAAAAATTCACTCTCTTGGAAAAATAAGTATAATCTATTCGCTCATTCTTATTGTTTTGTATAAATTATTAATTTAATATTCTTAACTCAAAATCAGGCGAGTCTCGCTATTCGTAGTACAGGTACGTTTTGTAACGGAGGGGGGAGGGGGGATGTCAAGAATATATTATATTAATTGTGTTCTGTTAGAGGCAGTACTATAATTATTTTCCAATAAGAGATTGTGTAATAATTAATACTATTGATCGAGAGAGATTCGGGGTCCGCTTGTGTCCGCATATATTAGGAGTGCATGCGCTGCAGGCTGGTGGATGGAGGGGATCTTTGCATAGTTTTACGTACCCCATCATATGAAGGACTTAACAGCTAGTTACTTGAATGAATGGCAATTTGATTCGCAAATCGTGTGTTTTTATTTTTATCCCTTCAGCTAGCTCTCCGCCCTTTCTCTCTCCTGATGCTTTATTCATGGTATCACGGCATGGAGTAATTAATGATCACTTTATTCCATGGTGTTTCATTTTTTTCTCTCTCTTCAATATATAGGTCGATGTGTGCCCTCGGGCAGCTATCGGCCCGCAAGGACAGACTCAGAACGTATAATATACAGTCGCTGAGTCGTCGTGCAACACGCTCCGACAATCCAAGTAGACATTGGGAATGCATTTTCGATGGGAGACAAACCGCCCATTTGCGTCACTGCAAGCCTTTGAAAACGATAAGATGGATTCTTGTCGCATGTAAATGCGTCATTAGTCATCATCTTTATCAGTCGCATCATGTGAATAAAGCCGAGAACCGAAATTTTATATAAAATATCCGAAGCGTCCATAGACGTAGCCAGAATCTCAAAGCGAATGGGAGGAGGGTTATAGTGCTGTATTTCATTTTCCAATGTCGACCGGATGAAGAACTAATGTAATTGTTCAGCCAATAGGGATCATGATCATCAACTCCCTGAATACTCTACAGGATATGTTCGTACAGATTTATGAATTTTCATAATCTGGAAAAAGACAAATTAAAGCTTTTTTGTAACTAGATTGAGTTTAAAATCGGTATTTTTTTATACCGATTAATAAAAGCATAACCAATTTCATGAAAATCTCTTGATTTAAAAGATACCATTCTCCATTTGAGAAAAAGTAAAAATTCTCTCATCTACTTTATGATAGACCTTACACTTATTGTGAAACATTATTGGGATAAACCTTAAACTGAAGTATCAATTTATTTCTGTCTCAATTAATCAATCTCAAGTCTCAATTAATTAATCAAATTTTGTAAAATTTGATCAATTAGTTTTTTAGTTAAAGAGAATGCATGTTTTTGTGGAACATTTTTCAAAAAACAATGGAAAAAAAAGGCATTTTCTAGAATAGTTTAATGAAATTAGATCTCTAGAATCGTTTAATGATCGTTTAATCATCTAGAATCGTTTAATGAAATTTACTCAATTTCGGGTTGCAGTGTGTGTGTGTGTGTGTGTGTGTGTGTGTGTGTGTGTGTGTGTGTGTGAATGTGTGTGAATTTGTACAATGTATGATGCATGCATTGTACAGACTCACACGCAGACACACACATACACACATATATATATATATATATATATATTTATTTAATATGTATATATATATACAAGAACGAATTATCCAGCGTTACCCGGGTTCTAAATAAGCGCCCCACTACATATAAATAATTAATTAAGTATCCGATGCTTGAATAATACATTTGGACACAATTTAAACAGACTTCCACTCGAAATTTGCATAAATCAAATTTCACGCAATCACCACAGAAACAAAACATATGAGAATCACATTTGACTTTATATTCAACCACTCGTGAAACGAGGGATTCCGTGGAAATCCACATACAACCTCTCTCAATCCATCCCGAATTATTCACCCCCTGAAGATAAAATGAGTAGTTCCTTACTCGGTCCGTTTTTGCCTTGGAAGGAGTCCGAAATTTGCAATATCCAGGGAGATTGGTTTGAAAAATCAAAGACATGCCTCGGATAAAACATTTATAATTTATTAACGGATGGGTTTATGCTTTTATTGTCTAGAGTAATTTGTGATATTGTAAGCAAGCGCTGAAAAAAAATAAGCGACGGACGACAGGACAGTATTTGTATATTGTAATATAAAAATCGAAGAAGTTTAAAACGCATGAAAAGTATATATATTTTCTAAATTCACTAAAATTCGTCTGATAATTATATGGATTCCATTCACAGTTTATTTGAAAGATAATTTTTTGGTCCTTCCGATGGTGTTCCGTGATAATATTTTAAGTTGCTAAGGAATCGATTTAAGTGAATATCGGCTAAAATCGCTGTGAATCGAACTAAAACATAAAATAACAAAAAAACTAATTCTAAATTAAAAAAAAAATAACGACGAGCTGCATCTGTTCCAGTCTTGGAAGTACTTATGTACCAAATTTCACGGTCGTATGACGATTAGATTTCCCGCTACAGACTGCATACACAGATAGACAGACACACAGACATCTTCCTATATTAACCTTTTGCTTACGGGTGGGACAGTGTTCATCCCGTCCATACCTGTCTTTTGGGGAGGGTCTTCGTTTGGGATGGACGCTGTCCCACCCGTAAGCAAAAAGTTAAGTAAGATATACAGACGTCACATTAAAAATGGTCGATTCGTGTTCAAGAGTGTCAAAAACTCGAATTCCAGTTTTAGACCCTATCAACACTTTCCCTAGATATACTGAATTATACCATACATGAATAGTAAGAATAAAAATAATTTCTTCACAGTTCAAGCTCTCTAGTAAGGGAAAAGATTGAACATAACCACGCAGACGGAAGTTTCTTTATTGCAAATACAGTTTGTTTCAAGCGAAACGAAAGATCCGCGAAGACCAAGAGGAAAACCCTTTAAAATAAATAAAAGCAAAGAAATTAAAATACAAAGCACAATGGGTTTCAATTATATGAGAATCGATTTGGATAACGCATCTACGTTTTCGCAATGTCGGACAATAAAAACCTTGCTTCGATATCAGCACAATGAAGAATTGGAACCAAGAAAATCATTTATTCGCATATTTATATCCCATTTTATCGTAATATACGATATTCAACTTTACAAATATGCATATTTTCGATGCAAATTTTCGAAATTTTATCAGATTGATAAGTTCTGGGCATCATAGAAGTTTGAATAAACAGTGGTTAATGCCTAAGGCATAGAGGTAAAAGTAAGGAGTTAAAATTTATATTAAGAAAACGTCAATATTGTTTGAGACAATCATTCAGGTGGCGCTGGGGAAAGATATGCAGTCCTGCATTGTATGCATTTCTATGGCAAAAGGCCTTAAATATGTATTCAAACTGTCAATTTTGCAAAAAATTAATTAATAACTCAATGCAAATTAGAACTAAAACAATAAGGGATATTTTTACGTTTTCAAAATATTGTACCCTTCAAGTTATTTTTATCTCAATATGTTCTGCACTCTATCTTACAACTATGAAAATACAGTGATTAATTATACTCATAATGAGAGAACACTAATTTAAAAATAATGAGAAATACATATGTTGAATACTACGCCTTTCTGCTGCGTCAACTAACAATAGCGGCTACTTCACTAACACTAGCGACACCTAGATATAATCCTCGAAGCATTATGGCATTTTCAGGCGTTTCTTTAATAGGAGTTTTATCTCCTCTCTAACTCCATGGCATACAGTTGTGGATGTCCTGTTGAAATCGGAGCCTTACAAAAAATATAAACTATGTGAATGCTTATATTTTCAAACTCAATAGATAAAAACATAAAAAATGTGTACTTGTTAATATTTTGAACTTCATTTATTTATTAAAAAAACAATTGTCCCAACAACAACTTCATAGTACAACTTCACCGCCCCCTCCTCACTTTTTTTTTTCTAAAGATGGGTCTCTCAAAAATTTGAATAAATAAATAGTAAAATTTTTTTTAAAGTGTCGTACAGGACAGAGCACCAGGCGCGAAGCGCCTTTAATCTCCAGTTTCAATATGTGATTCTTGACATTAATTAGGTTACCCCTCTATTTATAAATATAAATATAAATCTGTGACATTAATTAGGTTACCCCTCTATTGAAGTCGAGTGTCGTTCAGAACAGAGCACCAGGCGCGAAGCGCCTTTAATCTCCAATTTCAATATGTGGTTCTTATCGTCATACTGTGACATTAATTCAGTGACCCTAAAGGGAGATTCGAGGTTATTTTACCCCTCTATTTATAAATATGTTTAATTATTAAATGCTTGTTTTATATAAAAATTCTGGTAGTTAAACAAATAAAACTACTTGCACTTGCAGAATGAATCATTCTTTCCTATTAGGGAAAACCAGATGTTATCCATTTAAAATACACTCAAATGCTACATGGAATAAATTAAAACTTACAATTTCTGTGTAATTTAAAAAAAAATTTAATATGAACAGCACATGACTTTCTCTACAGACTCAAATTCCTTTTCTCTTTATTTCTTTAATAATTCAATACATTGAGTTTAATGTCTCAAAATAACACGCATAATTATTTGAAATGACTCTGAATTTGCACAATTTTTTTTTTTACTTTCTCTGCAATACATGGTAATGTATAGTGAAAGTATTGGAATCGTAATGAAAAACGCAATTCGAGTTTTCGACGGATCTATACGTTTCGTGACTTTTAGAATACGAAAACACTATTTTTAGCCTAACTTCTCTCTCTTTATGTGTGTGTGCGTGTCTGTCTGTGTGTTTGTCTGTGTGTCTGTCTGTGCAATGTATGTATTCACTCTAACTCAAAAACTAATGGACCGAATTTCATAAAATTTGGCAGGTAAGTCACCTGTATGTGACTCTGGTGCTGATTAGTTTTTGGTACGATTCCAAATAAAACAAATAGCTTTTTTTTGCGAAATGGCCTACAAAAATTGCCTGTATCCACTCTAACTGAGAAACTAATTGACCAAATTTTACAAAATTTGGTTGATAAGTCACTTGTGGGTCACCCTGGTGCTAATTACATTTTGATACGATTTGAAAAAGAAGAACCTGCATTTTTTTTACGAAATGGCCCTCAAAAATTGTATATATCCATTCTAACTCAACTAATCGACTAAATTTCATAAAATTTGGTGGGTAAGTCACTTGGCTGTGACTACGGTGCTGATTAGTAAAATTAGTTATTTGATACCATTCTGTAAAACAGAACCCGTCTTTTTTGGCGAAATGGCCAGCAAAAATTGTATGTACCCACTCTAATTGACAAACTAATTGATCAAAATATACAAATATGGTAGATAAGTCACTCGTAGGATACTGTGATGCTGGTTAGATTTTGATACGATTCGGGAAAAAAGAATCTGCCTTTTTCTTGCGAAATAACCCGAAAATCTAATATATTCAATCTAAAATAAAATACTACATGTGCAAGATAGTGAAACGCTGAAATAAATGACTGAAATTGATGAAATATATTAATTAAGTACTTGTTCTACATGTAAAATTTGACAACTAAGCGAATAAATCTGCCCCCATGACTGTAGGATAAACCGTTCTCTCGAGATATTGCAGTTTTTGGAATTTTAAAGAACTGAAGAATTTAAAGGAATTAAGTTGCCAAATGAAATGAAGATGAAAAAAAAAAAGAAGAAGAATTGGATATAATATCAGAAAATTATCCATATTATCTTCTGCAATTAAACTCAGTTCAATGCATAATGAAATAGAAAATTACAAAATGAGTTTGAATCTGCAGGGAAAGTCATGTGCTGCTCACATCCGATTTTTTCACTTGGTGACAGAACATATATTCCATTTGGAAAGGAATGCGACGTAGCAAAAATGCGAAAAACTAAAATATCTCGAGGACGGCTAGTCCTAGACGGCTAATCCTAGAGTAATAGGGCTCGTCTTATTCCTTTCATCGTTATAAGTTACGTACAGCACAAGTATTTAATGGATAAATTTGACCATATGTAGGCTTTTATTTTAGATTTTGACGATTTTGTTGGACCATTTCGCAAAAAATGGTAGGTTCTTTTTTCCCCGAATCGTACCAAAATCGAATGAGCATCAGGATCACCTATAAGTGACTTAACTGTAAAATTTTATGAAACTTTGTTAATTAGTTTTTGAGTTAAAATGGATACATACATTGCGCGCGCACACACACACAGACGTTACACTAAAAATAGATTTTTCGTATTCCAGAGGTCTGAAAACGTGTGGATCCATCTCCTAAACTCAATTGACAAAACGCAAATGCAATACGATTCCTTAACTAAACGTATACTTGTCCCACAAACAGTGAAACTCTAAATAGTTTAATCAAGAATATTAAATTAATAATTAGCATAAAGCGGCAAGAATTATGAGACATTAAAGGCGATACTATACCAAATGGGTCGCCAAAGTGGCACTATTTCGCCAAAATATGTTGCCAAGTGACAGAAGGATAAACAGATATTGGTTTTTCTGACGCATTGAAGATTCATCTGTTTGTCTCATCATAAAGGCAGAAAGGCTACACCGAAATTCATGAAATTTTAATGGGTGACTTTGCTAAGTGTCCCACTAAAAATTTAAGTGTCCATCTGTCTGTCTGTCTGCATGTCCTTCTGACTGTCCCTCACTTTAAGCTAATATCAATCGTTATGGGAGCCTCCAAATAAAATTAAATCGTTACTAGTTTCCAAACTAACGTGACCAAACAGCTTTTTGAGGATTTCTACAATAAATTCCATTCAAAATCCGATAACGTGAAAGATCTTTCTTTAGTTCTGATCCACATGAAATAAATCAATAAAGAAAACAATTTTGATAAGTGAAGTCATGGGCTACTTATATCGGATAATTTCGGAAAAATGAAAATATGCATACATGCTGAACATAACAAACCGATTAAAACATCTGGCGCAACACCCGCTGTTAGCTACTTTCTGAGCTTTCTCTATTCTTACCCATATCCATCGTAACCATAGCTAATTTATCAAATTCGATTCCAAATCATCCGATCCTTAGAACCCTTTTACTTTAAAAACTCTCTCTCTCTGCAAACCGAACAATGGTGCAGCGGTAAACAATGCCCAATTACCCCCCGAAGAATAAAAAATGTAATAAAATAAAATAAAACATAAAAGATCTGTTTCCATTTCTGGCTATCCCGCGCCAACCGGACTTGGATATTTGGGCCACGGAGGCATTTTCTAAACCGCTTCTCCGAAGAGTAAGTGGCCAGCTCCGTTTCTGGACCGGGGGAGAATTGAAGATGATAGTCTGCTGCTTCTTGCTCTGACCCACATACAGCCTGCCCTACAGCAGATGATAGTCGGAGGCATTGACCGTCAGCCGAACATAAAGCGGTCAGCGCCGTAATGTTTTTTTATGCTCCATGCGTCACTAGTAATTGTTTTCCAGTTTAAAGACATTTGTGGGAGTTTTTTTTTCTTCTTTCGAATAAAATCTTTGAAAAGGGGCGGATGCCTTTTTTTTTAAATGTAGATGTACGAAAAAAGAGGGCTTTTAAATGTGTTCGTGGAAGTTGTGGCTTGCATGCTGATTCTAGAAAACTAAAAGGATGAGTAGGTAATGGGTATCTTTATTGGAATCTTTTATATTTGAGTATTTCGTTCCCTTTGTGTGTATCGCCGTTTTTAACGTGGGTAAAGTGGAACCGCCCTTTTTTGTTCTACACAAAAATAATACTGTCTTGTGGTGGATATCGAGGTCGTTAGTGATCCATAATCATGTTTTCTTTTCTGTCGGCACTTTGATAAAAAAGAAGTGCAAAAATTGTTGAGTCTTCTGCACAAAAATAAAAAAGCATAATTGATCTGATCCGATTTTGAAATATTTGCTGGACAGAAAGATAAATTGAGGCTGGATTGTTGAAGTAAAATTATGAACCCATTCCGATGGGAAAGATATTAGTTTGGCTTTATGGCGCAAAACCCAAGTTGTCGATATGTTGCGCCAAACGCACGATAAACTGACAGAATTCTTAAATATAGTGTGGTTATGCAAGATAAAATAAATATAATGGGTAAAATTACAAATTACGAGTAAAATGAAGCGATAACAATTAAACAAGATTCAAAACTCGTATATATTTAAGAACAAACAATATAGCAAAAATACTTAGATAAGAAACAATGATGTTAAAAGCTAATGCATGAACGAAACAAAAAGGGAAAAAACGTAGACAAGAATATAAAAGAATTAAAATTAAACAAGAACAAGTAAACGCAAAAAATGTATTTTTTTTAAAGTACACCGTTTTATTATTTGGATATAACTTAAATACATTAAAAGTGCATTTATTAAAATGTATATAATTTAATGTATGCAAGACAACGACATACTAAGTTGCTCCGGTTCTCGGGCTATTCCCCAAAAGCTGATTACTTTCTTTTAGCGGGCTATGAGGGTTGGGAGGGTCCAATCCCAAAAATTAAAATGTACTACAATAACTGTTCTAGTTCCCGAGTTATTATCTGAAAATGAGTATATTATAACGGGCTAGCCTTCGATAAGGTTCAAAATCCAAAGGATCAACATAAAACGTAAAAGACAACGGCATACAAAATTTGGATTTTCTAGCTGCTCTGGTTCTCAAGTTATTTCCCCGAAATGAGCACATTTCTATAGCGGGCCCAGAACGGGCTGGCCAAGGTTAAAAGTCGAAGGTCACATTCAAAGTCACTAAGGTTGAAAATCAAAAGAATTAAAATGAATGAAAACGGTATTACAAATTTCATGTTAACTATGATTAATGGAACTTGATTAGTTAGGACTTCAAAGACTTATCAAACTGAGCAACAAGTAAACAAACAAACATCAGATCAAGTTAAATAAAAAGTTGTAAAAAGAAAAGAAACAAACGGATACGCTAAGACTAATTAGGATGAAATGAAGGTTCTCTTCCTTTTAAAACATGATCGTCGTTATCGTCAGAAGGATGCATTTGAAGAGATTCATATTCATAAATTAAGTTTCGTAAGAGTTTTCAATTTTTCTTAATATATTTTGGTTGCCTTTTATAAATCTCTATTTCTAGGGTGACGGATACTATCGGATGAATTACACTTTTGTTTAACATATCTAGTACTGCAGCTGCAAATATCACTTTGTGCAACAGGTTTCACTTATGCCTGTTTACTTAGTTTGGTTTTATATGTCCAGTATACTTACATTAACTAGGTGATTATCACATTTACAGATTTGTATCCGAATATGAAGGAGGAAATTTAATTTTCCAAAAATGTATTATTCATTTACATTCCCATTACTACATACCATCTTAACAACATACTAAAATTTCATTTTGATAAAGTCATTTTTAAGGCAGTTATCGTGCGAACGGACAGACAGACAGGCAGAATGAACAAAGTCATAAACACTTTTCAACTATGTTGTAAACTGAAACAAATGTCACATAGTTATAACATTATGCAGACGATATGCTTTTCGCAAATTTATTCGAAGGAAAATATATCATGTTGCTTGCAACGTAATTAAATCAAATATGTACCGCAGACGATTTTTAGTACTTTATTTTTGATTTAAATAATAATGAAATGGATATATATATATATAAATTTGATCGGAATTGCTTTTTTGACAGGATTACGATCTTCATATTTAACGATTACGGGAATTATTTATATTTTCTATTCCTTATTTAATCTATTTTATTTTTGCAAAGAGTTTTCAAACTCATATATGGCGTTTAGTCAATTAATTCATATATTGTGTTTAGAAAATTGTTGAATCAGAATAAAAGTAGTAAGTGTATAAGCTCTAATAGCATTTTGGTGCTTTCATTTTGGTATATATGATCCCATTTTAAATTTTTTGCAAATTTCGTTTACAAACGGGACTAGGATGTTTATTCTACAGATCTTCCTGTGAAGACAATTTTGTAAAGCGAGAACAGAAATTCTTATACTTCTTTTTAGGAGAATTAAAATAAATATTTTAATAGAATACTTTGAATAACAATGTCATTTAGAATACTATATGAAATTTCACATAAGTGTGAATTTTAAGTTTCTTTGTATTATCTATACCATGCGAAGAACTGGTATACTGATAGTTTTTTAATAAAATGTTTCTTTCAGAACAACGTGAAATAAAATACCTATTTTGCGATCTTTAATGAATGTTTATAATTGTTTATAATTTTTTTATAAAGGAAATAACCGATTTACTCAAATATTTCAAATTTTGTACTGTGTTCATTTTATAGTATTTTTCCGGGCAACATTGGTTATTTCTGCGGGAAAATTATAAATTACAACGTTTGTGTTTTTTCCATTTATTTCTTTTTTCTATGTAAGTTTTTCACTGGGTCCCTGAATTTATGGGGTAGTGGTGGTAACGAACACACATTGGACCAAAGGGTCTTCGGGCCCTGACAAGAACCAACCCCCGGTGACCAAACCTGGACCCTGGCTTGTAAAATCCGCCTCTGTCACTTAAATTTCGACGATGGAAGAAGCGAACCGGATTCTTAACTCCATGAACCGCTTTACTGCGCTTCGTTGACGCTCTGGATATGCAAGATCATTCCGCAAAAACAAAACGAGAAAATAGAGTAAAAATAATCTTTTACGGCATTTTTTTCTTCTTTTGCCGATAAAAAGTAAAAATAAATAAAGTACGTAAGAAGAAATCTTAAAGCCCACGCTCTAGTGGTCAGGAATGGAGTCGTCGCGATAATGAGCCTGTGTTTCGTTTTCTACCAGAAGCATCCTATTTATTTGGATTGAGTCGAAACGGGTTGTTTGTTATTCTCCAATGATTTTTTTTCTTCTCTTTATTAGTGAACTATTTTGGGATTTTGAGAAATCGGGTTAATCTGAGGCAATTTGGACATTCAGCCGAGAAAAGTGGGTTGGCTCTTTTGGCGTGGTAATCTCGTGTGGGATTCCTTAGTTTTCTTACCGTTTAAATCGATACGAGACGTACTGATAAAGTATCTGGTTTTTGCGGAAATGTTTTATATCTAAATACTATAGAAGTTTTACATTCTCATATGCTATAACAATATAAGAAAATTTCTTGTTTCTGCCCGCTTGTCAGTTTTTCCCGCAACAAAATTTGTCATTATATCGCCATTGTGGCGCAAGACCGTAATCAGGCAGAGGCCAGAGAGGGCTAAGCCCCCCCCCCCCCAACAGGCATACTTAGTCCCTCTGATAAAAATATTAAATTTTTAGTAGTGATATGAAATTTCATATAAAATGTCATTCAAATTTTGCATAAAATTTTTTTGAGATTTTTATTTATAAATTACTTCGTTTTAAGGATCTTTTAATTCAACCGAATTTATGATGATACTAATGAGCAATTTATTTACACATTTGATTTAAAAATATTTAAAAAAACTTTAGCAATAATATTTCGGATATTTTTGTATTATTGTGTAACTATTATGGTTTATAAATGCTAATGATTAATTGTGTTTTTGGTGAGCCCCTGCTTTAAGACGGTTGAGCCTCCTTGAATTTCCCTCCAGCCCCTCTTCAATCTCGTCTCTGGCTACTGCCCTACTGTGGAGGGTGGGTGGGAGGGAAACTTTTCCATAGCTTTTGCATCCTGTTGCATGATAGATTTTTAAATTCGAAATTATGACGGGAAACCAGGATATCATGTGAACCCATTTTGAACATTTTTTTATATCAGACAATAAGCAATTTATTTATATACTTAATTTTTTAATAATTAAAATAATTGTATTATTGCTACTTTTACTCTTATACATTATAGAATCAAAACCAACTAGGTACGAGTTAATATTAAATTCTTTTTTAGAACAATATGTTTTCCTGTGGGTGGATGAGGTGTAAACACTCAAATTCAAGAATGAATATTTGTCCCATTCTAAGGACATATATTAATTTAAAAATAATTAAAAAAACTTTAGCAATTGAAAATTGTAATTATTGAAAACAACTAGAACACGATATAATTTCTTGTAATTCGCGATGGAATAAATTAGAACGCAAATTATTGTTGACTCACTTCATTATTGTTGACGCAGTTAATTACTCAATTACCATAGTAGGCCGTAGCCAGAAACGAAATTCAAGAGGGACTGGATTGAAATTCAAGGGGGTGTCTTGAAGGAGGGTCTCACTAAAAACCAGTAATAGTTATTATTATATATTTCAATCCATATAAATTATTAATAAATAATCAATTACATATTTATGCTAAGAGTTGATTCGGAAAATCAATATTGCTACTATACATCAATATTAATATACTATAATAATTACAATTGATTTTAATGTAAGCTGGTAGCAACGCTGAAGAAAATGCCAGAGAGTAAATACAAGTTAACGTTTAATGTTAACTCGTAACCAGTTGGTTTTGACTCTATAATGCAGAACAGGGAACGCAGCAATAATAGAATTATTTTAATTATTAAAAAATCTGATGTGGGCAACACATGACTTTCCTTATATAATGTAATTAATATACTACTTTTACAGTAAAATAAATAGGTTTTTCTTATAGGTGATACTAATGTTCTTTCCACGATATTGAATTTTCGACAATGAGTCGTCATTTCATTGATTTAGCGTCATTTTTATCCATTTGGCGAGATTTTCGTTAATTTGGCAGGATTTCAAAAAGTCGCCAAGTTGGCGACATTCCGCCAAATTTGTCGCCAAAAGCTCGCCAAGCGTTATGGACGAAGAAATAAGTTATTCTTACAGCAGATAAATGGCTATTGGCGTTCAAATACAAAAGTATTACTCAGAGTATCTTTTTTCAGGAATGGAACGAGCTAGATCACCGAGAATGATGTCATCCAATTTATCGCATGGTATTACATTTGAAAAGTGAACGTGTTTCTCGAGGAAATATATTTTTTTAAATTTTATATGACTTTTTGATAATTTTTCTGAAAAATATACAATATCTCGAGAACGGTACATGTTAGCGCTCTAAAATTTATGTCAATCGTTTTCTAATGAAAAATTACATAAGAAATGTCTATTTGCGTAACTTTATTAGTGGTTTTGATTTTTTGACGATTTTTTCAAAATTTCATTCGAAAATTTAGGAGGGTTCTGAACATTCGATTGTGTATAAAAACAATAGGCTTCCAGTGTTTACGGATTGTGATTTTTTTTACCAAATTTGGTTCGAATCGGTCCATTCGTTCGTCAGTTATCGTCTCCACAGACTCACTGACACACACACACACACACATACTTTCACACACACACACACACACACACACACACACACACACACAGACATCACCTCAAAAATGTTTGATTCGTGATCAGGGATGCTTGAAACGTGCTCTCCCGTCGAAAACTCGAATTCGAATTTTCGACCCCGTCACAATACTTTCCTTATACATTATGTATATAAGGAAAGTAAAAATTAAAATAAATTAAATTAGATATGTAAATAAATGGATCATCCGTATAACCATAAATTGAGCTAAACTAAAAAAATCTATAAAACGAAGTAATGTATAAAAAAAAATCTCATAAAGCGATTTTTGTGCAAAATTTAGATGAAATTTCATATCACTGCTAAATACTTAATATGCTTATCGGGGGAGGGGAGGAGGGGCTGAGTATACCTCTTGGGGGGACTTAGCCTGCTCTCACCCCAGCTTGGCTACAGCCCTGCAGTTACGACGGCACAATGATGGTGGTTTCTACTGTACTGTTATATTTTCTCCCAATTAGCTGATAGTGTAAACCTTTTATATTTTTTCTATGGAGAATTTTGACATCGACGAAGTTATTTTGTTATAGCCCCCTTCTTCAGTTCAGAGAAAAGTAAATAAATTTCAGTAAAGTTTACGACGTAACTATTTTTTCGAGATCATATTTGACTTACTTCCTTATAGGTCGTGTTGAAAGGCTAGAGACCGCCCTTTTTATTCTTATGTATTTTATAGAAAACACTCTTTTCTTTTTAATTAAAACTAAATGTTTCCCATTTAATTTAAAAAGGTAAAAACATCCCATTGAAACCATGCGTAGGAGATTCACAACTTATCGTCCATTGACTATTCCCACTGCAACCACCCCTGCTGCCCTGAAAGCATGGATCCAGGCCTTGGGACGCCTCCTATCGGGGAGTTTTGTGACTGTGAATAGTATGATATTAAATATTATCAGTGGGACCAGCTTTAGATAAGATATTTCCGAGATTTGCAGGTCTGCGACGGTATCATCTTGGAGCATCAAATCGGTGTTTCCTGGCCCGGTGCATGCTTCCGCCGCAGAGCTTCCAGGAAATGGAAGACCTTTTTCCGTCGATGCAAGGTCTAAGTGAAGGGATTGTGGCACAGAAAAAAAGCCCATTGGATTAATCAGCGGGAACGGAAAAGGTGACGATACATTTTCGTTTCAGGACGACCACGTGATCATTTTCATAGTAGCTGAAATATTTTATTTTTACTTTCCCTGCAATACACGGGAAAGTATTGGAATCATGCCGAAAATCGCAACTCGAGCTTTCGACGGATCGACACGTTTTGGAACCTATAGAATACGAAAAACCTATTTTTAGCGTGACGTCTGTGTGTGTGTCTATCTGTGAGTATATCGGGCAATGTATGCATCCATTCTAACTTGAAAACGAATAGACCCAATTCCATACAATCTGGTAGGTTAGTCATTTGTGGGTTAGTCACCCTGATGCTGATTAGCTTTGGGTACGATTCGGGATAAAAGAACTCGCCTTGTTTTGCGAAATGATCCGCAAAAATCGCTTTTATCCACTCTAGCTGAAAAACTAATAGATCAAATTTTACGAAATTTGGTAGATAAGTCACTCGTGGGTGACCCTGGTGCTGATTAGATTTTGGTACGATTTGAAAAAAAAAGCCATTTTTTGCAAAATGGGCAGCAAAAATCGTCAAAATCTAAAATAAAAGACTACGTATCCTCAAATATATTCATTAAATGCTTGCTTTACACGTAATTTTTTACGATAAAAACAAATAAGACTAATCCTATTACACTAGGGCTATCCGTTCTCGAAATATTTTATTTTTTTCGCATTTTCGCTACGCCACCTTTGAAAATAAATCCAGTTGCCAAATGAAGACGAAAATTGAATTAAAAGTGAAAATTTAGTGCGATTTAAAATAATTATGGCTGTTTTTTTGTGCCATTAAACTCAATTTAATAAATTATTAAAGAAATAAAGAAAAAATGAATTTGAGTCTGCAGGGAAAGTTATGTGCTGTCCACATCAGACTTTTACTTTTTATACGTACATTGTATGATTTATAGGAAACTAGAATGAATTATCCGGCGTTGCCCGGATTCTAAATTAAGCGTCTGCTGCATAAATCATACAGTAAAGATATCACCACTCAATGTGGAAATCGCCTGTTTTGAACCCAAATCATTACCACCTTTCGTGCCAAATTAAATCTTTTAGTTTCAACTTATGTGCAGTCGAACGCAACATTTTGGCATGCGTTCGCACAAACGTCAACTACTAACTGGAGAAATAATGGTTTCGATTTTTATGATGTTAGTTGAAAATTAACAGAAAATTCGAAAACCGATGAATTACAATGTTTTTTGTTAGAATGCAAATATATATACCCATATTTTTGCCTGACTATAGAATTGTGCTAATTCTCCTTTCTCGGATGCTGTGAAATAAGAATATAATAAGAAGAAATTGAAAGATGCATATAAAATGCCTTTAAAATATATAATATCAAAGATGCATATAAAATGCCTTTAAAATATATAATATGCATATAAAATAAAGCATAAAACATGCCTATTAAAATATGCATATGCGAGATAAGAAAATAATTAAAATTATATATTTTGAGGTATTTAAAAATAAATAAATAAATATGATGGAATTGTCCAACGAATTCGGCTCAAAGATCGATAGAACCTTTTCCAATCTTTCCGTTGATGACATGATGGAAACTATGTGATAATATTTTCGATCACTAAGAAAATTATTTAGCTGTTATTCTTCAAAATAAATTAACTAAAAACTAATTTGAGTTCTTAAAAAAAATCTCACCGAGTACTGGCGTACTAGGAGTTTAGTACTAATAACACTGCACTGAATTTCATGGCTGTCTGAAGCTTTGAATTTTTATTGCAGACGACACGCACATGCACACACAGAGAGAGAAAAAACGAGCATATTCTTTTATTATGCAAGATGTACTGGAAGGCGGGTCTAAAATTCGGATTCGAGTTAAATGTTCCGTAGTTAAATATTTTGACTAGAACTGTAATGAAATATCTGTAGCATGACGTCTTTGCAATGTGGGTATCCACTTTTTTAAAGAAAATATCTTTTAATTTTCATGAAATTCGACAGATAGCTGGTTTCGCTGGTGCTGATTAGATTTTAGTATATATTAAGAAAGGTAGGAGTGGTTCTGTCCTTACGTAATTTACCGTGATGAATGAAAAAGATGAAAAAAATCTAAAATAGTGATCTGTTCAACCACACTTTTAAAAATCTTACCTGCCGTTGTTCGGGATTTGAAATATGCATAAATTTCAGTAGTATTCTAAATCATATTGTTCTTCAAGAAATTCTATTAAAATACTTAATTTCGCCAAATTCGAAATATAAGAATTTCTGTTTTTACTATCTAATGCACAGGTCGATCTGCATTTCTACAAAATCGATCTACATCTGTACAATCATCTATCTACAGCCGAAAAAAAAACCGAAACACCCGACCGCAATTGCACAATTTATATCGCAGAACAAAACGGAATATATCATTCGATAGGGATTAATGTTTTCTACAAATATCAATATTTAAAATTTGCATAAGGCCATTTGCTATGAGCCATTCTCATAGTTATTCTGGTAATAACTCTGAAGGCAACCCCCATTGACCATTACATAATCGGATTCTCCGTAAAAATTTCATGCAGATTAAAAGAAATAATGAATAGAGGCCAAAAATTGACCGAGAAAATCCTTAAAAACCATTAAGGGGGCGTTTAAAAGTTAAACTCTGCAGCAGAAAGGGCGAATTCTAGTCTGATTCCACCAGTTCTGCCGATTTCTTCTTTCCACCTACCTTTTGGGGGAATTTTGCTTTAGTTTTAATAATAGACGATTTTAAAAAATCATCCGAAGTTTTCTTCTAATAACAGCATAGTAAAAATAAAACTTTTGCTTAAAATTTAATATTTCATTATTAACTTTGTCTGATTTATGGTGATGTATTTATTCATTGGCATGTTTTTTTTTTTTTTTTTTTGTTAAGAAAATATTGTCGTGTGTTAATAAATTATGTTTGCTATAAAACGTAAATATTTTCTGCTTAAATCTTCTGTGTTTTGTTTGTAATATCAATTTTACATTTTTAATAAAATATTTATATAATGAAATTTCGAAGAAATTATTAAAATTTAATTATTCTTAGTAGTGGAGCTAGAATGTTTTCACCCGGAGCATAGCCAGAGTTTGCCCCCCCCCCCTTTCGGCGCCCAGTGTCACTGTCGCTTAGGGCACGTGTCGAGATATAGTTCCCGACTATAGTGGATTGTACTGGATATAGCTTCTATTACTGGATATAGCTTATATTACTGGATGTAGCTCCCTAAATTTAGATGGCTAAGACAGCTACTGAATACAAACAACCGGTGACTGGACACTCATTTGTTCTAAAATAAAAGTTTCGAAGTGTGCATTGCGCTTGCCGGCCATTCTGAGGGTGTCGGGTTCGATCCTCGGATGAGAGGGGTGAGCCCTTGCATGGCTGAGTGTCTGTAGTGACTCAAAATCAAAATCTACTTTAAGTTGAAGGCTCTGTTCTAATTAATTATAGGATGTGCCAAAAATGACCCTGGATATCGAATTTTTTATGTCATTTAAAAATCGATATTTTCTACATTACAAAAACAGTATAAAATTGCAAAAACTGGCACAACTCCTAATTTTATATTTAATTCAGTTTCATTTATCTATTTACTATTTTATATTTAGAAGCAATTTCTTTTGACAGTTTGGAAATGGCCGCCGATAAGCGTAATAATCATTGAATTTTGATTAACATTTGATAGCATACTCAAACGGATAAAACATAAATTTTGCATGCCAATGTTTCAGAAGCAGCTGCATCGAATGGTGGTCAAAATTAATAGCAGTTTCTATTAATATTTTTATGAATAATTATTTAATAGTTAACAATAAATATTTCAAATATGTTTTAATACTAAAATTTATATGAATTTGTTTGGCATACTCAAACAGTACTGTCAATTACTTAACAAATCGCTTATTTAAATTTTTCTGTTAATTTTAAATACGTTAAGAAAACAATATTTTGATCCCATATTTTTTTTCACTGATTAAACATGAAACTAGCCAAATTTCTGCTAAAGATCTGAAAATAAGATTCTGTGGTATTGGCATATTTTAAAGTCAAAGAAATAAGAAAATTTTATACACAGATGATATAAATTATAAGCCCGTTTATTAACAAAATATTGTGATATAAAAAAAATTAAAAAAAAAAAAATCGAATTATTTCATATAGAATATTTCCCTTAATTTTCGTATCCCACAACAATAACAGCTATATTGGAATTTAGAACAAAACCAAATGACACATTTATTTTATAGAAGAATAAACTAGTGCAACCCTTTTTCATCCATGCAATATAAAATGTTTACATAGTTATTACCGCAACGCAATATAAAATGTTTACAAGTTTGTTTCGCATTTCCCGTTCTCAACACTTTCCCCTTTGGAGTTGTAATTCTGAAGTTGGAGAAATCAGAATTATGTAGCGCCATCTGGTGTGGAAAACGCAAAGCAGAAACTGAAGTGTGAAAAGGAGAAGCAAACTTTCCATGTTCCAAAAAGGTATCGAAGCGTGTGTTGATTAGCCTTCTTATCCCGAAATCAAACGTTCCCTTTTTTTTTTTTTTTACTTTGAGCAGCAAATAAAAGTGTTTCTATCATTAGGCGCTAATTTTATCCAAAGAAAGGATAGGACTAGGACTATCTATTCGATTTTATTCAGGTATTTCACGCAACAATTACTCCCATCATGTTAGACAGATGGAAATAAAACCCCTATGGATAAAACGCTTAAAAATACCATAAGGCTTTGACAATTATATCTAGTTGTCACTAGTGTTAGTAAAGCGCCATGTGTTTCCATTTGACACAATAAAGAGGCAGCAATTGAGTATATGTATTTTTGATTAATTTTAAATTAAGACTCCCTCATTATTGGTATTATTAATCCGTATTTTTCACAATTGTTGGACAGAGTTCAGCATTAGGGAGATAAAAATAAATTGAAAGGTAAAATAATTTTGAGTACGTAGGAATATTCCTTATTATTTCAGTTCTAGTTTGCATTCAACTACTTATTTGTTTCTACAAAACTGACAGTTTAAATAATTGTTTTAAGCCTTTCACCATAGAAATGCATACAATGCAGGGGTGCTTATCTTATCGCAGCGCCACCTGAATGATTGTCACAAATGATACTGGCATTTTATCAGTATGGAGTTTTAACTCCCTACCTTTACCTATATGGTTACTCCATTTAAAGTGATAACTTATTATATAAAACATTTTTCTCATCTCCTTGAACAATTTTCTTGCTTAAATGGAAACTATATATATATATATATATATATATTATTAATTATGGCTCAATGAGACTTAATAGTTTCAATCATTCTTGTGAAAAATTCAATTTTATTTTGACGACATCACCCCCTTGGGGGCAAGGTACTCCTCGGGAGGGAGAAGTACATTGTCAAGTATGGTATCAATCGAAAATTTTTTTTCAAGCCCTTTAAAGTGGGCGCGGTAGCCCATTGGTTAGCGCTCTGGAGTTGCACTCGGTAGGCCCGGGTTCGATTCCAGCCACTGCCAAAACTGCCGCCGTGTTCACGCGGAGTACGATCACGTTAAACATGTGGGTCCGTAAGTCCTTCCGAGAGGTTGGTGGTAGGGGAAGGAGGGTACGGTCCCTGTGGATGCCTCCCCCACTGGGTTCAGGTCTAAATTGGGTGGCACTTCCCGGCCGTCCAAACAGTTACCTTACAAATTTCCCCTCACTCATTTCAAAGTCTATTAACTTATGTTTTAAATTTTGTCATTTCCCCTCCTGCCTCAAAAATGCAAATATTTTATTTTTTAATAAACCGGGTAAAAACCCTTCCCTTTGTTCCTCCTTTCGGCCGATTTCCCTCCTCCCAACTTTCGGCAAAATACTTGAAAAATTTTTTATACATAAACTCAACTTCTGGTTGTCGACTGAGGGGACTCTGCATCCCCTTCAGTTCGGATTTAGAGAACTCACCTGTTGTGAAGATGCTGCTCACAGGCTGATTGAATCTATAAAAGTACACAAATCAAAAAATTTTGTTTCGTTAACCACCGTGGACATCTGCGGGGCTTTTGATAGCCTTAACTGGAGTATCTTACCTCAAACTTTATCAAACATAAACCTACCGCCAACTTTTCAATCTTTTATATATTCCTACTTAAGCAACAGACAAATTTCTTTTACCGATAATTCTATTACATTTAATAAAACAATATCTATGGGTGCTCCACAGGGTTCGGTTATCTCCCCTACCCTGTGGAGCATTTATTTTAATGACATCCTCAAACTTAATAATAACCTTTTTCATATCCAAGCCTTCGCAGATGATCTTGCGGTGGTTACCTACGGTGTCAATCTGATGACCCTTCGTAACAATACAAATAGCCTGCTAAATCTTGTTTCCTCCTCCCTTTCTAATCTTAAACTTACGATCTCTCCTGATAAATGTAGAGCCATAATCTTTAACAAAAACAGATCTAAAATTCGTAATAGGCCCTCTTTTAAAATTTTGAACTATAAAATTCCTACCTCCCGTTCTCTTATCTTCCTAGGAATAACAATAGATGATAATCTCAAATGGAGTACACATATATTTAACCTAAAGGAGAAATGTTATAAGATCGCCAACACCTTTGGGCGGGTGTCTGGCAATAATTGGGGGGTAGACAAATCCTTTTTAAAAATCTGGTACCTATCGGTAATTGAAAAGTCTTTAATTTATGGTGCGGGAATCTGGGGTCAAGCATTGACGGGGGATCAGGTCAAAAAACTTCTCTCCCTTCAAAGGATTTTTCTTTTAAAAATTTCTTCTGGTTTTCGGACCACTTCTAACATTTCTCTTTACTCCATTACTGGTATTCCCCCTATCCATATAGTAATTAACACCAACTATATAAAATATGCTTTTTGGAAACATCGTTTAAATCTCTTCTCTAATTTGCCCGTCCCGGACCCTTCCCTTTTCGACTCAAACTGCCCGGTTTCTACTATCCCTCCTTCTAATCGTATTGCTAATCTTGTCCCCCTCCCTCCCTCCTCTTTTTCTAAATTCAATGTTTATACAGATGGCTCTTCCATAGATGGAAACACTGGTTTTGCTGTCTGTATATTCAATCATGATACGCTTCAAGAAACATTCACTTTTAAACTAGCTAATGGGAACACAGTTTTTCAGGCAGAAATTGCCGCCATTAATTTTGCTATTAATTGGGCCTCAACTAATAATACTAAAATTAATATTTTCACAGATAGTTTTTCTTCTCTTTCGGCTCTAAATTCCATTAAAAATAAATCCTCTTATCTTTCAAAAATTAAACTTAATGCTTTAGCAAACAAAAATCTTATTAATATTCGTTGGGTTAAGGCCCACTCTGATATCTCGGGAAATGAGACTGCGGATAAGTACGCCAAACTTGCTACCTCCTCGGGTTCTCCCTTTTCCCTTCCCTTCCCGTTTTCCCTCCTTAAAAAATTTTGTAAACAAAATATTTCTCATCATTGGCAAATCTTTCTTAACTCTTATATTTCCCCCCGGACTCATGATCCGGCCCGGATTTCTTCCTTCCTCCCTCTGGTCAATCCCTCCCTCCAAATTACTAACAAATATTTAATATATTTTTTAACTGGGCATGGCCCATTTCTAGATTATCTCCATTATTTTAAACATAAATCCACCTCTTGTTGCACCTGCGGTTCTTTCGGCGATGCCGATCATTTTGTTTTTTCTTGTCCCCATACAAAAAATTTTCATCTTACAAAACCCTCCCCTGCCAATTGCGCAGCCTGGTTCTCGAGAGTCAGTTCAAATAAATCTTCTATAGATAAAATTAAAAACTGTGTTCTCATTGCTAGAGACATCTCTAATCAAATTTCCTGATCAGCTTGTGAGCCTCTCCCTTTTCCCCCTTTTGGTCGGTGGTCCCCTGTTGTCCTTTTCCCTGGAGGTGTTACCCTCTCTTTGTTTGGTTGCTTTGTTTTGTCTGTGTTTTGTTTTTGTCTTTGTTTTGTCTGTGTTTTGCTGTGTTTTGATTGTGCCCCGTTTGTTGCTGTTTGTCTTGGTTTAGTTGTTGTTTTTGTCTTCGTTGTTGTTTTTGTTGTATTATTTCTCATTGTGCACCAGTTGAAGTAACAATTGTTCAAGAATTATTGTAATCCGTTTTATTGTGTCTTTCACTGTTTAACCTTTATATTGTTTCAAAATGTGAAACATATGTAAACTCTCCTGTAAATTTTTGATTCTCAAAATAAACGCTGCTGGACCGTCGGACGAAAGCCATGGAAGTTGGGAGTTGGTTTCGGCTAACTCCTTCCCGGCCGTCCAAATGGATGCTCAAGTCCTTGTTGACGAGCCGGACGGCCTGGGTTTTCAACACCTTTCTGGTAGGTCGGACGGTCTGGGTCTCAAAAAAAAAAAAAAAAAAAAACTTTAAAGTGAAGGGTAACACGCTATAGTTTTAATCATTTGAATCCGCGATACTGACTTTTCAAAAATTTTTATTGTGAAATTTAAAAAAAAAAAGGATCTGGGTATGAGAAAATCAGGTTGAGCTACACTTCAGTTAATTTATATATAGAAGTTAAACTATTGTCTGCGTAATAATTAAAGTTGAGCCAATCCCTTTTTTCTGCATTGTACTATGCTTATTTATATTAGATTTCCATGTTATATGTGTATTTTATGCCTCTCCATTCCGCATGAATTTACTTTTGACTTTTTGTAAATCGACTTTTCGTAATATGCAAATTTAATTTATGGATTAGCTGTATGTAAAACGTCATTGTGCTCATACTGTGCCATCAAGAGAGTTTTGCGCTCGAAAGACTTCAGTCAAATATACTGTAATGTATGTAGTGTATGCTGAAATAAACTTTTTATTTATTTTGAAGTTCTATTAATTATTTATATATAATTGTTTTTTGAATTGAATCTGCCTACACCCTCTATGGGGTTAAATTTCGTGTGTGATTAAAATTAATTTAATGATATTCCACGTACCACTGTTACGTAGGAGGAGGACATTAAAAACCTTTTTCTTCTTAATAGTTTATTCAGCTTTTCGTAACGGTTTGAAAGTAATTTTTATTTCATTATTATAAAATTAATTTCTCTTTCTAGCATCTACTACAGTTCCAAACCACCATCTCTTTACAGGCTGAGACTAGTTATGAAAGATGTAAACGTATAATAAAAGACGTAAAATCCCTATAAAAACAACAAAAATGAATGAATGACTCGACCCTTCCACCGGATACGATATTTCCATTCACTCTCGTTGATTGATCTTTACGCAAGTCCTCCATTCACGGACTCTGTTGGATCACCTGCCGAAACGACGCACGGCACTATTTGGAATCGGACATCTTCACGTGATCAGAATCCGCATTTGCACCCTATAAATATCAATATGAAAAAGAGGCCACCCCTCCTTCCATTGTGTGCTCCATTCTGTGCACAGCTGTTGATTATTGAGAAACGGTGGGAGAAACAATACGGATGCAGATGAAAAAAACACGTCGGCTTTGATCAAAAGATCTCCGGGAGTTGTCCGATTGCTCAGGTGACGTCGAAATCCTTTTTTTGTTCCAGAGTTCCAATGGGTCGAATGAATAGATCACGTGGAATTAAGATTGGAACAAAAAAATAATATATAAATTTAAAAAATATTTAATGGCCAGACACTGGATCGTTGAATAGTCAGTTACAAAAAGAAAAGGCAAGTTGTGCTTTTCCAAACGGTCGCATAGCCCCAGGAATCCGCGGAACACTAGTTGGGAATGACTGCTTTAGACAATGCTATATCACTTTGTAATTGATTTTTATCGTCTATCTCCCTTTATTGCTGAGTTCGTTTTCTAGCTTTACTATCACTTTATTGCTATAGATAGACCTAACGTATACATTCACAGACCTTTACCACTTTAGATTATTACTATAGATATTATCACTATATTATTTCACTATATTATCACTATATTATAGATATACTATATATTATCGCTATATTATCACTATATTATAGATATACTATATACTATCACTATATTATCATTATATTATAGATACTTTATTATTATTATAGATATATTTATGATCACTTTATTACTATAGATAGACCTAACATATACATTCATAGACCCTTTATTACAAAATTGTTAGGGAGCCTGTGAATTTTCCTAGAAATTCCATGTATAAAGAACACGAAAAAATACTTTTAGCAGAAACTATGCTAAAATATAATGAAGGCAATTCTTCTGAAATTAAAGAAATCAGAAAATAAAAATTCTACCCATTTAAGTTTCCTTTTTTTGCCGTCAAGTTTCGTTTTATAAATGATAGTACGTTTGAGAAATGACGCTCACGTGTTTTAAAAAAACCACTAGTGATCGACCGAAAAAGCTTTCATACACAATAAGTCGTAACTACGTAAACAAAGTCTTGGTAAACGCGATTCTGAAGTGCAACAGGAGAACAATATTTAACAAAAAGGTGACGAAACGGCGAAAACAGGAACATTGGAATATTCGAAAAGACGTTTATGGATGTTTTCTTCGAGAAGCACAGCAGCAGGGGGGTGACTCTGGTTATGGAAGGGGAAACGCGATCAAGGTCTGAGGATGATAAATGGTGTCTCTGTTTTTCACTGTCAGAACTTCGCGAGCTGATTGACAGCTTCTCTCTTTCTCTAGAAAAAGTTCTTTAGTTGCGCATCTTCTAGAAAGCTAAAACAAAAATGTCTTTAAAAATTATATATTGATAGATAAGTTAGAAATTTGAATTTAATGCTTTTTTTGGCATGTTTTTCTTATTCCAGAAAATACAAAATATTTTATGGGGACAGCAGATAACTTTTCTTAACCTTTTGCTTACGTCTCTTAGCGTCCATGAACGCCAATGTCTGGAAAGGGGGATCGAACTATTTGGGATAGGGTATGCCAAATACCTGTCTTTTTGAGAGGTTCTTCGTTTGGGATGGACGCTGCCCCACCCGTAAGCAAAAGATTAAATAGTGGCAGTCACCTCACTGACATATGCTTTCTTTCTTTAAGGAAATCTTGTGAGTTTAAGAAATTTTATTGATAATAGACTATGACATTTTCATGTGATCTTACGCCTGACTGAGCCGTTACACTCATGATAGACGTGGGCCTCCAATTGTACTCATGTCGTGGTCGTGTCTGCATTACATTATATTATCTAGCAAATACCACTTTCTATCAGGTCTGTTATGACTTGCGTCTCTTTGTGTTTTTAGGGTTTTTAAAGTGCTTTTAGGGTGTTTTCACGGAATTTTGGAATATTTGATTTTTGGGATTAATTTTTATTGTAAACGTTTTTATTAGATACTTGAGACTATTTATGAGATTAGAATGTATTTGGTTTTAGTTGTGATGTCATTGTGAGCTTTCAACAAAATTCCGGAACAAAATTCCGTAATCAAATGCATTACAGAAGTGCTTTTATTTTTGCTAAAGACATGGATGATTTTATATACAAAATGGCAATGGCGGTGAAATACAGTAACCCTATTCAGACTTTCAACGAATAGACAAACAAAGTAATAAAATGATTCGAAAGGCACTATCATCCAGATTCACATAACAGATTTTCAGACAACAAAGTGCAAGTAATGGAGACTTTGAAGAAAAAAAATTGCAATAACTTGCATGGATAAAGTGCCATCGAATTACGTATTTGTCTGCAAAAAATACTACGTAGACACTTTGTGCAAAAGTTATGAAAATGAAAGTATGTATAAGGAAATCAATACCACCGAAAAAACAATGGAAAGTCGTATCAAGACACTTTATAAAAGAATAGGACATGATTTACAAAAAGTAAAATTTCCCTATCTTGTACTCATTCCAAAAATGCACAAAAAATCGATCAAATTTAGACCTGTGACAGTCGGATGCGAATCTTACCTTATAGTGGCTAATACCAAATTGCTTACTATTCTGACTCCTTTATTGAAGGAAATTAAAAAAGAAGGAACCTGCATGGTGTCAAATTCCTATGAATTAATTGACAAATTAAGTAGAATACAGGAGAAAATGTTTTTTAAATGCTTCGATTTTAATGACCTCTTTAATCACGTAAACTTAAATTATTTATTCGACATTTTGATGGAGCTTCATGAACATTACAATCTACACACTACCCTCTCAGTCAACAAATATAAAAAGCTGATAAATATTGTCTTATTTGAAAATATTCTGCACAATGGAATGGGGTTTTGTCGTCAAATACAGGGCATCCCCATGGGTGGGGGATGCTCCTCCTTTCTTGCGGATATTTACTTGAACAAGTATGAACAAGGTACTTATTTGGTTAATGAATTACCATTCTACCGCTTTGTTGATGATGTGATAATTGGACAAACAGATCAACATCACTATATTGATTTTGGGTTATACCCCAAATGCCTAGAACTTATAGAAACTCAATATACAAGTAAAGGAAGTGTTAATTTCCTGAATATTAGTATTTACCATAATGAAAATGTCAAAATATGTTTTAAACTTTATGACAAACGGGACAACTTTGATTTCGATATTAATTTTATAATAGACTGGAAATCCAATTTAAGCAGTGGTATATTCAGAAATATAATAATTGATCATTTAAATCGATATAGGCGTCTTACAAAAAAAATCTTGCAGACTATTAGGCGAATTATAGGCGTCTTACAGAAAAAGAAGAACGGCAACACTGTATTAATAAATTACCCCAAGAAGCAGCAAAATGCCATTATCCACTTCGATATCTAAGGCACTATGTACGCTTGGTCTTAATGAAGGACAAAAACGGTGTTACATGATGATTGTATATCGGTGCAGTACCTTTACATGGTGTTTCACGTGGTCTTCGAGCATTTTGCTGCAGTTTCAGGTTTGGTTTATTTTCATATCTTGAGCCCTTTTGTACTTCATGGTCTTTTTACTTAGGGATGTTTCATTGATTTCATCGAACGGAGGAATGCTTCAGGAAGACAGAGACACTGGAAGTGTTTCCTGGGAATAAAAGCGCTTTAACCGGGAAGGGGGTCACAATCCCCCCCCCCCCGCCTTTTTACTGTCGTTCCTGTAAATACTATCCCTTCTTTTTCACTCTCCATTCTTTTATTGGATATCTAGTATTAGTTATTATTTGATAATTAGAATTTATGAGCAGTTTACAATAAACAACAGCTTTTCAGTGCAGCATATTTTTGATAACTGGTGGTTTAGGCCATTATTATAATTGACTAGGAAATGTTCCCGAGGTTTAAGATGAGAGGATGTTACATAGCCGTGTGTGCACGTATGTAACAGTTTTTATTTTATTTTTATTATAAGCGAGCGTATTGTTAAAACATTCTTTGTAAAACGTTCCGGTGACGTTTCCATCCGAGATTTGTATCTTAACTCCCAAGCAATGTCGGAATGTCCTGGAAAATGAAACCGGCGTAGCCAGGGGTTTACAATGCATATCTGAAATTAAAATCACACAGGAAGTCTCAGTGAATTATTGAAAACCAAAGAACCTTTTAACAATACGCAGTTTATAAATACAACATCCAATCGCTCTAAAACATAAAGTAACTCGAAAACTAATTCGAATTTAAAAAAAAATCTCGCCATAATGCACTTTAACTGCTCTTGATGTACCTGTGTACCTATCCTTTGTATTTTCTCAATTAGTATTACTTCCTATGGATGGTTACTCTGTTTCCACCCATAATTATTTTTTTCTTAATGAATAGTATTCCAATGATTTCATAATACAATATTCTTAATGTGGTTTAACATGCAGTCTTTTGTAGATGTATTGCAATATCTCTTTTAATTCATTGAATGTTGTTAAATGTATATAATTATTTGACATGTTATAGAAGATCGTTTGCACTTTATGGAAACGATTTTGATAATTAATTTTTATGCATAAAGGGCGTATTTCTTGCGTCGATTTGCTTCTAGCTGATAGCCTTGATACTTGACTATGGCTCTAGCTCTAATTTTCCATGAAAGTAAACTTTTCCTTAGCACCGTCATGTCAATTTTATCCCACTCCTCTTGGGTCGTTTGCCAGAGTCAGTCCAGTGTTCTTGGATGCCATTTTTCTAAGGCTTGTTTTAACAAACAGAAAGGGCAAATGTCCATAAGAGAAGCCTCAGGTGATATTACAGGTATTTCATTAAATGTGATACATTTTATTTCTGTTTCTGATTCTTTATTTGCTAAATATGCAGCAGTTGACTTAGATATAAAGCTCAACTTTATGGATGCCCTTTCCCTATAAGGTTGGAATTTCGTCTTTAAAAATTGGTTCTAAAATATTCTGCTGATAGTGGAGTGAAATAATTTTAGCTTTTCTTGAGACTTTGTTGAGTTTTAATTTACAGTTGTAACAAAATCATGAAACTAGCATGAATCTCTTTTGGAATTTTTTCTGTACATTGACGAAGCCATTTCATACTGTCATTTTTGTCAGTTGAGCAATAGAAAATTGCTCTTTTTTATTACAGTCACTTAATTACACCCATGCCTCATCGAGTGTTACCACAAATTTCCATTTATCAGCAGCTAGATGCTTTTCATATAATTTTCTACAATTTTTTTCCCCGCAATATGCTTTGGCAAAAGCAGATGAACTTGATTTAAACACTTTTTGTAACTTCAAATCTTTATGAATGATTTTACTTAGAGTGCCAAAGACATTCCCACTTTCGATGCAATGGATCTTTGAGTCGGTGGATTTTCTTTTATGATCAGAGACTTTACTTTCTTGATATTTTCCCGCGTTCGAACAGTGTTAGGATGCGATTTTGCGGACATTTTTTCATTTTTACTTTCATCGAGACCCTTTTTCCCATTCAAATGTAATATATTAAAAATACCTTTCTTTGAAATTCAATAACCTCGATTTTTACACCGCTTTACAATTTGTTGATACGATTATTTTTCCTCGGAATACGCATTTACGTAACCTTCGAGCCATCTATCAATTTCAGGAGCCATTTTCAAAATAAATCTTTTATTCTACATTCCAATCAAAACAAAACAGTAGCAGATGATTATATTGAAAATGTCAAATCTTTATCTCAAAATGCTAACGAGAAATATAAATATAAAATCGTTTCCATAAAGTGCGAACGACCTTCTGTATATATATTATCATATTATTTGATATCGAAAATGCATTTTAAATTTCAAAAGAATTGAAAATGAGCGGGACTAGGAATCGAACCTAGTACCTTACAAGTTCAATGCTCTACTATTTAAACTATCCTAGTACAATTCTGGCCAATACGCCTTTACTCTTAAGATCAATAGGCAACAGTAGTCTTCCTGAACGCTCCCATTTTACAGTTGCTGAACATGAAAACTATTTATTGTATTAATAAATCATTTGTAAGTCTTCGAAAAAGGGCGATTAATTAAATGGTTTAAGAATTACATCTAATCAGTGCGTTAATGATTATAAATTATATACCCATATAATTTAGTACCCATATAGTTTAGTTAAGTATTTCTGCAGTACTTCTGACGAGAAACACGCAGAGAAAATTTATAATCCTCGTAATAAGCTAATTTTAATTTATTTAGAATTATCTTTTAGTAGTAAACAGTAAATGTTGTATAAAATTTAGAGACAAATGTCGTAGTAAAATAATTATTCAGTTTTGGCGACTTATGGGCAAACTTATGGGCAAACAGCATGTCTTATGGGTCTTATATAACTTCTTATAGGCAAACAGCATGTTTTCCCATACATAATACAACTTTGTAATGTGAAATTTTCGCCTATCTTGCTTAGCTTTTGAGAGAGGAGTTCTAACTTCTTCAATTCGCCACTAGAGGAGCTGCAAGCTTTCTCATTCGATAGCGTATAATTAGTTCTTGATAGTAGACACCGTTTTCATAGCTCTAAAACACTTTTAACCATAAGTTATTGGAATGCATAAGTATTTATAAGAGAACTTCCTGTATATGCACATATATTTTTACTACTAGCTGGTGGTGTCGTCATGGACCTTTCATATAGACACCTATAAGGAATTCTGGGAAATAGAGCTAACCGAAAATTGGATAAAGAGAAGTAGGAATATGTAAGAAAAGGTATAAGAAAAACTGTATTCTACAGAGTGTTTTACATATAACACCGTTCGCTCATCCCAGGTACACATATCAATAGAGCAATTTCGCACCATCCTCTAACGCATATGAAAACGGTGCCAAAATTATTGACCCCCCCCCCCCTCTTTTTGCCACACACTTAAGAATCATTACTCGTTCAAAGCCAACCGCCTTCGTAAACAAGACATTAACCGCGCGAAAAAGTGTGATACAAAATTACACTTCAGCAGCATCATTAAGTGTAACCCTTTGAGAGTATATCTGACCCCTTTTAGAAAATCACAAGCTTTAGCCTCAGAATGTTTGAAAATTAGAAGTCTCAAAATAGGCATGTTATGAACCCCTCCGTTGTTATGGAAATGGCCGGGTTGGAGGCGTCCGAGAAAATTGCTCATGCGTCTGAGGTCGAGTCCTCTTTAATGTGCTGCAGCAAAATGGGTAATAGGTGACAGAATTGTTAAGGATGATGTGTGAGGAAAACATTTTTATTAATGTTGTTAAATCAGTATTGTTAATATTGAGATATATATAGCATAATTGTCAAAAGTTTTTTGTTTCTTCGAACCATACAAAAAAACAGAAAACTTCTGAATGTTTGCACACTCTTATAGCTGTGAAGCAAAATCAAACCGAGCCATATTTTCAATTCCTCTCAGAAGGGCGGAGAAAATGGATGGTTTTCGAGACAATTTGTATCCCCCCTCCCCACACACACAGAAGCCCCTTTGGTAAACTAAAAGTGTAACTATTTGCATACTTATACAGTGGGATTGAAAAATCATGCAACCCGATATATCTTCAAATGTCTGCTGTATATGTTGGGTTGTTCGACTTCTTGATTGGACAGTAATATAGTCCATGAGACAGAACCTAAGGTCCTACAGGAACTTAAGGTCGGATTTTCGATTTCTTTCTCGGGGAATGACAACATTAGGGATCAGACTTTACAGAAATCACTCTGTGACCTTGAATGCTGAAGCTTTGTATACATATAGTATCGACCACGAAACAAAAACCTGAATGAGTCAATTTTTGAAAAAGGTGCTGGGTAGTTATGTAATTTACTATTAGTATTTTATTTTACTAATATGCATATTATTATATCTATATTAGATAATATATTCTAAATAGCTGATTAATTAGTATATTGCGAAATAATTGTATAGAGTTACATGAATTAAATGTTAATAATTTATTAATATTAACATTAAAATTATCTTTTTATCATATTAATCAGTTACTATCTCATTGGATGGTTCTATTTTAACATTTAAATAAAAAATATCGTTATTACTAATTGAAGATTCATTAGGCAATACTTCTAAGTTATTTGAATAGAAATCTATTTTTTTATTATTATAATCGTTGTCTCTTATAACTAAATAAATCAAATCATCATATCTATACAATTGGTAATCAGTAAATGTGAAATTATGTTCATAATGATAAAGATACAAATTAGCTTATGAACTACTACTCCAGACACTTTGCGGGACTCCTGAAATTTGTAAGTATAATTTATCATCCTGAAAATTTTCAATTAATTTGTCAGCGACCGATAAGACACACAGATACTTTATCTGCTCTTTTCCTTGCAGATGGAATTGGTTTTTCTTCGGCACCGTAAAGATAGCCCTTGCTATTTTTTTTTCTCCTTTGATAGCTCTATCAAGGAAAGACTTAATTCCATCAAACATTTTTTGCATACTTTAAGAGGTATTTCATTTAGAAGCATCTTCGTGAACTCTTCCTTTTATTTAACTATATAGGCAAGAAGAATTTCTGTCTTTCTGAAACACTGTTTCATTCCTCTTACATTGCAAGCCATAGGAATTTCAGGAAGGTGAAAGAAAACAGCAACTTCCTTAGATTCATACATTGCAGCTCAATCCATACTGCCTCTCCTAGAGATATTTTCATTTATGAAGCATCCTTTTACTGGCAAAGTTTTGAGGTTAGGCGTTCTATATCAATACATACAGAACCTGACAATTATGAATCTTAAATGTCATCAGAAGGCCGCTAGACCTCAATAGTAATTTTGCGAGTGAATAAGAGCGAATAAGACTTGTTTTCTATCCTGAGATACTTGCACAGTGATATAATCGTAGTATTTTTGATGTAGCACGACGTCTCCAAGGTTAAATGCAGGACTACATGTCCTACATTTAACCTTGATTCAAATCATCTGTTACTTTTATACGACTATTTTTCTATTATATTTAATTGCTAAATGTGGCAACATTCTCGAATTCCCTGAACTTTGCTGAACGCTACTGAAACTTGCTGTAAAAGAAACTTTTAATTTAGCTGACGCGAATTTGAAGAAACATGTTAGTTTTTAAGTGGCAAATCATTAAACAGGTTTGTCAACTGCAATTACCGATGCAATTTGGGAATGGGTGGAATTAACCGATTTTTAAGAAATGGTGTATCACTGGAGTCTCATTGCCGTAGATCTTTGCCAATGCAGACCTTCAGTGAAGTAATTTCTTTGTTTCTTCTCAAATAACCCGTTTCAATTTTTCCTTTAATTCAATAATTACTGACGAGCGAACAAAAGTAGAATCCTCTGCCAGACGACACGTATAAAAGAAACGATAATGTCCAATAATGGATTACAACGCCAAGGCCAGCATTGTTGGATGCTCTTCGTTAGCCCATTGTTATACGGCAGCTGTTACAACAATGTGTCACATAAGTCCATTGTCGGCAGATTGAGTTTCCTGGAAAGCCACAGGAATACAAAACAGCCAAAAATCTGAATTGTTCCATCGAAAGGACAAGGTTTAGGGTGTTCTGAAGATGGGATCTCGAAAAAAAAATATCATCTGGCCAGAAAAATAATGTCATGGACAGATAAATATTTTATTGTGTAACAATGGACAAGTGGGCGACGAGAGGGATTTCTGAAACAGGCATTTGAATTCACTTTTAATATATCGCATTTTGCAATCAAAGAGTAAACAGGTATTGAAAAGAAAATAATCGCGTATATCAGCTTATTTCTACAATAATAGTAAGAAAACGTTAATATAATTATTGTTAAATCGCACTCAACATACATAGCTGAAAAATGTGACTCAAAATTTGAATTCACAATCCACAGGTATTTGTGTAACAGATACAGGGTTCGTTTTTCTAATTGTCTTCATTTTTCAAGTATCGGGGTTTTGTGTTAATTTTTACTTTCCCTACAATACATGGTAATGTATAGGGAAAGTATTAGAATCATGCCTAAAATCACAACTCGAGTTTTCGACGGATCTACACGTTTCGAGATCTCCAGAATACGAAAAAACTATTTTTAGCGTGACGTCTGTGTGTGTGTCTGTCTGTGCAGATTTTGTATCCATTCTAACTAAAAAAGTAATTGACCGAATTTCATAAAATTTGGTAGGTAAGTCACTTGTGAGCGAATCTGGTGCTGATTAGTTTTGGGTACGATTCGGGATAAAAGAACCCGCCTTTTTTTGCGAAATGGCCCGCAAAACCTTGTATCCACTCTAACTGAAAAACTAATTTACCGAATTTCACAAAATTCGGTGGATGAGTCACTTGTGGGTTACCCTGGTGCTGATTAGATTTTGGTACGATTCGGAAAATACTAACATGCCTTTTTTTGCAAAATAGCCCACAAAAATCGTCAAAATCTAAACTAAAGAACTAGGTATACTCAAACATATCCATTAAATGCTCGTTTAATACGTAATTTTTAACGACTAAAAGAATAAGACCAAGCCCATTACACTAGGGCTAGCCGTTCTCGAAATATTTTAGTTTTTCGTATTTTCTCTACGCCACCTTTGAAAATAAGTCCAGTTACCAAATGAGAACGAAAATTGAATTAAAAGTGAATTAAATTTAATTAAAATAAAGAGAACGTGGTTATAAGTCTGCAGAGAAAGTCATGTGCTGCCCACATCAGATTTTTACTTTCCCTGCAATACATGGCAATGTGCCGATGTGGTGGCCGAGCGGTCAAAGAGGCAGGCGTTTCCTCGTAATGGCTCGGCTGCCAGATTGCGGGTTCGAGTCCCGCCTGCGGGCATGGATGTTGTAATGTCTTATTTGGGGCAGAAGTTAGATTTCTACCTTCGGGTGCCCCGGGTGATTAGACTAAACAGAAGCAGTGCACCCATTCTTCCTTAAATGTAATGTTAGGGACACGACAACAATAACAACAACATGGTAATGTATAGGGAAAGTATAGGAATCATGCCAAAAACCGCAACTCGAGTTTTCGATGGATCTACACGTTTTAGGACCTCTAGAATACGAAAACACTACTTTCAGCATGACGTCTGTGTGTGTGTGTGTCGATCTGTCTACCTGACTGTCTGTGTGTCTGTCTGTCTGCCTATCTGTGTCGGTCTGTCTGCCTGTCTGTATCCGTCTGTATGTGTGCCTGCCTGTTTGTGAGTCTGTCTGTTTGTGCAATGTATGTATCCACTCTTACTCAAAAACTAAAGGATCGAATTTCATAAAATTTGGTAGGCAAGTCACTTGGATGTGACCCTGGTGCTGATTTGTTTTTGGCACAATTCGAAAATAAATAACCCGCCTTTTTTCTGCGAAATGGTCCACAAAAATCTCATATGTCCACTCTAGCTGAAATACTAATTGTCCAAATTTCACAAAATTTGGTAGATCTAAATGAAAAGTAAAAGGTAGTAAAGGAAAGGTAGTAAAGTTAAGTATTAAAGGTAGTTAAGTAAAGTAAAAGGTAGGCAAAAATCTAAAAAAAAAAAAAGACTACGTATGTTCAAATGCATCACTTAAATGCTAGTTTTATACGTAATTTTGGACAAGGAAAAGAATAAGAATAACTCTATTACTCTAAGACTAATCGTTTTCGAGATATTTGAGATATTTCGCATTTTTGTTATGCCACCTTTGGAAAAATGTTCAATTATCAAATAAAAACAGAAATTGAATTAAAAATGCAAATTTAGTGTTATTTTGTGCAATTAAACTCCATTTAAGGAATTATTAAAGAAATAAAAATAAAATTAATTTGAGTCTGCAGGGAAAGTCTTGTGCTGCCCACATCAGATTTTTACTTTTCCTGCAATACATGGTAATGTATAATGAAAGTATTGGAATCATGTCGAAAATTGCAACTCGAGTTTTCAACGGATCTACGCGTTTTGGGACATTTAGAGTACGAAAAATCTATTTTTAGCTTGACGTCTCTCTCTCTCTCTCTCTCTCTCTCTCTCTGTGTGTGTGTGTGTGTCTGTCTGTGTGTCTGTCTGTCTGTCTATCTGTCTGTGTGTCTGTCTGTGCAATGCATGTATCCACACTAACTCAAAAACTAAAGAACTGAATTTCATAAAATTTGGTAAGTAAGTCACTTGGGTGTGACCCTGGTGCTGGTCAGTTTTTGGTACGATTGGGGAAAGAAAATCCGTCTTTTTGGCGAAATGGTCCGCAAAAATCTCATTTATCCACTCCAGCTGAAATATTAATTGACCAAATGTAACAAAATTTGGTAGATAAGTCACTTGTAGGATAGACTGGTGCTGATTAGATTTTGGTGCGATTCGGAAAAAACAATCTGCTTTTTTCTCTGAAATAGCCGCAGAAATCGCAAAAATCTTGAAAAAAAAAACTACCTATACTCAAATGTATCAATTAAATGCTTGTTTTACACGTGATTTTTGACGAGGAAGATAATACGATCAACTCCCTTACTCTAGGACTAATTGTTCTCAAGATATTTGAGATTTTTCGCATTTTTGTTACGTCTTTTGGAAAAATGTTCAATTACCAAATAAAAACAAAAATTGAATTAAAAATGCAAATTTAGTGTTATTCTGCGCAATTAAACTCAATTTAATGAATTATTATAGAAATAAAGAAAATATGAATTTGAGTCTGCAGGGAAAGTCATGTGCTACCCACATCAAATATTTTCTTCTAAATTGAGTTTCTATTGCAAATGACAATTGGAATAAAATACGATAAACACCTGAAAAAAACAACTATTGATAACTGAGATAAACCGGCTATCTTTCAATGAGCGTTGCAGGATTCTGATTCGATCTCAGTTGTGCATAATTGCCCCCTTTAACGTACCTGTTTCTTGATCTAATTCTTATAATTCCTTATTCATTGAAAGGTTATTTATTAAGAGAAAAATAGTAGTAAAAGTTTCATTAAAGCAATTATTTTTTTTATTTATACAGATTAATAGCTATGCATTAAGGGGACAAAATTAAGAGTTCACAATGGAATCCCTTTTTCAAATATTGGTTATCTGTAAAGATACTAGTTGCTGGCCGTGGACCTGACTCTGCAATCTCAAAAGTAGCACTGTCTCAATTATCACCCGTTCAGAAGTGTGTTAAGTTGTGTGATGGAAGAGAAATTGTCTACAAATTATTTCAAGAAGCAAATTTAAACCTATTTTTTCCAGTTTTTATTTTTTATAAATAAACAGACACTTGATACATTCCATCATTCGTCTATACATCGCCCAGAATCGCGAACTATTTAGACGTCACCTGACGTTACCCCGGCACACCAGTGGGGGCTGAACACACTGCGCCCTACAACACAACATTCATGCCCGTAGGTGTGACTCAAACCCACAACCCGGCAGCCAAGCAAGCACGAGAAAACGCTTGCCTTGACCGCTCAGCCACTGCGTCAGATCTTCTAACTGACATACGGAGTTTAAAGCCACATGTAAAGCAATATTGATATTATTCACCTTCAAAATATTTTGGAACACAAACACATTTGATGTACATCCTGTTATTAAGTGTATGTTGTTATGTATAACACCCCTTGACAAGTAAGAAAGTGTGTGTGGTCATTAGTCAACTTTTCTTACCCGTGGATCATGATTTTGCGGCATCAACAAGAGACAGGCTATTCGATATAAAGATAGGAAGTCATTAATGCTTTACATTTTCTTTTCAAACATTTTTTTTTTTTTTGCATTCATCTATCTGAGGGTAGACTTTTATGACGTAAAGACAGTGCGATGAAATAAAAAAAAGAGACAAGCCCTAATATTTTATAAAACTACTGTTTTTGTAAACTTTAAATCGCGACGAAAAATGCGAGAACTTGTCATTTATATTTTAAACTAGCAGCATACCCGTTCTTCGTACGGAGTGTATAATATAAAGAAATTTATAATTCGCAATCATGTGCAAATTCTGTTAAAATATTAAATTTATTTCTCATAAAGAGAAGTTTAAGAATATGTTCTCACTATGCAAAATTATCTTCACGGGCAGATCTGAAGAATAAAACATCCTGGCCCCTTTTGTAAGCAAATTTTAAAAAAAAAGGAATTGAATCAATATATGCAACCCCGTACTACATATATTGTCGCAGATTAGAAAATATGCCAGTATGTTAGTAGAAGCTTACCCGTATTGCAATATAAGTCTCAAAAATATTTGCCAAAATAAAAGAGATGACGTAAAAAATTGAAAGTATCAAAAATCCCCGTAATCTTAATACCAGAAGGACGTAATTGATTCCAATATATGTCAATATATATCAAAATATATGCCAGTATACCTGCACTACTTATATTCTCGTAGATTAGAAGATATACCCATGCATTTGTAGAAGATTACTCGTACAACGTACTATATATGAGTTTCAACAATTTTCGTCATAATAAAACAATTCCATAATAATTTGAAAATATCAGTAATCCTTGAATCAACAGTCCCCGAAAATATCAGTAATAATGATGTTTAAAAGACCGTAATTGATATTATCCAGTCAAAAATTCAATGTCAATGAAATTTATTTTATATACATATTTTTATTATTCAAATCGGAAGAGATTTAATAAAAATCGTATGCCGCATAACATATTGGATCCGTTGCTAAGCGACATGATATCATTTGTTTTAAATAAATTGATGGAAATCATATCATCTGAATAATGCAATCTCCATGGAAGGTTTGGCGACATTTTCGTCGATTTAGCGATAACTTAAAAAATCGCCAAATTTATCGCCAAGTGGGACTGTAGAAAGTCCCATTTTGCGACAAATTGACGAAACATCATCACAATGCTATCCTCTAACAAAACATAACTAATTTCATTTATTAAGCTCGATTTTATAAATTTCATGATATTTTTATGGATTTAAAAATATTTTACCAATTTGGTGATATTAAAAAAATTCCTTAAATGTGTTACTAAGTAGGATGGATGGACTGACCGACAAATGCTACAGAAACATCATTTCAGTACTTTATTCTAAACAAACAAATTTAATTTTATTGATTTGGGTCATTTTTATCAATTTGGAGACATTTCCACTAATGTGGTAAAGTTTAAGAAATGTTACCAAGTTATTTAGAGATATTCCTCTAAATTCGTAGCTCTGAATTTGCAGATCTGATGAATAAAATATCCTGATCCCGTTTGTATATACTAAATGAAAACACTAAAATTGTATTAGAAGATACATACACCCGTTCTACTCTTTTTCTGCTTCAACAATCAGCAAAATGCATTTATTGAGTAAACACAATATATGAGTTTATTAGCTAAACACAATATATGAGCTTGAAACCTCTTTGCTAAAATAAATGAAAGTGATGTACGCAGTCCGCAATATATATAATTAAAAGAACAATCAAACCGTTCATTTATAAAATATATTTTTACACCCATTTATTTATTATACAAATAAAAGAAATAATAATAGATATTAACAACACATTTAATTTCATTCCGTTGCCGAGAAACATGATATAAGATAGAATCTTCCACATAAAATGCGAAATTAAATAGCCATTTTGATTTCTTTATACTTTACATCGTTAAGCTTGTGAAAGATGAACCATGGAGGTAGATTTTTCCATTTAAATTCATGTTTCAAACAATTCATGTTTTTCTATAGTGACTAATTAATGCAAAAATCCTGCACCAAACTCGGAAATAAAGTTTTATTTCATTTTGGCGTTTTAAACAAACGATTTTCATCCTTTCCGTTTGGATAAACCACGGAGTTGGAGAGTAGATCTCCTAAGAAAAAGTTCCGTTTTTCATTAATATCTCGATAACCCCTGATTTTAGAAACTCGAAACTTGGATAAAATTTATGGGGGGCTATTTCAAGGCTATCCACAAAATTTCATTAAATTCGGTTAAGCCGTTTTTCCGTGATGATGAGACAAACAAAAATTTCGTTTTTAACTAATATCTCGAGAACCACTGGTCGTAGAAACTCAAAACATGGCCTAAATTTTAAGTGGGGCTATTTCTAAGCTACCCACAAAATTTCATCAAATTCGGTTCAGCCGTTCTCCCGTGATGATGGGACAAACAGACTGACAGACAGACAGACAGATTTTCAATTTTATTTATATAGACTAGTGTGTAAGCTTGTTCATTTCCCTTACCTTCATGACAGGAATTGCAGGAGCAAATATATCTACATCTGCTCTGACAGCCAGGCTGCTCTTATGACTTTGCAAAAGTCTTCTATGATTTCTTCCCTTGTTTGGGAGTGCTTCCCTTGATTGCGATGCACAATCTTGTCATCAACAATGACGTCGCCCTTTACTGGGTGCCCGGCCATTCGGATATTTTGGGTAATGAATTGGCTGGAAATGGTTCGAGCACATCTTTTTGTTGGCCCAGAGAGCTAGCTTTAGGCATCTCTAAGGAGTTGATCAGGGGCACTGTGTTTGATATCTTCAGGAAACACTAGTAACGGAATTGGTGCGATACTAAGGACCAGAGGCAGACGAAAGAACTGGATAGTACTAATCGTAACTGAATTGCCCTAGTCTACGTCATAAGGAGCTGTTGAGGCTCAACCGAACTGCCATTTGAAGTGTCTTGGGGCTCCTTGCTAAACATTGCGTTCTTTAAAGCCACTTAAGCAAAGTATTGTGGGTGTTATCAACCTTTTGCTTGGACGCCAATGTCTGCAAAGGGGGATTGAACTGTTTGGGATAGGGGATGTCAAATACCTGTGTTTTTGGGAAGTTCTTCGTTTGGAATAGACGCTGTTCCACCCGTAAGCAAAAGGTTAAGGACCCGGTTTGTAGACGCTGTCTGTATGGGAAGGTCACATGCCGCACATATACTCTATGTGAGTATGGAGCTTTCTCGGACTAGGTTTGAGCACTTAGATCGACATGTGATCGATCCCTGGGAGCTGCAGAATATTCTTGCCATGTACCTGCTGATTTTTGCCTCATCCACGGGTCTCTTCTACAAATGGCCTTCTGTTTTATCTTCACTATATTTTGGAGGTGGTAGTGGTGTGTGTGTGTGTGGGGGGGGGGGGTCCTTTTAATAGATCTCCGGTGGCTGTGCTAGGCTCTTTTTGAGACACCCAGCCCTAAATCATAAATCTGTCAAAGACACAGGGAAACAAACTCTCTTAAGGAAATAATTTGCTACTTTTTTAATGGGTTTTATTTTTTAACTATGTATGACATTTAGCATTGAAAATTATCATTTTAACCAAAAATTGGAACAGCAAGGCTCTGATTTGTAGTCGATACTATATGTATATAAAGTTTCAGCCTTCTAGTTCTTTAGGGGGTATCTGGGCGATCTGGAAAGTATTTTCTTCAACGCTCCACCCAATTTGCCTCGGGGCACAAATCGAAAATCAAACTCTGTAAGGTTTACTTCCGTATACGATACATTTTTGTTAATATATAGACAGTACAGCTCACTCTAGGAGGGTATGGAGTAATTGCACGGATGACCAGGAAGAAGACGATACTATAAATCGGCAAATATTTATACTCCTAGGTCAACAGGGGGCTCCTAGATCAACAGAGAGCTAGGAAATAAATTCTAATATCCCCCCGAGAAAGGGAATCTTAAAATTGATTCCGTTTGGCTCTGATCTGTAGACGATACTGTAAGTATGCAGATATTTAAACTTATAAGTCAAGAAAGGGCTTCTGGAGGGCATGGAATGACTTTTCGAGAAACCCCATTTTCCCTACCGCATGGGAGAGATAATCGTAAAGTCAACTCTTTTAGATTATGTTCGCTTTCCAGCTATTTGCACATTTATCGAGGATACTATAAATGTGCAAATATTTTGCTATTTAGGTCAAAGAATGCTTTATCTTAATTAGCTTTTCGAAAAAACCTATTTTTTCCGACCCACGGCGGGGAGAAGGAATCGAAAACCCGACTCCTAGACATTGTTCCTATAAATGTGCAAATATACAGACTTTTAGGTCAATGGGTGAGAGAGGCTTCTAAAGAGCCTGAAAATGCAAAAACGTATCAGGAAATTAAAATATAGATTTTTAGAGGAAAAATAAATTAGATGATGGAAAATGGGGTTTCCCGAAAAGTCATTTCAGGCCCTCTAGAAGCCCTTTCTTGACTTATAAGTCTAAATATCTGCTTACTTATAGTATCGTCTACAGATCAGAGCCAAACGGAATCAATTTTAAGATTCCCTTTCCTGGGGGGGGGGATATTAGAATTTCTTTCTTAGATTGCATTTAAAGTTCGCTTTTACCAAAAGAGCTGACGAAAATAAAATTCCAGCGTGACCTTTAAAGGATACACAGCATGCAATATGTGATATCTACGGTTATTAGCAGTTGGGACCCTAGGTGCCCGTTTTGACACGAAAACTAATGTCTTTTTGCTTCAGATGGAATTGGTTTTAAAGAAACTAGCTTTCCTATTTAACCCCAGCAGTAACTTCTCCAATAGCTCACCATCTATCCTGTCACCCGAACTGACAAGATCAATTTCTCACTGTCGAACATCGACAGACAACGAACTCAGCGAGTGTAATATCCTTATAAAAAAAGTATCCAATTTTACATTTTCGAACACTACGACTGCACATACTGGCTGGAAGAACTTGTTCATCGTGACTTCACTCTACATGATTTTCTCCTAAATCACATTCGTCCACACACACACACATACAAAAAAAAAATAGACACTTCAATTACCTTTGCAGTCATTTAAAAAATAATATTTCTCCCCTCTACAAATACGCATAATCGTCTCCCTTCTAAATGGGGGCTCGATTTATGCATTGAAAATGCTGGAATGTCACTGGAGGTAGATTTGAACACGCTCAGAGTACATACAACCCAGCAAGGTTCCAATCATTGACGCTGCTACCAGGCGCTTCCAGCAGCATTAATCACCGGGGCCGAGGGCAAATGACACTCGATTCTGCCAGGGCCCTCGACCGGTTGGAGTGTGGATTGATGGATGGGGCGTCCCGGTGAGCCGAGGGGCACGTGTCCCGAATATGAAAAATGAGTGCTAACGGATGGACACTGTGATAGACTTGTCTGTCAGAGTGAAGTGAGAGAAGGAATCATATTCATAATGCAGCTACCAGCAATTGACTTGTTTCGTGCTTTTTACACTCAACGGACCTGCTTTATTTCGACACAGACAGTCCGACCTACCAGAAGGTGTAAAGCATCTATTTGGACGGTCGGGACCAATTTAGACCGAAACCTATTGGGGGTGACATCCACAAGGATTATACCTTCCATCCCTTGCTACCAACCTCTCGGAAGGACTTTAGGACTGGCAGATTTAACGTACCCGTACTTCACGCAGAAACGGGGATAGATTGGGCAGCGTCGGGAATCAAACTCGTGTCCTCACAGTGCAATCTTCGTGCTTTAACCACAGGGCTATCCCGCTCACACTAAACGGCCTATTACCGCACTGGCCTTTGAAACATGCTGCGTGTTTCAATTTTGGACCCTCTTTAGGGAAGGACAAAGTTATTTATGACCCTCTGCCGTGAACAACAAAGTCAATAGTCACCCTCTTCAGTAAACGACAAAGTCACAAAGCGGGCTTTAAATTTTTAGAAGATTGATCTCAGGCAAAAATTAGCTGAGGTCTTATTCGTGGAATTCGTTTATAGGAGATTCTTGTTTTGGAACTCCTATAAAACGATGATTTTGTGAGTGTTTGCTGGAACCGAAGTTGCACAAACAGACATGTATCAAGAATAATAAAAAAAAAGATAAAAAATTTAAAATAAATGTAACTGGTGTTTGATTTCTTCACTTTCTGTTGGGATGCTGCAGTATTTTCTAGCTAATATACATTCAGAAGAACGAAAAATTATCGGTCAAAGTGTATTGTAAAAATATGTATCCTAATGATATTCAGTTCCCCTGTAATGTGTGCGGCCATGTTGGTACTTGTTTTTGTATTGCTATTAGCTAATTGTAACTTTTATTTTTGAATTTAAATAATGCCGTCCAGCAGGTCTTCGGTGACCTGTTGGACCTTCTTCGTGTTGGTAGGTCTTCCCCCCCCTGCTGCAGCAGGTGCAATGTTTCTGTCAGCGATTTCCATGGACGCCAATGCCTGCAAAGGGGATCGAACTGTTTGGGATAGGGTATATAAAATACCTGTGTTTTGGGGAGGTTCTTAGTTTGGGATAGACGATGTCCCATCCGTAAACAAATGTTAAATGTGTAAAATAATGTTATATATTAAAACTGTTTTTAGTCGATTTTTGCTCATTCAACGTTCACCTTCCCCTTAAGCGTCATCCTAATGGACGCCATTTAAAACTATATTTCCCACACCAAGACATATTCATTCGTTTTAAACCTAGATTTATATAATTCCTTTCTCTTTTAGATTTTGGTTCAGACCAGTGACTGGATGATAATATACGACGAAATGAAATAATTCGTGACGTGTCATTTTCAGACGGGTAAGTCTAGTCAGTTTCAAACGTATCTTATTAATGTGTGTTTTATCTTTCTATGCAAAGTCTGAAGTCTTTCTATTCCGTATGAAAAACCACAGTTTGTTATCATGCGATTTTTTTTTTCAAATTTGGTTTGGTTACTGTGGGTAACTGCGTAATGCATACAACTAGACCTTAAGAACTGTGAATGTATTAATAAAGGAAGAAAATTGAACCGTTCATAAAATAACGTTAGGCAAACGATTCTTCAAAAAATTTAGCTGTGGAAAATAACACTGAGTTGCGTAACAAGTAATATAAAGTTATTTTGATACGTGAAAATGAAAATGCAATTAAATTATAAGGCAGACGAATGTTAAACTTCTTCCAATCTGAGGAGTAAAGAAAATATGAGAAAGAAATAATATTGACAAATCCATAGTAATTTTGCGTGTTATCAATTGTTAAAACAGTAAGTCATATGTTCTATTATATTTATTATATTCGAAATACATTTACAGTAAAACCTCTCTGAAAAAACCTCACCCCCCTTAACGAAACTGCCTAAACATTAGAAGAATATATTTTAAATTAGCAAAGTTACAAAACCGATAAATAAAATTCACTTCGTAGTTAAACAGTTTTTTTTTCGTTTCAATAAATACCTGCCATTCTTCTACATCGTCTGCCCGGAATGACCGAAAACCCAACAACGCTTTCGGAAAATACGTCACTGCTGTCTATAACAATGGACAGGCTGCGATGTCAGTTACAACGCCTATTGCATAATAACCGGAGAAACCGGAAAATGGAAGCCCATTCGCCAATGGAATCGAAAATCTTAATTTTTATATTTGTGTTTGAAAATTCACTGAAAATCAGAAAATAGAGTAATTAAAATATATTGGAATGCGAGGATATACCCTCATATATTTTGCAAAACTATAGAATTGTGCTAATCTTTCATTTTCGGATGCGACGAAATAAGTGTCCGAAATGTAAAGCATAAATATTTCAATGCATTTAAAAATAAATATGAAGGAATTTTGTTATGGATTCAGGTCAAAGGTCGTTAGAAAGAATGTTCTTTGACCTTTCGATGATACCAAGATGGAAACTTTGTGATAATATGTTTGATCGCCCAGGAACCGATCTGTGTGAAAATCTTGCATAAAATAACTTAAGAACTAACATAAAATAGCTTAAGCTAATACAAATATAAAAAAATCTGATGTGGGCAACACATGACTGTCCTTATATAATGCAATGAGTTTACTACTTTTACAGTAAAAAAATATGTTTTTCTAATAGTAAATACTTATATTCTTTAAAAGATATTGAATTTTCGACGATTAGTCGTCATTTTTATCCATTTAGCGAGATTTTCGTTAATTTGGCAACATTTTAAAAAAAGTCGCCAATTTGGCGACATGCCGCCAATTTCGTCGTCAAAATATCGCCAATCGTTATAGACGGAGAAATTAGTTATTCTTACAGCAGATAAATGACTATTGGCTTTCAAATACAAAAGTATTACTCAAAGTATCTTTTCTCATGAATGGAACGAGCTAGATCCACAAGAATGATGTCATCCAATTTATCGCATGATATTACATATGAAAAGTGAACATGTTTCTCAACAGTTAATATTTTTTTTTTAATTTTATATGACTTTTTGATAATTTTTTTGAAAAATGTGCAATATCTCGAGAACGGTTCATGTTAGAGTTCTAAAATTTATGTCAATCGCTTTGTAATGAAAAATTATATGAGAAATGTCTATTTGCGTAACTTTATTAGAGGTTTTGATTTTTTGACGATATTTTCAAAATTTCACTCGAAAATTTAGGGGGGTTCTGAACATTCGATTGCGTATAAAAACAACAGGCTTCCTGTGTGTACGGATTCTGATTTTTGTGCCAAATTTCGTTCAAATCGGTTCATTCGTTCGTTAGTTATCGTCTCCACAGACTCACCGACACACACACACACACACACACACACACACACACACACACACACACACACACACACACACACAGACAGGCATCACTTCAAAAATGTTTGATTCGTGATCAGGGATGTTTGAAACACGCTCTCTCGTCGAAAACTCGAATTCGAATTTTCGATCCCGTCACAATACTTTCCTTATACATTATCGTATATAAGGAAAGTAAAAAAATTGCCGAATTGCATCGTAAGGGCATCTGAAGCCCCCCCCCCCCCTCTGTTACAAATTCCGCCTCTGTCCGACGCTTTTATTTGTGCTACAGACGGCATATACGCACTGACATACAGATCAGGGACGTAGCCAAAGATGAGATTGAAGAGGAGCTGGAGGGAAATTCAAGGGGGGCTCAACAGTCTTAAAGGAGGGGCTCGCCCAAAATACAATTAATCATTAACATTTATAAACCATAATAGTTACTATTATATATTTCAATGCATATAAATGATTAACAAATAATTGCAAGCCATGGGCTGATTATTAATATCCATATAGCTACTATACATCCATATTAATATATACTAGCTACATTTGATTTTTATGTAAGCATTAATGAGTCATAAAGCTGTTAATAATTTGTAGAAGCATTCTGAAGGTTAATACAAGTTAAAGCTAAATATTTACTCTTACCTACTTACCAGTTGATTTTGACTCTATTATGTATAACAGTGAACCCCACAATAATACAAAAGTATCCTAAATACTATTGCCATAAATTTTAGACATTTTAAAATTAAATATGTAAATAAATGGATTATTAGTAAAATCCCAATTAAAAAATCTGATGTGGGCAACACATGACTTTCCTTATATAATGCAATGAATTTACTGCTTTTACAGTAAAAAATCGGGTTTTCTTATAGTAGATACTTATATTCTTTCCAAGATATTGAATTTTCGACAATTAGTCGCCACTTTCATAGATTTGGCGTCACTTTTATCCAGATGGCGAGATTTTCGTTAATTTGGCAACATTTCAAAAACTTGCCAAGTTGGCGATATTCCTCCAAATTCGTCGTCAAAATCTCGCCAAGCGTTATGGACAGAGAAATAAGTTATTGTTATACCAGATAAATGACTATTGGCGTTCAAATACAAAAGTATTACTCAAAGTATCTTTTCCCATGAATGAAACAAGCTAGATCCACAAGAATGATGTCACCCAATTTATCACATGATATTACTTACGAAAAGCGAATATGTTTCTCAACAGTTAATATTTTTTTTAATTTATGGGATTTTTTGTTAAATTTATTTGAAAAATGTGCAATATCTCAAGAATGGTTCATGCTAGCGTTCTAAAGGTGATATCAATCGTTTTCTAAGGAAAAATTACATAAGATATATCTATTTGCGTAACTTTATTAAAGGTTTTGAATTTTTGATGAAGTTTACAAAATTTCACTCGAAAATTTAGGTGAGTTCTGAACATTCGATTACGTTTAAAACAATAGGCTTCCAGTATTCACGGATTGTGAATTTTGTACCAAATTTTATTCGAATCGCTCCATTCGTTCGTGAGATATCGTCTCCACAGATGCACTGACACACACACACACACACGCACACATACTTTTACACACACATACACACACACTCAGACATCACTTTAAAAATGTTTGATTCGTGATCAGGAATGCTTCAAACGTACTCTCCCGTCGAAAACTCGAATTCGAATTTTCGACACCGTCACAATACTTTCCTTATACATTATGTATATAAGGAAAGTAAAAATCTTTAAAACAAAGTCATTAATAAAAAAAAAAAATCTCAAAGACATTTTTATGCAAAATTTAAATGACATGGTACATGAAATTTCATACCATTACTAAACATTTAATATTTTTATCCGGAGCGGCTGACTATACATTTTTTTTTTTTTGGAGGGAGGGGGGGCTTATCCTCCTCTGGTCCCAACCTGGCTACGGCCCTAACACAGACATATTTTATTATGCAGTCATGATATCTGGCGCCCATTAAAATCTGCTCTAAGCTTGTGTCTTGTGGATCTTATTTTTGTCCCTGTCTGGTTTAGGTTAATGCCCGATATTCAGATGCTGGTACGCTCCTGCCGAGTCAGAATCTCTTTACACTAAAAAGGCGCGTGCCTCCAGTACCGCCCCCTCCACGTTTCACGCTGCGATAATTATGCTACTTGTTACGGAAACTCAAATAAGAACGTGCTTGAATATCCGGATAGTAAAGTTTTATTTCGTTTCGGATCTACATAAGTTAATAGATGTTGATTTTTATTGGGTGTTAAATCCTCTGTCTAAAGTAACGACCCTAGATAAACCTGAAGTCTAATGGAGTCTATTTTTTACAATACTAGAAATACGGGGGGTGACATCTCATACTGAACTTTCACTTTGCCTCGTAGTTTTAGACGAGAACGTGTAAAAAATCTTCTCTGATTGGCTACTTTTTACAACTGTTAATCACGTTATGTCCACGTCTTCTTTCTCTACAATAATTGATTTCAACGTCGACCCCCTGTGCGGATCATAAGTGTCGATACTCTTTCTTAATGACTTTGCGGAAGTAGGGGTTGTAGCGAACGGTCATAAGACAGTATTAAAATGTCTTGAGCTGGAGACGTCTTTTGCTCAACACTATGATACTGGCCTACCACGTTATCATCTGGAATCATACCCCGACACAACCAAGTTGGTGATTTCATTTTCTAGCTACAGGGTCATTCGAAAAATAACTAGTGTTTAGGCCCATTCCAAGAAACATCTTTGGATCGTTTTGGAGACCTCTGTTATCCATCTATTATATTATAGGATATCTACTGTAACGAATTTCGAACTTTTTATCCACTTTATATTGCCACGAATACCTGAAGAATCATCGAGACATATTGCTTGTCTCCAAGAAAGAACGACATTTACAGTTAACTATTTTTATTATTGGATAGTCTTAATCGTATGACCTTGTCGGAAAATTGGAAGAAATATTGCCAATTTGGCCAGTTTGGGCAACTGTTCGAATTTGTAGATGGGTTAAGAATATCTCGAGTTACGTCGCGTTTTTTTAGAAATTTTAGCAGAGGGTCTAAAAGACGGCCATTGTTCCATTAGAAGGAATTGGCGGGATCTTGGTAAAAGTGACTTGTGAATACATCATCGTTTTAAGAATATAATTATTTGTTTTGTGAATAAGTTATGCATTAGATGACGTTTGTTTTATGATCTTGAATTCCTAATAAAGTTTTAGTTATCCAAAACTCATCAATATATCCTGCGAATATACCCACTACTATCGAGGATGAGACTTAACATTATTGACAGTATAACAATATACAGTGTGTCTCAAAACATTGACCGCTTTTATTCCTTAAATATTGATCTTAGACATATATAATAAATTACAAAGTTGCTTAAAAAAAGGTACATAATTTTATAAAATCGATTAAAATTTTCAAGGGAATTAAATTTTAAGAAATACAAAATTTAAATTTTTATACTGCTCCCGTACAAAAACATTTCCAATGAGTAAAATGTGCCCCATACAGTAATAAGGTGATATACAAAACTTCAGCATTTTATCATAAAAAGTCCCAGAGATATGAAAAGAAAAAATGCTGACTTAAACCACTTTTAAATGCATCGACATTAGATACATTTGCGATGCATTCGATACATTTGCGAAATGATCCGCAAAAGCGTTCTAAAATAAAAATTATACTCTCAAATACATCAATTAAATGCATGTTTTATACGTAATTTTTAATGATTAAAAGTATAAGTTCAACCCCATTATACTGGAATTAGCCGTTTTCGAGATATTTTAGTTTTTTCGCATTTTTGCCACGCCACCTTTGAAAATAAGTTCAGTTACTAAATGAGAATGAAACTTGAATTGAAAGTGCAAATTCAGTGTGATTTTAATTGATTATGGGTGTTATTTTGTACAATTAAACTCAATAAATTATTAAAGAAATAAAGGGAATGTGAATACGAGTCTGCAAACAAAGTCATGAGCTTCCCAAATCAGATTTTTTGCAATTTGAGTGGTACATTGTGTGAAATGTGAATACAGTTTATAAATTAAAAAAACGAGATTGCCCCGATCCTCTCTAGTTGAAATAGTACAAAATAGTTGAAATAGTTTTAAAATTACAAATTCAAACTTTAGTAGGAGATAAGTGTAAATCGAGAACAATAGGCAATGTTGTAGAACAAAATATATATTTTTTTAGTTTTGTAGTGAATGAACTTGAAAATATAGCATTTTTGTTTAAATCTTAGAATCTCGATCGACTTATTTCCATTTCCAAACCAATTAACTAAGCGTGTATTCGTTCATTCTCTGGTTAGAAGCAAACATTTGAAAGCCAAACTTTTTCTATTACATTCCAAATGTTTCTATCCAGTAAAATAGAACTAAAGAAAGGGGTAAGACGAAACATTCGAGAAACAATTAAGTAGACGCGGTTCAATGCACTACGAATACATGTGTTTATAGGGACAAAACCAATCAGTAGCAGTCTACATTGATTTCGTTTCGTCAATATCTACCCTTGTTGAGGAATTTCGTTTTTAAATATTTCTTTTCTCTAGAAATGCCATTTCCTGATGTTGATTTCAATTGATTTAGGATTATTATTTTAATAACAGTTTAATACATGAAAGTATATAGGAGTTTAAACTTCTAAAATAACGTAATTGGAAAACGTAAAAGAATGTGAGTACAATCTTATAGTCGTACTAGAATAAAATAATTCAAACTGCATTGAATGTATTTCTATGGCTAAAGTCTTGTATTGAATTAAATATTTTTTAAACTGCTACTTTTGCAGAAAAAATTATCAGTGCAATCCATATTTTATACATTATTTCTACTCATATTTAAGGAACATTAATTAGAAAATAATAAAAATACATATGCGAAACATTACGTCTTCCTGTTATGTAAAATGAAAATGGGGCTTAATTAACACCAGCTACATCTAGATATAAATTTCAAAGCATTGTGGAATTTTCAAGATTTTCATCCTCAGAAGTTTTATCGTTTTCTCCCTAACTCCATGGGGTGAGTATACATTTTAAAGGGGGAGTTGGTAAGTCACTTTTGTACGATAATACGAATGAATAATTTCAATGAAAATAAACTATGACGCTGAAAAATTTCTGATGTGGGCAGCACACAATTTTGCCTGCAGATTCAAATGAATTTTTCTTCCTATATTTTCTGAATTTTATTCATTTATCGTACGCAACCATACGTAAAATGGACACGTATTTGAAATTATATCCAATGTGCCACCATAAAATAATTTACCATTATACTAGAGCAATGGATTGGTTTTATTCGCTTAGTCATTAAAAGTAACATGTAAAACAGGCATTAATATTTTATTTAATTTCAGATTTTGTGGATTTTTGAGGCATGTCAGCAGAAAAGGCCCAATTGTATCAAAATCTAATCAAAACTAAGGCAACAAACACGTAAGTGACTTAACTGCAAAATGCTATGAAATTTTGTCAAATAGAATTTTCAGCTAGAAAGAATACATGCATTTCACAGATGGAGACAAAGACACACACATATACACAGATGAATTCATTCAAAATAGTGAATTCGTAGTCCAGAGAGCATCAAACATTGTAAAGAGCCTTGCCGCTCCAACCGGGAATCGAACCCCAGATCTCCGAACTGGCCAGCCGACGCTCTACCGTTGAACTACTGGGATGAAATTGCAAGCTCTTATCGTTGAAGTGGAGTCTGCAACATGTTAATCCGTCTGAAAATCGAATTCCAATTTTCGACCCAATTTCAACACTTTCCACATACAGTGTTGTTTTGTAAGGAAAAGTAAAAGTACTCTGATCGTGTAAGGAAGACGATACGCTGCTTAGATCAGATGAGTCGTTTTCGGATTAAAATTTGTTTTAGGAAATGCAACCAGCTGTATGAATCTTAGTCATGATATATTTACATAAAAGCAGAAGCAAACGGAGCTGCACACTCGGCTCAACATGGGAGTGTCGATGAACCGAGCTGGCTCCGTGTGCCCTCCGTAACCTGGCGAAGTTCGGCTTCATAACGAATCGGTAATAAAGTCGAAACTAAGATTACTTTATAGCTCCTCAATATCCTAAAGATATGCAGAGAGATTATAGAACGTAAAATGATATACTTGTTGTTGCTGCGAAATCCTCGGGCTTGGCATGAAGAATGCTCGCCGAATAAAGGGTTCGATGATCCGGATGGTTTAGCTATACACAACCGAGTGTTGGCGGAAGACTAAAACGCGAATTGAGACTGTATTTTACAGATGCCACTTCAAAGACAGAGCACGCTTTTTTAGCTGTAGCTTTTTTAGCAGTGATGGATACCGTTAGACGATTGTTGAAGTCGGACCGATACAACCGAAAAGATTTACATCGATTTCGTGACCCGTAACGAAACAAAATATAAACGAGATTTTTTATGATGGAGCCTTTATAGGGTGGCAAATAGTATGTGCACTTCATTTTGGATGGAACTATTAAGCGTTTCATTCACTTTTGCATACTACAGTCATACGAGTTTTCTGAAAAACCGAAAGCGGCATCTTCAGAACCGAAAGTCGAAAGGCCAGACAGTCCGACTCGTCCTTGGACATGAGCAGTAGTTTGGACGGCCGGTCAGAACCGAAAGTGGAAATCCTTAGTGAATTCTCTCAGAAATTTGATACTGAATCCGTATGAGTCACTGTCTATAACCAATCTTGAGAAACAAATGTTTCAGGAGAATTTTTTGAACCGAAAGTGAATATAAAAAAAACAAACTAAATGGAAATCTTTAGTGAACCTCCCAACTTCCACCAAAATTGAATGCTGAATTTATATCGATCATCATATAGGCTCTAAATATAGCACATTCTGATAAACACATGCTTCAGAACAATTTGAAATCATGCTTCAGGACATTTGTGAAATTAATAGTATGGCGAAATTGTTGCCACCAATAACTGCAACAAATACAACAACCTCAGCTTCTCAATACTGTGCCCTCCCCTCCACTATTACTACAGATATTTGTGTCCATGTACTAATACAAAATTTAATTAACTACCGATTCATTTATTTGCATTAAAATAACTATTACGCGTAGAGAAATGAAGAAATAGTCGAAAAATATATTTTCTTTTCAACACTTTCCTAGGATAAAATTTTTTTTACTATATTAAAAATAATCTTATGTCGGTCATTTATTTTATCCCAATCTAATTATTTTTGGACACAGTACCAATAGCGAAGAAATATACTTATATCTTAAACTTCAGATATTTAAATAATAGATTATGGAATTTAAAAATTTCACTCTAATTTACTTGCTAATGTCGTCAACAGCTATTCAAGAACTAATCTAATGAAATTTAGTACGATATCACAATCTGAAAATACTAGAAAGCCACTGAATTGCGGTTCAACATTCGAAAGTCCCTAAATATTCGATTGTTTTTTTTTTAATTATATAAAAACAGACCGATTCATCATATTCAATAAATAACCATTTCTTACGTAATTTATTACAAGGAAACGATAAGAATTAACCATTTTTTACGTAATTTATTATAAGGAAACGATAAGGATTAACCATTTTTACGTAATTTATCATAAGGAATTTATTCTTTTTTACCTGTAAATGTTGTCAACAGCTGTTCAAGAACGATTCTAACGAAATTTAGTACGATTATCATAATCTGAAAATACTGGAAAACTACTGAGTACAATTGCGGTTCAACATTTGAAAGTCCCTAAATATTCGATTGTTTTTTTTTTTTTTTAATTATATAAGAAAACAGATCGATTCATCATATTCAATAAAAAACCATTTCTTACGTAATTTATTACAAGGAAACGATAAGAATTAACCATTTTTTTTACGTAATTTATTGTAAGGAAACGATAAGGATTAACCATTTAAGTAATTTATTAAAAAAAACCATTTTTTATGTAATTTATTATAAGGAAATGATAAGGATTAACCATTTTTACGTAATTTATTATATGAAAACGATAAGGATTAACCATTTTTACGTAATTTACCATAAGGAATTTATTCTTTTTTACCTGTCAATGCTGTCAGCAGCTGTTCAAGAACGACTCTAACGAAATTTAGTACGATTATCACAATCCGAAAATACTGGAAAACCACTGAATTGCGGTTCAACATTCGAAAGTCCTTAAATATTCGATTGTTTTTTTTTTAATTATATAAAAAACAGACTGATTCATCCTATTCAATAAGGAACCATTTTTTACGTAATTTATTACAAGGAAACGATAAGAATTAACCATTTTTTATGTAATTTATTATAAGGAAACGATAAGAATTAACCATTTTTACGTAATTTACCATAAGGAATTTATTCTTTTTAACCTGTTAGTGCTGTCAACAGCTGTTTAAGAAGGAGTCTAACAAAATTTAGTACGATTATCACAATCTGAAAATATTGGAAAACCACGGAGTACAATTGCGTTCAACCTTCAAAAGTCCCTAAATATTCGATTTTTTTTATTATAAAAGAACGATTTATCATATTCAATAAAGAACAAGTTTTTACCTAATTTATTACAAGGAAACGATAAGAATTAACCATTTTTTTATGTAATTTATTATAAGGAAACGATAAGGATTAATCATTTTTTAAGTAATTTATTATAAGGAAACGATAGGGATTAACCATTTTTACGTAATGTATTATAAGAACCATATTTGCGGAATTTATTATAAGAAAACGATAAGGATTAACCATTTTTACGTAATTTATCATAAGGAATTTATTATTTTTTACCTGTCAATGCTGTCAATAAGGAAGGAATTACTGTCAATGCTGTCAATAAGGAAGGAACCATTTTTGCGTAGTTTATTATAAGAAAACGATAAGTATTAACCATTTTTACGTAATTTATCATAAGGAATTTATTTTTTTTTACCTGTCAATGCTTTGGAGGTCACAAGTTTAAGAATGAGTCTAACGAAATTTAGTACGATTATCACAATCTGAAAATACTGGAAAGCCACGGATTACAATTGAGGTTCAACATTCCGAAGTCCCTAAATTTCCGATTGTTTTTTTTTAAATCATAGAAAAATCAGATAATAATCATATTCAATAAGTAACATTATTTACGTAATTTATTATAAGAAAACGAATGACACTCATTTTATAAAGTTGGCATGAACCGATCTAGAGATATTACAAGTTTTTTTTTTTTAAGAAATGCATCAATTTATTAGATAAGACACATGAAATTAAATAAGTATCGCTAAATGAATTGACTTTCCATATTCAATATTATGGAATAAGTTCAATAACATCATTCTTGTGCATTTAATACGTTCCATTCATGAGAAAAGGCATTTTCTAATAGTTTTGTGCTTCAACGCCAGCTCGTTCGTCAAATTTCAAATATTTCACGTTTAATGAATTAAACATAAACTACATTTTGATTCATAGACCACAATTTGATTATTATTTAAGGGTTCTTTTGGCTTAATTTGTAAATTTTAATTTTGGAATAAAAGTTCTTTAAAGTACGTCTAAATGAGTGTTAAAATAAGCATTTTCTAAATATATCAAAATAACTTATCGCGTTGGATTGAGAAAATCAAGAACGCCTACTTTAAATTATTTTTTAACACTACGTTCGTCTTCTGTTAAACTTTTCCTTTTTTTTATCATTTCTTATACTTTTCTGGTACTTTGAAAATTAAAATTAAAGTTGGATTAAGAAAAAAAAATTTGAAAATAACAGTTTTATTCGAACATATGATGAGACAAACACTCTCTTCAATGATAATTGAACAAGAGATAAAAAATAGATTATTCGTAATGCGATGAGATGTGTTGTTACGACTTTGGACGACAACAAAGACTATAATAATCATAAAATACTTCGAAGGTCACACGTTTGGAACTTCAGAGCAGCAGCATAAAATATCGTCACATGTACGGCTTACTCCTAATCTCTTTTATGTGAAAGAAAGAGTGGTACGAGTCCATCCGATGTTTATAGCGAAGATGCATTTCTAGTGATTCTGTGGAGGTGGTTGTTCGCAAAGAAGCGAACGTATCAAGTAGCTGGATCCCTGTTTGCCAAATTAGACAAATGTGTCATAGGAGTTCTAGTATATCTGCCTACTTTTACATCTATATAAGTAAAATTGAAAATCTGTCTGTATGTAGGTTTGTGTGTTTGTCTCATCATCACGTGAGAACGGCTGCACCAAATTTCAGGAAATTTTGTAGGTAGCCTTGGAAAAGCTCCACTTAAAATTTAGTCCATGTTTTGAGTTTCTAGGACTATGTGTTGTCGAAATATTATTAAAAGCGTATCATTAAAGCGTACCATTAAGCGTTATATTATTAAAAGCGTTCCATAAGCATACCATTATGCAGACGCCATTTTCCCTGAAAATATATTTGAAGATAATTATATCATCTTATTTAGCAATGCATTTAAATCCAATGTGTTTATACAGCAGATAATTTTTTAAAATCTTTTCTAATTTAAATACTAAAGAATATATAAAAATAAATTTTATTAGAACAGCACTTTTGACTGAATTATATCCATTACGGCCTATCGTTTTTTTTTTCGGGTTACGGCAATAATTATTACAATTTTCAATTTCTTACGTCATCTGCTTTATTTTGGCAAACATTTTCCAAACTCATATACTGTATTTAGCCAATTGTTGAAACAAAATGAAAGTGGTACGGGTTCCATATTTTTTGTAAATTTGTTCACAAAGGGGCCAGGATGTTTTATTATTCAGATTTGCCTGTGAAGATAATTTTGCATAGTAAGAACAGAGATCATTTTGCTTCTTTATAGGAGAATTAAATTAAATATTTTAAGAGAATGTTTTGGATAGCAATGTCATTACTACAGAAAATCGCACGTAATTGCGAATTTTAAGCTTTTTTATATATTCCGTACGAAGAAAGGGTATACTGCTAGTTGCAAATAAGAATACAAAATTCTCTGTATATTGCTGATTCCAGTGTAGCTGTGGACAAAATGTTGTCGTGTATCTATGTAGGATTTAATGATATATCGATAATAGATCAATATCGATCCTTGTTCTGTGAATACCGTACCTTATCAACGTCATCCGTAATTTGTAGTTTTTTTAATAATTTACTTTTCGATTAGCGACATCGGCTATTTTTTAAACAGCGCCGATTGGTTAAAATACTAAGATAAAAAAATAGGAAATATTTTGATAACAATTGATTTATATAGTGGTATAAGAAAGTTTAGGAAAAAAAAATATCTTGGAAATAACCGTACTCTATAAAAATTTACACAGACAAATGAGTCACCCAATAGATATAATAGCAGAAAGCACGAAAAACTTTTTCTTTGTAGGTACATTGCTGTAGATGCTTTTATATACATCACAATAGCCAGATAAATTGTAGGGTTATCCAATTGATAAAATGACAGGAAGCATTATTACACAATTTGCTTTTATAAATAGTATACACCTATTCATTTGCATAATGGCTACGCTAGACATAACGTTACACGAGGACCATCTATAAAATAAAATTTGTATATCATTATACACGAACAAAGCGAAGTTCATTTTACATTCCTAATGATGCGAAATCAATATTTGCCTGGATTTTAGAATCCCCTTTACTCGAGAACAACAATAGGCAGGACAATGAAATTTTGCAGACATACGTGAAATGGCACGCTGATTTGCAGAATCACAATTTCAATTATTAAAATGAAATGTAACAGGGAGAAACTAAGCATGCTTACTACGGTTTCAAAAACTAACACGTAAACAACTCTTAAACAGCTCATCAAAGCTTGTGCACCTGCATGCATTTCGATTTAAACGCGCACCTGTATATTCAATACGCTTTTGCGATTTAAGTGGGCTACTTTGATTTCATTGTCTTCCTGTATTCTATTTTTTTAAATTTAATTATTCAAACTCTAAAATCTTATTGGCTCTTTTGTATTGGGATTCTCAAATATGGAAATGCTTTTCTTATACTTTTAATGTCATAATTATTGATTAAATTAAGTTTTAATTTGAAATCTTTCGCAACACTTCAACTGCGGGAATCCATACAATGCTCGGCTCATGTATGTAAGTAAACGTAAGGAGTTAAAACTTCATATTAAGAAAACGCCAATATCGTTTGAGAGAATCATTCAGGTGGCGCTGGGATAAGTAGTTCATTTTTATGGCGAAAGTCCTGAAATATTTATTTAAACTGTCTATCTTGTAAGAATAAATTATGAGTGCAAAATGAATGAATAAATTATGAGTGAAAATACAAAATGGACAGAAACAATAAAGAATATTCCTACGCATTAAAAATTATTTTACTTTTCAATTTATTTTTATTTCCCTATATTATGCACTCTATCCTACAACTGTGAAAAAATACTAGTTAATTATACCCTTCATTTAAAAATAATCAAAAATACACATACTAAATACTGCTCCTTCTTGTTGTGTCAATTAACAATAGCAGCTACTTTACTAACACTAGCGACACCTAGATATAATTGTATCAAAGTATTATGGCATTTTAAAGCGTTTCATCCACAGGAGTTTTATATCCTATTTTCTAACTCCATGGCTCGGCTTTTCGCTAGTATGAATAACAATGCAATTTTAGTCCTATTTTTCTTATACCGGTAAAACGCCTAATTTCACTTGTTTCTACTAATTGCACACGAAAAAAGAAATAGAAAAGTCAGGTTAATGACGTCAATCATATTTTGCAGTGATAATGCGAAATCAATTTCGCAATTGGGAGCGCACCTGTTTCTTGCATCCCATCTTTAGAAATCATTGCAGGAAATATATCATTTCTCATAGTATGGAACATTAACTGCTGCGTTCGATAGTGTTCCAAGAACACACGACTGGATGTCGCACCACCCAGCTGTGTTTGGGTGCGAGTACTAAATAATGGGAGAAACCTGACAACGAGCATATTTAGAGGCTAAAATGTATGAAGCATAAATAAAAGACAAAGCAATTTTTCTAGAAGGTATACGTGCAAGGTTGGACCTAATGGCTAAATTATAGTAAAATATTATATAACATTTTAACATTTCAAAACGTTAACTTTCATGTATGTCCATTGTAAGTACTCGCAAAATTAACTATTTTATTGATAGACTAGCAGTATACCCGTTCTTCGTATGGAGTATATAATATGCAGAAACTTAAAATTCACGATCATGTGCAAACTCCAATAGTATATTAAATGACATTGTTAATCAAAATATTCTATTAAAATATTTTATTTAATTCTCTTAAAAAGAAGTTTAAGAATATATGTTCTCGCTATACAAAATTATATTCACGGGCAGATCTGAAGAATCAAACAGCCTGGTCCCGTTTGTAAACAAATTTACAAAAAATACTCGCATGAAATTGAACAAATATATGCAAAATAAAAGCACTGAAATTGTGTAGGACTCGTAGTACTTATATTCTCAAATATTAGAAGATATACTCGTGTATTTGTTGAAGATTACACGTACTACAAAATATGAGTTTCTAAAATCTTTTCCAAAATAAAACAGATGACGCAATAAATTGAAAATATTAATGTTCCCATAATCTTTAAACCAAAAGGCCCTACTTGATTCCAATATATGCCAAAATATATGCTAATATACCTGCACTACTTATATTCTCGTAGATTAGAAGATATACTCGTGCATTTGTAGAAGATTACCCGTGCTACTTACACTATATGACTTCCAACAATTTTTATAAAAATAAAATAATAACATAATAAATTGAAAATATCAATAACCCCCTAAATTATCAAAAATAATAGTGTTTAAACCCGAAGACCGTAATTGATATAATCCAGTCAAAAATGCAATATAGGCGAAATTTAGTTTATATATAATACATATCTTTATTATTTAAATCGGAAAAGATTTAATAAAAATCGTCTGCTGCATAAACACATTGGATTTAAATCCGTTGCTAAGCAACATGATATAATTTTCTTCAAATAAATTGGCGGAAAATATATCGCCTGCCTAATGCTATGTCTATGAAAGGTTTAATTGTTCATTTTTAATTAATATCTAAATAATTCTTGCTCTTAAAAACTCAAAAAATGGACTAAATTTTAAGTGCGGCTATTTCAAGTCTACCACAAAATTTCATTAAATTCGGTTCAACCATTCTCCTGTGATGATGAGGCAAACAAACGGACAGATTTTCAATTTTATTTATATACAGTGGCTCCCAAAAGTGTTAGCACCCTTACGAATTTCAATGAAATACTGCTCTATCCATTAATAAAAATTAATATTTCAGAATAGGAATTTTTTAATAATATCTATAACTTGTCCTTAACAAAACTACATAAAATATTTTAAAAACATAGTGAAATTTTTTTTCTTGAAAACATAATAATCAAAAAGTAACCAAAAAGTTACGTCATAAAAATCTTCGTACAATTAAAAAAAATCTCTACATACAGTAAATATTGTAATATTTCGGTAAATTAGTACTTAGTAGGATATCCTCTAACACCACAACGTCTGTAAATAGAGTTTACAAGATTTTTTGTAATTTCTGTACCAATGTTCCTCCATTCTTCGATCATTACTGTGTTTAGTTCGCTTTTCATTTTAATGTCGTGCCTTCGTACTCTAACCTCCAGTTCTCTCCAAATGTGTTCTATTGAGTTTAAATCCGGTAACTGAGGTGGTGTTTTCTGAACTTGTGGACAATTATGGAGACACCAGAGGTGAACATTGAGAGCCGTGTGCTTAGGATCGTTATCTTGATAACAAACAAAGTTGCTTCTAATGCCCAAATTTTACGCTGATTATTTTAAATTATCTTTTGAAATATTGAGATAAAGAGCATGATTCATTATGCCATCAATAAATACCAAATTACCTAGCCCTGATGCTGACATGCACCCCCGCATAAGGACACCTCCACCGCCATGCTTTACTGTTCCAACTAAGTTCCTGGAATTAAGTTCCTCATTTTTCCTTCTCCATACAATTATACGCCCATTGGAATCAAAAATGTTAAATTTGCTTTCATCTGCAAATAAGACATAATTCCAATACGTTTTGGGCTTATTTATCATTGATTTTGCGAAGGAAAGCCTAAGCTATCTATTTTTTGCACTTACAAAAATTTTTCTTCGGGCAGAACGTCTATGTAACCCATCTGATCTGAGCACTCGTCGAACAGTTTCAGATGAAATTGAAGTAGAAAATTTTTCAGTAAATTCTGTAGAAATTTTTACAGAATTCAAACGTGGATTTTTTACAAATTTTCTAACCACAAATCTCTGATCAGGTTGAGTTAACTTTGCTGGACAACCTTTTCTTACCGTGTTTTCGAACCAATTTTCTTCTTTAAAACATTTTATCACATACTGTACCGTAAAATGGGATAAAGTTACTAATTTAGCGAACTGATATACCACTACTATGATGAAAAATAATCAATTTTTGAATGCTATTCGTTGTTTCCTTACGACTACGAGCCATTTTTAAATAATACTATAAATATTACGAAGAAAGCAAGCGAAGATTAAATCCAGACAATTTTTTAAATGTCGTCACAATGCAAAAATATAAAAAAACAACAGACAATAATTTTATTTATGAATTTATCCAAAAAATTTTCGGCATACGATAACTTTTGTAACGTGTTCTTTCTCTGCCTCCTTGAATTTTCATTTTTATAAAATAAAAATGAGTCAATATTTAAAAAAAAAGTTAGGTTTTATCCAGAATCACTTGGAGATGATATGAAAAGATAGTGAACTTTATATTCGAATTCAATTCCAGGCGATAGCTCTTTTTCTACAAATTTTTAAAGTCTACGGACACTTTTGGGAGCAGCCATTTTTAGACGCTAAACGTTACAAAAAATAATTAAAACTAGCAATAAAATTTCTAAATTGCAAACCCTGTATTAGAGGATGTTGTTGTTGTTGAAACCCAGACCGTCCGACCTACCAGAAAGGTGTAAGGTAACTGTTTGGACGGTCGGGAAGTGCCACCCAATTTAGACCGGAACCCAGTGGGGGAGGCATCCACAGGGACCGTACCCTCCTTCCCCTACCACCAACCTCTCGGAAGGACTTTCGGACCCACATGTTTAACGTGATCGTACTCCGCATGAACACGGCGGCAGTTTTGGCAGTGGCTGGAATCGAACCCGGGCCTACCGAGTGCAACTCCAGCGCGCTAACCAATGGGCTACCGCGCCCTGTATTAGAGGATGTATTAGAGGATGTAACAAAACACACAGCAAAAGCAACAGAGATAAATTTTCAGAAAATAAAAATAAATATGGAATTGGAAAATGTTTTATAGCGGAGTATGACCACCACTTCGCTAGCATGATAACTTTCCAATAACTTATTTTTTTTAATGTGAAACAGATTTTCACATCCATTAACTGATTTTCCACATGAAAATTTAAAGAATTATAGAAGAAATATGATCGCATTATAAAGAATTATAGAGAATTATAGAAGAAATATGAAAGTATATGATCGCATTATGTTTTTCTAGTGAGGTGGCACTGAAATACTTTCAAAATATATCAGAAATGATCGCGTGCCGTTTTTAGTACGTCAGACGATTGACAGACGTTTTTATCAATCGAAGAACACTGCGTTTTTCTCAGAGTGAAATTGTTTTTATTTTAAAGCTATATTTCTCTAGATGTTCTTATGAGAGGGTCACTGGAGAGTTTAGGCAGAAATATTCAAGTGGGGTGAGACAGACCGGTGATTATCGACCGGTGACAAACCGATTTCACTTCAGGCCTCTGTCCAAATTGTCCTCGTGTTCACGTGAAGCACGGGAAAGTTAAATATGTGGGTCGGTAAGGCCTGAAAGGTTGGCGGTAGGGGAAGGAGGGTACGGTTCATATGAATGCCGCCCCCATAAGGTTCCGGTTTGAATTGGGTGGCACTTCTCGGCCGTCCAAACTGATACCTTACCCCTCAGGTTGGTCGGACGGTCTGAGTCGAAGAAGAAGAAGAAGAAATACCCATGCCCTAAAACCCTTAACAATTCAAGAATTATAGGGTGAGTGACGTATTTTCGAGAAACTGGATCTGTTGCAAAGTCGAAAATAAGCAGGCCTTCTACTTTCACTCAAAATAAACTGTCTGAAATAAGGACTTCTTTAATGAAACTCTTCAATAACACTCTCATAAGTATGAATGAAGAAATATTGCTCTCGAATAAAAGAAAATCTTCTGTTGGCAGCCCCTACAAATTAAGTTCCAAATTCAGTCTCAATTTCAGTTCCTCCTTTTTCACACTTTCCAACATGTAGTTGAAAAGTGTTCATGACTTTGTTCATTCTGTCTGTCCGTTCACGCAATAACTGCCGTAAAAATGACTTTATAAAAATGAAATTTTAGTATGTTGTTGAGACTGTCTGAGGGACATATAGGAATGTAAATGAATAATATCATTCGAATAGTTTTGAATTGAACCCGACTAGAAACAATCTGATGAGCACATGACTTTCCTTATATAATGCAATGAATTTACTACTTTTACAGTAACAAAAAAATAGGTTATTCTTATAGTAGATACTTATATTCTTTCCAAGATATTAAATTTCCGTCAATTAGTCGTCATTTTCATTGATTTAACATCATTTTAATCCATTTGGCGAGATTTTCGTTAGTTTGGCAACATTTAAAAATGTTACCAAATTGGCGACATTTAACCAAATTCGTCACCAAAATCTTTTCAAGCGTTATGGATGGACAAATAAGTTATTCTTATAGCTGATAAAGGAATATTGGCGTTCAAATACAAAAGTATTTCTCAAAGTATCTTTTCTCATGAATGGAACGAACTAGATCCACGAGAATGATGTCACCAAATTTATCGCATGATATTACATATTAAAAGCGAACATGTTTCTCAACAGGAAATACTTTTTTTAATTTATAAGAATTTTTGATACATTTATTTGAAAAATGTGCAATATCTCGGGAACGGCTCATGTTAGCGTTCTAGAGTTTATATCTATCGTTTTCTAAGGGAAAATTACATAAAAAAATGTCTATTTGCGTAACTTTATTAAAGGTTTCAATTTTCTGATGATTTTTTCAAAATTTCACTCGAAAATTTAGGGGACTTCTGAGCATTCGGCCGTGTTTAAAAACAATAGACTTCCAAAATCACAGAATGTAATTTTTGTACCAAATTTCAATCGAATCGCTCCATTCATTCGTGAGATATTGTTTTCACTGTCACACACACACACACACACACACATCATCTCAAAAATGTTCGATTCGTGATCAGGGAGGCTTCAAACTTGCTATCCAGTTGAAAACTCGAATTCAAATGTTCGACCCCGGCACAATACTTTCCTTATACAATATACTATACTATGCATATAAGGAAAGTAAAAATGAAATACATTGAACCCTATGGGACCTAAATTTTCAAACATTTTTTAAGCAAAGTCAAAATTCACAAATTGCTTAAAAAATATTAGGAAATATTCAAATTATCTCATAAAATATATAAAAAAATATCAGTTAAATATGTTTGGTAATTTTTTAAATAAAAATTAAAATAATAGTAACACCCATATTATATGAAGAGATCACGTGACCCATTTCAAAATAAAATATGGCATTCATCTTTTTTCCAGTGTAAAAATCGTGATATTAAAAATTCTTTTATATTTATATTTAGTGTTGCATCCGTCCTAAAACTGCTTTAGTTTTCGTATTTCCAGTGCATCTATATTCTGTGCCAACACAGTTGCAATATTGAGTTTAAATAATCATCAAACCTTGAATATTTCTACAATGAAACCTAATTTTAATGGATGCAGAATGTGGATAAGTGATTGTAAGATGAGTTGTATAACAATTGCTGAATTTTTTCACGCAAAATTATTTAGCTCTGGAGCCTGGAATAAAACTGATATGAATGAAATATTCATTGCTTTTACATAGAGAGCCCGGCGATTTATATTTCGATGACGTCATTTGAATAAAGTTCATTTTTTTTTTTTTAAGTTTTCAAATATAATAAATAATTGTAATACTGTATATACTTTGTAATACTATATAATTTAAAATATATCATCGCTGAATGTATCTCAATTTGAAGGTGTTTAAATAAAATTGCATAAAATGAACTTTATTCAGATGACGTCATGCAAATATAAATCGTCTGGCTTTCTATATGAAAGCAGTGAATATTTCATTCATACACTTTTATTCCAGACTCCAGATTTAAATAATTTTGTGGGAAAAAAATTCACCCATTCTTATACCAATCATCTTACGATCACATGTTTACATTATTTATGCATTTAATTCAGGCTTCGTTGTAGAAATAATCAAAGTTTAATGATCATTGAAACTCAAAAATATTGTAATTGCGTTTGCACAGAATATAGATGCACAGAAAATACGTAAAACTAAAACAGTTTTAGGAAAGATGCAATACTCAATATAAATTTAGAAGAACTTTAAAAATCACGATTTTTACACTTGGAAAAAAAAGATGGATGCTATATTTTATTTTTAAAGTGGTTCATGTGATCTTTTCATATTATATGGGTGTCATTGTTATTTTAATTTTTGTTTAAAAAACTACAGAACATATTTTGCTGAATTTTTTTTTATAAAATTTATGGAATAATTTGAATATTTCTAAAAATTTTCAGAGCAGTTTGCGAATTTTAACTTCGCTTAAAAATGTTTGAAAAATGAGATTCCACAGAGTTCAATGTATTTCATTTTTTCAACCCGAATTTAATCCAAAACTTATTGGGTGATATGATTCATTTACATTCCCATATGTCCTACGGACCGTCCCAACAACACACTAAAATTTAATTTTGATAAGGTCATTTCAAAGCCTCCTTAAGGTCTTTTGGTCAGGCAGTTATCGTTCGGACAGACAAATAGATATAGTGAACAAAATCATAAACCCTTTTTAACTATGTTGTAAAGTGTTTATCACGGCAGACGATATTTCTGATATCTTTTTGAGGATATATGAGTGCCACCTAACTGAAAAAAATAAATCCAATTATTTCAATTTCTGGTAAATTGTCTGATTTTAAAATTAAATGTAGCCTCCTTTTCCATTCTCCGTTAAATTGGATTTTTGAGACACAATAGCGGGCTCTCATACCATTTTCTCTGGCAACTCCGGATCAACTAATTCATGGCCGCGCATCGGGATTGCGCAACAAGAAGAACGAGATCTAATGGGATGGTTTATGGGGACTGCGAGGGTCGAGCAGAACAAGGAATTTATTCCGTCAATAAAGTAAGATTAGAAGGGCCGACCGGGTGTATTTCGTTCTATATGCAAAACCGCCTCCTTAAGAAAGCTGACGAGAATGTTCGGTGTCGAATGGGTTTAGGATAACAATGCAGAGTGAACTTCTCGGAACGAACAGGAAACTGTATCATTGTTTTGTAGCGAGCGAAAACGCGGATGTGGGCAGCACACAGCTTTTCCTACATGATTCTGATACATTTGAAAAGCGTGATATATTTCAAGTCATTTATAATCCAGTGAAATGAAAGCATATACAAATATAGCATCACGCTATCATTGCAAATAATATAATCTATGGTCTCGTTTCGTATTTTTTGTGTACGAGTCATTTATTTTTATTATCCCTGCAATATATGATAATGTATAGTGAAAGTATTGGAATCATGTCGAAAATCCCAACTCGAGTTTTCGACGGATCTACACGTTTCGATACCTCTAGAATACGAAAACACCATTTTTAGCGTGACGTCTGTGTGTGTGTCTGTGTGTCTGTCTGTGTGTTTGTGCAATGTATGTATCCAATCTAACTCAAAAACTAATGGACCGAATTTCATTAAATTTGGTAGCTCATGGATGTGACACTGGTGCTGAATAGTTTTTGGTACTATTCAAAATAAACCAACCCGCCTTTTTTTGCGAAATGGCCCTCAAAAATTGCCTGTGTCCACTGTACCTGAAAAACTAATTGATCAAATTTTACAAAATTTGGTACATAAGTCACTTGTAGGTCATCCTGGTGCTGAATAGATTTTGATACGATTCGGAAAGAACAATCTGCCTTTTTTTTCGAAATAGTCCTCAAAAAATATATTTCCACTCTAACTCAACTAATCGACTAAATTTCATAAAATTTGGTAGATAAGTCACTTGTGGTCGACTCTGGTGCTGATTAGATTTTGGTACGATTCGAAAAAGAACAACCTGTCTTTTTTTACGAAATGGCCCGCAAAAATGTCATGTATCCACATTAGCTAAAATACTAATTGGAAAAATTTCACAAAATTTTGTAGATAAGTTACTTGTGGGATACTCTGGTGCTGATTAGATTTTGGTACAATTCGAAGAACAACCTGCCTTTTTTTACGAAATAGCCCGCAAAAATCGCCAAAATCTAAAAAAAAAGACTATGTATGCTCAAATATATCAATTAAATTCTTGTTTTATACGCAGTTTTTGACGAGGATAAGAATATAACACACTCCATTATGCTTTAGGACTAACCGTTCTCAAGATATTTAAGATTTCTTGCATTTTTGTTACGCCGATTTCAGGAAAATGTCCAATTACTAAATAAAAACGAAAATTGGATTAAAAATGCAAATTTAGTGTTATCTGGTGCAATTAAACTCATCTAGCGAATTATTAAAGTAATAAAGAAAATATGAATTTAAGTCTGCAGAGAAAGTCATGTGCTGCCCACATCAGATTTTTACTTTCCCTGCAATACATGGAAATGTATAGGGAAAGTATTGGAATCATATCGAAAATCACAACTCGAGTTTTCGACGGATCTACACGTTTCGGAACCACTAGAATACGAAAAAACTATTTTTAGCGTGACGCCTGTGTGTGTGTGTGTCTGTCTGTCTGTGCAATGTATGTATACACTCTAACTCAAAAACTAATGGACCGAATGTTATAAAATTTGGTATGTAAGTCACCTGGGTGTGACCCTGGTGCTGATTAGTTTTTGGTACGATTCAGGATAAAAGAACCCGCCTTTTTTTTGCGAAATGGCCCGCAAAAATTGCCTGCATCCACTCTAGCTGAAAAACTAATGAACCGAATTTCACAAAATTCAGTAGATAAGTCGCTTGTGAGTTACCCTAGTGCTAATTAGATTTTGGGAAGGTTCGGAAAATAATAACCTGCCTTTTTTGCAAAATGGCCCTCAAAAGTTGTCAAAATCTAAAATAAAAAACTACGTATATCCATTAAATGCTTGTTTTATACGTAATTTTTAACGAAGAAAAGAATAAGACGAATCTCATTGCACTAGGAGTAGCCATTCTCGAGATATTTTAGTTTTTTCGTATTTTTTCTACGCCACCTTTGAAAATAAGTTCATTTACCAAATGAGAACGAAAATTGATTTAAAAGTGAATTAAATTTAATTAAAATAAAGAGAACATGAATATAAGTCTGCAGGGAAAGTCATGTGCTGCCCACATCAGATATTTACTTTCCCTGCGATACATGGTAATGTATAGGGAAGGTATTGGAATCGTGCCGAAAATCGCAACTCGAGTTTTCGACGGATCTACACGTTTTGGGACCTCTAGAACTCGAGAAAAACTATTTTTAGCGTGACATCTGTGTGTCTGTCTGGGCAATGTATGTATCTAATCTAACTGAAAAACTAATGGACCCAATTTCATAAAATTTGGTAGGTAAGTTATTTGATGGCCCTGGTGTTGATTAGATTTTGGTACGATTCGGGATAAAAGAACCGGTCTTTTTTTTTGCAAAATTGATTGCAAAATTCGCATGTATCCACCCTAGCTATAAAACTCATTTACCAAATTTCACAAAATGTGATAGATGAGACACTTGTAGGTTACCCTGGTGCTGATTAGATTTTGGTACGATTCGAAAAAAACGAAACATTTTTTTGAAAATGTCCCGCAAAAATCATTAAAATTTAAAATAAAAGATTACGTATGCTTAAATGTATCCATTAATAGTTTTTATACGTAATTTTTAATGCTGAAAACCATGAAACCAACCCCTATTATTCTAGGTCTAGCTGTTCTTGAAATAATTTAGTTTTTTCGCATTTTTACTACGCCATCTTTGAAAGTACGTTCAGTTACCAAATGAAAAAAGCACACATTCAGGGGCATTTCAAATAATTATGCGTTGTTGTTGTTGAGACCCAGACCGTCCGACCTACCAGAAAGGTGTAAGGTAACTGTATGGACGGCCGGGAAGTGCCACCCAATTTAGACCGGAACCCAGTGGGGGAGGCATCCACAGGGACCGTACCCTCCTTCCCCTACCACCAACCTCTCGGAAGGACTTACGGACCCACATGTTTAACGTGATCGTACTCCGCATGAACACGGTGGCATTTGTGGTAGCGTGCAAATCTAGCGCGCAAACCACGGGGATACCGCACCCGAGATGGCCAACAGCACGCGGTGTTCCGAGGTGGTCACCCGCCAAGTACTAACCGCGCCCGATGCTGCTTGACTTCGGTGATCTAACGAGAACCGGTGTTTTCAGCACGGTACGGCCGTTGGCCCAAAATAATTATGCGTGCTATTTTGTGCCATAAAACCCAATTTAATGAATTATTAAAGAAATAAAGAGAAAACGAATTTGAATTTACAGGGAAAGTCATGTGCTGCCTATATCAATTTTTTTGATTTAATGTGAATGATATGCACTGAATTGCTCCATCTTAACTTTGCGTAAGCTCTTATGGCGACGGATTCTATTATACACAAATGACTTCTTTATACCTAAAACAAAATGACTTAATAAATGTTATTGGTATTTTTAATTTTAAGTATCTCGTGATAGAAATGAAATGTGTCAAATGGATTAATGTCGAAATGCAGAACTATTGCAAAACGCGTCTCTTTTAATGAGTAAAGCGCACTAGATGTACAAGAATAACGTAAATATATTTGATGCATAATATTGCACATGGAAGGTCAACTTGCTAACGCTGTTTTTTTTTTGTTACTTTTCTTTAGCGTTTTTAATTAATTTCGTCGGTAAATTGTGCAATATAGAACGAACGTGGGAGTGCTCTAAATTTTGTATCAGTCATTTTCTAATAAAAATTGCATGTAGAGTGTTAATATATTAAATGATTTTGTGTGTCATTACTTTTTATGACTTTTAACATTAAAAGCATTTAGTGCCCCTGAATGTTAGATCGCGTTTCAAATCCATAGGGTTCCAATGTTTATTCAAAATACGTCATACGTTCTTGAGTCATCATATCTACAGACACTTATAAACACGCGCACATCTCAAAAGCGTTGAATTCGAATTCAGAAATTCTAAAAACATCCATTGCTATTACCTACGTATTAATGCATAAACCTCCTAAATGATATATACAATGGAATTTCATCGGCATATATTCGATTATCAATGAAAGGAATGGCATTCGAGGTGCGTGAGAGAAAGTGAAACTGTGAGTGTGTGAGACTGTGAATGTGAGTGTGAACGCAAGACTGTGAATGTGAGTGTGAACACAAGACTGTGAATGAGAAGGTAAGACTGTGTGTGTGTGTGAGACTGAGTGTTTACGTGAAACTGCGAGTGTGTGAGTGAGACTGTGAGTGTGTGAGACTGTGAGTGTCTGAGACGACTGTGAGTATGTGAGACTGTGAGTGTGAAAGCAAGACTGTGGGTGTGAATGAGAAAGTAAGACTGTGTGTGTAAGAGAGTGTTTACGTGAGACTGTGAGTGTGAATGAGAAGGTAAGACTGTGTGTGTAAGACTGGGTGTTTGAGTGAGATTGTGAGTGTTTGCGTGAGACTGTGGGTGATTGCGTGAGACTGTGAGTACGTGAGTAAGACTATGAGTGTGTGAGTGTGTGAATGAGACTGTGAATGTGCGAGTGTGAGTTAAGGGTTATGATTGCTGCGACGGATGCTTCAAACTAATAAATATAATATTAAAATTGAATAGTTTAATTATTGACATCATCACATTACATTAAAATACTCACAATACATCTATATCTGTTATTTGTGACCATAGTAACAAAGTTGCCCTACAATAAAGTATTTGAAGCGTAAGTTAAAATATGCATAATATAAAGGTTCTCGTATTAGCTAAAAACCACTGACTGTGTTCTGAAATTCTCTTTTCCTTAAGGCATTCAGTAGTTTGTTCGTCGAAACAATCGACCGGAAAGATTTGACCAATAGAAAAAAGTACGAATGTCTTTGTGTTCTTTTTTCAACGCCACCATCATTAAGTAGTCAAATGATAACTTTCTTTTGGCCGGAACACTTTTGAAGTAGATGTGGTCTCCGAAATCGTCGTTTCCGGTCCGTTAACATCACTTGTCTCAGTTTGGGCGTCTCTCAAACAAATGGGTGTATGCAAGTGACAATTTGCGAAAACAATTTCACATTATAAATTAATATCTTCGCTTTTCCCCCCTCCCTTGTTTGCGCAGAATATTCAGTAAATGATTATGGCGAGTATATATAGTTACGTGATATATCCTCCATCCAATAGTCAAATGGATCCGATTCTAGATCAGAAGGTTGCGTGTTCAGATTACGTTCGGGTCACCACTTTATGGCGAATAATCATCTAGAGAATATATCACATTTTAGCTCGTCATTCAATTTGAAAATTTACAATGCCTATTTTAGTTTCAGATGAATGCAACGTTCATTTGGTTTAAAGAAAGGTCGATTGCATCTAACAGAAACAATTTATTTAACAAATAACTTTAATTATACATAATGGAATCGTGGCAAAATATTGGAAACTTGGTAAAATGTTGTTACATATGGCTTTATTGGAAATCAATCCCTTGCATAACTAGCGTCTCACAGTGATACAATGATAGAAAACAATTAAATAAGCTAGCTAAACACAAAACAAGGATATTACAAACTAGACAAACGCAAAGCTCAATGAGAATAGGTCGAAGAAGGGATGGCAAGCTCAGGAACAGTTGATATAAGTTCTAGCTTCCCAATACAGTCTGCAAACAACCCCATGTTGCTGAGAATCTTTAGCTAAATCCGGCCACACTGGAAGGTGACTTAAGTTCATACCATCAGCACTATAATTGGGGCACACATTCGTTGGGTAATGCATATAAGGTTTTATGAGTCGAAACTGTTACAGGACATATAAAGAAGCTGCCAAAAGCTGATGTGAAACTGGTATTCTTGTCGATTACAGAGACATATATTTACTGTCACAGACATGCGCATTAATGACTGTGACTGCTCCAAATCGAACGAGAAAGATCAATCATGCATAAAACATTGATTATGAAACACTTTCCAACTGAAATGCAATTGTATTACACATCTCTAAAATGCCTCTTCCCGGCCACTCAAATTTCGGCTGTAAACCCTAGGGTCAGTCGAGTGGTATAGATCTTCGACATTCTCGACATCTCTAAAATGCGATATATTCAGCGGTGATATTTCTTTAATAATCACAGTACTACAATAATTTATTTTGTTTGCAAACTTAAAACTTCATCGAAAAAAATTAACTTTACTCAAATGAAGTCATCGAAATATGAATCGTCTGGCTCTCTATGTAAAAGCAGTGAATATTTTATTCATACACTTTTATTCCAGACTCCAGAGTTAAATAATTTCACGTGAAAAAAAATTCAGCAATTCTTGTACAACTGATCTTACAATCACTTGTTTACATTATTTACATTAAAATTAGGCTTCATTGTAGAAATAATCAAAGTTTGATGATCATTTAAACTAAAAAATATTGTAATTGCGTTGGCGCAGCATATATAGATGCACAAAAATTGAGCAAAAATAAAGCGGTTTTAGGACAGATACAACACAAAATATAAATTTAAAAGAACTTCAAAAATCACGATTTTTACTGTGGGAAAACAGATGGATGCCACATTTTATTTTGAAGTGAGTCACGTGATTCCTTCATATTATATGGGTGTCATTATTAATTTAATTTTTATTTAAAAACCACCGAACATATTTCGCTGAAATCTTTTTTTATATATTTTATGGGATAATTTAAATATTTCCTAAAATTTTCGCAGTAATTCGTGAATTTTAACTTTGCATAAAAAATATTTGAAAAATTAGGACACGTAGGGTTCAATGTATTTCATTTTTTCAACCAGGGTTCAATCCGAAACTAATTGGGTGACATTATTCATTTACATTCCCATAGGTCCACAGACCATCTCAATAACCTACTTAAATTTCATTTTGATAAAGTCATTTTTATGGCAGTTATCGTGCGAACGGACAGACAGACAGAATGAATAAAGTTGTAAACATTTTACAACCATATTGTAAGGTATTGAAAACTGCGTAGTCCCGCATATAGAGGCGGCATGGGTGATTATCACATGATTTAAGCTATATATCGAAACTCTACTTGACTTTCTTAAGCACTCCTATTTTATATTCTTAAGTTTCAATTGCGTTATAATCGGTGCCAAAATATATATCGTGCAGCTGTGTAAGACTGTCGAAATAATAAATTAGAAAGCACAAACTGATAAAGGTTGAAAGCTGAAACTTTGCATTCACCTGGAACTCGATCGATAAGCAATAAAAAAAAATCTAAAATTTTGGAATTTTGATCGAAAAACTTATACATTTTGGAATTTTTTGTTCCAACATTCTCCCAGCATCGAGAACAGCCAGACACACAAAATCCGTTTTCATAACATCGAACCATTCATAGTAAAAACAAATATTCTATATTTTCTTAATGAGCTCTATTGGTGTATTATCAACCGTTCTTTAGATTATTGAATTTGTAGTTATAGTGGAGGATTTATTTTTATAGTTTAGAATTAAAAACTTTTTATGCAGATTTCAATTCCATTTGTAGCTTTATTAACAGAGTTACGCTTCAAATAATGAAATCTTCTTCTGATGAAACTATTGAGGAAGTTTTTCATTAATTATGGACTTTTTAAACTTAAATTTTAGAACTAAGGCAACATACCGCCATTTCCAGGTCAACAGGACTCTAAAATGTGTGCAAATATTAATCATGCATTTAAAGCGATTTTTGATATTCAAAACTTTAAGTGCATAGTTTTTATGCGTCACATTTGAGTGACAACTAGCTATTTTGCTCGTGCAAACCGGGAGTAGCATTCGAATTACAAAAATAAAATAAAATATCTAGTTGTTAATTTCTTATACAGGGCTCCTAGAAAAGTCCTTGGACACTACAACAGTGTTGTAAAAAAAGTCCACGATGTTAGATCTATGTGGCTATTACTGATTGAATAAAAGGGATTTCAACATCCCCAAGCGGATAATTTAAAGGATAACTAACTCGGCAACAAAGCGAGATAGACGAAAAAAGCCTAAAAAGTTGTATAACATTGTCTAATAAAATGAAATCGACAATAAAACTGTCACGGAAGATCAATTTGACGCAATAGTCATTGACGAATTGCTTTCATATTCGGAAATGATACAATGAAATATACTTCCATACCCAAAAATCTATTGTTGATTCTGACTTTCTTCTCACAGATGGGCACTATGTCAACTGAATGATTCGCATAAGCTCAAGAATCGTTTGGCAACGTATGACACCATTGTGGCTTGACTGCGCATCTAGCGACCGATTAAGTATTCCTTCTAAATACCCATTTTATTCGTTGCTGATGTCGTTTCCTACTCATTAGACAATATTCTACTCATTCGTAATTGCCTTTTTTTCGCCTATCTCGTTTTGTTACCGAGATCGTTATCCTAATTCTTTAAATTCTCCACTATGGGCTTTGCGATCTCTTTTATTTCATCAGGCATGGCCAATTTGCTGTATATATATAAACCTAACGTGTACAGTTGTGGACCTTTCCTTACAAAGTGATTGAGGGTGCTTAAGAATTTTCCTGTAAACCCAGTATATAGTGCGGTTTTTTACTTGAATTCTGTCTTCACATAAAACACGATCAAACAATATTTATATGCGCCAGAAATGCTTTAGTACTTCATTCTGTCTAAACTCTCGATGCAAATAAATACATTTAAGATGTAAAGTCATTAAAAGTTAGCATAATACTGTTACGGTTACCAAAAATGTCTTCAAGGCATATTGGCTGAGGGAAAACGACATTAACAGGCAACCTTTGCTATTATCGGAAGGTCCGGATTCTTGTCTTTGACAACACATTTGACGAAATATTCTCAACTTGGCAATTTTTAGCGAGTTTTGGAAACTTCTTAAATTGTGAAGTTTGGATAAGAATTTCAAGAGCTACTTCTCTCGGCTCTGATCGAACTGTCCCCGTGTTCACGCGGAGTACGGGCACATTAAATAGGTGAGTCCGAAAGTCCTTCCGAGAGGTTGGTGATAGGGGAAGGAGTAACGATCCTTGTGGATGACACCTAAAATAGATTCCGATCTAAATGGGTCCGGCCGTCCAAATAGATACTTTACATCTTTTGATAGGTCGGACTGTATGGGTCAAAAGAAAGGAAGAAGGTTGAGCCCCACTGGGTTCCAGTCTAAACTGAGTTACTTCGATTACTTTTAGAGTTACTTCAATTTTTCTAGATATTTCCACAAAGAGTATTTAAGCGGGTCATCGTTCGGTTACACATTGAAGAATTTAAAACAGAAATATTTAGAAAGATGGTGGACGATTTTTTTTTATTTAATACAGAAGTTTTCTTAATTTGAGATATGTGAAAAAAAAAACTGCACTTCAATCCTTATTTGGTCTAAATACTGCATAAGAAAAGGCCGCATCTATGTCTGTCTGTCTTACTTGGCTACACATTTATCGCAATATCGACAACTTGGCGACATTGAGGAATATATAGCCATGTTAACGACAGTTAAATATCTCTGATAATTAATTTGGCTTTCTTTCCTAATTTCAGCCACATTGCATGAGTTATTAAAGTATCATCATTGATTGAAAATATAGCAAGCTGCACTGTAGTGGCAGAACAGATACCCTTTGTTAGGGGATTAAAATCGAGTGTTTCTAGACTAATGATGTATATTACCGTCTTATTGTCAGAACTCCGAAACGAAATCCCGATGCTCACATTCTCTAGTTCAGCAGTGCATTACAGCATGGTAACACAGCAAGTCAGGCAACCATTGGCAATGAAAAACCATTAAAAACAGTTAAGTAAGCGGATCTTTACCTAATGACGTTCGTAGGCGCGACATAAAACGCGACTTAGCGCTGCCACAGACCACGAGGAAAATTCTATCCCGAAATTGGTAAAAAAATAAAGAAAAAAGAAATTATTCACCTACTGTTGGATAAATTGGAGAGTGCAGCGAACTCTTTATTTGGGGAAAGTTAGCGGTAAAAAGTAAAATGCCAAAATAGACGATTTCGTTTTTGTTGGGGGTTTTTACTGGGAGACACACGAGAGATCTTCAAGCTCTAATAATCCTCCTCCGCCGTGCTCGAGATTTTATTTTTCTTGTTTATTTACGGAGGTTCGTTTGGCGTGGCCAAAAAATGCGGGATTTCGAGGGGATTGTCCAACCAATGAATCGTGTGACTTTTCCGTCGAATCTTTTTTTTTTTATTATTTTTGCTACGAGGAATAAATCTAGGTTTGGTGGTTAAAGTCGGTAGAACGGTGGAAGTTTGGGGAAAATATTTCCTTATATCGTTTAAAGTTCATCTACCTCTTGATTTCTAAATGGTTTTCTTGAGGATTTTGCGTAGCACATTTAAAGTAATTTCTCTTTGAGTGACTAACTCTGTATGGTGTTGAAAAGTTTATGTATGTCAGGGTCTCGAAAAGCTATGGTTAATTCTCCAGAGCATATATAACTATATATATATATATATATATATATATATATATATATATATATATAATTTAGCTAAAAACTAGAACTTCAAAGTACATTGTAAGGATTAACAATTTCTATTCTCTATTTGTTATTTTTCAAGTTAAAATTTAAGTAACACCCGCGCAGATTGCAGACGGTAGAGGGTGCTGGCAACCGAGTTATAAAAAGGAACAGTGCGAAGCATGAGAGGAGATGGTGGGAGATGGTACGAGTTGGTACGTGTAGCGTGGCGTGTGTGAATACAGACGATGGTAGAAAGGGTGGACCATGCACGTTCTGATTTATTATTGTAAATTACGTTTATGAAGTTTGTTTTAAGATTTCTACAGTTTAAGAATAACATTTATTGTTTTTATCAAAATATGCCTGCGTTTTCATTCCGACATTCCGACACTGTTACAACATATCACCTGTTACTAATTAAAGAACTCCCCTGTTACTATTTAATGAGTACTAGATTAAGACTTCATTGAAATGCAAGTGAATAAAGTATATATTTGTTGGGGTAAACGGAACAACAATCCATAGGAAATAATACTAATTAAAAATATAATTCATAACGATGGATAGAAGGCAATGAACTTGTAAAATACTCAGGAGGCACATACAAAATATGTGCCTTCTAGGAATATTTCATTACCTTGAATGCACAATAATTCTCCGCCTTTCTCCTAATGAATGCCTGGCATCGCCACACGGCCATTGGCTACATGTGCATTGTACTCATTTCTATACTCATTGCATTGTACACTACATGTGCATTGTACTCATTTCATTGAAGTCATTTCTATAATTATAGTGTTAATTACTTTATATTTTGTTAAAGCATTTAAATACATTTTGGAGGCCCAATTGTAAACTTCTCATTATTGCACTTTTGCTGGTTGCTAGATTAATGTTTTCGCAACTTAACTATACACAACTTTCACAACTCAACAGTGACGAATTTAGGATAATGCCATTTTTAAAGCAAATTGATGTAATCACTTATAACGCAGCTCAAAATAAGCGTGAAAATTTTTTAATGATTTGTATATAAAAAAATCTGATGTGGACAACACATGACTTTCCTTATACAATGCAATGAATTTACTACATTTACAGTGAAAAAATAGGGTTTTCTTATAGTAGATACTTATATTCTTTCTAAGATATTCGACAATTAGTCGTCCGTTTCATTGATTTAGCGTCATTTTAATCCATTTGGCGAGATTTTCGTTAATTTGACAACATTTCAAAGAGTCGCCAAGTTGGCGACATTCAGCCAAATTTGTAGCCAAACTCTCGCCAAGCTTTACTGACGGAGAAATAAGTTATTCTTATAGCAGATAAATGACTATTAGCGTTCAAATACAAAAGTATTATTCGAAGTATCTTTTCTCATGAATGGAACGAGCTAGATCCACGAGAATGATGTCACCAAATTTATCGCATGGTATTACATATGAAAAGGGAACATGTTTCTCAATAGGAAATATATATTTTTTTTTATTTTATTTGACTTTTTGATAATTTTTTTTAAAAATGTGCAATATCTCAAAAACAGTTCATGTTAGCGTTCTAAAATTTATATTAATCGTTTTCTAATGAAAAATTATATAAGAAATGTCTATTTGCGTAACTTTATTAGTGGTTTTGATTTTTTGACGATTTTTTCAAAATTTCACTCGAAAATTTAGGGGTGTTCTGAACATTCGATTACGTTTAAAAACAACAAGCTTCCAGTGTTTACGGATTGTGATTTTTGCACCAAATTTCGTTCGAATCGGTGCATTCGTTCGTCAGTTATTGTCTCCACAGACACACATACATACACACACACACACACACTCACACACATACTTTCACACACACACACAGACATCACTTCAAAAATGTTTAATTCGTGATCAGGGATGCTTAAAACGTGCTCTCACGTCGAAAACTCAAATTCGAATTTTCGACCCCGTCACAATACTTTCCTTATACATTATGTATATAAGGAAAGTAAAAATAGATTACTGATGCAATTTCTAGATACTTTTGCAATCCTGCAAGTTTCGTTGAATTATCGAAAATCTCATGACGGAAAATGCTGTATTTAGAAATTTCTTATTAACACGTTAGTTTGTTAGCTTCAATTTTTCCCTTGACGATCAAATTATCATTATATTGAAAGTCAAAACTAAGTTATTGGCTGCATTAAAGGTCAAATAATAATATATTGAGTCAAAATAAATATAACGTAACTCTTGAAATATAATATAACTCGAAAATCGATTATTTTCAAAAAATATTTTGTACTACTGTAAAATGACAAATTAAATAAATTTTATTCATATAATTAACAGTGAAAATCGCATGACGTCCGTGTGCATTGGTGCAACGGGCGTGATACGACCCCTTCACCTCAGGTCCCAAAACCGAAACTCGTCACTTTTGGAGACTCTACTTTCTACATCAAAATTTACCAACGGACTATTCATATAAATAACAATGAAAATTGCATTGAATCCGTATACATAAGCGCAAGAGGGCGTGATAGGAACCCCCCCCCCCAAAAAAAAAAAAATTACAAAACCGAAACCTATCACTTGAGGATAATCTATGTTCTACCTTAAAATCTACTGATGAACACAATTTAAAACTTAATTTCAACAATTTTAGCACAGTTGGATCAATTTAGATATCGCCCATATTTTTCGCAAACAACGTAATTTTTATATTTCAAATTCTCCATTTAATCTCCATTTTGACCACAAAAGGTTCAAATCGGCTCTGACCTCCCCCCCCCCGACATGTGTTAACGCAAGGTAGTTATATAAAATAACAAAATAAATAAATGTTATTCATATAAACAGCGAAATTTGCGTGTAATCCGGATACACTGGCGCATTGGACTAGATACGATCCCCCCCCCTCAACCCCATGAGAAAATTATCCAACTACAAACTTTTCCCTATGAACTATATCTTTTCTGTATCTACTACTAGTGTACCGATAGAGAACTGTATTTTGTCCAAAGCTATTAAACTTTCTTTATGTCTTATAAATGCTTCTCGGACAAAAGGGCACAATAAAATCATTATGTTATATTATATTATATGTCTGTTCATCTGTCTGTATCCTACAATAACTCTTCTGAAACTTATTTCTTTATTATAATTTGGATATATATGTTAAAAAAATGGCAGGCGCAATGTTTTGATAAATTAAAAAATATATTATTTATTTATTTTTTGAAAAATGGAGAAAAATATTATTAAAATATTGTTTTTATATAAATATTTGAAAAAAAAAGACGTTTGTTTACTTTCTTACACTTCAGATTTGAACAATAAATTATTTGAAATATATTACCACATCGTGTGATAATATCGCTCATTGTGTGATAATATCACACCGTGAACAAAACACCGTGCATCATAATTGGCGGATAAGCATTTGGGTTATATAAGCTGTAGAAGTCAGTATAATACTCAAGTACCAAATGGGTATATTTAAAAGTAAATAAAATACTTTGAAATTTGAATATTAAAATTAAAGGAAAGTAAATCATTTAAAAATTAAACTATTGAATTGAAAATTTTTTTTTAATTTTAAATGTCCACTGAATAAACCGCACATCATGTTGGTTTTACTAATCCCACTTGTATAGAACTAGGCCAGAACAAGCCTATAAGACCAAATGGGAGGGTAAATCCAAAAGAGGTAATTCCTCATCAAAACAATCTCGAATAGTCAAAGATTGGAAGTAACATGCAATAGGATTAGTATATCTTAGACGATTCTAAATACTTGTTCTTACCTGAACTGTTGAAACTTCACCTGAATACTCTAAATTTTAAAGACAGTTATTACCAATTTGGTAAGTAATTATCTATTTAGGATTTACCCTCTCATCAAGGTTTATGGTACAGGGAGAGAGAGTCTTCTAGTTGTCCCAAAGATCCCGAGCACTCTATGGTAGAAGTTTCATTTTTGCCAAATATCACTTTCCATTTGAACCGTAGCTCAGTGAGTGTAGCAGACATAGGGACCGTACCCTCATCCCCCTGACCCATCACATCTCGAAAGGATTTACAGTTTTAGAACCTACAGCATTTATCTTTCCATACTCCACGTAGACACGGGGATAGTTTTAGGCGACGTCTAGTAGGAATCTTCCTGTGTAATCCTCTCTCCTTGACCTACTACTATCTTGGCTGTACAGCAAATCCTGATTTAGAGAAACGAATTTTAAGCTGTGAGAGAAAATGTCAGTCGCAAAAGTTGGACAACTTATGAAAACTATTTAAACCATGCTATTAATCGAAAAAGCATTCAATTAAGCCTAATTTATAAACTTCTCTTTGCGATGGTTAAATTGGTGATAATGGCGGTGTTTAAGTTGCCAACCTGAAAAGAAACACTAATGTATCTAAAGAGTCTCGCGCTACGCTTTTGCAATGGTTTCGTCTGCTTCTAATGCGAGCTTGTATAGGATCCATATTTTACCTTAAAGACATTATGTCAGTGGCGGCTCGTGTATGGGCACTGTGGCACTGCGGGAACGACAGTGCTCTCTCTCCCCGCAGCCTCGCTTGCAACTTCCTATGTGCGAATGTGCTCAACAGTCAAACACCGCTCTCTCTCTCCCTCGCAGCCGCACGTGCAGCTTCCTATGTGTGCATGCGCGTATAGGAAGCTGCAAGGGAGAGAAAGAGCGGTGTTTGACTGTTGAGCGTATGCGCACATAGGAAACTGCAATCGAGGCTGCGAGGGAGAGAGAGCACTGTCGTTCCCGCAGTACCACAGTGCCTATACACGAACCGCCACTGCATTACGTATACTTTATATTTTATGACACTGGGTGGCATTTCATTCTGTATTGATCGCATTGCGCATTCTTTATATTTTATGACGCTGGAAAACATTTGGTGGATCACTACTGTTCTGCGATTGATTTTTCTAAATTGTATTGCTAAATGAAACATAATGCAAAAAGAAGGGAATTAGAATTCAAGTATTCTTTAAACGCACAGAGAGAGAGATTAGTGTTTGGTGTCTAGAAATTAATCTTCATACAAAATACGCATATGAAGAATTTTGGGATTTTTTTTAAATCTTAAGTTAAATTTTAGAAAAGTAAAGATTAAAAGTACAAGAAAATATTTTTTCCCGCTGCTGTAAAATCTGGCACATCCAACATTCTAATTTATTGTTTCAACCCCTAATTGTAACTAACTTATTGTAACTAACTAATGATTCCGAAACTATTAAGTGATTGAAATTCTAAAGTTGTTTGCATTGGATGCTATTTGATAAGTTCCAAGCCTAATAATTTCGCTGTCCTCTTAGGTGATCGATCAGCCTATTTGACCTTGATAACGTCCCAGAATCAACCATAAAAAGAAATACCAACAGTAATCAGCTTGCGTTTAATATGCACATTGCATATGATGCCGGAATTATGTAATCAGTACCGGGTTGCTCTGCCTACGAATTTTGCACGAGTGGCGTTGTTCTACGAGAACTCTTTATTCTCTTCTCTTTAGTAAGAAATATATATATACTATATTGCCAAAGATCTTTCGATACCTCCTGATATTCAAATTTGCATGACCAAATTCACACAAACAAGTGTCTAATATTAGGTTTTAAATATTAGCTTGATAGCCTAAAAACTTTTAGACTTCACTGGAAGCTGCTGTAACAAACAACTCTGAACTTACGCATCTCAATGCAACTTGATAAGTAGCATGAAATTCAACTTGATAAGTAGCATTTTCAAGTTATTGTAACTCTTCTAGAACTCCCAAAATCAACTGTGGCTAATCTCATTTAAATATGGAAGACTGGCGGTGCCACCACAGCAAAACCATGATTCGGAAGGCAGCATAAGTGAATTGATAGTACCAAGAGATGTTTAGTGAGGGATATCAAGAAAATTTGCACTTAGTTTGCATAAAGATTGGCTTCCTAGGTATTTCGAGTCATAGGATAGTACTCGTACAAACTCTCGGGAGCTATATGCTATGAGTTACTGTAGCAGGTCAGCTGCACGCAAGATCCACACCACTCAACTGCTTTTGGGGGACGACTGCAGAGGTGCTTATCTCGACGATCCTGGACAACAAAAGACATGCGGAGTGATTAATGCTTTATTCCTACTCCAAAAGCTTCCAATTAGACGGCAATCTGATTGTATTGTACGGGTATGTACAGTATTGCACGGTATTGTATTGCTTGACTGTATTGTACTAACAACAATATGCAGAGGTGTATCCGTGTTGGGTCTTTTTCTTTTATTTTTTCTCTTTTTTTTTTTTGGCTGAGAAGGACAGTCCTTAGATTATATTACCCTCAAATATGAACTCAGAGAGCTACATAAACATGCTAGACCACTGTGCACTGCCTAAGATGTGCCATGATTTCGGAATACACCCCTGTCTCTTTCAGAGGAAGCTGGCTCCCTGCCACACTCCGTGGTCTTTCCAGGCATGATTTGAAGAGCATAAAATACAAGAGTTAGATTGGCCAACTTAAAGAATGTGAATCCAGTCGAGTGGTATGAAATAGAACGCCGAATTCGTTTCCGAGTAGGACAGGCCTTTTCTAAGCTTTTGTCACCGGCTTTAATGAAGAACATGTTATATGTTCCAGTAGTAACATACCTAAAATGAGTGGGGAACATTCCTAGATGATCCAGGCAGTTATTGCGACCATGGGTGATCAAACAATGTATTGATTTTGTGAACTAAATGCAATTTTCTCCCTTTCAACCTAAATGTCAGAGTACTTTTAAGTCATAGCTGTATATAGCAGAAAGGGTGGTCCTCGTGTTGTTCTATTACAGGCGGAGTATGAACAAGGGGATCGCTACTTGGTACTATGGGCAAATCTAACAAAATGAGAAAACTGAACTTATCAACATAGTTCACATTAAACGCCATTAATAACTGAAAATAAATGTTTTTTTGTATATAACTGTCATCTTTATATTCAATCAATTCATTCTTAAAACCATAACTGTTTGAAAATTACTATATCTAGAACTATTACCATATCTACAAAATGACTATATCAATTCAAAAAAAGAATTTCCCTTTTTTCTTTGCGAAATAGACCGCAAAAATCGTCAAAATCTAAAATAAAAAGACTACATATGCTTTATGCGCAATTTTTTTGTTGAAAAGAATAGGACCAATCCCATTACTCTAAGACTAACTGTTCTCGAGATATTGTAGTTTTTCGCATATTTGCTACGCCAGCTTTGAAAATAGGTCTCTCTCAAGGACTCAAGGACGGGGTTAGTGAAGTGCCCAGGAGAGGAAGACTCCTCCCTTTAAACTCCAGGCGAAGAGAAAGAAAGACATAAAGAGAAAGTAATAAAGGCTTTTAAACAACTGATAGAATTTAATATCTAAGATATGCCTGGGGGGGCGCGACCTAGATCGTGCCCTTCCCCAGGTCTTCAGAAAACTGAAAAAGTTGGGGCCCAAGTGGGTTCCCAACAGAGAGAAAAAAGAGGGGGATAGACTAGTGCGCCCCGAGGGGCGCAGGGCCTTGAGCTTGAGCTGTGCCTAGTAGCGACGACATGTAAGGTAGCTTGCCAACGAAAAACGCGAATTCCCAAAAGCAAGGGAGGAGTACAGCATACTAGAGTCAGCATCTAAATTGAGAGCACAAGGCTAGGATGGACGCAACCGCTTTTTGAAAATAGGTCTGTGGCAGCAGATGACTCTGCTCCTGCCAAAGACATCGGTCGAAGATGCTAGGAATCAGTACCCGAATTATAAGTTCGGAGTCGAAGCTAGCTTTTGTTCTGACCTTATAATGTCGATCTTGTAAGCACGAGGTCCCGAGTTCGGGCACATCAACCCCTACAGGTCCAATTACCAGATGAAAGCGGAAATTAGAATTAAGTGCCAATTCAGTGTTATTTCAAATTATTATGTTGGTTATTTTGTGCAATTAAATTCAATGTAATAAATTGTTAAAGAAATAAAGAGAAAATAAATCTGTGCCTGTAGAGAAAGTCATGTGCTACTCACATCAGATTTTTTTCTTTGTACTGATATATGATTCATTTCTGCAAAATGAATAGTTTACATGGATATTATTGAATCCAATACGAGGCTTTCGTTATAAAAATGTACATACAATGCGGAGGGACTTGGCTTATACCAGCATTCCCTTAATTGCTGCCTTAAAAGATTTAAGCGTTTCCCTATAATATGAAGTATCAACACCTCCCCTTAATCATTATTAATCGTACGAGATTTTGCGCCATTAAAATCCAATCAATCAATCAGTGACTCGTACATTCATTAGTCAGTTTCAGATTTTCTTTTAAATATCAATTTAGAACACGTTTTCATTGAAATATGAATAGGCATGGTGTTGAATTTTCAATATAGAAATAATCGGAAAATTTGATGGTTTTCTAATTCAGCAAAATTTTAGACTTTAATTATTAATAGCGTTTAAAAGGTGGGCTTTATGAATTAGTGGAGGTTTAAAATTCTTCCTATATCTGTCTAGAGTCAAGTTAGCTTTCCCCAAGTATAGTTATATTAGTATAGATGATATACATAGATTCTCTAGATAATTATCATGTTAACTAATTTGCTTTTAAGTTAATTAAATGAATTCTTCCTATATCTGCCAAGAGTCAAATTAGATTCCCCCAAATATAGTTAGATTAGTATAGATAGTATAGATGGTGCAGATAGATTCCGTAGATAATTATCATGTTAACTAATTTATTTTTAAGTTCATTAAATTAATTATTCCTATGTCTGTCTAGAATCAAGTTAGCTTTCACAAGTATAGTTAGGTTAGTATAGACAGTATAGATGGCATAGATAGATTCCCTAGATAACTATCATGTTAACTAATTTACTGTTAAGTTCATTAATTAATTCTTCCTATATCTGTCTAGAGTCAAGTTAGATTTCCCCAAGTACAGTTAGATTAGTATAGACAATAGATAGTATAGATTGATAATTATCATGTTAACTAATTCACTTTTAAGTTAATTAAGTTCATTCTAGAGCCAAGTTAGTTTTCCACAAGTATAGTTAGATTAGTATAGATAACATAGTATAGATAGATTCCCTAGATATGATCATGTGAACTAATTTACTTTTAAGTATCAATAAAGAATACATGCAGGTAAAGGGAAGGAGTTGAAACTCCATGATGGAAAAACGCCAAAATCGTTTGAGACACTTATCCAGGTGGTGCTGGGGAAAGATAAGTCCCACCACATTACATGCATTTATTTCTATGGCGAAAGATTCGTATTGAATTAGATAATATTTATTTACACTTTTCGTAATTTTTTAGAAATAAATTACCATTTCAGTGCAAATTAATACTCATGAAATAAATAATATTCATACGTATTCAAAATTATTTTACTTTTCCATTTATTTCTGCGTCTCTATTTTCTGTATAATCAATTAGCCTCTTAACGACCAGGAAGAAAACACTTGTGCTCATAATTAGGGAAATATAATTAGAAAATAATCAAAATGACATACACTAAACTCTACGTTTTCCTGTTGTGTCAAATGAGAACGGATAGGACATTACTAACACTACCGACACCTAGGATAAAATTATCAAGACATTGTGGTATTTTAAAGTTTTGCATTCCTACGAGTTTTACCTTCTCCTTTCAAACTCCATGAAAGGAATACTTTTCATTGAAATATGAATATATTTGAAAACTTTTTTATGAATCAATTGATTTAAAATTATTTGATTTAAAAAAGACTTTTAACTATTGATAGCATCTATTGTACATCCACTATTGTTCTTATCGGAGGCTTTCAATTTTATATATTATTATCATTGTCAATTTAATCTTGCACGGAGTACAGACATAATTTGGGTCCAAAATATCAATGCATGCAATTTATTATAAAAATTATTTCTACACGTGTTTTAGGTCCTTTGTACCTATTTCTTTTTATCTCGCGAATATTTTCTTGAAAAATTTCCGTCAACTCAATAATTTGATCACACTGCTTACTCAATATTTGTAGGTGTAAGAATTTCAAACATTTGTAAGTTATCTAAAACATTTTATAGCAGCAATTCGACAGTATAATGATTATTATCTAGGGATTTTATACGTTTCGCTCGGTGGAGAACGACGAAGATGTGTGTGCTCTAATTGAACGGTAATAACTATAATTTTCAAGTTATATGGTGTATATTTAATATATACAGTGAATAAATAAAATGAATATTAAAATTTGGGAAGCGTTTTAAGAGCAGTTTTTACTTTCACTACAGTACATGATAATGTATAGGAAAAGTTTGTGTGTGTGTGTATGTGTGTGTCTGTGTTCTATATGTGTCTATGTGTGTGTATGTGTGTGTGTGTTCAGTGTGAGTATATATCTGTGTTTGCGTGTGTGTTCTGTGTGTGTGTGTCTGTGTTCTGTGTTCTATGGGTGTCTGTCTGCGTGTTCTGTGTGAGTATCTATCTGTGCACGTGTATCTGTCTGTCTGTGTCTATCTGTCTACAATGTATGTACCCACTCAACATTTTATTTTTTTTGTGCGATTCGGTATAAAAGAGCACCCCCCCCCCTTCGAAATTGCCGGCAAAAATCGTATGTATCCAATCTAGCTAAAAAACTAATTGAAAAAAATTAAGCAAATATGTCACTTGTGGGTTAACCTGGTGTTGATTAGATTTTAGTACTATTCGAAAAAGCTGCCTTTTCTTGCGAAATGGTCCGTAAAAATCTTAATGTAAAGTAAAAGACTACATATGCTGAAATATATCCATTAAATGCTTGTTTTTCGCGGAATTTTTGACCCTGAAACAATGAATCGACTAACCCCGTGACTCTAGATTTCGCTGTTTTTGAAATATTCAGTGTTTTCCTACTTTTGATATGCCGACTTTGAAAATACATCTAGTTGACAAATTAAAACGAAAACATAATTAAAAGTCAAAATTCAGTGTCATTTCAAATAAATATGAGCCAATAAATACACTCAACTTCATTTGTGCCATTAAACTCAATTGAATGAATTGTCAAAGAAATTAAGAGAACATGAATTTGAAAATCATGTGCTGCCTACATCAGGTATTTTTAAATATAAAATCTTTAAAATTATTCTCTTAGCTTGACTATTTCCGATAAGTTGCTGTATTTCAAAATTTCAAATGTTGAAACTTCAACAAGGTTTTTCGTTTTTCAATGCTTTTTTTTTTCTTTTTTTTTTCTCGCATATTCACTATGAACTATCTAATAGATGGATTTTTGAATATATTGAAAATAGAAATAAAATCATGTTTCATCTGAGATTTTGCATAAAAATATGCGTTTTCTTCTATTCCTTTCAAAACTAATTCATCAATTATAAAATTAATCCTTAACCAATCCTTACCCCCTCTTATACTTTTATATTTTAATGTATTTTATATTCATTCGCGAGTGCTTTTAAAAAATAATTTGTTGTCAGTAGTTTGCATTTTACTGTATTTTATAATATTTTAATCTATATATTTTTGTATTGAATTTTATCTTGCCCGCTGTTACTGTTACTTTATTCTGTTGATTGCATTCTTTTAAAAAACTAACTAAATAAATAAATAATACAATAAATAGTTGCAGATTATTAGAAAATGAACAAAAGAAATATTTTTTAAATTGTTAAATTAAAAAAAAAAATTAATTTTTACCAACGATAATTCTTTCTTGTTAAAATGATTTTTTCTAATAAAAACCTTCAATAATATGCAATAACTAAAAATACTTAATGTAAAAAAATATAATAAAGTAATACTTGAATAATAATAATATAAAAATATTTAAATAAAACTTAATATAAAAATACATAAATAAAAATACTTAAAAATAATAAAATAAAACACTTAATTATATCATTCAATAATATAATAATAAATAAAAATACTTGAAAATATCATTCAAAGGGTAGCGAATTTCCTTAAAAATGTCACTATTCTACGTAAACACTTCTTCTGTGTTTTCAATAACTTTAAGAAAATGAGAAAAGTCATAAAATTTCAATAGGCTGGGATTAGCCGTTTTGGAGAAATCGTTTCTCAAAGTAGTTATATGGTCAAAATGACCGCTTCCGTCGTTCTAGTGTTGAAAAGAAGCACCGTAATTTTGGGGCAAACAATCTTGACTATATTTTGCGAACAAGAGTCTCTATCTGCGCTCTAATTATGTCGTGGAGCCCTTTATTTTGATATTCGAAGGGTTTTCACATTGTTCCTCGGGCATTACGTCCTATATTTGATTTGCACACGAGCGATATTGTTAATCAGTTATACGAGTTAAATATTGTATGGATAATAGGACGAATATCAAACGAAAAAAAATTGATGGGTTGGGTTAAGAAATTTCGGCATCTAATTATGAGGCGGAGAATATAAGAATATTTTCCAAGCTTAGAAAAGTTCAAAGGATGTCGCTCTGGTCTCGAGATCATACGTCGAGAGTTCGATTCCTTCTTTAAGCATTACTTCACGGTAGTATTTACGATTTATTTTACACAGATATTTTCACGTATTATATAAATCCAGAAATAGTTACAGTTATTTAATGCGAATGCTTATTAATATACGCATACATATTTCTATACGCGTACATTTCTATGCGCATGTGTATTTATATTACATTTTTTTAAATTGTGTTTGTTACAAAGCACAAGTGTGACACAAGTCTGCGCATAACTTGGATGAAAAAATAAACATTATTAATTTATGCGTGAATGCGAAACTTATTTGCTAGTATTTCTTAATAAAGTTTCGATAAAAATTAAAAATACGTACAAAGCTGCTTAACTTATTCATTTAAAACGAGAACTCAATTCATTTGAGTTGACATATACAAAAATGTTAACATTTTTTAAAATATTAGTTTATTTTACTGTTTGTAATTACTTTATAATATTTTGAATTATTTATTATAAACAATTAACTTGAGTTTCAAAGTATTCAGACTTCTTTTGTTTTATGGTAGAAACTTCACACTTGATTTTATAGAAACAAGCGTAAATAAATGTAAATATCAAGAAAATGTGAAGGCACAAACAAAAAATAAAGTAAAGTTCAACGACCTTTAAATCAATTATTGCTTTATAGTAGTTTGAAGACAAATATAAAAATATATATGTACAAGTATATATATATATCATATATTTTGTACAAACTATCTCGATATATGTATATAAAATTATAGTAAATTTTTCATATTTAAGAAGCCTTTCAACGAAATGATCAACAATCTACAGAAATGCGACCTTTTCATAACTTGCTTTTATCGCTCAAAGAAATCGATCAAATTAACATGAATATAATTAATTTGTACCATTATCAGTATTGAAACAGAAAATTGGGACACGCTCAGATTAAAGAGCGTGTATTTTGTGCATCAATCGATTAGTTTCATCGGGATACCCTTAAGGGCTAACTTTTGTGTTCATGCAAAAACAAAAATAATTAACAGTTGGCAATATAGATTTCGATCTTTTCGTGTTAATTTGTCCCAAATTGTTTTTTTTCTAGATTTTTAATGACCAAGATGAAGTTCGATACTGAAAACATTTATAATTCTTTTAATTTGAACCAAAAATTGTAAACATGAGTACTGGAAAGAAATGTTAGTTGCAACATACCAATGCTTTTTACAATATTTTAATATACATATTTTTAAATCCATAAGAATAAAAATTTGTTCAATTTGAACTATAAAATTTTTAAAATTTAAAATTTCTAAAACATTCACACATAATTTCTCTCGTTTAATTATCAAGCAAGGTAATCTTACCTGTCAATGTTTCCACCGTCTGACTGTTGCTGATGTCCGTTGTGGCCCATGGGGCTTCCCTGCATATTGTTACTTCCGTTGTAGTTGGATGAGTAATAATAGCACCCATGTCCGGTCCCTGTATTAGTACTAGGAATGACGACACTGTTATACATAGCTGTCTGCATGTTCACTTATAATTCGTCCAAACGAATGCCACAGTTATCAAAATCTGATTGGATTTTAACTTAAAATTCAATATTTTCACCACAAGTAAAATAAGTGACACACTTGTTCAAACTGAATGTACCACTCAGTGAAATATAGACTTTAATATCCCACACCGGTAATCCAATCTTGTTATTACTGTCACTCAATAGCCCGTCGCAGTTACAGATAAATCCTTATCTCATCCATAAAACCCAAAGATTGCTTGCACACAATTTTTTATGAAAATAAAATTCGATAGAACATCTAGCAATAAAATTTTAAAAACCGATGATTCAAAATATAAAATCCAACTGACTCTTAATTTCTCATGCGGCGCGCAAACCCGTCTCTCGTCGCTGGCTGAATGCAAATGTGAGCGAGATACGAGAGGGGGAAGAAAACAGTCCGAAACGAGGGATGGTGGCAGACCGACCAATCGGACGCCGGAGTGACCCAGCAGAGGCGTACCGGCGATGCTCGGGGAGCAGCGAGAGGAATGTTTCTCTCCCACTCGTTTGAACTTGAAGATGCTCGGATGTATGTCAGAATGACCACGTTGTCTGTTTGTGCTCCGTTACTGCCGATGAAACGGAACGATGCTGAAACAAAAGAAATGGGGTAGGGAAGAGAAAGGAATGGAATGACGGTCATACTCAAGATAACCAGGATTATGAGTTAAACCGTATTTACTCTTGCGATTCGAGGTCATGCGATTTTGGGGGCTAGCGATTCTCATCTCTTTGCAACTCTTTACTCAATCAGTTAGACTGTCATTTTCGTGTGAGGTCAGAGACGGCGAACGATGATCCTTCTGATGTGTAAAGGTTCTTCGAGTTACCCGAAATTGATTGACAAGTGTCCGACCAAATGATGAGACAACCCAGTGGTTAGCGCGCGAAGCTTGTACTCGGGCGACCCGAGTTCGATTCCCGGCTCTGCCGGAACTGTCTCCGTGTTCACATGGAGTACGGGCACGTTAACTATGTGGGTCCGCAAGTCCTTCAGAGAGGTTTGTGATAGGGAATGGAAGGTATAGTCCCTGTGGATGCCGCCCCCATTGGGTTCTGTTCTAAATTGTGTGGCATCGTCCAAACAGACACCTTACACCTTCAGGTAGGTCGGACGGTCTAGGTCGAAGAAGAAAAAGAAGTGTCTCACGAAACACTTCATGGGTCAAATTCCTCCTCCACAATATATCACGTGACTCCAATTCGTGTGCGTATTATGATTTTGTAGGCACTAGGGCTACACGTTCTGTGAGACTCCCAGTAATATTTTCAAAAGGCGAAAATAAGCTGAAGTAAATTACATATATTTTTCAAGGTTAACAAATATAAAAATCCAAGTATATATACTTTGATTTAATTCCTTGGAAACGAATTTCTTAATGTTTGACCTGTCGCAATTGATTTTTAAAGTAAGTAAATAAGCGTACCTACTCAAATCAATAAAAGAAAAAAGCATATTAAAACAGGCATTGATTCAAAGGCGATAAGGCGATATCTTCATACATCAACTTATGTGATTCATATATAGGTTGATGTATACATCAACCTACTACATGCACTTATCCCTTCGTTCAAAAAGTGTACCATAGAAATTGCACCTTTGTGTCTTATTAAGTATATCAGTGCGGACTTAGAGCAGTGATTTTCAACCTGTTTTATTTAGAACCATTGAAAATATTTTAGAGTTTTATCTCGTTGAGCAATAAATCTGGGCTGACACATATCAGGTTCAACAAAGGTGAATTATAAAATGGCAATAGTAAATTGCAAATATTACAGGCTTTTGCCAGAACCAAATTCCAATTTGAACCTTTTGGTTCGGGGAGGGGGGGGGAGACTCCAGTTAAGGATAATTTACTCGGAGAATAGTTTGCCATCGTAATTTAACAGTTCCTGCAGCATTCGCAGCCACTGCAAATGTTGGTTGGGGCTTTAAAATGAAGATCTCTAACGTGTAATTTTGGGCTGTCAATTATAATGCGCAGCAATATATCTTGAAGACATAATACTATGAAGGCAGAATTCATCCGTTATTTATCCCGCTTTCCGCTTTTCTAAAGATTTCATTTTTGATTGTGAACATCTCCATTTTTGGAATCCGTCATTAGTTAAAAATGTACACTGTAAATAGAAATGTCTGAAATTCAAAATTATGGGGAAGGAGGGTACGGTCCCTGTGGATGCCTCCCCCACTGGGTTCCGGTCTAAATTGGGTGGTACTTCCCGGCCGTCCAAATAGTTACCTTACACCTTTCTGGTAGGTCGGACGGTCTGGATCTCAACAATCAACAACAACAAGAAGAAATGTCACTGAAATTCAAACACTAATGTTTCGTAAATAATTTAATCGCTATGAACCACTGACATTACTTAAAATGGCTGTTTACGGCGTCCTCAATTCAGGTAATTTGCACTTTAATAATTTAGATATATGTGATTTCAACCGTAAAATGCCCTTAAATGTTTTTAATAGCAGCACTCATGCAAAAGCACTGTTTAAAAAGTGACTTCAATCATTATTGGTCTTGATTGAAGTCAAGTTTTTTTAGAAAAGAAGCAAATCAAGATATAAATAATGGGCTATCTATTGCTTTCATAATATTAGTGTATGGTATACTATTTTTGTAACTGACAATAGTTCACTATAACATTACTGTAAGATTTTCATAAGTATGATTTTGTGATATACGAAAGTGTTGGTAATTAAAAATATATTATAATTTTATTTCGTTTATTCCTCCGATACAAAATTTTCTTATTTAAAATAAATCGTTGAAAAATTATATGTATCTAAATTTTTGTCAGCACTGTTGATACATTACTGTTGATACATAAAAATCATGTAACCAGCCGGGAACTCTACACAGTCTTTAAGCTACCACTTCTTAATGTTCAAATACTAAACATTTCATATTCCTCGAACCCTCTAAAGAAAGCATTACAAAAGCTAGAACATCGCTTACATTGCAGTGAACAGCATTCACGGATCGATGTTGTACTTTTTAGGTCTGTTTAGCACGGAATAGCCAATACCTGCAATGGTAGCAAGAGAACGTGCCAAAATTTTGCCAACCTCTATAGCCTCCAGCAAATTTAATCCTACATCTCAGCCGGCATCAAAATGCTATAAATATTGAACTGAGACTGCAGTGACCATGTATACATACGAAACCTGCTTAAAATATACGTAGCCCAATCTGAAATCGCGCTCCTATTGCAGATATACAACATTCATGGGCTAGTTTCACTCTATTTAGCGCTGGTACGATGTAAGATTTTTATTAATTTTTTATGCATGATAAGTTTTCTAGTTTAGTTGTCATTGTAGGCATCGGCTGATCGGTTTCGGATATTTTAGCTGAGAATCACTAAAAAGTACTAAACTGAAGCACGAACACTATTTATCTGCCATGGAGGTGCCATTCTGGCAAATATTTTACTCCACGCGCTTAATTACAACAGTGTAAGCTATTATTTTGTAATGTCAATTTAATTCCAACAGGAGAAGATTGAAACATAATGCATTTTATAAGAGCAATATATAGGGTTCCGAGAAGGTTCTTAAACACCCCAGCAGCTTTGTAAAGAAAAAGTCCGCATAAGTTTATATACGCTTTAGGTTTCTCTATAGTAAAGTGACGAGACCCGATCGAATAAAAGGGACTGCAGCGCCTTCTATTCAATCAGAGTAAAATTATTTATTATAAAATTATTTATTACATATTATTTACTATTAGAAAATTATTTATTTATTATGTTTTATAATTTTTAAATTATATATTTTTTAAAAGATCATAGTATAGAATGTAAGTAGAGAATTTAAACAGTTAACGAATTACGAAGTTAAAGAATTTTAAAAGTTTTAAAGTATACCGAACGCGGCAACAAAGAGAAATAAAAGGTAAAAAAAAAGGCCAATGACGATGTGGTAGAGCATTACCCAACGAGCAAAAATCGATAATGAAACTGTTACAGAATATATTTATTTGACACACTTGGGTTATGTTGTTGTTGTTGAGACCCAGACCGTCCGACCTATCAGAAAGGTGTAAGGTAACTGTTTGGACGGCCGGGAAGCGCCACCCAATTTAGACCGAAACCCAGTGGGGGAGGCATCCACAAGGACAGTAACCTCCTTTCCCTACCACCAACCTCTCGGAAGGACTTACGGACCCACATGTTTAACGTGATCGTACTCCGCATGAACACGGCGGCAGTTGTGGCAGCGTGCAAATCCAGCGCACCAACCACCGGGCTACCGCGCCCGAAAGATGCCAACAGCACGCGGTGTTCCCAGGTGGTCACACACTCAAGTACTAACCGCGCCCGATGCTGCTTGACTTCAGTGATCTAACGAGACACACTTGGGTTATGTGTAAATGTCTGTCTCATTCAGGAATGCTAATATATATAAAAATTACGTGAGCATGAATTTAGTATAGGCATGTTCAAAATGCCCTCCATTAGCAACAAAGCACACTTGAATTAAAAAAAAAGTAGGACTGCGTGCTTTGGCTATCATTGCAGATGACGTCACCATGTTGTTGTTGTCGAGACCCAGACCGTCCGACCTACCAGAATGGTGTACGGTAACTGTTTGGACGACCGGGTAACTGTTTAGACCGGAACCCAGTGGGGGAGGCATCCACAGGGACGGTACCCTCTTTCCCCTACCACCAACCTCTCGGAAGGATTTACGGACCCACATGTTTAACGTGATCGTACTCCGCGTGAACACGGCGGCAGTTTTAGCAGCTGATGGAATTGAACCCGGATCTACCGAGTGCAATTTCCGCGCGCTAACCACTGGGCCACCGCGCTTCCGACATTACCATGTTGTAGTTCCTGATGATACGAATTTTTAAAATGTATTTATTGCCCTCCATTCAAACATATCACTCGTTCCTGGTATAGATTGCTACTCATTAAACAATGCTCTACATGTTTGTAATTGCCATTTTTCGTCTATCTCACTTTGTTCTCGAGTTCAGTCTCCTAACATTTTAAATTCTCCACTAGGGACGCTGTTATCCCTTTTATTTGATTGGGCAGTGTCACTTTGCTATAGTTATAGTTAACGTGTACACTCATAGACCTGTCCTTACAAAATCATTGCAGCGCTTAAGACCTTTCCTAGGAATCTTTGATATCCTCAAATTGACTTGAATATTTTTTACTTTTTGAAGGTATTATAAAAAATGATACAAAGAGAAGTAATGCAGTGTATTTATAGAACTCGAGGCTGCCTTTATGATGAAAATGTCGGTTTTCTTATGTTCTTACATTTCACGCTCGGGCTCTGCTTTTTGATGCTTTGTCTGAATTCGTCATTTCAAACAGAGCATCAGATATATGAAATTAAGAATGATTGCTGGTCATTTATTATCACCCGTCAACCATAGTTTAGCGGTCATTACCGCACGTCAGCACGAGACAGGCCACGAACACAAAACTCCTTATAGCAATGATTTTAGATTTAATTTAGAATCAATATTTATTTCCAAACAAGGAACAATGTATGGCATTATTTTATCTCCCCCACACCATTCGCTACGTGCCTAAGATTTCATTAAAGCAGCGACTTCTACCAACAGGATGGAAGCTACTTCATCGGAAAAATCCCCTATTATTACTTCACTCAGTGGCTTGATGATCTATTTGATCATCTTGGTTTGAGCTTTCTCCAATGCGATGTATGTCACAGTGACCAACTGTCACTCCACGACTGACCGGTGAAGCGTGACGGGAGGAGGTCAACGAACCAAGAAATCGATGCATGGATTCCCCAAACAGCTCAACCCTCCAGATTGTCGGGAAGGATTAAGTAACGGGATTAATCGGTAAAGCCTATATATAAAGAAAGCATCATGAAAAACGCAATTTGGAAGATTTGCCTTGCAGCGAATTATTTATAATTACATTAGAGGGTTTCAGTATTATTTAGTAACTGTGAGTAATAATACATAATTCTTAAGTAAATAATATCGGTTATTATAAAATATTATAAAAATGGGTTCATATCAGGGCCGTTTAATCCATAAGGGCCAAGTAAACACGGTGCTTAAGTTTTTTAGGGACTAAAAAAATGCTTTAAATGAAAATCTAATAAATTATAAAATTGACCCCTCCCACTAAAAAATAAAAAATCTTATGTGGACAACACATGACTTTTCTTATATAATGCACTGAATTTACTATTTTATAGTAAAAAAAAAACAGGTTTTTCTTCTAGTAGATACATATATTCTTTCCAAGATATTGAATTTCCGTCAATCAGTTGCCATTTTCATTGATTTAGTGTCATTTTTATCCATTTCGCAAGATTTCCGTTAATTTGGCAACATTTAAAAAGTCGCCAAGTTGACGACATTCCACCAAATTCGGCGCCAAAATCTCGCCAAGCGTTATGGACGGAGAAATAAGTTATTCTTATAGCAGATAAATAACTATTGGTGTTCAAATACAAAAGTATGACTCAAAGTATTTTTTCTCATGAAAGAAACGAGCTAGATTCACGAGAATGATGTTACCCAATTTATCGCATGATATTACATATAAAAAGTGAACATGTTTCTTAACAGTTAATATATTTGTTTTTAATTTATGGGAATTTTGATAAATTTATTTGAAAGTGTGCAATATCTCGAGAACGGTTTATGCTAGCGTTCTAAAGTTTATGTCAATCGTTTTCTAAGGAAAAATTACATTAGATATGTCTATTTGAGTAACTTTATTAAAAGTTTTGATTTTTTGATAATTTTTTCAAAATTTCACTCGACAATTTAGGGGGTTCGGAATATTCGATTACGTTTAAAAACAATGGGCTTCCAGTATTCACGGATTGTGATTTTTGTACCAAACTTCGTTCGAATCGGTCCATTTGTTCGACTGTCATCGTCTCCATAGACTCACACACACACACACTTTCACAGACACACACAAACATACTTTCACACATACACACACACACACACACACACACACACATACATACTTTCACACACACACAGAAATCACCTCAAAAATATTTGGGATGCTTGAAACGTGCTCTCCCGTCGGAAACTCGAATTGGGATTTTCGACCTCGTCACAATACTTTCTTTATACATTATATATATAAGGACAGTAATAAACACAAAAAACTAAAACAACAATAAATTGAACAAGAAAGATCAATCATGCATAAGCATGGATTGCGAAACACTTTCCAACTGAAATACAATTTTACTTAAACATCTCTAAAATGCGATACATTCAGCACTCATATTTTTTAAATTAACTCAGTACTACAATAATTTATTATAGTTGAGAACTTAAAACTTCATCGAAATTTAAATCGCCTGCTTCTCTATGTAAAATCAATGAATATTTCATTCATATCACTTCTATTCCAGACCGCAGAGATAAATATTTTTGGTTGAAAAAATTTAACAATTCTTATACAACTCACCTTACAATCGCTTGATTTGTTTACATTCTGCATAAGTTAAAATTAGGCTTCGGTGTAGAAATAATTAAAGTTTAGTGATTATTTAAAATAAAAAATACTGTAATCGCATAGGCATGGAATATAGATATACAGATAATACGAAAAAATAAAAGGGTTTTAGAACGGATGCAACACTAAATATAAATTTAAAGGATCCTTATATATTCTGATTTGTACACACGGGAAAAAATGGATGCCATATTTTATTTGGCAGTGAGTCACGTGATCTCTTTATGTGATCTCTTCAAGTGATGTCACATGGGTGCAATTATTATTTCAAATTTTATTTAAAAAACACCCAACATATTTTGCTGAAAAAAAAAATTCTACCTTTTATGTGATAATTTGAATATTGCATAAAACTAAAACTTTCGAAGCAATTCGTGAATTTTAATTTCCTGAAAATAAATATTTGAAAAATTAAAAAGTGTTTGAGAAATTAGATCCCGTAGGGTTCAATGTATTTCATATTTTCAATTCGGGTTCAATCCAAAAAAAAAACTATTTGAGTGATATTTTTCATTTTTGTTCCCATATATCCCACAAATAGTTTCACTAACAAAAATTTCATTTTGATAAAGTTAATTTTACGGCAGTTATCGTCTGAACGGACGGGCAGACTTACTTCACTGACTTTTAATTCAAATAACTCGATTGTGTCGAAAATGGAATAGAATGAAAAAAAAAATTCTAAATAGCTAAAAGAAAAACTAAGATCAATCGTGCATAAAGCATTAATTATGAAACACATTCCAACTGAAATGCAATTATATTTAAGCGCCTCTAAAATGTGATACATTCAGCTCTGACATATTTTAATTTATCACAGTAATACAGTAATTAATTATATTGGAAAACTTGAAACTTCCTCGAAAAAATGAACTTTATTTAAATGATGTCATCGAAATAAAAATTGTCTGGCTCTCTGTTTAAAAGTAGTGAATGTTTCAATCATATCACTTTTATTCCAGATTCCAAAGCTAAATAATTTTTTGTGAAAGAAATTCAGCAATTCTTATGCAACTCATCTTACAATCACTTGTTTACATTCTGCATCCTTGAAAATTAGGCTTCGTTGTAAAAATGATCAAAGTTTGATGATCTTTTAATCTCAAAAATATTGGACTTGCGTTGGCGCAGAATATAGATGTCTCAGAATATAATACTCAGAAATAAAACGGTTTTAGGACGGATGCAATACTCAATATAAATTTAAAATAACTTTAAAAATCACATTTTTTACACTGAGAGATAAAGATGGATGACGTATATTATTTTGAAGTGGGTCACGTGATCTCTTCATATAATATGGGTTGTTTTTGTTGAGACCCAGACCGTCCGACCTACCAGAAAGGTGTAAGAAAGGCCGTTTGAGCGGCCGGGAAGCATATAATATGGGTGTAATTACTATTTTAATTTTTATTTAAAAAGCTTCCGAACATATTTTGCTGAAATTTTTCTATATATTGTATGGAATAATTTGAATATTTTCTAAGCAATTTATGAATTTTAACTTTGCTTAAAATAATGTTTGAAAAACAAGGTCCCATAGGGTTCGATGTACACTCTAAAACCATGAAATTTGACTCACCAAGAAATTATCCAAATGAGACAAAATTTGGTATGTGTAATGTGGATGTACAGAAAATGGAATAATTAGAATTTCAGAACAATTGGATGATTTATTGCACTGAAAGATCTACACAAAGTAGGCAAGTCAATATGGCGTTGGTCCACCTCTGGGATTTATAGAAGCTGTTACCCGACGTGACATTGATGCATAAAGTTGCCGGATGGTGTTCTGAGGAATGTTGTTCCAAATGGTCTCCAATTGACGAGCCAATTCGTCTACATTCTGGGATGGTCGCAGACAACGCCCCATCTCAGCCCAAATGTGCTGAAGAGGCGAGAGATCTGGGGATCTGGCTGGCCAAGAAAGTGTGTCGTAAGTACGCAAACAAACAATAGAGAGGCGTGCCTTGTGTGGTCTGGCATAATCTTGTTGAAAAGTTAGCCCTGGTCTCACGAAAGAAATGGCAATACAACGAGTCATATAATGTCGGCAACTTACCGCTGTGCTGTGATGGTGCCACAGAGGACTATCAAAGAAGTCCGTCTCTTAAACGAAATGGCACCCCAGACCATAAATCCCTGTTGTCGGGCTGTGTGGCGTATGACAGTAAGAGCAGGATCTTGACGATGTCCGGGTTGTTTCCAGACAGGTCTGTGCTGGTCGTCGGGAATCAGTTCGAAACGGGAATTTGTTCCCAATCCGAACAATTCCACTTTGATCAGTCCCGGCACCATTACAATCGCTGTTGACGGTGCATACTGGTCAGTGGTAGGCGGTGTAATGGACGCCGCGAGTATAGATCCCGCGCCCGTAGTCTTCTATTAATGATCCGGGTGGTCATTTCCTGGTTTGTCACATGTTGGATGGTTGATAACGAAGAATCTCGTGCTGTCACAGCTGCTCTGATAATAGCTCTATCATCCAGTTCTATCGTCGCTCTAGGCCTTCCGCTGCCCGCTTGCAGCTTAAATCTGCCATTCAGGATCCTTTCCTGCCAACATCGTCTAATTGCGGTATCGCTTCTACCCAAATGCCGATCGATTTGACCATCCAGCCTCATGCAGTCCGACTGCACGCTCTCTTTCAAATTTCGTCATATGCTCGTAGCGGCCGTGAATTCGCCGGCGAGGCATTGATACAATCAAGGTACATAAATGCAATCGAAATCCACTGAACGTTTTGTTCTCGAAAGCGAGGTTGGCTTATATACACCACCATGGTGCTCAGTTTTAATGTGCTGTGGTTCCGCCTATCCATTCATTGGCTACGAATTTTTTATTCATTTGCATATTCGGTCGATAGGTTTGTTTTAATGTGTATTTCAGCTTTCAATCCGAGTTCAACCCCAAACTGATTGGATGATATTATTCATTTACATTTTCATATGTCCCACAGGCAGTCTCAACAACATACTAAAATTTCATTTCGATAAAGTCATTTTTACAACAGTTATCGTGCGAACGGACGGACAGACAGACAGACAGACAGACAGAATGAACAAAGTCATAAACACTTTTCAACTATGTTGGAAAGTGTAAGAAAATTAAAAAAATCTATACTCCCGATACAATGAACCCTGATTTAAACGTAATGTGTTTATTTATTATATTTTCTCTAAAGAAAAATCGATCAGAATACAATGATTAAGAAATAGTGCCGCTCATCGTAGATGAAAAGTAGATGAGAAAAATGCAGCGTTTCCTATTCAAAGTTCAGTGAACCAACGTCCGTCGCCGTTCTTGTATGACTTCGGAAGCTTTGCAAAAATATCATAAAAAGAGACGCTGAAATATATTTAATCAAATAGTTCAACTAAAATTGAAAAACAATCTGGAATATCATGAGTATTCAAATTCCATGCTTCATTGATTTATTATCCTAATATGAAAGCATTCCATTGTCTTCTAAATCGATCTCTTTACAAAAATGTTTTTAATTTTGTTTCAATTTTAAATAGATATGTATGCTGTTGTCACTTTTTACTTTCCCTGCAATACATGGTAATGTATAGGGAAAGTATTGGAATCATGTCGAAAATCGCAACTCGAGTTTTAGACGGATCTACACGTTTCGAGACCTATGGAATACGAAAAAACTATTTTTAACGTGACGTCTGTGTATGTGTCTATCTGTCTGTGTGTCTGTATGTCTGTCTGTGTGTCTGTGCAATGCATGTATTCACTCTAGCTCGAAAACTAATGGACCGAATTTCATAAAATTTAGTAAGTAAGACCCTTGGGTGTGACCCTGGTGCTGATTTGTTTTAGGTATAATTCGAAAAAAAAGAACCCGCCTTGTTTTGCAAAATGGCCCGCAAAAATCTCATGTATTCACTCTAGCTGAAATGCAAATTGACCAAATTTCACAAAATTTAGCAGATAAATTGCATGTGGGATACTCTGGTGCTGATTAGATTTTACTACGATTCAGAAAAGAACAACCTGCCTTTTACGAAACCAACCTGCCTTTTCTTACGAAATGGCCAGCAATATCTAAAACAAGACTACGTATGTTCAAATGTATCAATTAAATGCCTGTTTTATACGTAATTTTTGACGAGGAAAAGAAAACTCTATTACCCTAGGACTAACCGATTTTTCGTATTATTTTATGCCGCCTTTGGGAAAATGTCCAATTGCCAAATAAATACAGAAATTGAATTAAAAATGCAAATTTAGTGTCATTTTATGCAATTAAACTCAATTTAATGAAGATTTAGTTCTTAAAGAAATAAAGAAAAAATGAATTTGAGTCTGCAGGGAAGGTCATGTGCTGCCCACATCAGATTTTTCTCCCTCCTACCATACTTTGGAATCTATAAGGAATGTATTATAACAGAATTGAAAATTTGAACTCGCATTTTCGCCGAAGCTGTACACGTTCAGCCGCTCTGCAAAACACATTTGTACTATCGTTACGAACTTCAAATACCCTCATTGGAGACTCTTTTGAAAACCAGACAGAAGAAACACCCGTATGGAAACATTTCCTACGACGTGAAACAAGGGTTTCCGTATGAAGTTTGGAAGGATTGCCATATTTAGTGTTTGATCACCAGTTCGGCGGTATTTCGCGGCTTTTCGGAGGTTCGAGAAATACCTCGAAATAACGGATATTCTACTAGATATGAGAGATTTCTAGAAGTTTCTACAGAGAGTCTGTAAAAGAGTCATCACTCAGTTGAAGAACAGTTGACGGTATATAAGCTACATTGAACTGAGACATACGTCAATGTTTTGAGAACAGTAGCTGCTGTTTTGTGAAATGAGCTACGTTATTGTTTTGAGAATACAGAAGGTCGTTTGCACTTTATGAAATCGATTTTTATAATTAATTGTTATGCATAAAGAGAGTATTTCTTGCTGCGATTTGCTTCTATCTGATATCCTTGATTCTTGATTATAGCTCTAGCTCGGATTTTTCAAGAAAGTAAATTTTTCTTTGCACCGTCATGTCAATTTTATCTCACTCCTCTTGGGTCGTTTTCCAAAGTCCTTTCAGTGTTCTGGAATGCCGTTTACCTAGGACTCGTTTTAACAACCCGAAAGCGCAAATGTCCATAGGAGAAGCGTCAGCTGATAGTAGGGGATATAGGAGAGTTCTGCGGCACTTCAGAGGCGGTGAACCCCATACTTTAACATGGGGGTTCTCATAAGTCAGTGTGAGGCGGCACAGTTCCATAAGGTGACGTCACAGAATAGGGTAGAGTTTAGAACGTATAAAGTATTGCTGTTGTTATTTATTTATTTTTTTTATATTTTCACACTTTTAATAATTTTTTACAAAAAAACAGTAAAAATGTACGTTTTTTCAATAAGTTGAATTTCGGGAATCTCGGGTATCTCGAGAATCTAGGGAATCTCGGGAATTTAGTGTATTGGAGAGGGTGTGTATACCCAATAATCGTAGATATCTGTTTTAAAAATATATATTTTAAAAAGTTGGTGAATGGGTTTTCACACTTTTGCAATTTTTTTACAAAAATGCGATTTTAACTTGTAAAAACCTAATAAAAACGTGTTTTTGAACTAGCTGAATTTCGGGAATCTCGGGAATCTCGAGAATCTCGGAAATTAAGTGTATTGGAGGGGGTGTGTATCCCCAATAATAGATACATAGATACATGTTTTGAACTATCTAAATGCGGTAATGTCTCTTTAATAAATTAGATGCTATTAGAAAAATATATATTTTTTTAATTGTAGGCCCACCTCCACCCGATGTATAGGGTACACAGCCACAATCTCTATTTTTTTTCTTATTTTTATTTTTTCTATTTTTTCCATTTTTTATTTTTTTATTTTAAAGTGTCCGTAGGCATAACTTGTAATGCCGTATTCATATAAATATATTTTATCATCAATGGGTGACAAAGCCATCTTGTTCTGGCATACAGTGAATAGTTTATGATGGCTACTATCAATTCTAATCTGCTCTTCCATGGTAGGTCTAACACTCAAAAGGCACTGTCTATAGTCACTGTGTGTAATTTTCCGTGCAACCGCATGCGTAGAAACACCTTTAGCTCTTTTCTTTTCCCCAGCAGATGATAGAATAAAGTACATTTTAGGTCTAATTCCTATAAACTCTTGAATGGGGGTTGAATTCAGTTCATCTTTGAAATATCCAATACGTTTTTTATTGTCTTCACTGACGGAGGAGATGATCCTTGGGATAGTCAGAAAAATCATGCAGCTGTTTATGCTGCTTCATATCTTCATAAATACCAACAGTTTGGATTTCATAAGCCAATGAATCAGTATCGGTGAAGAGAAACGAAGCTTTTTCACCATATTGGTTCTTTATATGCTTGTAGTGGGACTCATACATCAGTAGTTTGGATAACTTCAGGATAGCAAAGCTAACGTATATAGGCCGATTTATTAAAATGCAACTATTTACACGTTCGACACCCACCAGATCTTCACTAAAAATCCTGCTATCTCTATAAGCTGGGGATGCCACCACCTTCAAGGCCCGCTTTGAAGAATTCACTAGCTCAATATTCACTCGATTTCGAAGATTTTCCATCGTTTTTCCAAACACATCGTTATTAAGCAATTTAAAAAAAAATCCTTCCCAAAGTTATTCTGAGCCTTCTTTCTCTGTTCTGTGTTAAATTGGATGTATTTCTCCAGCTAAGGCTTCTGATTAAATTTTAAGGCCTTGTGAATTTTCTTTAGTCTTAAACCTAATGATAGGTATAGCTGAAGGTTGCGATAGTGAACAATATAATGTTTCTTATCATGCAGATTGGGTACCAATTTCGTAGTACTAACGAAACGCCCATGATGTAACTGTTGAACCAGTCGTTCAGCATAGGGGGAGAGCATTTCTCGCACAATCTTCACCCTTTCAGGGGTTAGAGGTATTCATTATGGTAATCATGTAAGGATTCAGGATACTCCAGATCCACTTCAAATACATACCCCTCTTGGATATTATCCTTTAGGCTCATTATCCAGGATTCATTCAAATTTTCTGTATATATCCATTCAAAACCGCCATAGGGCAGTGGTTGAGACATGGCCCAACCATATAGATTATTAGCATCAAGATAGATAATGTGCTTATCAGGCTTAGTAGAATCGTAATTTTCCAAATAACGATTATTAGCCTCAGATCTCCGCTGGCTAATCATACATATACCACCTCGAATCCCACGTTCTACGAACAGTAGCATATTTTCATCTGTGAATAGTTCTAGGGTTTGATCAGTTATTTTCAAGGATGCTTGCCAAGCCAGTCCAGGGGCGGTCATCATATGAGCGGCGTCTAAATTACACACATTTATCTGTATATCATTTAATTTTTCAATCTGAGGAATCTTCACAACTGAGATAGGGTATTGAATATCCCCTAGTTTAATGTAATTCTCAAAACATTTATAATGTGACACTCTTTCAGGCTTATCTTCACGAGATATATAGTTTTTGTGAGCTGGTAAGCACCACACCAGACATTTCTCGTCTTCATTTCGAATATTTAGTAAAGCTTTCTTGGCTGCAAGTTTTCTTGCTGTTGGCAAGGGTATATAGCTAGAAGCTGCAAGGGACTTGCACTTTGCACAGAAAACATCTATCTTTCGCATCTTTTGTAAAGTCCATCCAGAGCCTCGGCTGACAAACTCTTCGAATAACTTGAGATTAAGATCTGAGAAAAAGATTCTTCAACATTGTCGGGAGGGGTATCATCACGAAGTTCTGTCACAACATCTGTTCTAAAATATGAGCTTGATACCTCTTCGCCAGTTGCAATGTCACGAATAAATTGCACATCCGCAATAGGATACCACGTAATAGATCTATATTCACCCAGTTTATCTTTTAATATCTTCAATAGCTGAGGGCGAATCTCATCAAAACATAGCATAAGATCCCCCCCTACACTTTCAGAGGGTTCCAGAGTATGCACAGAGAATACATCTAAACCCTTCTTCACTGTAGTCTTGCGACGTTTATTAGAAGTTGAGGCTAAAGCAGAAGTTTTTCTCTTTTTAGAACCATGTTCAATACGCTGATAACGCAGGACATCACTTTTCTTGCTGAATATGAGTTCACAATGCTTGCATTTTATGCCATCCTTCAGATGAAGTATCAGATGGCGCTTCAGGTTATCCCGTCTGGTAAACTGTATGGAACATTGAGTGCATTCAAACACTTGAACGGGAGAATGCGTATTCGCATATCTAGACAAGTCTTCCTTACGAGTAAATGCACGTTCACACATTTTACATCGATAATTCAATGCATCATCATCAGAATGAATCTCCATATGTCTTGCTAAGGCATCTTTTCTAGAAAAGTACTTATCACAAGTAAGACATACCTGTAAAAGATAAAAAAATGCAAGACTTTAGTATAAACACGTCATTTTTCTGTAACATTTCTCAAGATTTATATAAAATAATCTTGAATCCATTATACTAACCTCATTAGAAATAATAAAATTCCCAAGTTAAAGAATATATCCAGATACTAAAGCCTCAACACATTTCATTAAATTCATAAAAATATTAATTAAATAAAATTGTTACGCATCATAAAAATACCAAGTTTAATAAAATGGGAGAATAAAATCACATTAAAACAAGTACTCACATGTCCAATCCCGTCCAAAGAGACTGATTTAGACATAGGATCGTCAGTAATGGCAGGGGTAACTCCTCCGATATTAGTAGCTGTTCCAAGGCAAATATGGAACATTGCGAATTATGGAGGGAGTACAACCTGCAAAGATGGTCCCTGTGCTTCTCCTAATATTCATATACAGTTCCCTAAGAGAACACCTGAAAAAGGATGAGCAGGCCATGTTTCTGGGAAATATGGACAGCGATGGCTCAGTTACAGAGGGGCGCACAGCAGGGCGTTCTTGGGGAGAGCTGACCCTTGTCCAGTTCGGCGACACGTGCACCCAGGGTCGTGGGAACGCTGGCCCACCTGCCAGATATTAATTCTGGGGTGATCGCCGTCCTCCTGTCATCACAGCACCCAATAGCTGGATATAATTCTGAAATATCCAATGAAAATACCAGGGGCTTCAATTGGGGGAACCAGTAATAAACCTGGGGCTTAATTGCGTGGGAGGAGACATTTTTCGGATGTTCGAGAAAGTGTTAGATTTTTCAAAAAGAGAGGAGAATTGATTTTGTGCTTCGGAGAGAAAGTTCTCCCAAAAAGACGTCTGCAGCGATGATTGGCGTTTCCTCCGCGGTCGAAGTGCCCCGCATCCAGTGACGATCCAACGATGTATCGAAGGTACGAAATGCATGTCTCTTATACTCTCAGTCTGTTTGACACTAATTTAGATAATTTCGCACTCTCTCGACATCGTATTCAATTTACACTTGAGTGAAATAATCAGGACGAATTTAATTGTAAACTTAAATGAAGGAGATTTTAATGATATACTTTAAATATTCATAATTAAGAAAATGTCAAACACGAATGTCAATGGAGAGTGATTATGATTTAGTAAGATTGTTAATTGAATCAATTAAATATGTTCTTTTATTATTATTTTAATTTCCTTTTGTTAATAAATATATATTGTTAATGTTTTACATCATGTCCGTTGTCCTCATTTACCAGTAATTTGATTTTTATGTATTTTTATTCGACACGGCCAATGTCGGAGATTGTTTTAATGAACAATGTTACTGAATTATGCGTTCTGACCGGACGTGTGGTTAAAATTCACATAACAGTTCGTAGTAGAGAGCAACTTGAAACACGACTTAACAGCACTAAATCCACGTCTCGAATGATAAAATTGCTGTTTAAAGGTCACCCACACCCATGCATAAAGATAAAATTATTCCTGGAATATCCTTCCGCCAATGTCGCCTCAAGGTTATTTCTAAAGAGTTCTTGGTGTATCCATCCACCAAGGTCACGTGAAGGTTATATCACGGTTACGTTAAACCACGTATAAGATATAATTACACGCACAAACCCGATAAAAAAATAAACAATCCGTTTAATATCATAATGGATAGTATCCTTTTAATAATCGTAAGCGATACATTAAATAGGTTCAAATCTTAAAAAATAATAGATTTTAATAAAATAATTAAAGAAAATCCCTTTGCGAGGGTAAAAATGTCTTAGAATCTTCAACCCTTATACAATATAGCAACGCGCCGTCCCTTGCAAGCATAAGAAACACCGAATTCAACACTCCGCCGAATAATATATACCCCTTTCTCCCCCCTCCCTGCCCGAGAGACCAATAATCACCGCCATTGCTTCCCCACACACTATACGTAACCCATAACAACCAGAATCCGTAATAAAACACGAGCATCTCAACCCCAACGTACATCCAAGTACCCCGTAATTCAACATAAAACCCCCGTATTTTGACAAGAAAACGCACTTTACAGGGATTCATAAAGTATACATGGAAAAAATCATAAAAAATCACCAAATTCACCCAGAAACTAGTTAAAACCCTCAAATTACTCATAATTATCACCTATATAAGCTATATAAACATTTATAGCCATAAAAAAGCCTAGTAGAAGAGGAAGGATAGTTCGCCAGGATGCGGTTGGAGCAATGCCGCCTAAAAATAGTTTCTGGAAAGAAAAAATAAATATTTTTGGTATTTTCAGAAAGTATCCTCTATGTAATATTTTGGTAAAATTAAAAATGATTTTAAAAATTTTTAAAAACTCAATTTTTTATTAATTTTCTCAAAATTCCTAAGTTGCATCCCCTACTAGTACCCCTTTAGGCCACTAGGGGGCGCTGGCGGCACTGCTCCGCTTTCCTAGATGGGTAGGTGTTGCCATCTCTCAAAAAGTTTCTCCCATACTTAGAAAAAATCTCAAGTTTCATCTCAATAGTTCCGCTCTTCCCCTCTAGGGGGCGCTGTGGGTACTGCACAGCCTCCGTCGATTAACCTTAGCCGTTGCCACCCCCCAAAAAGTTTCTCCCATACTTAGAAAAACTCATTAAAAAAATCATTTCTCCCTAAGCTCTCCGTACAAGACTACTAAATCGTTGCCACCTGAAAAAAGTTTCTAAAATTTTTTAACCCCCCCTATTTTTTCATTTCCCCCCTTTTTACACCCTCGTCTAGGATTACGGAATTCAAGATGGCGGCCATTGCACAGTTTTGCACAACATTGCACAGCCTCCGCCGGTGAACCGGCTACTGGTGATTTTACAGGTATTTCATTAAATGGGATACATTTTATTTCTGTTTCTGATTCTTTCTTTGCTAAGTATGCGGCAGTTGACTTAGACGTGAGGCTAGAGGCTTTGTCCATATGAAGCTCAACTTTATTGATGCCCCTTCCATATCAGGCTGGAATTTCGTCCTCAAAAATTGGTTCTAAAATATTTTGCTGATAGTTGAGTGAAATAATTTTAGCTTTACTTGAGACTTTTTTTAGTTTTAATTTACCGTTGTAACAAAATCATGAAATTATTATGAATCCCTTTGGGAATTTTTCTGTACATTGATGAAGCCATTTCGTACGGTCTCTTTTGTAAGTTGAGCAATAGAAAATTGCTCTTTCTTTTATTACAGTCACTTAAATACACACATGCCTCATCGAGTGTTACCACAAATTTTCATTTATCAGCCGCTAGATGCTTTTCATATAATTTTCTGCAATTTTTTTTCCGCTATGTGCTTTGGCAAAAGCAGATGAACTTTAGATTTAAACACCTTTTTTAACTTCAAATTTTTATGAATGATTTTACTTACAGTGGCAGAAGACATTCCCACTTTCGATGCAATGGATCTTTGAGTCGGTGGATTTTCTTTAGGATCAGAGACTTCAGTTTCATGATATTTACCCGTGTTCGAACAGTCTTAAGATACGATTTTGCGGCCATTTTTTCATTTTTACTTTCATCTAGACGCTTTTTCCCTTTCAAATTTAATCTATTAAAAATACCTTTCTTTGAAATGCAATAACCTCGATTTTTACACCGCTTTACAATTTGTTGATACGAACATTTTTCCTGGGAATGCGCATTTACGCAACCTTCGAGCCATCTATCAGTTTCGGGAGCCATTTTCAAAATAAATCCTTTATTCTACATTTCAATCAAAATAAAACAGTAGCAGACGATTATATTGAAAATGCCAAATCTTTACCTCAAAATGCTAATGAGAAACATAAATACAAAACCGTTTCCATAATGTGCGAACGGTCTTCTGTGATATCCCTTCATTTGTGAAATGGAGTATTTTAGTGCTTTTTTACTGTATATTGTTCCTGTTTACGCTGTACTTGTAAATATAAGTGTTAGTTATCCAGAAATTTGGACTCATTCTTACATCTTGAGCGCACACCCACGATTTCAGAGGATACGTGTTAACATTATTTTTAACAGGACGTATCTGTGCGTGTGTCTGTTTGTGTATGTGGGTGTGTCACTCCCTGTATCTGTCTGTGAAATGTATGTAAATAATTTTGCTTAAAAATATCAGACAAAATTTCTTGGTAATAAGTTACTTATTTGTTATTTTGATGCTGATTAAATTTTGCTATGATTTGAAAAGGAGAACATGTCTTTTTCCGTAATGACTCGTAAATAAAAACTCAAATCTCATTCTAATTTACACGTCTATAATACTTTCCCTATACATTGCATTATACTATGTATGAAGAGAAAGGGATGAACATATACTTTGGGCAAGGCTTATTTAAATGCATAACGAAAACTCTAATCGGCTGTTTACTCAGTTTTATCGTCATATGCCCACCGACAAGGTTCTATTGGAATAAAATTCAGTTTGAATATTAATGCAGAATATTTTACTACTGAAATATGAAAATCCATGGATATATTTTGAACACTTTCCAGCATAGTTTGAAAGTGTTAATGAATTCGTTCATTCTGTCTGTCTGTCTGTCCGCTCGTATGATAAATGCCGTAAAAATGACTATCAAAATGAAATTTTAGTATGCTGTTGAGACGGTCTGTGGGGCATATGGAAATGGAAATGAATAATATCACCCAATTAGTTTTGGATTGAACTCGGGTTGGAAAAGTGAAATACATTGAACCCTATGGGACCTCATTTTTCAAACATTTTTAAGTGAAGTTAAAATTCACAAATTTCTTTGGAAATTTTAGAAAATATTCAAATTATCCCATAAATTATATAAAATAAATTTTAGCAAAATATGTTCGGTAGTTTTTTAAATAAAAATTAAAATATTAATGACACTCATATTATATGAAGAGATCACGTGACTCACTGCAAAATAAAACATGGCATCTATTTTTTTCCGTGTGTAAAAATCGGGATATTTAAAGATCCTTTAAATTTTTATTGAGTGTTGCATCCCTCCTAAAACCGCTTTATTTTTACGTTTTCCTGTGCATCTATATTCTGCACCAACGCAACTACAATAATTTTGAGTTTAAATGATCATCAAACTTTGATTATTTCTACAACGAAGCCTAATTCTAATGAATTCAGAATGTAATACAAGTGATTGTAAGATGAGTTGTATAAGAATTGCTGAATTTTTTTCACGTAAAATTATTTAGCTCTGGAGTCTGGAATATAAGTGATATGAATGAAAAATTAATTGATTTTACATAATGAAGGAGACGATTTTATAGCATTGCCTTTTTTGATGAAGTTTTAAGTTTCCAAGTAAAATAAATTAATGTACTCTGATAATTTTAAGAATATCACCTCTGAATAAATCGCATTTTACAGATGTTTAAATAAAATTGCATTTAAGTTGGAAAGTGTTTCATAATCAATGCTTTATGCATGATTGATCCTTCTTGTTGAATTTTATTATCGGAATCCCTTGGTTTAATACAGCGAAGTTCACGTTCTTAATTGTTAACATTTTGTGAATTCTATAATGTGGCCTAGGTTTATAGTTTTTCCTATACCTCTGAATGGATGTTTCGCATGAAAAATATAACTCAGCAAAATCATATCCAGCGAAAACCAGATCTTTATTATATGAATTCTTTAATGAACGATGTTGTTAAATTAGTTTTTGTACGAGTTTGCAGCTTTGAAAGGAACTGTTTCTACGCGGTCTTCAAATATCGGTGTTATCGAATAAGCATTTTACACATTAAATTCATTGAATTCATTGATTTAGAGCTCACATTACGTAGCATTTTGGATATAATGTATTAAACTTGCAGTTCTGTGTGCATTGAAGGTAGTACGAACTGTTTCATAGAGATTGATTTCAATCTTGGTGGATGAAAAATGTCAAATATCGGACAGATTAAAAGCGAATAAAATACGTTTATTATTTTTGAAATTCTAGTAATGCGTGCCTATATGCGTACCTTTAGTATTACGTATTTTGAAACGGGGTTTGGTGAACATAGCGAACAGAGGTTGACGCTCTCTAGTATTTAAAAATAAAATACTATAATATTCAAGTACGATAGTATATTATTATCTGTTCAAATTAAACGCCAACGAAATCATCTAGACGCTTTTTCCCTTTCAAATTTAATCTATTAAAAATACCTTTCTTTGAAATGCAATAACCTCGATTTTTACACCGCTTTACAATTTGTTGATACGAACATTTTTCCTGGGAATGCGCATTTACGCAACCTTCGAGCCATCTATCAGTTTCGGGAGCCATTTTCAAAATAAATCCTTTATTCTACATTTCAATCAAAATAAAACAGTAGCAGACGATTATATTGAAAATGCCAAATCTTTACCTCAAAATGCTAATGAGAAACATAAATACAAAACCGTTTCCATAATGTGCGAACGGTCTTCTGTGATATCCCTTCATTTGTGAAATGGAGTATTTTAGTGCTTTTTTACTGTATATTGTTCCTGTTTACGCTGTACTTGTAAATATAAGTGTTAGTTATCCAGAAATTTGGACTCATTCTTACATCTTGAGCGCACACCCACGATTTCAGAGGATACGTGTTAACATTATTTTTAACAGGACGTATCTGTGCGTGTGTCTGTTTGTGTATGTGGGTGTGTCACTCCCTGTATCTGTCTGTGAAATGTATGTAAATAATTTTGCTTAAAAATATCAGACAAAATTTCTTGGTAATAAGTTACTTATTTGTTATTTTGATGCTGATTAAATTTTGCTATGATTTGAAAAGGAGAACATGTCTTTTTCCGTAATGACTCGTAAATAAAAACTCAAATCTCATTCTAATTTACACGTCTATAATACTTTCCCTATACATTGCATTATACTATGTATGAAGAGAAAGGGATGAACATATACTTTGGGCAAGGCTTATTTAAATGCATAACGAAAACTCTAATCGGCTGTTTACTCAGTTTTATCGTCATATGCCCACCGACAAGGTTCTATTGGAATAAAATTCAGTTTGAATATTAATGCAGAATATTTTACTACTGAAATATGAAAATCCATGGATATATTTTGAACACTTTCCAGCATAGTTTGAAAGTGTTAATGAATTCGTTCATTCTGTCTGTCTGTCTGTCCGCTCGTATGATAAATGCCGTAAAAATGACTATCAAAATGAAATTTTAGTATGCTGTTGAGACGGTCTGTGGGGCATATGGAAATGGAAATGAATAATATCACCCAATTAGTTTTGGATTGAACTCGGGTTGGAAAAGTGAAATACATTGAACCCTATGGGACCTCATTTTTCAAACATTTTTAAGTGAAGTTAAAATTCACAAATTTCTTTGGAAATTTTAGAAAATATTCAAATTATCCCATAAATTATATAAAATAAATTTTAGCAAAATATGTTCGGTAGTTTTTTAAATAAAAATTAAAATATTAATGACACTCATATTATATGAAGAGATCACGTGACTCACTGCAAAATAAAACATGGCATCTATTTTTTTCCGTGTGTAAAAATCGGGATATTTAAAGATCCTTTAAATTTTTATTGAGTGTTGCATCCCTCCTAAAACCGCTTTATTTTTACGTTTTCCTGTGCATCTATATTCTGCACCAACGCAACTACAATAATTTTGAGTTTAAATGATCATCAAACTTTGATTATTTCTACAACGAAGCCTAATTCTAATGAATTCAGAATGTAATACAAGTGATTGTAAGATGAGTTGTATAAGAATTGCTGAATTTTTTTCACGTAAAATTATTTAGCTCTGGAGTCTGGAATATAAGTGATATGAATGAAAAATTAATTGATTTTACATAATGAAGGAGACGATTTTATAGCATTGCCTTTTTTGATGAAGTTTTAAGTTTCCAAGTAAAATAAATTAATGTACTCTGATAATTTTAAGAATATCACCTCTGAATAAATCGCATTTTACAGATGTTTAAATAAAATTGCATTTAAGTTGGAAAGTGTTTCATAATCAATGCTTTATGCATGATTGATCCTTCTTGTTGAATTTTATTATCGGAATCCCTTGGTTTAATACAGCGAAGTTCACGTTCTTAATTGTTAACATTTTGTGAATTCTATAATGTGGCCTAGGTTTATAGTTTTTCCTATACCTCTGAATGGATGTTTCGCATGAAAAATATAACTCAGCAAAATCATATCCAGCGAAAACCAGATCTTTATTATATGAATTCTTTAATGAACGATGTTGTTAAATTAGTTTTTGTACGAGTTTGCAGCTTTGAAAGGAACTGTTTCTACGCGGTCTTCAAATATCGGTGTTATCGAATAAGCATTTTACACATTAAATTCATTGAATTCATTGATTTAGAGCTCACATTACGTAGCATTTTGGATATAATGTATTAAACTTGCAGTTCTGTATGCATTGAAGGTAGTACGAACTGTTTCATAGAGATTGATTTCAATCTTGGTGGATGAAAAATGTCAAATATCGGACAGATTAAAAGCGAATAAAATACGTTTATTATTTTTGAAATTCTAGTAATGCGTGCCTATATGCGTACCTTTAGTATTACGTATTTTGAAACGGGGTTTGGTGAACATAGCGAACAGAGGTTGACGCTCTCTAGTATTTAAAAATAAAATACTATAATATTCAAGTACGATAGTATATTATTATCTGTTCAAATTAAACGCCAACGAAAATGAAAAATTACCTATTATCGTTGCGAATATCTCTTCTTAACGTGTACGACTTGTATTTCCTCGAAGAATAGATTTCGCATAAATGAGTATCTTCACCTTACCCGATGATGATTGAATGTGTGTTTGAATCTACCACCTTCCAACATGCTTAAATGAGTGGACACTATAATGATTAATCATATCCGGGGTTCTAAACTCGACCTGCACGTATCACATAGGTTTTGCAGGTGTGATGACTGGCCTAAAATGATGCAATAATGGACACTGCACGTAGCGTACTTTACACGTCTGTCATCATCGGTTGGACAGTTTCGGGAAAGGTTCATCATTTATCTATCGCAAAGGTGCCTGACAAACCATCTAGGAAAAATGATAGAAACGTAATGATCGCCGTAGAAGAAGAATTTCCTTACAAAGGTTCAGTGTCAAGACACATTTTACTCAACATAAGATACTTTAAAAATCCTTTAGGAAAACTCAATTGATCCTTGACAGTGAAATTCACTCTTTTCCCAAGCAAGGCAAAATTACAAAAAAAAATGTTTTTCCCTACAAACAATACCGCGTGTAAAGAAAAAAATTAAATTTCAATTACACAAGAAATTAAACTCAATAGAGGGTGCATTGCAGATACAATTCTACGTAAAGCTGTATAAATCTTATCATAATCCGAAAGGGATATTATTCAAAATGGTGGAAAAAAAATGAAGATGTAGGCAGATGAAAGGTTTCGACAACTTTGTATAGTATCGGTTTTGGATAATGATAAAATGTATACAGTCTTGTCCAGATATGAATCGGCTTACACCTCAATTGGGTTCAATTTCGTTTGAGATTATAATTTGTTTTCTGTTCTTGAGTACAATGAGAAACAGGATTTTTCTCATAATTTATGTTTCACTTCTCAGTTTTCATTTCTAGTTTTAGTTTTTCCTCTCTCATTTGTCCTCTTATTACTGTTTTTGAACTAATTAACTTATAAACCTATGTAGTATTATACATGAATCGATGCTTTAGAACCAGGAGAATATTCTCTCTTTCTCTATTTCGACTCTTCCTCCCTTCTCTCCCATCCCCTCTCTCCTCCTCTCTCCCATCCCCTCTCTCCTCCTCCTCTCCCCCTCTCTCTTCTTCTCCCATCCATTTTCCTCCTCTCTCCTCCTCTCTCCCCTCTCTCTCTCCTATTCCCTCCCCCTCTCTTTCCTCCCTCTCTTTCCTCCCTCTCTCTCCTCCCTCTCTTTCCCATCCCTCTTCCCCCCTTCTTCCTCCTCTTCCCTTCTTCCCCTCCCCCCTTCTTTCCCTCTCCCCCCTTCTCCTCTCCCCCTTCTTCCCCTTTCTCCCCTCCCTTCTTCCCCTCTCTCCCCTCCCTTCTACCCCTCTCTCTCGCACACAGACACGTACACAAAGACGTCACATTGAAATTAGTTTTCTCGTGTTCTGGAGTTTTCGAAATGCGCAAAATCGAGTTGAATATCGTTGTTCCAATTTTTTGCACGATTTTAACATTTCTCCTATACATTACCATCTCTTGTAGGAAAAGTAAAAATCTGATGTGGGCAGCACATGACTTTCCCTGCAGACTTATATTCACGTTCTATTTATTTTAATTAAATTTAATTCACTTTTGATTCAATTTTCGTTCTCATTTGGTAACTGGACTTATTTTCAAAGGTGGCGTAGAAAACATACGAAAAACTAAAATATCTCGAGAACGGCTAGTCTTGGTGTAATGGGGTTGGTCTTATTCTTTTCTTCGTTAAAAATTACGTATTAAACAAGCATTTAATGGATATATTTCAACATATGTAGTTTTTTATTTTAGATTTCTTCGATTTTTGAGGGCCATTTTGCAAAAGAAGGCAGGTTGTTTTTTTCCGAAACATACCAAAATCTAATCAGCACCAGAGTGTACTACAAGTGACACATCTGTCGAATTTTGTGAAATTCGTTTCATTAGTTTTTTAGCTAGAGTGGATACAAGCTTTTGCGGGCCATTTCGCAAGAAAGGCGGGTTCTTTTATCCCGAATCGTACCCAAAACTAATCAGCACCAGATCGCCCACAAATGACTTACCTACCAAATTTTATGAAATTCGGTCTATTAGTTTTTTAGTTAGAGTGGATACAATATCTGCACAGACAAACAGACGGACAGACACACAGACAGACAGACAGACACACACACAGACACACACCGATGTCAAGCTAAAAATAGTTTTTTCGTATTCTAGAGGTCTCGAAACGTGTAGATCCGTCGAAAACTCGACTTGCGATTTTCGACATGATTCCAATACTATCCCTATACATTACCATGTATTGCAGGGAAAGTAAAAATCTGATGTGGGCAGCACATGACTTTCCCTGCAGACTTATATACACATTCTCTTTATTTTATTTAAATTTAATTCACTATTAAGTCAATTTTCGTTGTCATTTGGTAACTGGACTCATTTTCAAAGGTGGAGTGAAGAAAAAACGAAAATATCTCGAGAACGGCTAGTCCTAGTGTAATGGAGTTGATCTTATTCTTTTCTTCGTTAAAAAATACGTCTCAAAACATGCATTTAATGCATATATTTCAGCATACATAGTTTTTTATTTTAGATTATGCCGATTTTTGAGGGCTCTTTTGCAAAAAAGGGCAGGTTATTTTTTTTCGATTCGTACCAAAATCTAATCAGCACTAGGGTGATCCTCAAGCGACTTATCTATCAAGTTTTGTAAAATTCGGTCCGTTAGATTTTTAGCTAGAGTAAATAAAAGCTTTTGCGGGCCATTTCACAAAAAAGGCGGGTTCTTTTATCCCGAATCGTACCCAAAACTAATCAGCACCAGATTCGCCCACAAGTGACTTACCTACTAAATTTTATGATAATCGGTCAATTAGTTTTTTAGTTAGAGTGGATACAAAATCTGCACAGACAGACAGACACACAGACACACACACAGACGTCACGCTAAAAATAGTTTTTTCGTATTCTAGAGGTCTCGAAACGTGTAGATCCGTCGAAAACTCGAGTTGCGAGTTTTGGCATGATTCCAATACTTTCCCTATACATTACCATGTATTGCAGGGAAAGTAAAAATCTGATGTGGGCAGCACATGACTTTCTCTGCAGACTTATTTCCACGTTCTCTTTATTTTAATTAAATTTATTTCACTTTTAATTCAATTTTCGTTCTCATTCGATAACCGGACTTATTTTCAAAGGTGGCGTAGAGAAAATACGGAAAACTAAAATATCTCGAGAACGGCTAGTCCTAGTGTAATGGGGTTGGTCTTATTATTTTCTTTGTTAAAAATTACATATTAAACAAGCATTTAATGGATATATTTGAGCATACGTATTTCTTTAGTTTAGATTTTGACGATTTTTGCGGGCCATTTCGCAAAAAACGGCGGGTTCTTTTATTCCAAATCGTACCCAAAACTAATCAGCACCAGACTCACCCACAAGTGACTTACCTACCACATTTTGTGAAATTCGGTCCATTAGTTTTTTAATTAGAGTGGATATAATATCTGCACAGATAGACAGACAGACGCACAGACAGACACATAGACACACAGACACACACACAGACGTCTCGCTAAAAATAGTTTTTTCGTATTCTGGAGGTCTCGAAACCTGTAGATCCATCGATAACTCGAGTTGCGATTTTCGGCATGATTCCAATACTTTCCCTATACATTACCATGTATTGCAGGGAAAGTAAAAATGGGTTTAAAAAAATGTTACGGGCCATACTTTACATTTTCTACTTTTCTTTACTTTTATATTATACCGTACTTTGAACCTCTGATCCGCGTCTCCATAACCCGACGCTTTAGGATCTTATTCGAATTAGGGTTATTCTCAAGTTTGAATGTCCCCTTAACCCTCCCAAAAGTTATATTATTATCATTATCAAGTGTGCAAAAATAAAATGAATTGAATGCAAATAGAATGTTTTTCATAACAGCTTACGAATCACCCTTTTAGGAAAAACATTTAATGAATGTGGCACAAGACAAATCGACATTTAAACATGCACGCTGCAAACTGACACGCTTGAGATTACGCAGTTGAGCAATGAGTAACGCCAGTCTGTACAGCTCTTTAGTGCAGCAATTAATATAATTCGTGTATTATTTTGTGTGATTGAACTCAATTTAAGCGATATTTCTCTTTGTTTATAATTCGCTTCTAGTAGCCAAGTTTATGGCAAAATATTGCGAGTAAGTGTTCTCGTAGCATAGCCAATCACTTGGGGCATAAGAACAAAAGCATAGTTTCAATGAAGTTTGTGTGATGAATGAATGAATGAATGAATGAAATGAAGGTGGGTGGCTCCAAAAGAGCCCAGCACATCGACCAGAGGTCTATTATACTACCCCAAAAGGAAAATGAAGATCCCTAAGAAAAGAGACCAGTAGCCGATGCGAAAATAAGCAGGCACTTGACAGGTATGTCGTTCAGCTCCCAGGGTTCAATCAAATGACGACCAATGTGTTCGAATCTGTGAGCAGAGTAGGCCTCACATTCACATAGAATGTGAGCTGCAGTTTCTTCGCTGTAATTGCAGCCTCTGCAAAGCGAATCCTTGGAGACACCCATAATATTAAGATGTCTCTTGAGGGTGCAGTGCCCAGTAAGGAGCCCAACAGCTCTCCTGATGCCAGTTCTACTGAGCCTGAAAAGTTCCTTTTGACGTGTACTAGGGCAATTGCAGTTGAGAATTTTCGCTTGCCTTTGTCCCTTAGAAGTTTGTGTGATTGAACTCAGTTTGAGCGATATGAAAAACGGAACAAAATCGGAGTCTGTAAAAAAAATTATTTACTGCTCACATAACATTTGTTTTTCTTTGTTTATAATTCCCTACTAGTAATGGCAAGATATTGTGAGTACCGTATAACGCGCACATATACTTTTAAACTGCATTTTACAATTTTTAGGTATATTCGCCGTATAACGCGCATCCATTTTTACCAGAAAACCCTGAAAATTACATGTACAATACTCTTATCTTTTGAAATCATTTATTCGAAGGATTTCGCCAGGCGTTTGAAAAATAGTATACTTCTCATAGTAGTATACATAGTATACATAGTTTATATAGTAGTATACATAGTATATATAGTAGATACATAGTATACATAGTATACATAGAATAATAGTATACATTCTCATCATTTCTTTATTTTTACATCTATCATTTTTATATCCGGCATATAACGCGTACTTGTAATTTCCGACCTTATTTTTGGTGTTATAAGTGCGCGTAATACGCCGGAATATACGGTACATGTTCTCGAAGCATAGCCAACCACTTGGGGCATAAAAACAAAATAATAGTTTCAATGCTTGAGAGCACGATTCTGAGATACGAGTCATACTTGCCAGTCAGATTGATGCAGAATTGCTGATGGAACAGCGTGTAACAAGATAGAGTGCATCAGTGATCCATCAGGACAGCCTACAGGATTTGCGAAAGCCTTTGGAGAAAACAAAAGCAAATGATTAATTGACAATGGCCGCCCAAAATCTTCTTCTCTAAAACGAGGTCTACTCTATCCAGACCAAAGATGTACGAAGTTCGCCAAAGGTGTATGAGACTTTTTTCACGCATCGTTCTCTATAGATTGTTAAGCAGCAAAATTCAAACAAAATTGAACCAGTTATTCCTTGCCAATGAGGGTCAATATAACCAGTAAAGGTTGAAGATCAATACAATCAGCAAAGGTTGAAGGTCAATATAACCAGTAAATATTTCATTTGTTTGTAAAATCACTAAGATTACTTGTCAAACATTTTATGTGTAGAAGCAGAAACAAATTTATACCTGGTCATTTAACAAGTTTCTATAGTTCTGTATGCACATTATCATTAAAATTGTAAATTTTATGTTTTTTATCATAAATTATAGCTAGCAATACTGCATTACGATGCAGTATTGCATCTCAATGTTATCTAATTTTGTTATCGTTTTCAATGAGGTGCATTAAGGAAAAGCATTGCATGAATATAAACTTTTTTTACTTTCCCTACATGGTATAATAAGGAAAACTATTGGAATTGTGTCACAATGGAAATCGAATTTACACGTTTTAAACACTGTTTTAATAATAGTACACTATTTTTACCGTGACGTCTGTGTCCGTGCAATGTATGTATCCTCTATAGATCAAAGCCTATTCGGCAAAAATTCACAAAATTTGGCGTGCAAGTCACATGTGGATTATTACCCTTTTGCTGATTAGATTTTGGTACAATTAAGAAATAGAACATCTCTCTTTAGCGAAATGGCCCGCAAAAATCGTCAAAATCTAAAAAATAAGATTAAATATGCTGATATGCATTCATTAAATGCTTGTTTCATACGTAGTGTTTTACACCGTAAAGAATGGGCACCAACCTCATTTTCCTAGAATGAAACCGTTCTCGACACATTTCAGTTTTGTTTTCTAATTTTTATTGCACTGCTAGTTGAAACACAGCCCAGTCGTCAAATGAAATCCAAAATTGTTATTTTCTGACATTAATGTCAATTGAATACATTATGAACGATAAAAGATAAATTTGAGTCTGTAGGGAAAGTCGTGTGTTGCCCACATCAAATTTAGTGATATAGGTCAATAATACGTGCTAAAAATTCCATTGACATACTCACAATCGAGGAATAAGAAGAGCATAAACGATGACACCGCAAGATGTTCGAAATAAACAGTAATGAATTTCACTCGGGGAATTAATTATATGACCCAAAAGTACCTGCTTCACAGGTTAGGACGAAGCAAGATATTGTGTGAAGGGGCGCAGATCCCCCCCTATGGTGGGGGATAGGTTCGAACTCAGAACATTTAGATTGCTGATCCCGCGCTATGCCATCAGGCCCAAAAGAATTCTTCGGAACTAAGAGAAACATTGGGAATGCCTTTCGTAGCAGTGCGTGATGCAGTGCAACCCCGCCACACACTTCCCTTCCTGGTGACAACATAGATAGGATATCTATGGGCGTGAAGCTGGGTCGAATTTCAGTGAGGAGGAGGGGCCAGCTGGAAAACTCTCAGCGCGTTACTAAGCTGAAACTTAGTCGTGATCTGAATAGCCGGGAGGCGTCTGATATGTGAATGATCACACGTCAGGTATTGACGCTACATAGACCGATCTCGTACAGTGGAGTAAATAAAAAATACATAATACCAGTAATTAAAATAAAGAGGCTTAATTTTAAACAATAACAAAGAATTTATTTCATTAAGATAAAACCTTATTTAATATTTGATAAAGTCAACAATTCCACAATGAATGTTAAATAAATTCCAGCACTCGTAATAGCTCATTTAATTTTACAATCATGCAACACTACCATTGTAAGTAACATACCGTGTCATTCCTACATTACCTATAGGATAAAATGTCTCACATACACTATTCCAATTCATATTCTGAAAAATCTCCTTTATCAATATCTGTCTTTACGTGTGACATACATTTCACACGTGCGTAATTAAATTCAATGACACCTTTTATCACTCCTAACATTATTCTGCATTAATAGAGAGCGAGAGAGAGAGCTTACTCAACAATTGACCTTCGTGCAAAATACATGTAAAGAAATTCCCTACCTCGGAACATCGCCGTTGACTGGAACTTGTCACCGGCAAGAGGAAACGGACTTCTCCGATGGGCTGCCTCTTATCGTCGCTCTCGTGCGACCACCTTTTAGCACTCCCAAAATTCAACTCCTCCCTCGATTTTCAAATTTTAAAAGTTTAAGTCTCTCTTCATCTCTCCCCTCTCTCTTAGGCCCCCAGACTCTCATTGGTTCCGTAAATACATAACTCCGCCTTCCGGCTATTTAACTGGCCGAAGCCCCCCTTGAAATATCAGATATTTGAGCATTGTCTTTTTCGAGCAGAAAGTTCTCACGAACATTTTCCCATGTCCATCAGGAAGTTAATTGACTTCTCGGGTCAAGAGGTTCAACCCCTTTCGTCTAATATAGTACCTAGTGTTGACGTGAATACGAGAAGCTCCCTTTTTCACTCTCGAACTACGTCCGGTCCAGCTGTGTCTAAGGGAACGTTATATGAATTGTCTCGCTGTATGAGGGACCATCTTCTTAGATCCCCTTCCACTTTCAAAATAGCAATGTTATATTGGGAATTGAAAATTACAATATAACAATTACCCTTCTTCCCCCCCCCCAAAGTTTGGTGGGAAAAAAGCCAATTATCGAGTGGCGAGTTCATCATCACACTGGCAGAGTTACCTGTGACATCACCTCCTTTCTCTCTCAAATACTGAATCATCTGTAACATTACACTATATATACATATATCAGTCATTTCAGTACAACAAAAATATTACTGGTAACAAAATATCAAATACTCTTTGCATATATACAAATCACAGTGCTCCTGTAAAGTTTTTTTTTGTTGTTGTTGTAAGTATCAGTTCGATTTATTGTTATTCTGTATCTGAAACATTGTAGCTGCATTCGTGGAATGTCTTTTGAAAAGTTTATAGTAAAGAAAAATGTTTAAACTGTACATCTTTGTAATGGTACGATTGATTGTACACTATCTCCTTATGGTTAAACACTGGCCTTGTTGCAGAAATGGACATGAATCGCTGGAATTGCTGGGTAAGGAATCGTTGATCGTTTGGGAATCGTTGCACGTCTGGAATTGTTGAATCGCTGACCACTTGAGAATCGTTGTTTGTCTGGGATTGTTGAATCGCTGACCACTTGAGAATCGTTGTTTGTCTGGAATTGTTGAATCGCTGACCACTTGAGAATCGTTGTTTGTCTGGAATTGTTGAATCGCTGACCACTTGAGAATCGTTGTTTGTCTGGAATTGTTGAATCGCTGACCACTTGAGAATCGTTGTTTGTCTGGGATTGTTGAATCGCTGACCACTTGAGAATCGTTGTTTGTCTGGAATGGTTGTGTAACCGGAATCGCTGACCACTTGGAAATCATTGGGCAACAGGATCTGTATGCTATTTCATGTTTTGTTTAAGCAAATCAATACTGTGGGAGCGGGATCAGTACCAACAGTATCTACTGACTCCGCAACGCACAACACCGTGAAACGTAAATTTAATATACCAAAAGAGAACTATTAATTTTATCATAATTACCACATATAACACCAGGTTCAAAATTCAAGGGAGTTCCCAGTTTAGGAGAATTAAAATCCTAAATGATTACAGTGAGGAAAACACAAAGGCAACACAATAATCAGGCTCATTTATCACACAAATTAATATTTATTTAATAATTTCAAAATTGAATATATGCATTTTAACTTCAAATTTTAATTCAGAGACTTCAGAGCCTATCTATTATGAACACATTCAACACTACTGCTCTGGTCAAAATTATATAGCAACAATATTTAATTTATTCATCAAGCATATGATTTCTTTAATCATGAAAATCAACTCAACATAAAGATATTTCAAATCTGAGCCATTAATATTAATTAAACTGTATTCACCTGTGCCTGTGATGCAACGGAACTTCTTGTTCCGAAAAAGAAATTTTACCTGAGCGGTAGAGAAATTTTACAATACGAAGAATGTCCAATTCAGGATAACACGATCTACGGTTGAATAAAAGAGTTCCCAAAGGTGGAGGATGGTCGAGAAAACGATCCAAAATTTAGATGACATGACAGCATTCAAACATGGCAAGTAAGCCGAACCTTCGCGATCGAGTCTCATCACCAGCCATCGAAAACAGGACTCCTGGAATAAAAAAAATAATTTTAGAAATGATGAAAATAAATAGCCGAAACTTTTCCAGGATCTTCTCCATCAGCTCCAGAAGGGCAGGGCGGTTTCTCTTAGAAACAAATGCCCAATTCCGCCAGCTTAGCCATTTTGGCCAAAAGCCTTTGTCTTTTTAATAAGACAAAACTTTCGATGCGACCTTTCAGTCCGAATTTCCAGCTCCAAACTACTCCAAGAGAACAAAATGCGGGTCGCTAGAGCCCACGCCAAGGAATTTCTCCTCCGCTGCGCCTCTTCCTGATTGGACAGGCGCGCTTCTCCTAGCAACAGGCGAGCACACGTCACGCATTTCGGCCAGACACGAATCCTAGACATTCCCAACGAATTCACGACCAAATGCGCTTTTCAATGCGATTTCAATAGAAACAAGTCTTAACGAAAAACACAGCACAGGCACGGACGGAGAGAAGGATGTTTCTCTCACAGAAAAACACGAAAAGGCTCATGGCGCGGAAATGCGACATGACAGCTCTCCCCTTCTGGGAGGCAAAAATTTTCCGAACACAGTGAGAAAAATTTTTCTCTCACTCAAAAACACAAAAATGTACAAAGAGACTTAGGATCCTGTAAGTGTAAAATAATTTAAAACAAAATTTTGGGCGAGAAAAATGCGATCGTTCACCTTTCTCAAAAGCAACAACACTGTAGATCTGAATGACTGGCCAAGCCACTCATCACCACAGGTAAAGACCAAAAGAAAACCAAAAGGATGACAAGGCGTCACCACATCTTAAAGGAACCTTTACAAAAATTTACATTTAAAACAGTAAAAAAAAACTGTCAAGGCACTTTGCCTGACAACACAATATCTCAATCAACCACATTGAGATCAACCAGGTGATGTGAAACAAAAACATGATATGATATGAATTTACAAAACTTAAACAATATAAACAATTAGAAAAAAAAATTTTAAATTTCAAACATTTGTCACTTTCAAAACACACAAGTGACACAAAACAATTCTTAAAGGATTAAATATTTTGAAAATTAATTTCTAAATTAAATTTGTCATAATCAGGTAATGAGATTCTTTACTCATTCAAAAACTGTCTCACTATTTTGAGAACAAAGTCACTTTCAATATTTCAATTTTTCAATTTCAATTTTTCATTTCAAAAACTTTCATTTAAATTTAAACTTTCACTTTAAATTACTTTCAAATTCAACATATTAACTTTAAATTACATTTACTTTCAAATTTTCAACATTTCAACTTTTCAACAATTATTCAACATATTCAACATTAACTTTAATTCAACTTATTTTTGTCCTAAAACAATTCAGAATTTTCTCATTCTGACTCAACTTTCATATTACTTTAAATTATTCCTTTACAATAAAATTATTCAATTTATCTTAAAATTTCATATTACTTTACTTTCAACAACTTTCACTCTGAAATTATTTCAACAAGTGACCGCTTCATGTCACAAAAGAAAAAATTTACATTTAAACACATTTGTCTACTGAGAGAGAGAGAAAGGAGAAAAAATTCTTTTGAAATTCACGTCAGTTATGTAAAAGAGCAGGAACACATCCAAAGAGCAAACTCGGCGGGAACTAACGAGTTGCCAAGAAGTAAAAAGGGAGGTGTAAAAATGAAAAAAAAATACTCGCGTGCAGGATGCAAATGCAGCAGAAACAGGACGCCAGGACATGCCTCAGAAGCCACGGACGTCACAAAAATTTTGGACAGCTTGCGCTGACCCCATCATCGTCATCATCATCATCTTCTTCATCATCATCATCCTCACAGCTTCACCAGTTTCCCACCTGGCCAATCACAACCCTCCTAGGTAGGCTCGGAGCAAGTTGTCGTCCAGGACTCCAGTCCTGCCACAAAGCACCGGGGCTTTAAATTGTCAAGCTGCTTCTTCATCTGTGATCCGTGTAAAATTGTCCATGTTTGTGTCCCCCAGCCAGTTTTCAGAAAAAGAGGTTGCAGCATAAAAATATGATGTCTGACTGAAATTTGTGTAGATGTTTGAAAACTGCAGGTCAAAAAAAAACAACAATGTGAAATGGAATTTCAAGAGAAAAGAATTTCAACAAAACATCAGCCAAAAATTTCACCTCTCTCAGCAACAAAGTTTCAAAAACATTTTTCAAAAGAGATCATTTACTTTTGATCTTCAAAAAAAAAATTTCATTAAATTTCAAAAATTCTCAAAATCAAACTTTCCATTTTCAATTTCAAATTACTTAAATTCTTTATATTTACTTTATATTAATTTCAATTTTGTTTTAACAAAATCATTTACCTTTTCCAAAATTTCAAAAATTTCCTCCTTTTACTTAGGGGAACAACAAATTACCAACACCATTTCAATTATTTCATTCATGAACTTAACAAGTAATCAAACAATTTTTTTCACAATAAAACACATCAAAATAATCAAGGTCAATCAAAACAGGACTCTCGAAAAATTTTAAAGTCCAAGGAGAGTCAATTAACAAAATTACTTATTATTTAAATTACAATATAAACATTCATAAATTATGGTTCACAAAATCAATTACTTTTTCTTATTTACTTTTTAACTTAAATGCAAGATTTCCAATAAATTTTAAAATCACAACAATTTTTTTTCATAAATTCTATTTTAAAAGACAATATTGAAATATAAAAACTTAAACAAGTATCAACTTAAATTTAACATGAGATTTTTCTTGCAAAATTTAATTTCTGAAAAATTGTGAACTCAACCAAAATTTAATATTGTGAAAATCCTTGAAATCTAAGATTATAAGGTGTACGTGTATTTCTGTTTGTCATATAATACTGATTTTGGTGTGGTGTATAACTATTTCTGTAGTTATTGTTTTAAATGATTCTTCCATTTCCTCTATTATCAAAGTTATTTGAATTATTTCTAGGTGTGAAATATTGACTTTTATTAGCATGAAAGTTTGATCTAGTATGAACAGCATTTTCATTTACCCTTTTATTTGGCAAATTAAATCTTACTCTTTTCACAGTCTTTTTGTTTTGAGATTTTTCTGAACTTTTTGATAAACAAGATTTTAGTTTCACAGAGTCTTTCTCAGCGGTGATCACAGGAGTAAGTTTATTTGACTTAGAGTTCAGTTTTTGACTTTCAGTAGTTTGTTTTGAAAATTTTTGCAATTCCTCTCTTCTTGGAGGTAAAAGAGTCAGTCTGTTCACATGAACCAGTTGTTCATTTTTGGGATTCATCACATGTCTTATTAAGAAGTTTACAGCAGATGTTTGTTTTATCACTTTAAAAGGGCCTCTATTAAATGAACTGAGTTTTCTTGATTGACCATGAGGCAAAAAGGGAGTGTAAAGATACACTTAATCACCAACCTTAATGTTAGATATCTTCGCTTTCTTATGTTGTTGTAAAATTTGTGAATTTTCAGCTTTTTCCAAGTTACTTTTGACTACATCATATGTTCTTTTAAGTCGGAATCTCATGTCCTCACCATAATCATATGTTGATTCATATGTCGGAGCTTTAAATCCAGCAATCAAAGTATTTGGAACTGTTAAATCTCTACCATAGAGTAAATAAGCAGGTGATTCACCCGTAGAAGCATGTATGGCATTTCTATGAGCTAATAAAGCAAAATGGATCAAATTGTCCCAATTATCTTTATCGTTATATGCAATATTTTTCAAGGATCTGACCAAAGTACCATTTAATCTTTCAACACATCCATCTACTGAAGGCATATAGGCAGTAGTAGTATTCTTTATTATTCCCAATTTCTTATAAAAGCATCTTGCTGTTCTAGAAACAAAATTCGTTCCTTGATCTGAGACAATGTATTTAGGTATACCATGCTGAACCATGTAGTGCTCTAAGCAATTTAAAATATCTTCAGTTTTAATTGAAGCCAAAGGATATGCTTCAGGCCATCTGGTAAAATAGTCAGTTATCACAAGAATAAATTTATTTCCAGATCTTGATATAGGTAATGGTCCAACACAATCCATGGCGATTCGCTCAAATGGATATGTGGATTTTGAAAATTTTTGGATGGGAGCTTTGTTATTTCTAAAACCACGATTTACCACACAAATTTCGCATGATGACACATAATTTTGGGTTTGGGAATACATTCCCTGCCAAAAGTATTTTCTGCTCACAGAAGCTAAAATTCTTCTAAATCCACAATGTGCGTAAGTAGGGCAATCATGATGCAACCATAAAATTTCAGACACAAGTTCTTGTGGAACAACAACTCTTTCTTGTTCTTGGTGTCTACGCTTAGGGTGTCTATGAGTACACCACAAGATATCATCTTTTCTAAAAAATACCAAAGTTTGTGGGTAAGGTTTTATGTTCTTATCTAAGAGATCTATAATTTTATTGCATCTTGGGTCAGATTTTTGAGCATTCTTAATTCTTATGAGCAAGGTAGGACAAGTAAATGTTTGTTCCAATTGACCACTTTGTATGTTATTTTCATTTTGCATTTCACTTTCACTATTATCAACAGCACAAATTTCATTTACTTCATTTGTATTGGCAGGATTCAAATTGACTTCTGATTCTCTTCTATTGCTACTATTAGTATTGTTTACATTATTAGAATTTTGAGAATTTTGATTTACACTTGGAAAATTTTGATTAACATTTTGAAAATTTTGATTAACATTTTGATTTATAACTTTATATTGTGACACAAATCTTCGTGGAATGTTCTCAATAGTATTAGTACATTCATCAACATTTCTTGAAAGATAATCTGCCACTAAGTTTGCTTTTCCAGGTTTATGTACTATTTGATAATCAAATTGTGATAGAGATGCAATCCATCTTGCCAATCTAGATGTAGGATCTTTTAATTTAAATACAAAGGACAGAGATATCTGGTCACAAAAAATTGTAAAAGGTTTTCCAATTAAATAGTGTTTATAATAGTTAGTAGCCCAAACAACGGCTAATGCTTCTCTTTCGACAACACTGTATTTACATTCAGCTTCATTAAGTTTACGACTAGCATAAGATATTGGATGCAAAATTTTATTTTCATCTTCTTGGGACAAATAGCAGCCTAAAGAGTGATTTGAAGCATCAGTGTGTAAAATAAATGGTTTTCTAAAATCTGGAAGGGTCAAAATTGGTTTTGACAAAAGTTTTCCTTTTAAAATTTCAAAAGATTTTTGAGCTTCATTAGTCCAAATAAATTTCTTTTTACTTTCATTATTCTTAGTCTTCAGTAAATCTGTTAGTGGAAGGGTAAGTTCTGCATAGTCTTTTATGAATTTTCTATAGAATCCAGTGAGTCCAAGAAATTGTCTCACATTCTTAATTGATTTAGGAATCTTGAATTTTTCTACAACTTCCAAATTATGAGTATCAGGTTGTACTTTTCCATTTGATACTAAAAATCCAAGATACTTAATTGTTTTTCTGAAAAAATGGCATTTGCTTGGTTTCAATTTAAGACCATGTTTACTTAATCTTACAAAAATTTCTTCTAGTTTTTTCAAATGTTCTTCGAATGTTCTTGAAGCGACGATAATATCGTCAATGTAAATTCCAGATATGCCAGCCAGCACCAGAGACATCAGTCTCTGAAAGGATGCGGGCGCATTCTTAAGACCAAATGGAGTTCTGGTCCATTCAAAGTGTCCGTCAGGTGTTGAAAAAGAAGTCTTTTTATAATCATTAGGATGTAAACACAATTGGTAAAATCCACTAGTTAAATCAAGAGTCGAAAAATACAAGGCTCCAGATAAATTATCTATTAATTCCGATATGTTCGGAATAGGAAAATTTTCTACTATAGTAATCTTATTTAACTTTCGGAAATCCGCTACTAACCGATAACTTCCATCAGGTTTCTTAACAAACAGCACAGGAGTATTGTAAGGAGATGTACTTCTTTGAATAATCTTGGCATCTAACAACTCGTTCACCTGGCGCGAAAGTTCTTTCTGTAAATTATGTGGGATTTTGTATGACTTTTGTCTAACAGGTATGTTAGACTCCAAATTAATTTCATGCAGTATGGTATCACATCCAGACAATTCTTTCATATTCTTAGCAAAAACATGTTTATATTTACTTAGTAATTTCAAAAGCAAATTTTTCTGGGCATAATTCATATGTTTTAAATCAAAATCTCCTCCCCATGCATCAAATGTGTCATTCTCTTCAATACAGTTTTCAATGTCAACTCTATTATTTATGTCAATATCAGCTTCATAGATGTTTTCGAAAGTTCCTAATTTCATACCTTTGTTTATGTAAACACACTTTTCTGATGGATTTGCAATTCTTGCGTACAAAAAGTCATTTTCAGGAATTTTATGAATACTTCTGGCAACGAAAATTTTGTTTGCAGAAAATTCTTTACTATTGATAGGTTCAAGTAAAATTGTCGTGTCTTTCTCAATTTTATAATTTCTTTTTAATTTAACAAATGACTCAGAAAATGGTTTTAAAACACATTTCTTAAATGCTTTGGCAATACCTATTGCCTTGTTTTATTGTGAACTTCCTTCATCATGTTTATCACATTCTGTCTGAAAAATTTCATTGTCACTGATATTGTTTTCTGTCAAGGATCTGTTTGTATGTACATAATCATTCATCTGCATTTCATGTAAATCATTTTCACATTCATAATCTGACCTTTCATTCACATTTTCATCAAAATCTCTAAGGTCGACATCTCTGAATTCATTTTGGTAATTGTTTTGTTCAAATAAATATCCATTATCACACTTATTTTCATATCCTCTAAAATTTCTTGAAAAATTTGTGTCTTTGGATCTATAATCCACATCATTTGTAAAATTGTAATTTCTTCTATCATATTTATAATTTATAGCATTGCACTCAGATATCTCAGGTTGAACATCTTTGTGTCCAAAGGCAATGGTCACTTTATTTTTATGCAGAAAGGTACTTCCCAAAATCATGTTGTATTCGTTAGGTGCAGGTGTGTTTAAAATGCAACATTCAATCACAATATTGTCTTTTCCAACGGACAAAAGAAAAGAAGCTTTCTCATCAACCCAAACATCATGATCCCCAACTCCCTTCACAACCATGGATGTATGTTTTGTTTGCACTTTTCGAGGATCAATTTTCTGTAAGGCATCACTATAGATAATGTTTATAGAACTTCCAGTGTCGATTAATGCATTCAATTTGACATCTTCAACAAAAACAGAAATGACCGGAAAATTTTTCTGGCAAGGAGCTTTAATTTCCGTCATGCAACTAATTTCAGAGTTTGGTTTGTTAAAATTTGGAGATTGAAAATTTTGTGTTCTGAAATTCTGTCTTCTAAATTGTCTTCTATTACCAAAACCATTATTAAAATATCTGTTATTTCTTCTGTATCCAAAATTATTAAAGTTTTGAGATTTATAATTATCAAAAGAATTTCTAAAATTTGAAAAATTTCTTCTCTGGAAATTTGAATTTCTACCAAAACTGTTACGAAAAGGTCTTCTAAAAGACCGAAAGTTCTTTCTTGGAGGATTTTGATATGGACTTTTAACATACCACTCTTCTTCCTGTGAGGCAACCGGAGTTCTTCTTTGACTGAAACGGTTTCTATTGTCAGTTCTTCTAGATGGTGTAGAAGTTTTGAAAGATGTTGATGGTTTATGTTTCTTCTTTACTGGAATATCTTCCCAATCTTCCTCTATCAATTCATCTTCATTGTATCTGCTTGTAGAGGGCGTATCCAAGAAGGATTCTTCGAAACTGGAGTTGCTTCTCTCTAAATCTTCTCTTATCTCGTTCAGTCTTTTCTTTCTTTTTTCTGAGTTCTCACTGAATTTTCTTCTTAATTTCTCAAATTCTTTCTTCTTTGAATTCAATTCTTTCTTCAGCTCTTCAATTTCATGTTTAGGGTCATTTTCAATTCTCACAGCATTTATGTCTTCTGTCATTTCTTCCAGCACTTCATTTTGCACTTCTTCTTCCAATATTGCTATCTCTTTCGCAGCTTCAAATGACTGTGGATTTGCAGATAAAACAGCTTTTCGAATAATGATTTTCAACCCTTTCTTAAATGCGTTTAGTAATATAGCAGTTCTCAGGGAATCTTCATTGTCAGTCCCAGTATCTTGTGGGAAAGCCACATAGGATTCAGCTTCTATGCGGTTCGCGTATTCTCGAACTTCTTCGTTAATCATTTGTTTACAATTGACCAGGTTAGCAACATTCCTGGCAATATTTTCCTTTTTTGTAAAATTGTCCTTGAGTGCGTTAACAACTTCAGTAAAATTCGTGCTTTGGTTTAATTTGGGTATGGATTTGATCAGTCTTTCAGCACGACCAGACAATTTCAACTTTAAGACGAAAATTTTATCTCGATTAGACCATTCGGCGTGTTCAGCGACCAGGGAGAACTTTTCCAAAAAGTCCTGAAATGATTCATTTGCATTGCCAGCAAAACCCGGAATGGATCCAAGGAACTGTGATCCAATTCCGACCTTCATTTTGTTTGAGTTTCTGACAGCGGAAGCTGATCTGCCAGAATTTGGAGAAAGTCGTGGCGGAGACACCGAAGGGATACGGTTCAACGTATTCCGTTGTGTAGAGGAGTCTCTACTCCTGCTTGCTCTCGTACTTCTAGTTTTTGGCATTTTAGCGCAAGGTTTTTCACCAACACAGATTCTAATTTATCACGAGACACAGTTTATTTTGAAAAAATTTCACTTTCTATCACCTATTTATGTATAAGTAGAGCACCGAAAAACACTACGTGTAACTTTTTTCACTTTTTGTTCATTATCATGAACTTCGAATCACTTATGCATGTGCACAGAACTTTTGTATTCACTTTTCATAAATAAATGTATGCACTTTATGTATTTACCCTTTAATGTATGTGTATTTGAAAATCTCAATTTACTCATATATCATATATCATATAGAATTTTGTGTATTTATGTATGTCAAATATAAACCAAGAAATATATATGCAACAGAATAATATGCAAAATGCAAATTCAACATGCAAATAATATTTTTGGTGCTTCTGGGCTTATGTGCTTTTGCACTTATTTACTATATGACACATAAATAAAAAATTTTCATGCCCATTAAACTCAAATATTTTGCACCACAAAAGAACTTTTCAACTTACTTTGAAAATCTGCACTATTTTTATACATAATTAAACAAAAATTTTCTGCACTCCTTCATAAAAATCATATTTCACTCACTGTAATACTCTGGGAAAGGGAACAGGCACCAGTTTGTGGGAGCGGGATCAGTACCAACAGTATCTACTGACTCCGCAACGCACAACACCGTGAAACGTAAATTTAATATACCAAAAGAGAACTATTAATTTTATCATAATTACCACATATAACACCAGGTTCAAAATTCAAGGGAGTTCCCAGTTTAGGAGAATTAAAATCCTAAATGATTACAGTGAGGAAAACACAAAGGCAACACAATAATCAGGCTCATTTATCACACAAATTAATATTTATTTAATAATTTCAAAATTGAATATATGCATTTTAACTTCAAATTTTAATTCAGAGACTTCAGAGCCTATCTATTATGAACACATTCAACACTACTGCTCTGGTCAAAATTATATAGCAACAATATTTAATTTATTCATCAAGCATATGATTTCTTTAATCATGAAAATCAACTCAACATAAAGATATTTCAAATCTGAGCCATTAATATTAATTAAACTGTATTCACCTGTGCCTGTGATGCAACGGAACTTCTTGTTCCGAAAAAGAAATTTTACCTGAGCGGTAGAGAAATTTTACAATACGAAGAATGTCCAATTCAGGATAACACGATCTACGGTTGAATAAAAGAGTTCCCAAAGGTGGATGGTCGAGAAAACGATCCAAAATTTAGATGACATGACAGCATTCAAACATGGCAAGTAAGCCGAACCTTCGCGATCGAGTCTCATCACCAGCCATCGAAAACAGGACTCCTGGAATAAAAAAAATAATTTTAGAAATGATGAAAATAAATAGCCGAAACTTTTCCAGGATCTTCTCCATCAGCTCCAGAAGGGCAGGGCGGTTTCTCTTAGAAACAAATGCCCAATTCCGCCAGCTTAGCCATTTTGGCCAAAAGCCTTTGTCTTTTTAATAAGACAAAACTTTCGATGCGACCTTTCAGTCCGAATTTCCAGCTCCAAACTACTCCAAGAGAACAAAATGCGGGTCGCTAGAGCCCACGCCAAGGAATTTCTCCTCCGCTGCGCCTCTTCCTGATTGGACAGGCGCGCTTCTCCTAGCAACAGGCGAGCACACGTCACGCATCTCGGCCAGACACGAATCCTAGACATTCCCAACGAATTCACGACCAAATGCGCTTTTCAATGCGATTTCAATAGAAACAAGTCTTAACGAAAAACACAGCACAGGCACGGACGGAGAGAAGGATGTTTCTCTCACAGAAAAACACGAAAAGGCTCATGGCGCGGAAATGCGACATGACAATACATATACATTACACTCAGGCCAACTTATTATTACTCTCCTCTCTTAAAAACTCACCAAAGTATATTTTTTACAAATTCAATTTCCATAATTTTAATTTGTCACCCGGCACACGAAACATTACAAAAAAACTCTTTTTTTTTTTTTTTTCTCAAACACATTTAAATTTGTTAACATTCTCAAAATTTGCCCCATTGAAATTTCTATACTTTATCTACTTTAAATCCTTCCCTATAATATATACATTTTTTTTTTCAAATTTGATACTCTCTTCAAACTTAAATTTTTCAAATTCCTACTATTTATTTATTTTACATTTCTCTGCCTTATGTTTTTCCACATTATATATATACATTTCTTATTTAACATCCTAACCATTTATCTACTTTAAATCCTTCCACATAATATATACATTTTTTTTTTTTTTTTTTTTTTTTACTTTATATACACTTCTTATCTAAAATCCAATCCACTTAAGTTTGATATCTTATTCAATACTTAAAATATTGAAATTCTTACACTCTCTATACATTAAACTTCACCACTCTTATCAATTTATATTTTCCTGACCTCATCATGTGTTCTCAATCGAACGTGCCATAAATATAACTCATGTACATATTTATAATAAAATACTTAAACAATTCCACTATCCTCTCAAATACTACCAAAAAAGACTTATATAAGTTCAAAAATTTCCGCAAAATACTTTAAAATTTTCCTACAATCTCTGAGATGACAGAAAAACCCATGTAAATATTTAATTACCATCTTACTTAAATTCTTATAACTCCCCTGCGATTCTATATTACAATATCCATAATTATACATTTTCTTTCACATATCACCTGGATTAATCCATATCTTATACTTGGATACGGAATTTCCCGAATTCATTAAATTATTCACTTTCCCACTTAATGAAACCATACTAAAATTTTTTTTTTTTTCGTAAATCTTATCACTCACTGAAATTCTCTCAATGCATACATAATTACAAATTTTCTCTCAAATATCATCTAACTCAATTGAAATCCCATACTTGAATACCCAAAATGTACATTTTCTTTTCTTATATCCAAACTTTGTGTACCATTTATTCTAGCATCCAAATTCCCTGTTCAAACTGAAAACTAGCCCCCCAGAGAAAATCTAGTAGTGGTATACAAGGTCAACATGTCCTTGTGCTATTGTGTCCTTTTCCCGGGACAAGCTCCCCTTTCTGGCCTGCGGCTAATACGGGCATTTCTTCGTGTGAGTTCCCATGGCCAATTAGCTGTACAAATTTTTGAAGATGTCTTTTTGGCAAAATGGTACAAATGTTCTCGTCCACGTTTCCGCCATGTTGTGTAAAGTGTTTCGGACATTCAGTCGGCTTTGTGTTACGTGTGTGTACCTGTGTTTCGCGACTCCCATGGATTAAGCATTTCCCAGGATTACGCGAGGATTAAGCATTTACCAAAGGATTAATTAAAATGCGGTTAGTGTTAATTCTGTACTTCCATTCTATTTTCTTTATATATCCAAAAACTCCGTCGTCTAGCGTTCCCTTCGAAAGTTTGTCTCTCTCAAAAAAAAATTTATATGTGTGACCATATCAAAATATATGTAGAAACGCTCTTTTTTTTTTTTTCAATGCTTTATATTTAACCTATAATTCGCGTATGTTTATTAAAATTATCTATTCATTTTAAATTATAATTTGCGTCTATTTTCATTACAATTATCTATTTTCTTTGAACTGGCATTTTGATTTTTAATTAAAGTTCTCTATCCATTCTATACTGTAATTTTTTTTATTTTTTATTTATTTATTTTTTTTATTTACCCATTATTTACAACTTTTATTTTGAATTACCAATTATTTATTTATTTAAACTAGAAAAAAATTTGTTTTTCTTTTTTTTTTTTTTTTTTTTTTTTTATTTACCAATTATCTAATTATTCAAACAACAACTTCCTATTTCCTCTCGCGTATTAATCTAATAAGGGTTGATCAGTCCACTAATTAAATGAAGAGCGCGTGGAGAAAGTTTACTTTTGTTTTAAAATTTTACTGTTTTTCTTTTTTTTTTCGATTTCCTTAAATGATATATTTATGTTTTATTTATCTCAGATTCCCCCTATTTATAGTTCCATATTTATTTAAACTTTCATCTTATTAATGTAAGAATTATTTAACATTTCCTCAATTTTTTTTTATTTCACAATTTGTTTACACTTCCTTAATTAATGTAATATTTATTTAAACTTCCTTAATTTTTAATTCAATGTTTATTTAAAATTTCCTTCACTTATAATCCACTATTTATTTAAAATTTGTGTTCCATCTTTTGCGTTGCATTTTGTGAATACCGTGTGTTTTCTTTGTTACAAAAATTTTCAAAAATTTGGATTACGGTTTGTCTGTGAATATCGTGCGTACGCTGCTTCTTTGTAGACTGAACGTGCAATTCACCCCCTTTGTGAGATCCCATTTCCCCTTGTTTCCCTCTGAAAATTGACCTTGAGTGGAACCCATCTCCCGTGAGTCGCCACTGAGAAATTCTGCCTCCCTGACATTGTCGCCACCGAAGTGCTTTGTAAGAATGGCAACCTGCTCTGAACCATGTCTCTCTGTAAACCAGACCCGTCCCGTTGTACGTGTCGCTTGCCGTTTAAGAGAAGGGAGAAAGAAACCTTTTCGCTAGCATATGTGTGTTTGTTGACATTTCGCACTGTTCGAGGAGGGGGGAGGGGAATCGTTCGCTGGTGTTGTGTTGTGCTGACATTTTGTGAATGCCGTGTATTTTGCTACATATCTGTCGCAAGTACGTTAAATAATAAAAGCGGGAAGAGAATGTTGCTTTCCATTAACAATTTTGACTTCATATCCATTCTTCATTTTTATAATTTATCCATTGCCAGATCAATTTCCAAAGAATTCATTTTGACCAATTATTATTTTTACCTCTTTCTCATCTTGAAATTTTCCAAATAGCGATCGTCATACGATATTAAGTTCCTAAAAATTTTTGGTTTCATGAAAAAATGTGAACCGAGTTTTCTTTCATTCCGTTTTTGGATCTCCTCAATTTCACAAATGTTACAAACTTGTATTTTCTGTGGAACCTCTATCTTTTTCCTAGCATACCTTTTGTTTTGATTCTCATCTATTTCTGAAGGTTTTTGAACACAATTCACTTCACTATCGTTTTGGCTTTTCTCTCTACTTGTACTAGAATTTTCATTTTGAATATTTTTAGTGGTATCCTTTGAATTTTGTAAATTTTGAGAGTTAGTATTTCCATTATCGTTGTCCATAATATCCATCATTTCACTTTCATTTGAATTTTGTGTATCTTGTATCATGTGATTCTCATTCGTAATTCGAATGTCCTGAAGCTTGCATTTTGCATTTTGAATATTTTCAACATGAACCCTTTCTCTAATCAAAACCTCCGTTATTTTGTTTTCATTTGGATTTTTGATATCTTCATTGCCAAAGTTTGTACCTGTGTTTTGTGAATTTTCGGGATCAGCATTTTCGCTAATCAAAACATCCATTACTTTGTTTTCATTTGAAATTTTGAAATCTTCATTGTCATAATTTGTACTTGTTTTCTGTGTGTCTTTGAAATCAGCGTTCTCATCAACCGAAACGTCCGTTATTTTGTTTTCATTTAATTTCTGAGTTTGTTCTTTATTTTTTTTTAAAGTATCAATAGGCCAAACCGAAAAAGATGTGTCAGAGTCTAAGCGAATTTTTGTTTCCGTGTTTTGAAATTTATTTTCCACCTTGTGTAATTCCCTGTTAAATTCATCTCCAATTGACGCGATATGTTCAACTTTGTCCTTCCTGTCCTTAATGTCCTCTCTCTCTCCATTATTTTGGGTTCTGTAATTACCAATATTTCCACTATCAATTTGAGTTTTATATTTTTCAACGTTTCGTCCCTCGTTCTCAATATTTATTTGTGTAACATTCCTTTTTCTAATTCCTTCTCTATTCCTTTGCGTACCCCTTTCTAGGTCTCTGTTTTGTGTAGGGGGTTCTGCATAGTAATTTCTGCTCTGGTGATATTTTCTCGGGAAGGCGTGGTTTGAAATGTAATTGTATGTGTCCGGCTGGGAGGAGTAAGTTCTGTGGTCATCATACGGCTGGGTTTGAAATGAGTGGGGAGGAGACTGTATTTGATTATGCCAATGTGTTCTCGCGTTGTTTATGTTTAGATTCTGGGTTTGCTTAAAATGATCAGCTTTGTATATTCGGCATTCTCTCATGAAATGTCCACTTTCATTACAGTAATGACATGTTACGAGTTTTTTTGTTTGTGTCGTGGGAATTTGTACTTTTTCTTGGATTTTTAATGCATTCCTCTTTTGGGTTATATAATTTAAAATGTGTGTCTTAAATTTCTGTTGTTCTTCGCGGAGCGTCTCAATTTCCTGTCTGTATGTGGTAGTGAAAAGGGTTTGATTTGTCGTAATGTTCGGTTTTTCTGTAAAGAACTCTAATAACCTATCCCTAAATTTTTCGAAAGATGTTTCTCTTTTTAATTCTTGTGATCCTATATAAAATTTTCTTGCATTCCCTCTTAACCGGGATTTGACAATTGCCAGCTTCTCCTCCTCTGACCAATTCCCTAAGCTGCTGAGATATTTGACCTGGTCAAAAAAAAACTCTACATCATTCTCTATACCATTGCATTCCCCTAATAAGTGTATAAGTCCCGGTAACCTACTCATCGTTGTTGGACTCTCTCCGCTTTCTGCCATTCTAAATTTCACTTTCTCGAAAAAAAAATTCTATATCTAAAATTATCTCCTGTTTTTACACCTCAAAATGTTCCCCCAAAATATTTAAATACAATATCACATAAATTCAAAAACATAATTCTAATCATTTCACTATCTACGCATGCAAATACTTCAATCCTCATTATAAACTCCTAAAATATTACACAAATATTTACATAATTCAAAAATTTCTTAAAAGCTTCAAGTTCCCTAATAATTATATTTTCAAATACAATATGGCATGTCTCATTGAGATTACATAATGATTCATCACTTTGTTTGTTTCTCATACTGTGAAATAAATTTTCTTAAATTTACTTATATTTATTTTAATTTTAAAATTCTTTCTTTAATTTAATCCTTATTTTACACAAAAAAAAATTTATTCAATATTTTCATTTTTCATTAATTCCAAATATAATTATTCTCTTCATTAAAATTTAAATTCTGGCATATAACTGGTCTACAACAGCAAAGTCGCCAGAAGGGTGAAATAATTTTGAATCCAGGTTTGATTGGTCATGAGCACCAATATGATAAGGGTGCAATAATTTTGAGTCCAGGTTCGAAACTGGTTTAAACGGCACCAAAATGATATGTGAATGATCACACGTCAGGTATTGACGCTACATAGACCGATCTCGTACAGTGGAGTAAATAAAAAATACATAATACCAGTAATTAAAATGAAGAGGCTTAATTTTAAACAATAACAAAGAATTTATTTCATTAAGATAAAACCTTATTTAATATTTGATAAAGTCAACAATTCCACAATGAATGTTAAATAAATTCCAGCACTCGTAATAGCTCATTTAATTTTACAATCATGCAACACTACCATTGTAAGTAACATACCGTGTCATTCCTACATTACCTATAGGATAAAATGTCTCACATACACTATTCCAATTCATATTCTGAAAAATCTCCTTTATCACTATCTGTCTTTACGTGTGACATACATTTCACACGTGCGTAATTAAATTCAATGACACCTTTTATCACTCCTAACATTATTCTGCATTAATAGAGAGCGAGAGAGAGAGCTTACTCAACAATTGACCTTCGTGCAAAATACATGTAAAGAAATTCCCTACCTCGGAACATCGCCGTTGACTGGAACTTGTCACCGGCAAGAGGAAACGGACTTCTCCGATGGGCTGCCTCTTATCGTCGCTCTCGTGCGACCACCTTTTAGCACTCCCAAAATTCAACTCCTCCCTCGATTTTCAAATTTTAAAAGTTTAAGTCTCTCTTCATCTCTCCCCTCTCTCTTAGGCCCCCAGACTCTCATTGGTTCCGTAAATACATAACTCCGCCTTCCGGCTATCTAACTGGCCGAAGCCCCCCTTGAAATATCAGATATTTGAGCATTGTCTTTTTCGAGCAGAAAGTTCTCACGAACATTTTCCCATGTCCATCAGGAAGTTAATTGACTTCTCGGGTCAAGAGGTTCAACCCCTTTCGTCTAATATAGTACCTAGTGTTGACGTGAATACGAGAAGCTCCCTTTTTCACTCTCGAACTACGTCCGGTCCAGCTGTGTTGTGATAAGGCTTTCACACCTCTGTGTTAAAATTGTATATTAAAGTATTGTTTTATTTCTGTGTGATTGAAAGTGTCAATTTCGAAATATAAATGTCTTTTCTACATGTTTTCAATTACATTGACTTTTAAGGGAAGTGAACTCTAAAATCGCAAAAGTGTTTATGTTCCAGAAAAATAGTAATAGTTTTGTATTTTCGCTTCTCAGTCGCTAGTTGGGAACTTGCAGGTTTTGCGCACGCGCGCGTTTGAAAAAGGATTTTGGAAGCAGTGTGGAAGGAGTCGTGGAAAAATGTAGACGTGTGTGTTTGATTCGCGTATGATCGCGAATTTTAAGAAAAGGTGGATTAATTTTGAAAGTGGAAGGATGTGATTAAAATATGTAACATAGTTCGACAAGTTGTGCGTAGAGTCGTTTGGCTCGGTTCAGAGATGAGTCACTCGTGTTTTTAAATGAATCAGCCTGGTAGTAATGGAATAATGAGTCTTGTGAAAAGAGAAAATGGTTCTTTCACTGGTCGGCTTGAATCGCTAATAGGGCTAGAGGGAAAGCTCATTTTACAGCGATTTGTATTTGCCTGACTCCTCCTTGTGTCCTAAGGTACGAATCAACCAATCTCCGTAACCAACCAAGATGTCGAATTCCGCCAGCATGATGTTGTGTAGTCAAGTTTCCCGACCATTATGGATTTTGTTCTGCGCAAGAATCTCGATGAGTTTATGCCGAGAGTCCATCCTGATATCCTTTCCCATGGTACAGAATTGTAAATGTTATATTTAAAAGAGACGAGGTAAAGTTTTATATATATTTAGTCTTCCACCTAACGAATAGAGTGTTAATTGTCAAATCCTCGTGAGTATCAAGTCATTGATGATGTTATATGAAAATGTCGTATATGTTCAAAGTATACAAATGTGATATATAAATGTCAAGTATATGAGGAATATTGTGTTTATTTTATGTATCAGAAAATATGTGTATTCTCTTGGTTCCTCTTCCTCCAGGGGTGTTCTTAATGGTCACCCTACCGAGTTTAACTCTGAGTTATTGCGAGAAATGCTTGTACTCCACTGTTTTCGATCAACTGCCTTGTTATTTCATGTTTAATAAATGTGTTTGATTTCAAAACTTTGTCTTCTCTGTCGAGTATACCAAAACATTCGCGACAGAATTGGTGCCGTTACTTTTCTCGGTGAGTGGGGAAGAGCTGAGAGAATTAAAATTTTTAAAAAATTTTCTTAAGAATTGAAATTTTGAAGGTTAAAAATTACCGTTGTGCTGAAATGAGTGTTTTCTTAAGTAAACAGAGTTCCATGTTCTGTTTTCGGTATTCTCAAAAAAGAGTGTTCTTGGAATTTGATATGTGCCATTTGATAAAAAAAATTGATTTGTTTGCATATTTATGTCATTTGATTTGATAAAAACTGGTTTTATTGTAAATACTGTTTAAGAACATTGCAATTGCATATTGTGTTAAACTATACGAGTATATTTGATTGTTATGCAAAATGGCTCCAATTACTAGAAACAAAAAAGTAAATGTCGGTAAGATGAGTAAAAATTCAAGTAAAAAATTAAATTCCTCCTTGAATTTGTCGCTTGAGATTGCTACTGAGTCGGATACTGTTAATTCTAGAAGTAAAGTTAAAAATGTTAGCCACAAAGCTAAATCTAATGAGGAAAATATATCAGATAAATCGCCGGTATGTCTGAATTCTTCTTCTGGCACTTTGCCAAATCAAAACAGTGCTTCATCGGTAAATGATAACATGTTAAAATCATTCCATATTTTCACACCTAAGTTCGCACATCATATTCCAAAATTCTCGGGAAATTCAGAGCTTTCGTTGTCACAGTTTTTGGAAAAGTTAAATTTAGTAGCCACTCATGCAAACTGGAGTGAGTGTGACAAATTAGTTTGTTTGAGATTGAATTTAGAGGGGGAAGCAAATAGATTGATTGAAGAGAATCCAAAGCACAGAAATTGTAAAAATTTGCAGGAAATTATTCACATTTTGAAAGATCATTTTGAAGTGACCGAAAATGTCACTAAAAACATAATTTCACTCGTGAACTTTACACAGAGACCAAATGAGTCGGTTAAACAGTTTTCGATGAGAATCGAAGCTGCTTCATTTAAGGTTGTTCCGGAAGATGTAGATTCCGAAAGTGAGAATAAAATCAGGCAAACACTTTTAAAAACTTCATTTATTAATGGTTTATATCCGGAACTAAAAAGATTGGTGTTGTCACAAAACCCTAGAGATTTTTATTCGGCTAGAAAACTTGCAATTCTTGAGGAATCTATTTTAAATGAAAATAATGCTATGTACTTGACTAATCCGGTACTTACAAAAAAAGGTGTTCTCACACCAGAAAAATATGTTCTCACACCAGATCAAAGTGAAAGTATGTCAGATTTAAAAAGAAAAGTGTTAGAACAGGAAAGGGACATTGAATTTCTTAGGGGTAAAATAGAAAAATTTAAGTTTAATTCAGATAAAGTTAACGAAAAGCGTTCACCGCGTCCAAAGTGTGACAAATGTGGTAAATTAGGTCACGTTCAAGAACAGTGTTGGAAAAAGGTTTTTCAAAAAAGAGATGTGTACGGTATAAAATGTAGGAAAATTTATACCAGTCCTGGAACTAGGTATCACCAGGGTGAAAGACACAGGGGGCAAATGTCTGCAAATGAGTGGAAGTATAGAAAGCAAGGAACGCAAAATTATAAAAATAAGGAGTCATATAAATCTTTGCAAAATTCCAAAAATCATTCTTCTGGGAATCAGAGTAGATATCCCATGCACAATTATAATAATAGAAAAACTTTTGATAGGCAAACATCACATTTTGAGGAAAATAATATTTGTCATAATATTACAAATTCTTTGTCATCTTCTTCTATTATAAAAGGAAAATTAGTGAGCAGTGAAGTGTCAATATTGATTGATACGGGTAGTTCAATTAATTTAGTGTATGAGGAAGCTTTAAATACTGTACCCATTGCACATATGTTGCTAACATACAAACCAACAATTTTGCGTAGCTTTAGTTCACAAGATACTAAAGTTGAATGTTTAGCCACTATTTCACTAAATTTGGGAAAAGAAAGATTCCCTACCGAATTTTTTGTGTTAAAATCACCAGCTCCTATTTCATATAATGTAATCCTTGGTAACAAGTTTTTACATAAACATAATGCTATTATAGATTATAATCACTTCTGTTTTAAGTTTTCAAACTCTTCCATTCCTTTTGTTGGTTATCAATGTACGAATAATTTACTTTCGATTTCAAATCATGAACCGGCAAATGAGTCGGAAATTGCAGACTCAAACCTAAGTAGTGTCGCAAAGCGTATTGCTGTGCCTGACTCGCAGATGAGTAGTGGAAAAAATGTTCGTGTGGTAGAGGACTGTAAACCGAAAGAGTTCCATACGAATGCATGTGCCAAATGCAAAGCAGATCTGGCACCGGTAGTGAATGAGTCTCAGGTCATTCGGGAAGAGTATGTGAGCAGAAATTTTTCGGAAAATAATGTAGTGCCACATTTGGGTAGTGAAGAGGTACATATTAACGATTTGGAAAATGGAAGCAAATCTTTTAGAGATTTGGTAGTAAATGCACAGAATGTTACTTTGCATATGGGGGAAAAGCAAAATCATGTTAGAGGTGGTACTGAAGAAGTGGCACAGCATAAGAACTTAAACATTAAAACTGTTAATAACTTATGTAGAGTAAAAGAAACTCTAAATACAAAAATTAAAGAGCCAATTATTGTGAAAAATTCACAAAAATGTATAATTCCTCCTTTATCTGAATCATTTATTAAAATCAAACTTTCAGAAGGGTTTCCGGAAAATTCCACCTTGCTTCTGGAATCAGAGAAAAATGACCACATCTTCATTGCTAGAGCTGTATATAGAGCTCCTAAGGATGGAATTATTTGGGTTCGTGTTGCTAACCCAGAGGAAAAACCTTATCATTTGAATAAGGGTAGAAAAGTGGCTCATGTTCAGGAAATTCAGGTGTCTGAGGAGGTTGAAGTTAATGTAGTGAGTGAGGGAGAGTTGGACTCCAGTGAACCTTTGGAGCCTTTTGAAAGTTGGGGAGGAGATTTTGACCTGAGTCATCTCCAAAAAGATCAAAAACATAAATTATCAACTTTGTTGAATAAATATAGACAAGTTTTTGCAAAGAATGTTGCTGAGTTGTCTGGTTGTAAAACCATATTACATGAGATAAATTTGGAAACATCTGTTCCTGTTTATCAGAAACCATACAAAGTTCCACATCATTTACAAGGGGAACTCAATAGACAAGTCACAGAATTATTAGAAGCTAAAATAATTAAACCTAGTTTTTCACCTTACAATACGCCAGTACTGTTTGTAAGGAAACCGGATGGTTCTTATAGATTATGTTGTGATTTTCGCAAGTTAAACAAACTTACTATTACAGAAAATTTTCCAATTCCTAACATTAGTGAATTGATTGATAATTTAGCAGGTGCTACATTTTTCTCAACTTTGGACTTAACTTCAGGATTCTACCAACTGCATTTGAATCCACAGGATTCACACAAAACAGCTTTTTCCACGCCCACCGGTCACTACGAATGGTGTAGGACCCCTTTTGGTCTAAAAAACGCACCAGCGTCTTTTCAGAGATTAATGTCTCTTGTACTGGCAGGGTTATCAGGAATATACATAGATGATGTTATCATCTCATCAAAAACTTTTGAAGAACACATGATGAAATTAGAAGAAGTTTTTATTAAATTATCTCAACATGGTCTTAGGTTAAAGCCATCAAAATGCTTCTTTTTCAGAAAGACAATAAAGTACTTAGGTTTCAGAGTGTCTGAGGGAAAAGTTCAGCCAGACCCTCATAACATTGATTTAGTGCAAAAATTTAAAGTACCCACCTGTGTCAAGAATATCAGACAATTTTTGGGTTTGACAGGCTTTTATAGGAAGTTTGTACCAGATTATGCAAAGATTACTCTTCCACTAACTAATCTTTTAAAATCAAAGCAGAAAAAGTTTGTGTGGAGTCAGGAGGCTCAGGAAGCTTTTGAAATACTTAAGAACAAGCTTATTCAAGAACCAATTTTAAAATTACCAAATTTTAATTTGCCCTTTACTTTGCATACAGATGCCTCTAATTACGCTTTGGGATCAGTTCTTTCGCAATTGGATGAAAATGGGTTATCTCACCCAGTTTCCTTTGCTAGTCGAAAATTACAAGGTGCTGAAGTGAATTACAGTGTAGTCGAGAAAGAAGCTTTGGCTGTGGTTTGGGCTACCCAGCAATTTAAGCACTATCTCTTAGGCAAACATTTCAAAATTTACTGTGATCAAGCATCCTTATCGTTCATTTTCAAATTAAGAGATCCTACTTCGCGCATAGCTCGCTGGATCGTTTCTTTGCAGGCTTTTGATTATGAAATCATTCATAAACCGGGGAAACATAATGTTGTAGCTGACTATTTTTCGAGATGTATTGATGAGTCTTCTTCAAAGAAATCTCAAAACACTCAGAAACAAACTGTTCCTAAAAGTATTGTAGAATCTGTCCCTACGAAAATTTCTGGAAAAGTAGTGGTACAGAATAATGATAGTAGTGAAAACATAAATGCAATCGTTGAAAATTCTCAAGATCAAGTACAGACTACTGTGGAAGCTTCTCTGGTAACTAGGATAGCTATTGGTCAATTGAAAGATCCTAGATGTATAAAAATAAAAAATCTTCTGGAAAAAGGTGTAAAACCATACCCACAAAAACTTTCATTTTTCATGAAAAATGGTATGTTACATTGCATACACAAAAATCCAAAGCAGAGACAGCAATATAATGAGAGAGTAGTTATTCCTCAAGACTTAGTCTCAGAAATTCTATGGCTTTGCCATGATTCTCCTGTTGCTGCACATTGTGGTTTTCAAAGAACTCTGGCAAAAATTTCAGTTAACTATTATTGGCCAGACATGCATGCTCAGACTGAAAATTATGTGAAGTCGTGCACAACTTGTGTAAAAAACAGAGGTTTTCGTAACAACAAGGCTCCAATACAGAAATTTCCTATTACAACTTACCCTTTTGAACGTGTGGCTATGGATGTAGTCGGCCCACTACCTATCTCGAATTCTGGGATGAAGTACATTCTTGTCATTACAGATTACTTCACTAGATGGCCAGAGGCTTATCCACTTGCTACAGTTAAAACTGAGGATATTCTCGCTTGTTTAGAGAGATTTATAAGTATTCATGGAATTCCTGCTCACTTAATTACGGATCAAGGTAGTAACTTCATTTCTGAAGCTGCCAACAATCTATACAAGAAATTAGGCATAAAAAAACATAATACTTCAGCGTACCATCCCCAGTCAGACGGGCTAGTCGAAAGACTGAACGGTACGTTAGTTAGATCCTTAAAGAATCTGGTCTATTCTGATAAGGGCGATTGGGATCGGATGATTCAATTTGCTTTAATGGCTCATAGAACGTCAGTCCATGCCTCAACAGGCGAGTCCCCAGCACATCTTGTCTTTGGTCGAGACCCTGTGCTACCTGATGCTCTTTTAACAGGTGTAAAATATCCAGTTTACAAATCTACTCATGATTATTCAGATGACTTACAGGTTCGCTTAAAAAAGACCTTTGTAACTGTTAGGAAAAACCTTGAGGAAGCTCAGGAATCACAACAACTTCAACAACATAAATCTGCTAAAATGCCTAAGATTAAAGTTGGTGATCTGGTCTATCTTTACACACCTCATATTCGGCCAGGCCAATCAAAAAAACTCAGTTCTTTAAATCATGGTCCTTTTGAAGTTATCAAGCAAACAACTGAAGTTAACTTTGTCATTCAACACAAAAACAATCCATGTAATCAGCAATTGGTCCACGTTAATAGATTAACTCCTTTACCTCCTAGACGTAGTGAATTGATTTCTAGCACATATAATGATAACATTGATAATTCTTCAACTCAAGAAACAAGACAATTTAAAAGTAGATATTTTCTAAACCATCAAAATAGGGTTAAAACTCAAAATGTTCCTAATTCACACAAGTATGACTTGCGCCCAAGAGGCCAATTTATTCATTAAAGTTACTTGTCAATTAAGGCAATATGTCAAGAGAGCAATTGGCTCAAAAGTAAAGTAAAATATTTAGATTGTGAAATTCTCACATTTTCAAAAAAAAGACTGATATTGTTGTGAGATGGACAATTATGTTTCATAATATTATATTTTCAATTGTTTCACAAAATGTTTTGCAAAACTGTATGCTATGTTAAAATGGATCCAATATTTCTGAACTTCTGTGTAATTTGCTTTATGTGTCAGTCAGCTGAATGTTCTGTACTGCAAGTTCTGTGCCAGTGCAGCTTTCTGAATGTGAGTGCCATGTTAATCAGGTTGAAGTAGTGTTTTAAAATTCTAAATACTTAAATAATAATTTTTTTTGCTTTACTTTAATGATAAGCAGTAATGTTTTAAAGTAATTTTAAGATAATTAAGTACTTGATGGATTAGAGTTTTGGTAAGGATTTTTAAGGATAACTGATAATTTTTATCTCTGTTTTATTTTATGAATGTGTGAATGATTTTTTTTTAATTTAAAGGTCTAGTAAATTTTATCAATTTTTTTTTTGTCATTTGGTGTTTGTTGACTTATTAGTTGGGGGTACCGCCACCTCTAGGTTTGCAACTTTCTAATGAACTTGTTTCTTGCCTGGGTGCCTGATCAACATTCTTGGTTTGAAAATTTGTCTCATTTTCTAAATTAGTAATTTTTTTAAATGTCTTTTAAAGTAATTTGTTGGCAAGGTTGGATAATAGTTAATAAATTGATTTCTGTGAAAAGTAAATTTATAGAATTTTAATTGTAAGATTTTTGAAGAAAGAAAACTTTTTGTTTAGTTAAACTTTTTGTGAGTTGAGTAACCTAAATTTTCATGTCTCTGTGGTACTCACCAGAAAATGTATTAGTGTTTAAATTTTAAAAGGGGCAATTTCATCATTTGTGTCTTGTTAATTTGGTGTTGTCTTGTAAAGGTCTATGCTTGTATTGAGACTTATTTTTTTTTGACTCACGAGTCAAACTTTAGGCCACTCTTGGATTTTGGTTATTATGCTGGTCATGATCTTGTTTGTTTTTGTTTTTTCTTTGATGTACATGTACATCGCTCAAAATTTACACTAAATTCCTCTCAATGGAACATATGTCATTGGGAACTTAATGCAGGTATTTTCCTAGTATTGTGCGGAAAAATTCCCCGCTTTGCAGGAAATTTTTCTCCCGGGCCCCGAAGGAGTGTGATAAGGCTTTCACACCTCTGTGTTAAAATTGTATATTAAAGTATTGTTTTATTTCTGTGTGATTGAAAGTGTCAATTTCGAAATATAAATGTCTTTTCTACATGTTTTCAATTACATTGACTTTTAAGGGAAGTGAACTCTAAAATCGCAAAAGTGTTTATGTTCCAGAAAAATAGTAATAGTTTTGTATTTTCGCTTCTCAGTCGCTAGTTGGGAACTTGCAGGTTTTGCGCACGCGCGCGTTTGAAAAAGGATTTTGGAAGCAGTGTGGAAGGAGTCGTGGAAAAATGTAGACGTGTGTGTTTGATTCGCGTATGATCGCGAATTTTAAGAAAAGGTGGATTAATTTTGAAAGTGGAAGGATGTGATTAAAATATGTAACATAGTTCGACAAGTTGTGCGTAGAGTCGTTTGGCTCGGTTCAGAGATGAGTCACTCGTGTTTTTAAATGAATCAGCCTGGTAGTAATGGAATAATGAGTCTTGTGAAAAGAGAAAATGGTTCTTTCACTGGTCGGCTTGAATCGCTAATAGGGCTAGAGGGAAAGCTCATTTTACAGCGATTTGTATTTGCCTGACTCCTCCTTGTGTCCTAAGGTACGAATCAACCAATCTCCGTAACCAACCAAGATGTCGAATTCCGCCAGCATGATGTTGTGTAGTCAAGTTTCCCGACCATTATGGATTTTGTTCTGCGCAAGAATCTCGATGAGTTTATGCCGAGAGTCCATCCTGATATCCTTTCCCATGGTACAGAATTGTAAATGTTATATTTAAAAGAGACGAGGTAAAGTTTTATATATATTTAGTCTTCCACCTAACGAATAGAGTGTTAATTGTCAAATCCTCGTGAGTATCAAGTCATTGATGATGTTATATGAAAATGTCGTATATGTTCAAAGTATACAAATGTGATATATAAATGTCAAGTATATGAGGAATATTGTGTTTATTTTATGTATCAGAAAATATGTGTATTCTCTTGGTTCCTCTTCCTCCAGGGGTGTTCTTAATGGTCACCCTACCGAGTGTAACTCTGAGTTATTGCGAGAAATGCTTGTACTCCACTGTTTTCGATCAACTGCCTTGTTATTTCATGTTTAATAAATGTGTTTGATTTCAAAACTTTGTCTTCTCTGTCGAGTATACCAAAACATTCGCGACAGTGTCTAAGGGAACGTTATATGAATTGTCTCGCTGTATGAGGGACCATCTTCTTAGATCCCCTTCCACTTTCAAAATAGCAATGTTATATTGGGAATTGAAAATTACAATATAACAGCGTCGAAAGCACAGACCGTCCGACTCGTCCTTGGACATGAGCAGCAATTTGGACGACCGGAAGCCGAGAGACGTGGAAGACCCAGACTGTCCGACTCGTCCAGAGGACTTAGAGTAACTAGTTGGACGGCCGGGAAGGGGAAGCCGAGAGACGTGTCGTACCTCATCGTGCTAAGGCGTGACGTCAGTCGTAGTCATCCAGGAGAGAAGAGGGGAAAGTGTACGTCATCTGCTGCGCTGCCATCTCGTAAGAGAAGTGAAATCGTTGGAGAGAGAAGGTTGAGTGCTCCTTTTCCATCCAAGGTTACTAACTGTGGAGGGCACAGATCCCCCGATGATGGAAGATAGGTTCGTATTCGGAACCCTTAGATTGCTATGCCATCAGGTCCAAAAGAATTCTTCGGACCCGAGGGAATAATCAGGGATGTCTTTCGTAGCAGTGAGTGACGCAATGCAGCTCCGCCGCAATATCATCCATATAAATCCGCAGATAAATATAGTAAGGGCTAGGACGAGCCTATGAAATCCCAGGGTCCTGCCGTTCAATGGCGAGATCGTCAAACCACTTGTAGAGAGTCAGGGTCCAGATGAAATGATCTCCAATATTTCAGTTACGGTAAGAAAAATAATTCCTATATTTAGTTCTGACACAATGATCCAAGAAGGTTGATTTAAGATAGAAAACGACCGAATTCGCTAAGCAAGTCTTTCAATCCAAATAGTTAACTCTGCAGAGTGAATTCGGTCAATATTTATGTTAAATATAATATGCATTAATGCCGGGCTGCATGAATAACCAGGAGCATCTGCTATGAGCACAATCTGCCTTAATTAGAGTGAACAGTTCCATTTTCATAAATAATATTATATTCATAGAACTTTGGGCTTGTTTATCAAAACTATCTAAATTTAATAAATATTCATTTGAATAAGTGTATAAATTAAAAGCTTATGAAGAATTTCCAAGTGTATTATTAAATGTGATTAATTTGGTGAACTAAGAGCAAGGCTTATATTCAAAATTTTGTTTATGATTGAGAAAGGATAATGTTAATGAATAGGGTAATGAAGAATACTGTAAAGTAAATGTATTGTAAATCATGTGTATATATAATATGTATATCTAATATGTCTATTCTGCATAATGTGCAAATTCATATTACCAAAAAAAAAATGAGTTATGTGATTATTGATCTCTGCGACTGTATTGTATGTTTTTAATTATTTTATATTTCCTGGTTATTATTTTTTACAGTTTTATGCTTTTTGAGAGTTCCAAAAATGTTCTAATTTTGAGGACGTTATTGCTTGAAATGGGCCCCTACTTCAAGTGAGGGCCATTATATCTTTAAATGTGGGACCTGAAGAAGTACCCGCTTTAATTGTTTCATGATACAGAAGGTCTTATGGATAATTTACCTGAATCTATCCAAGTTCATTCCACCATACCGAGAATTCATACCCTCAAATCATAATCTTTTACAACATAAATATAAAGGACTATTTTTCAATGATTTTGTAGCACAATCTGTCATGTATATCCTCCTTCAATCCAGGAACCGACGTAAAACTGTGGATGATAGTAGAGTGTAATAATAGTGATAAATAAAAGTATGACACGTGTTTTTCGGAAGCACTTTAGATGCAAAAGATAAGAAATGATTAATCAAAGATCGTACCCGTAATTCATTTAACGATAAATCCCTTAATACCAACACATCTACACACGACTTGAATGATATTTATCTTTAACGCTCCCCTATTAATGATGGATCATATGCAAATTTTAAGCTAATATTCATTTGAAAATTTTTGAACGATGGATGTGGCGTTGCTAGATATGCTGACGAAATTACATCAATTTCAGCTTTCGAGTCAAAATAAACTTATCGATCATAAGTAGTACTCCCCGAGTAATGATTGTATATGTGAATTCAAGCTAGGAAATTAATGAACAAATTTGTATTCGATAAAAGGCAGTATGCAATATCAAATTTTAAACCTATTAAAAATTTCCTTTAGCTGAAGGTATTCTATGTGTTGTTGCGGACTCAATTTTCACATTGGCGCCTCCTCTTTCGTCTGTTTGGAAGGCCAGGCGAAGAAAATACACTGCATGACGTCAGCATGACGTGAGAATGACGTGAGCCCAAGGTTGCCAGGATTTCACAGCTAGAAGAAGGGTTGTCAGATTTGGCGATTTATCGCCAATTCGGGGACATTTGGTGATTTCCAGAATGTTCCAGAAACTTCTTGATAGAACGATTATTCTTTGAGATATAGAGATTTTCAGAAGTTTCTGTGGAGAGAGGACTCACCCCTTCGTTGCTGTGAACTTGACGAATGGACGTCACATGAGCTCCATTGGACTGTGATTTTTGTCAATGTTTTGAGAATATAATAGCCGTTGTTTTGTGAAATTATTTTCGTCAGTATTTTGAGAATATTTTCGATTATTTTGTGTAATGAGTGGAGCATTTAAGCGTTGTTTGATTGTATATTGTTTTTGTTTACTTTGTACTTGTTGTTGAGACCCAGACCGTCCGACTTACCATACGTTGTACTTGTGAATAAACGTTAGTTATCCAGAAACTTGGACTCATTCTTGTATCCTGCGTATACACCCACGATTCTATAGGATAGATTTCTTAACAGTATATAATTGATTGGATGAACGGAAGAAAGATATCCGGAATGAGGCCCATTTAATTTTTTGCACTATATAGGATAAAATTGAGATCTTCGTCATCTCTCCGAGGAAGATTATATATGGGATGCCGAACTAAAAGTGAGACTCCTGTAATGTCATCGTTATTTAAATGCACAGAAAGTTGCATATGGTAGATGTCGTTGTATGTCTGAAATTAAGAGGTTATCAGCGGAACGTGCCAATGTGATATTTGCACGTGCTGAAGCCAGTTGATCACGCAGGGTCGTGGCATGGATTAGTCTAAATAGGCCCAGCGGGCAGTTATGAAATTTTTTACCACATATTACATTACGTTACACAAACTCAAAACGACCATCAAGAGGAAGCGACCCGGTATGTTGTCAAATGAGATAATTTTGTTGCACGACAACACCCGCCCGCACGTGGTAATAGTGTGCCACTATTTGCTGGGGCACTTTCAATGGAAGGTCCTCGATCATTCCTCCTGTAGCTTCGACCGGTCACTCTGCGACTACCACTTCTTTGAGCCACTGGAAAAAAGCTCTCAAGGGCTGCCGGTTCGTTAACAATGCTGAGGTCCGGGACGCCGTTGAAGATTTGTTCCTCAACAAAGTACGAACGTTCTTCACTCAGGGTATCCACAATCTAGTGCCACGATGGTACACTTGCTTGAACCGACAAGGCGACTATGTGTAGCGGCTATGTGGCCTATGTATAACTATTAATTCCTGTATATTCACATACAATTCAAACAATAAACCCTTACGAAAAATAATACTGATAGTCTCACTTTCATTTGGGCGACCCTACCTTCAAGATTAGAAGACACAGATTCTAAAGAAACAGAGGCTGGGCCTGGGGCACTTTTTGTATAGAGGATATACGCACCCTTGAGAACTTCAGCACCATTCTAGGGAAAATATCATTGTACTCTCCACATTGAGGACAGATCATCTTAAACTTCAGCCTTTAACTTGCATCTAAAACATTTTCCTATATGTTTTAAATGTAAGAATGAGACCGTTTCCCCAGAACCTACTGCATCTTGCGTCGGAGTGACTCATACTTCAGGTTTTAGGGAATCCCGATAAAATTCTGAGACTCTGTCACTTAGATTTGCTCAGACTGGGGATAAGAAGGAACAATAGGGTGGAATTTCAAGGAATCAAAGAAGCAAAATACAATATTTTAAAGATTATCTTGTTTATTTTTAGAAAATTCATTTCTATTTTATAAGCTGTTTCGCGAGTTTTTATTTAAATAAGCGGCCGAATTGCCGAATGATACGTTAAGTTTTACTTGCATCAGCAGGATTTAAACTTGTAATCTTTTTATCTCGATACCAATTCTCAATTAATTGATATATTTGCACTGTGAGAATCTTGCACGATATCTTCTTGGTAAAAGAAGCTTCTAGATTTTCTCGGTTTTTAAGAAAACTGTGTAGTAAAAAAACAACACGTGCAGACAATCAGTGCCAATGGGTTCGAGCCCAGGTTACAACGTATTGTTACGATGTATCCTCTGCAATCTTGGATGCATTCTTGGGATACAAAAAGGAGTCCAGTTTTCTGGATAACTAACACTTTTATTTAAAAGCACTAAGTGTAAACAGGAGTACTATGCAGCAAAAATCTCAATTATTTTACAACACTCACGAAACAACTGTCTGATACAATAAAAAGGCATTAAATGCTCCACTAATTCACAAAATAACTGATACGATTATCAAAACACTGACATATCTCACAATTAATTTCAGCTCGTATCACGTCAAGTTTCTCCAACTAAGCGATAACTCCCTTATATACCCTTAATAGAAAGTTCAAGAAAGTGTTCTGTATTATCACATGCAATTCCTACAATCCAATATATAGTCATTAGTAAGCCTGAAAATTTTATTCATCCATCTGAAGTAGCTGATTTATGAAAATATTCCAAACTTGGGTCCCATTTTGAACATTTTTCACATATTAAACTAGCCAGTATCGCGTGGGATGTGAAGACTCACTGGTTAAAATATTGCACTGGATCATACAATGGATGCACGAAGACCAAACAAGGTTTTAATGATACGCCCGCTTCGAAACAAAGATGTATGGCCTTTGTATGGCCCTTGGTGTATGGCCTTTGTTACCTGAAGTTGAAAAGCTAAGCTCTCGCCTATTACAAGCTGAGATTGAATCAAATGAGTGAATGAAGAACCATAAATTAATCCTGCTCGATCCATAAATTAATTACTCGATCAAAATTCGTTCAAAAAATTCCTCTTCAAAACAGAAAAATATCTATTTACCAAGAGAAGTAAAAATTACATTTTAAATGATATTTTTAAAAGTTTAAGTTCGATTCAAGTAAATTTTTCACAGAATGCTTATAGGGTAAAAATGTATTTACATTTAACAACTCAAAATAATATATATAAAATTAAAAGAAATTAAAAATTTTGCATTTTAAATCTCGTCGATCGCCGTTTCTACCTGCTTCGCTCGGAAAATCGTCTGCTGCAATATATTATTTTAAAATGACAAATTTTCGACCCGATTTCAACTTTTAAGTTCATAACTATTAAACCAATTCAAATTTAAAAGAAAATTCGACGAAGCGTATTGTTCCGGCAGTTCAGCTGTACCGAATTTATCGCATGCAGTTTCGATTTTTGCCTATAGAGTACAGAGATAGACTAACACATTACGTGTTTTTTTCCGCCACCTCTAGAATGTAAGTCAAAAATTCCAATTTAAATAAAAACATATTGGATTTAAGAAATTTATAATCTTTGTTGTGGGAAAAGCACATATGTCAGTTAGGCTTCTAAGTTGTTAAAGAAAGAAAACTTTAAACACTTATTAAATTTTGTACGGATAGCAGTGGTGTAAAAAATATAAATTAAGAAAAGCTATTATTTATTTAGCTCATAAATGTATAACAAACTCCATAAAAATTAAATGTGTGTTCTGAAAAAACAAAAATAAGTAAATAAATACAATAAAAAGTTCTCCTGAAAGCATTAAAATTTTCTTTCCTCGATTTTAAAATCCTTGTTTTTGACTAATGTGCCAGCTCTAGTTTTTTTATGTAACATATCCATTTGAACGCTATAAAGTGAAAACTTGTAAAACGTTACTATTTCCGTCGAAATTAATTTTGAAGAAAGTTTCCTATCAAAACCCTACTAAATTCTTAAAAAAAAATCAATTTATGGGGCAAGGCTATCTTATCAGTCACGTCCTTTATCTTAATGGATTCCTCATTGCTCCCGTTGCTTTTTTCTTCTTCCGTCATCTCCTCTCGTGCCGCGGCATCCTTCTGTGGATGTGACGGACAAGCGGCTTATCCCTTCATTTATCTGTTTGGGGAGAGATAATTATTTTTTATGGAATGGAATGCCGGAATGGGTTCCAGAAGGGATCTTCCAGAAGAACGATCGGGTGAAGTTTTCGGAATTCTGATTTGTTGATATGGCTGGAGGGTTTACTGTTGGCTTTTGCGTTGCCGATACCTGTATCCGTAAACCAGGTCTGCGTGTGTTGCTGACACAAATGGTTTGCCCTACTGAAGAGTCTTTACTAAAAACTGTATCAGGATCTGATATATAGATAGAGATAGATTCAGCATCCAATTCAAAAAAATGTTAGAGGGTTCACTCAGAATGTCCACTTCCGGTTCGTTTTTCATTTTCCGCTCAATTTTTTTTTATATTAATGGCACTAGCTATTTCTCACAATCGTTTATAGATGAAACTTAGAAGATGACCGATATATTGATTGAGCATGCAATTCTGTGGGTAACTTACTAACTCTTTCCATTTTTGGTTCCCTTTTCTGATTGTGTTTCAAACTGTTTCCTTGAAACGTCTCTTTCTAAGAATTGGCTACAGAAGGAGCTTCAATGATGACTGATATGGATTCGGCAACACATTTCAGAAGAGGTAAGGAGTACAAAGGTTTCTAGTTCTGGAAGTATCACTTCAAGTTTTTAAGAAAATTTCTATGACTTTAGAAAATAAATGTGCAGGAGTGTATAAAAAAAGCTTAATAGTTCCTTCGAAAATGGAATATACATGTATTCGTGAAACACACTTGCCATCGAAGAAAGGCTCCTTCATAAATTTATTTTTTAAACTTTTCCAATGTAGTTGTGTCGATTAGATCCTTAAAATGTGTTGAAGGATTATATACTCATAGAACTTGCCTATAGACGGTGTTCCCAAAGTTTTAATCGCGCTCTCATTGCAGATAACAGCATGCATAATCAGGTTTCATGCTTCTTATGGGCTCATCAGCATAGAATAGCCAATGCCTGTAACTGCAGAAATTTTTACCAGAATCAACTCATCTTTCTATGTTGAAATCGCGGTCGTAATTTTGCAAAAACCCTATTTAGGCAGGTTCCGTTAGTAAGAATCCTCAGTCATTGCAATCTGAGTTCAGTCGGACATATTTTTTATCCTGGCTACGTGTAAAGACTAACTTTCTTAGTCGCTAATATGTCAATAGCTAAAGAATCCCGTTAATAGCTAAAGAATCCTAAATGGCTACTGCACTTATTCAGTTTTGATGTGAATAACTTCTATGGTTGAGGTATCTCTGTCTGAAATCGAAACGTTAGGGAAAATGTTAACGCTTTAGACTCTATATATATCCGAATCTAATGGATAACAATGTAAATAATTTTAATTATTTTGCTAGAAGTGGGTTTTTTTTTATGAATATACAAACACGATTTCAATATTCTATTATTTTGAACTATTTTCTTCGGGAAAAAAAAACTAAACTTTTTGTCCGAGCAAAGTTCTGCCTCATTTTGTTTACTTTCACACGACATATCTTCTAAACTATAAAAGATAATTTTAACTAGTAAGGGGCAAAATTGTTCAATAAGATAGTCAGTTTGAAGATTAATAATTTGCTTTTATAATGCTCTTGCAGTTTTCCAGGATTTATTCATTTTCCTGAACTTGACAAGAGGCCAAGTTCAAGGAGAGTGAAATTTTTCCGGTTTTTCTTTTAGATTGTAATGCTTATGTTTTAAAACTGAACAGGCTAGTTACAAATTATAAGAATAAAGGTGTCGCTATTGGAACGACCTACAAAAATGTTTAATTGGATTTAGGATCAAGTTCCTAGTTTTAGGTGCTTAAAGTTTCATTTTCAGAACTTGCTCTCCTCGTCTTCGTGGGCGGGAGCGCGCCCGATTATCGATTCGGGGTGATCAATTTATAGTTGTTTTTCTCATGACTGATACCACCGCTTGCAAATTTTTTCACCGTGTATGTTCTAGCTGCATTTGGAATGTTCATAGTTTCGTTGCAGCTCGGTCTTAGCAGGGGTTAACCTTTTCTTACGAGTGGGACAGCATCACTCCAAAACGAAGAACCTCCCAAAAAGACAGACATTTGACATATCATATCCCAAACAGTTCGGACGCCAATGTCTGCAAAGGGGGATCGAACTGTTTGCGATAGGGCATGTCAAATACCTGTCTTTTTAGGAGGTTCTTCGTTTGGGAGTGACGCTGTCCCACCCGTAAGCAAAAGATTAAGGACGCATACTGTTCTAAACTTGGCCTGCAGAAGGGCCCTAAAATAATTGTAGTCTCTTTACTGACGTATGCCGTCTTTAGTAAAGGAAGTTTGTATGCATTTATTTTATAATCAGCAATTAATTTGGTTGGAATAGTGGTTATAATTTCGATATTTTAATATCTTGCACTGTTTCGAAAATGTCTAAAAAAAGACAAACCACCCTAAAAAAAATATGTTATTATGACTCCATCAGACTAGATCCACTGCCGATTTTTTCTCCATGAGATAGCTCTGTCATAGTCCTTTTCACATAGTAACATAGGAAAGGTTCTGTACAGGAAATCCGACGTGAAATGAGAGGCTTATTTGATATTGTTACGACATATCCGCTTGAATTTTGGGTTGTTTCCAAATTTCCAGATAATAAATGCTTTTATTTAAAGCCCCAATAAGAGCAAACAGAAACACTATATGCCGAATAACTTTCTAGTTATCTTACAAAGTCAAAAGCAATTGTCAAGTCAATAAAGCAGCCATTAAAGACACAATTCATTCACAAAACAGACGACAGGCAGGGATGTATTTATTCACAATTCACTCACTTTTACTCGTATCGCGCCAACATCTTCTAACTGACCAGATTCTAAAGCCCTAGTTTATACACCTTGCGTGGAAATTTAGTGAAAAATTGACACAACTCGAGAAATTCTTAAACAATCTGCAAAATTCGAGTAGTTTCCAAAATTTCTAAAATCGCCAAGGTGACGATATTTCGCCAAATGGGTCGCCAAAATTATACAGCCAGGACCTTCTAATAATAAAAATGGTTACCTGTAGATATCGATTTTCTCTGGGATAGTATATACAACAACGTTTCATACCAGGCGCACTCGGATTTTTTTGTTTCTTTGTTTTCGTTTCTTATTTCCGGTATCTATCACAACTGAGCACATTTATCACTGAATTTAAAAGACATGATTTTCTTCCGGCCTTTTCCTATGCCGTATGTTGTCCTTGGCCAGAGTATAAAAGAGGGGTTTAGTCTTACCCGCTAATTAACACGTTTATCGTTTTTACTTTCCCAGCAATACATGGTAATGTATAGGGAAATTATTGGAATCATGCCGAAAATCACATGAGTTTTTGACGGACCTACACGTTTTTGGACCTCTAGAATACGAAAAAAACTATTTATAGCGTGACCTTTGTCTGTGTGTCTGTTTGTCTGTCTGTGCAATGTATGTATCCACTCTAACTCAAAAATTAATGGACCAAATTTTAAAAAAATTTGGTAAGTTAGTTGTAGATGACCCTTGTGCTGATTAATTTTGGGTACGATTCGGGATAAAATAATCCGCCTTTTTCTGCAAAATAGCCTTCAAAAATTGTCTATATTCACTCTAGCTGAAAACTTAACAGATCAAATTTTACAAAATTTGGTAGATAAGTCTGTTGTGGGTTACCCTGGTGCTAATTAGATTTTGATACGATTTGGAAAAAAATAACCTGCCTTTTTTTTTTTGCAAAATGGTCAGCAAAAATCCTCAAAATCTAAAATAAAAAACTACGTATGTTCAAATATATCAATGAAGTGCTTGTTTTTTGTACGTAATTTTTAACGATGAAAAGAATAAAATCAACCCCATTACACAAGGACTAGCCGTTATCGACATATTTTAGGGTTTTTGCGTTTTCGCTGCGCAACGTTTTAAAATAAGTCCAGTTACCAAATGGGAACGAAAATTGAATTATAAGTGCAAATTCAGTGTCATTTGAAATAATTATGGGTCTTATTTTGTGCCATTAAACTCAATGTAATGAATTATTGAAGAAATAAGGAGGAAGTGAATGAGTCAGTAGGGAAAGTCATGTGCTGTCCACATCAGATTTTTCTACGGAAGAAAACCATTTGCGATTCTGCATTCGCTCAGTGATTGCCAGGATAATTTTTTGCACCTTGTCTCCAAATGTGTTTTTCTGGTATTACAAACAAAGATGGGTACTTTTCCAGAAAAACATGTGAAAATTTAATGTGTTTTAATATATTTTCCTTTAGAATAGCATTATAAAAAATCTGATGTGGGCAACACATGACTTTCCTTATATAATGCAATGAATTTACTACTTTTACAGTAAAAAAATAGGTTTTTTTTATAGTAGATACTTATATTCTTTCCAAGATATTGAATTTTCGACAATTAGTCGTCATTTTAATCCATTTGGCGAGATTTTCGTTATTTTGACAACATTTCAAAAAGTCGCCAAGTTGGCGAAATTCCGCCAAATTCGTCGCCAAAATCTCGCCAAGCTTTACTGACGGAGAAATAAGTTATTCTTATAGCAAATAAATAACTATTGGCGTTCAAATACAAAAGTATTACTCGAAGTATCTTTTCTCATAAATGGAACGAGCTAGATTCACGAGAATGATGTCACCAAATTTATCGCATGGTATTACATATGAAAAGTGAACATCTTTCTCAATAGGAAATATATATTTTTTATTTTATATAACTTTTTGATAATGTTTTTAAAAAATGTGCAATATCTCAAGAACGGTTCATGTTAGCGTTCTAAAATTTATGTCAATCGTTTTCTAATGAAAAATTGCATAAGAAATGTCTATTTGCGTAACTTTATTAGCGGTTTTGATATTCTGACGATTTTTTCAAAATTTCACTCTAAAATTTAGGGGGGTTCTGAACATTCAATTAAGCTTAAAAACAATAGGCTTCCAGTGTTTACAGATTGTGATTTTTGCACCAAATTTCGTTTGAATCGGTCCATTCGTTCGCCAGTTATTGTCTCCACAGACACACATACACACACACACACAGACATCACTTGAAAAATGTTTGATTCGTGATCAGAGATGCTTGAAACGTGCTCTCCCGTCGAAAACTCGAATTCGAATTTTCGACCCCGTCACAATACTTTCCTTATACATTATGTATATAAGGAAAGTAAAAAGATATCTGACGGAGTTCAGCCGTTAACATTTTATAAATCACTGATGCTCGAATGTGTCCCCCCCCCCTTCTATTTCTAAATAAAAAGTTTTGAAGAAGAATGATGTTCTACAGGACTGACCAAACAGAATGCAGGACAGAAAAATGTTCATGAAAAAAATGTTGTGGCCCATGAGACTGTTGCCATATTGAGTGAAATATCGATAAAAGTGAAATATTTTAATAAAGTAAAATGAATTGAATTTCTTTTAAAACTAGCATCTGTAGATACTTAATCATACTGTAACAAACTCTTATTAAAGTGTAGCTAAGGTAAGTAAACTATGATTTTTTTTTTTTGTCATCATTATTTTGTAATCATTAAAAGGAGAAGAATAAGGGATTTATAATAGATGGAAAATTGATAATCGTCGATTTCCAGTAATTAAATGCTTATGAGATGGACCACCCATGGTGATATTTAGAGTTTGGAAACAGAAACAGGAACCAGAATTAGAAAAGGGTGATGAGGAATCACTTAGGTGAGACTGGCTTACAGAATTATAAATAAAAATAGACTTGCAACAATTCTACTATATTTGAATGCTTTTTAATAGGAATATTGGGACCAGGGAAGTAATTAGAGGACTGAAAAAAGTTCATGAAAAATAACAGAATTGATAATGGAGTCAGTGAATAATATAATGCAGTAATTATTAACTAGTATTAGCAGGATGGGGAGGAATCAGTAGTTTAACAGAAAGATATAAAGAAATAAGGCTCTAATAATAAAAATACCTTAAAAAAAAAGGCGAGTAAAGTGGTAGCCACTAGAAGAGAGATTTAAGAAAATATTACAAACTTGGAATAGATATTGATTCCTTACAGCAAAAACTAATATACATATATATATATATATATATATATATATATATATATATATATATATATAAGCATTCAATCTATGGAAGTATACGACCTTACATCTACTTAAAAATGTTATTATAAACACTAAATTAACGAAGCCTAGGTATCCTTATAAACAACTCCTATCTGCTATCAAAGAACTACAACAACATTTTGTCATAACTTATGTAGATAAAGCTTCTAATAATTATGCCATCATTTGTAAAAAATATTATGTTTCTCTGTTACAGAATTACTTAAAAGATAATCAAATTTTTAAACCCATTAATAATCAGTCTATCCAAATCAAAACTAAAATGCTAAAATTATATACACAATTAAATATTAATTGTAAGTTTTTTAAATTTCCTTATGTTACTTTGGTTCCTAAATTCCACAAATCACCTCTCAGTTTTAGAACAGTCACTTGTGGACATAATACCTTTACCACTACAGCTAGTAACTACTTGCTTAACTGTTTAAATCGAATTAATGAATCTCTTAAATTCAGGAATTCAGGATATTTCATTTTGAAAAATAGTTTTGATTTAGTTAATCATCTTAGCAAGTTTCCACAAATTCTTGGTTTTCAAACCTTTGATTTTAAAGACCTTTTTAATAATATTGTCATTAAAGATTTACATAAAGTTATTATCTCTCTTTATCATGACTATATATCTTCCAATCATGTTGCTTTTAATGTCAAAAATTTTCCTATGCTCTTGCACTTTGTGTTATACAACAATTATATTATCCAAGGTGATAATATTTATTTACAAACATCTGGTGTACCACAAGGTGGCTGTAGTAGTAGTATACTTTCTAACTTATATCTTTATTATTATGAATGTCATTTTAACTCTAATTCATATATTATATATAGATATGTTGACGACTTAGTTTGTATTATCATTGATGATTCCTATCCCATTAATATTGATTTTTACCCGTCTAACCTTGAATTAATTCCTAATGAGCCTTGCGTTAGTCAAACTGTAAATTTTTTAGACCTAAATTTAGATACCCTCAATAATCATGTAATCACCAATCTATATGATAAAAAAGATTCTTACAACTTCACTATCATAAAGCTGCTATCATATCATTCTTGTAATTCTATTCAATTGTTTAGAAACATCATTTTAAACCAGCTATTTCGAATACATCGACTTTCTGATCCTCAGTTTCACTTTCTTCACATCAATAAACTTAAACGCATTTGTCAAAATTACCAATACCCGGAAGTATTTGTAAATAATATTATTAATAATTTCAAATATACCACGTAATGGTTTTACACATGCATTATTTGTCTTTGACTGGTTTACTCATTTTTGAAAATTCACCCATTCTTATCACCTCACTTTCCACTAGGCCTGAGTCTGATACTATTTGCTATTTTCGAATGACTATTTTCCACTTGTCCTGAGTCCTATACTGTTTGCTATTTTTGAGGGTCTCCATGCATATTATGTGTCGTTCAAGTGTATTCATTCCGGTGCCCACTCGCATTGACGAAGTGAGGTGAAATGCTCAGTCACTAGTTTATCTTACACGTGGTGCTATGCTTTTGATATCGTGTTTCAGTTCGAGGAGGTATTGTTTTTCAGATTTGTATAATTCATTTGCTTTATTTTTCTCCTTCCACTAGCCAGTAGACAGTTCCAATGGTGTCTATAGTTAAATACTATCGCCATTGTCAGAAACTGGCTATTCTATCGGTTTTAATTCGAATTGTATGGCTGTCCTGATGAGAATGCAATTTCGAACTGACCGCCATTTTTTGTGTGGTTTCGATTGATTGTTCTCTATTCTTGATCTCTTGTCTTGAGCTGTTTATTATTGCCTATTCTCATTTTTGCAGAGTTTTATTTTTATTTACTTTTATATACTTTTAATTGTGATTTTTGAATCCTAATATTCTTCTCATCCCCCTTTCCAATGTAGTGATATGTAACCTTCTATCTTTATCCTTAGACTTGGCTTATCATTACTCATTTGTAACAGATATGCTAGAGATGGGTTTTTTTGTACATACGGTAGTTTATGCATAATTTTCGATTAAAATCCTTCAATTTTTATTTATATATGTATATATATATATATATGTATATATATATATATATATATATATATATATATATATATATATATATATATATATATATATATATATATATATATATATATATATATATATATATATATATATATATATATATATCGACGCAGTCTTCATCGGGGAGGCTTTGAGACAGAATTATCCATTGGGATTCATCAAACATTATTATAATACATTGTATAAGAAGGAAGAGAATGCTTTTCGAACCGATTTTGGCAACACCTTCGATATATAATTTAAGCTGGCAACGCCTTTAACGACTGCGTGCGCATCTTCATTTTTCTATTTCGACTGGATAGATAGACATGGCGTGTGGCGCGTTTTGCTTTCATTCCAATATTGCTCTCGTGCTTTTCAACTTATTCGATGTCGGTTGCAAACCGTTTCTTGGTTGGTTCCACATTGTCCGCGTATCTTCGAGCGGAGTGCGTTTTTTGTTCTGATGCTTCCTGGAAATATGGCCACAGGCATATACCGGCTCCGGGAGCGTTTCCATTGGAGTAAAAGTCGACTTTTTACCGGGAACTAGGGGTCACAATCCCCCTAGGCCTATTCGTATATCCCTGTTGGCTTCTTTCCACGTATTGTACTTTTTGAAACTTTTATATATATATATATATATATATATATATATATATATACTGGCTTCCAAAAGTTAAGCACGGACTGTAAAATCAACAAAATGAAAAAGCAAAGCTTTGATTAACTCAAAATTGTACATGAAGATAGCAAATGTGTTTATGCATTAAAGAAAACAAGAATTATGTACAAAGATGAAGAATATATTTACTTTTCGTAAGTTATAGGATGACCTCACATTTGGGTCATTAACAAAATTATGTTTAAAGGCAAACAAACCAAACAAAACTTACCTTGATATGTGAGCACCCCGGACCTTCACAAAAACTTTAAAACGATTGTTCATGCTTTCAATGAGGTGATCAACTATCGCAGATGTGAGCAATGGCCATTCCTCCAATACGGCAGTTTCCAACTCTCTGAGACTGGCTGGAGGAGGTAAACGTGCAAAGACAGCACGTCCGAGGACATCCCAAAGGTTTTCAATGGGATTTAGGTTGTGGGAATACGCCGGCCACTCCATAAGAAAAATGCCCTCGCTTTCCAGGTATTCGTCAACGATGTTAGCTCGATGGGGACGGGCATTATCGTCCATAAGGAGGACATCAGGGCGAACTGCTGCAGTGTAGAGTCTTGCAATGGCGTCTAGGACTTCATCCCGATACCGCGCAGCTGTCACAGAACTGTCTTTAAAGATTTGCAGCTCTGTGCGATATCCCATTGAAATTCCAACCCACACCATGACGATGCCACCTCTGAATGCGTGATGTTCGATGACTTTCTTCGCCTGATTACGTGGGCCTCATTCTCTCCAGACCCTTACACGTTTATCATCTGATTCCAGGGCAAATCTGGACTCGTCCGTGAACAAGACGGTCCACCAATCTGAGACAGTCCAATTGATATGTTGACGACACCACTTTAATCTTACCCCTCTGACTTGGACGGTTAGTGGAACACAAAAACGTGGTACTCTGGTGTACAGCTCTTTCACGTGCAGCCTTCGGCGTACAGTACTGGCAGATATTGATTTACCAAGTGCCGCTTCAATTTGTGCCCCTACGATTCCATGGTTGTTTTTTTTCTCCTCCTTCTCCCGGATGCATCTCAACTTTTTTTTTCATTCAGTTACAACTGCTTGCCTTCACTGCACTTGTATACAGTATTCCTGCCTCATAGTTCATGGTAATACTTGACTTCTTAATCATTTTTCAATTTTTCCTCTATTAATGCGTAGTCTGAGTTTATGGCATTTATACTAACTTACCATTGCCAAATCTAAAACAAGCATTTGTTTGGGTTAATAAGGGTTAGATTCTCAGACCTGATAAAGATTCTAGTCTGATTAACCTCCAATTTAAGTCAGTGCTGTTCATTTTTTTTTTCGGCATGGTAGCCGTGATTTAACTGCTTTGGTGATTTTATTGATTTAAGTTTTCACAATTACTTGGAATTGGTTATTATTCTATCTTTCTAATATACATATATATATATGTGTGTGTGTGTGTGTGTTTTGAGTTACAACTTCTCTCTACCCTATCATTGGATTTTCATATTATATGGTGTATGTGTGTGGGGGTTGTAATTTTGGTGGTTTGCCGTTATTTCAAAATGTGCCAAATTGAAAGGGAAATTACATTAAACTGCAAATTCAAAGAAATTCCAATGTAAGCATTTATTTCATGTCTTTTTTTATTGTTATTGTTGTATAAAACTCAAATTAATGTATATAAAATAAAAAATATTGAGCCTGTGTGAAAAGTCATGTGGTTCGCTTTTAATATTTTTTAATTCCAAAGCAGAAAAACATTCCTTTTCGAGCTCATAATTTAGAAGGCCTTGCCAAACACTACATACACATCGTCGTCCTAAGCGCCACCCGAAGAATTCGTAAACTATCCGATCACCACCTCCTGCTGTCCTCCGCAGATAACAAAACCGTTCCACCCATCATATTACCTGAAAATAAATAAGCCGCAATACTTATGGACCTCAAAATTGAATAAATGGCCCCCTCCCGAAGCATCCATTCAATCCGGTAGCATGACTCAGCGGGGCCCCGCGAGAGCTCAGACGCGGGCCCCATTCAATGGGAAGAGCAGCGATGGAGAGAAGGCCTCTTTGTAGACCATGAATCGAACCCTTGCCGGGAGAAACTTCTCTTTTTTAATGTGTTCGCGTGTGAGGTCAATGAAATTCGGATGGCTGAGGAAGGGCCTAGGTGGAGTTCGTTTAAAATATTGGAAAAATGTCTATTTATTTTGGATTGTAAATGCGTCTGGAGGTGAAAAAGGGTTAATGTCTTTCACCCAATGACGGTCCAGAGGTGAACGACATTTGGTGTGATACGACGCTTCCATTTTTTTAACTTCAATATATTTATATAAAAGTTTCTTATTTACATAGCTGTATCTCTCCGCCAACTCAAGCTTAACGTTTTTATAGGAATATTCTTAGAGGGCCTTAGCTAAACGGTAAGAAGGTATATTTCCGTAACCCAACTATAAGGGAGATGAGAAGAGAGGGGATGACCCAACGGCATGATCAGAGTATCTCCACACATAGTTAGATAACTGAATTTTCACATTGATGTCATACATGTCATTCAATGGATTACGAGGGTCATAGACGTCACTATGAAGAACGATTTCTGAAACCCAACCCTAAGAGGGTGAGTGACATGATCACTGTATTGCCGACCGCTCGAGCTAGAACTGAAATCTGTACAAAAATATTCCATATGGGTCAACGATGATGCAGCAAATCGATTGGGGAATAAGACACCATGATTAACCCAGATCATGTCCCAAATTTTGCTTCACTAATGTTAATGGGGCACAGACTCATAACTAAGCCAAATCCATTGAGGAACAGTAAAACTCTAGGATGACCCCCCTTCCTTTAAAAATGGAAGCCGAAAATTTTATCAATCTTGTATAAGAGGACTTTTTCTGAAATAATTCGCAATTGTTGGAGCACCTGTTGAAGGAAAAATAAATGCACACATACAAAGAATATAAATAAACTCATTATAAAACAATTTATCTATTGTTACTTTCCTTATATACATAATGTATAAGGAAAGTATTGTGCCGGGGACGAAAATTCGAATTCGAGTTTTGGACGGGAGAGCACGTTTCAAGCATCCCTGATCACGAATCAGACATTTTTGAAGTGATGTCTGTGTGTGTGTGTGTGTCAGTGAGTCTGTGGAGACGATAACTGACGAACGAATGAACCGATTCGAACCAAATTGGTACAAAAATCACAATCCATAAACACTGGAAGCCTATTGTTTTTATACGCAATCGAATGCTCAGAATCCCCCTAAATTTTCGAATGAAATTTTGAAAAATCGTCATAAAATCAAAACCGCTAATAAAGTTACGCAAATAGACATTTCTTATGTAATTTTTCATTAGAAAACGATTGGCATAAATTTTAGAACGCTAACATGAACCGTTCTCGAGATATTGTATATTTTTCAAAAAAATTATCAAAAAGTCATATAAAATAAAAAAAAATATTTTCTATTGAGAAACATGTTCACTTTTCATATGTAATACCATCCGATAAATTGGGTGACATCATTCTCGTGGATCTAGCTCGTTCCATTCATAAAAAAAGATACTTTCAGTAATACTTTTGTATTTGAACGCCAATAGTCATTTATCTGCTTTAAGAATAACTTATTTCTTCGTTCATAACGCTTGGTGAGATTTTGGCGACGAATTTGGCGGAATGTCGCCAACTAGCGACTTTTTGAAATGTTGCCAAATTAACGAAAATATCGCCAAATGGATAAAAATGACGCTAAATCAATGAAAATGACGACTCATTGTCGAAAATTCAATATCTTGGAAAGAATATTAGTATCTACTATAAGAAAAACCTATTTTTTTTACTGTAAAAGTAGTAAATTCATTACATTATATAAGGAAAGTCATGTGTTGCCTACATCAGATTTTTTTCACATTGTAATTGTTAGCGATTTCACATTATAGCACTAAAATAAATCTCTAGTTTCAATCAGAAACAATCTGCAAAAATAGCACTTTTATTTTATAGCAAAAGTGTTCTTGTCTTTGCTGAAAAATACATCACAATGTCTTCTGCTACATACCTTACATTAGCTTAAAAGGATCGAAAAAAAGTCTCCGCAATTTCTTTAACATAATAAGCTTCCTTCATCACATTACATTTGGGTGAAAATGAATACTTTAAAGCCACTAACTGTGTGCAATACTAAAGTGATACCAAAATTTCTTTCTAATATTCGCTGATTTGAGACCATTTAATTACAATCGAAATTCTACCTAGGAATGATTTAAATACTGAAGTCTATCACTTCGGCTTCTATATTTGTTAAATAATTTTAAATGTCAGTTTACTTGCATGTAAAAGACTTTGAAAACTGAATAATTTAGGAGGAGCCGTAAGAAATTTTTGAGAAGGGGGGACATAAGCAGTTCTTCTTAGATCTCCTGGCATACGGGCTTGATGGTAGAAGTATAGAAGTAGCCCACCATAGAAATCCCTCTGTATTGAGGTATCCTTAGGTGAAACGAATACAAGTTTAACGGTATGTGTTGATCGGTTAATTAGAGCAAGATATATTCCAGATTTTCTTTTGAATTCTTTTAAATTTACAAAATTTTAGAAAGAACTATGTTATTAAACTCTTTTCTAATGTCAAAATATTTTGCTGTGTTGCATTGAATTACTATTAACTTTGAATTATGGAAAATTAAATTTTCCAGCTCTATGAAGCTTGGAAAATCCGTATTTCCTAATATTTCAATTAATTCTTTTATTCTGCATGTTTTTTGTTTTTTTGTTGTGTTTTGATGTAAAGGGAGTATAATATTTTGTTTATTTTTAACAGATGGTTTTATAACGTTATTTGTTATGTTACTTCTAATATTTTTAATGATTCTTGTATTAAAATAAGTATATATGCTCTCATGTATGAGAAAACATCTGTTTCAGTAAGACTGCAATTGTTTTTAGTACTAGATTTTATTCACATTAACGTATTCAATTTTCGCATATAATTCTTGATGAAAGAATATCCTGGTCCTCTTTTTTCTCTAAGCCTAATCAGTATTTTATCTGAAATTTCTGTAAACGCAACTTTTAAAGTGTTTTGCAACTTGTAAGGTGTTTTGTAACTTGTGAAGCAACTTGTAAAGTTGTCCGGTCTTCGACTGTGGATGTGAAAACGAGTAAAAGTGAACAACCTGCATCGAGCACGTGCTTGACGACTGTCGCCGTCGACAGCAATGACGCGTGACGGTTTCGTCCGCGGAAGTAGTCGGGTTTTGTCACCCACTTCCGCATGCAGACGATTACACACGTTCAAGAAAAGACACTGGGTTACAGGGTTCGTATTTAGATTTGACGTGCAGCATTGCGGAGAGATGATCGAGTCTGATTGCTCGACTTCACCAAGAATCGCCACTCATGTGTGTCACTCTCTCTTGGAATAACAAGAACGTTTAACGGTTTCCTATTGAGTCTCGTCTTGTTATGGATATCATCCTCAGTTATATTTGGAGTCCATTCATGATTGGCTATTGTCTGACATGTATCGCCAAGTCAACAACAGGAAGTTAGTCTTTCAAGCTTTGTTTCTCCAGCTTTTATACAAATACATTATAGGTATACTGTTTAAAGGGACATTTTTGGACAAAATAAGAAAAAATGATTTATTTTAATTTCCAAAACCTTATATATTGAGAAATATTCTGACAAAGTTTCAAGTTGTACATAAATTATTTCCTCAAAAAAAAAAAGTATTTATATTCAATCTGTCCTTTAAATACCATTTCTGATCACATGTTCTATTTTAACTAATTGAATCTTAATATTTTAATTAATGACTCATCTATTTTAAATTCAGGATTAACTTTCAACTCAGAAGAAGATGTCACTGCACTATAACTTTAAACTTTCTTTTTTATCATGCTTGGAAAACGGAAGTCCAGAAGAAATCATGGTTAGATAATGGAGATGGATTCTCCATCATGGAGAAGCAATCTGCGAATTCAACTCACAGGTCACTAAGAGCAAATATGACTCCCTCATCATAAGTGCCTTATCAATTGTGGATTACCGCGGTGTAGATTAGATTTTGATACGATTCGGAAAATGAATCTCCCTTGTTTGTTGTTGAGACCCAGACCGCCCGACCTACCAGAAAGGTGTAAGGTAACCGTTTGGACGGCCGGGAAGTGCCACCCAATTTAGACCGGAACCCAGTGGGGGAAGCATCTACAGGGACAGTACCCTCCTTCCCCTACCACCAACCTCTCGGAAGGACTTACGGACCCACATGTTTAACGTGATCGTACTCCGCATGAACACGGCGGCAGTTGTGGCAGCGTGGAAACCACCGGACTGCCGCGCCCGAAAAGTGCCAACAGCACGCGGTGTTCCCAGTTGGTCACCCACCTAAGTACTAACCGCGCCCGATGCTGCTTGACTTCGGCGATCTAACGAGAACCGGTGTTTTAGCACGGTCGAGCCGTTGGCTTCTCCCTTGTTTGTGAAATGACTCGCAAAAATCATTAAAATCAAAAATAAAAGACTACATATGCTTAAACGTAGTAATTAAATACTTGTTTTACAGGCCATTTTTGGCGATGGAAATAATAAGTCCAACCTGACTGCTCCCTGATGGACTGATTTAGTTTCTTTTATCATTCTCGAGATATTTAATTTCTTTTAATTTTGAGGAGCTGAAGACTTTTTTCACTATAGTTAAAAAACTATTTGTTGAAATTTCCTAACTACAAAAATTTAAGTCCCTTATGCTTCTAAAAAATATAATTGACCTTTTTTTTCTAAAATGACCCACAGGGATCCTAAAATCTAAATTACATGACTAAAATTGCTAAAATATATTAATTATATACCTGTCCATTGTATAATTTTCGACAATAAAGCGAATAAGACTGACCCCATGACTCCAAGATGAACCGTTCTCTACATATTTTAGTTTTCTGGAATTTTGAGGAACTGAAAACGTTTAAAAACGTATTAAGTTAATAAAGGAAACCAAGATGCACTAGAAATAAAAATTAGATATAATATCGTAAAAGTATCCATGTTATTTTCTGAAATGACACTCAGTTTAATGGGTCATGAAATAAAAAATTAGAAAAGGAATATGAACTTGTAGAGAAAGTCATATGCTGTCCACATTAGATTTTTGTGATTGAATTCATAGGTACGGAAATATATGTTTCTCTGCTTAATGGAGGTTTTCTCGGTCTGTAATGATACATTGTATTCCAAGAAGTTATTTGATAAGGTTGGTTGCTTGATTGGGGTTTTATGGCATAAGATCCAAAAAGGATATGCTGAGCCAAACATATGGAATAGATCTAACAGTATGTGCAAGTTAATCACAAAATGTGTATAATCTAAAAGGTTATAAAAGTGGAAATAAAACATGACACTGGAAAAAGTGTAACCGTTGAAACGAGATGATTAAAGGTTAAACGTCTGTAAAAGGTAAAGTTAAGTAGGAATGAAAAGGTCGATATCCAGTAAGAAAGGAAAGAGCCCTGAATGAGGATTTTCTCCAATTAAGTCTTCTTCTTCGACCCTGTCCGTCCGACCTACCAGAAAGGTATAAGATATCAGATAGGACGGTCGGAAAGTGCCACCTAATTTAGACCGGAATCCAGTGGGAGACATCCACAGGGACCGTACCCTTCTTCCCCTACCACCAACCTCTCGGAAGGACTTAGGGACCCACATGCTTAACATGATCGTACTCCGCGTGAACACGGCGGCAGTTTTGGCAGCGGCGGGAATCGAACCTCGGCCGACCGAGTGCAATTCCCGCGCGCTAACCACTTGACTGTCGTGCCCCCCCCCCCCCCTCCCTCCTTCTAATCAAGTCTGTCAAAATGATAGTATAAGTCTTGAAATGTTTAAAATTAAAGTGGTTATATTTAGTACAATTGATTAAATTATGCTTTAACTCACTGAAGTTTGGAAATCATTACAAAAAGGTTCGATTTCTCCTAAAAACAAGTGCTTATGGGTAAAACGTGTGTGACCAATGGATGCATGACTAATAAGGGAAAAAATCATTCTAAATATAGCCTCCCATTCAGAAGTACTTATCACCATATAACAATAACCTGGGTATTAGTACGCCAAATCTCGGATAAATTTTTGCGAATTTTGTTTGCTAATCTTCAGTTGTTTCCGTTTATTGCATGTGTAACAGCACCTACCTTTTCACCCATCCTAGTGAGGCAATTTATGCTATTAATAATGTATTAAAGAGTGATTGGCAAAATTACTTTTGTCGTTTCATAAACTAAGTTCCAGTACTGAACTCATTTGCTGGGTGTTGCTAGCAAAATACGTTAATTATAAACCATTAACACGAAATGATAGGCAATTAAGCGGTTAGAGTACTGCGTGATAAACGAAAATGGATTGCACTAATGTCATTTTCTTGAACTAGCTTCGGTGACGACAGATAGCTACTGGTGTGAAAAAAAAGGATTGATTACACATGTCCGGAATGCATCCGTTAAGCGAGTAGGTCAACAAGATACAGTACGAGTACTCAAATTGGATCAATATGACCATTATATAATTTATTTATTAATGTATTCGAAAAAAAAAGGCAATATCTTGAGAGACGTTCGTATCAACGCTCTAAAATGTGTGCCATTAATTTATGATAAATTAAGAAGACTTTATCCTTATTTATTTTCAAATATTCATTTAAAATTTGGAAGTTCTTCGAATGTACCATCCCGGTTAAAACCAGTATAGATCCTGTGATCACAAATAGTAATAAACGCATCCAATTTCATCTGAAGCGTAACATTACTTCTTAAGATAGGGTGTCCAGACACATATACACACACATGCATAGATATTACCAAAACAGGTTCAATTCGTATTCAGGAATGTTTAAAATGTGTTGATACATTTAAAACTATTCGAATTTTCCACCCCATTATAATATTTTCCCTATACATTAAACTATGTAGAGGAGAGTGGGGCACAGAGGACCTACTAAAGAAAACCAATTTATACCTCAAATATAAACAGCAGTGAAAATAAACTAAAATTATAATGTATTAAAATTACCTTTGCTATGGGATCATTTTTAAATAATTTCCCTGTATTTCAATCGAGGCCGTTTTTGACCCTATGCAAGTGGACGAATATTTTGCCGATGATCAATGTGGGACCATCTTCTTTACTAAATGCACCTTTTTTACTATACTATCTATATGAAGGCCCAAGAATTTGCTTTTGCCTAGGAGCCAAGAAAATGGTTAAAGCGGCTTTGAATTCTCTGCTAAACAAATGAAATATATAACAACGTAAATGATCCTATCTGCCCCTAAGATGGACACTGAGAACCTTTTTAATCTGTTTTCTACATCTTATGTATGAGACTTTTCTTTTTCTTTCTGCGCTTTTCATCCGCTTCAACTATTGCGATTTTAAATGAAGTACTTCTCAAGTCTTCTGCTCCGTTTTTTTTTCCTCTTTTTTATGAAACTTTATTTTTCATTCAGCGTTTTTCACCCATCTTAACTTTTACGAGTTTAAATGAAGTACTTCTCAAGTCTTCTGCTGTGTTTTTTTCCCTTTTCTAAATTAAATATTTTGGAAATACACTGCTTTTCAAAAATTAAGCACATAGTAGTAAATCCGACATAAGTAATAAAATTCTGCTTTGATTAACTCAAAATTTTACAAAACGGTAACCATTTGAATAAAATATTCATGGGTATAATAACAAAAAAAATATTTAGTCATTTTTTATGCTTTTAGTGCTTATCTCACATTTAAAGCATTTGGAAAAAGTTTTGTATGCTATACAAACAAACCAGACAAGGCTATGGGATGCGATCTCCCTTACTTTCACACAAACTTCGCGTCAAAGTTTCATCCCTTCAATCAGGTATTCCAGCTCACCAGAAGGCAATGACTGTCATTTCTGTAAAAAGGCAGTTTTCAGGTCTTGTAGTTGGAGGGGGGGGGGGGGTAGATGGGTAGAAACAACACTGTCAAGGGTATCCCAAAGATTGTCGATGGGATTGAGGTCCAGCCCTTCTCTGTGTGAACGAGTGTTATACTTCATCAAAAGGAAATCTGTACTGTTGCAGCATGGTCTCACGGAGGATCCAAGGACTTGATCTTGATACCTTTCCACCGTCACAGTACCCTCTGTGAACACGTGCAGGTCGATGCGATATTCCCAAAGAATCCAGTTTATACCATAACACTACCATGACTACAAGCATATTATTCAGCAATGTTACTGGGGCTGGTTACATGTCCCTAGCTCGCTCCAGACCTTTAACTGAATCTAGGGCAGATTGTGTCTCATCAAGGATACTTTGGATCAATGCGCTTCTGTCTAAGTCGCATGCTGACGACATCACTTTAATTGTGCTCCCTGGTAGGGCTCAAAAGAACACAAACTTGTAGTACCCCGGCATAGAGCTCTTTGATATGTATATCCGGATATCCACTTTCCTATTATTGTTGTAGTCTTTGCTCGGAAAGCTTGTGCGATTGCTCAGCAAGTACGTTTGGACAGCAATGCGATGTACTGGTTATCAGATGATGTTGCAACCCTTGTATGATCTGGAACGGATCTCCGGTTAACTGTCTCACTTGTTTGGAATTGTTTCGAGCAGTTTTCGAGAATCTTCTAAATATATTCCTTGTTTCATAACATCATAGCTATAATATATTCCAAAGTCAATCCTAACACTCGTTGAATAATTTTGAGCATTGAAACTCTTAGTCGCAAGCGAATCGTTTTTGTTTCCCCACACCTTACTTCCATATATCTTCAGGAGTAAATGGTTATTGGATACATTATTAGATATTTGTATATCCCCATCGACAACAACTGTAAATTTCACTCATGAAAATCTACAGATGCATTCGTATTTGAGGATTTGCATCGAATGCTTAACTTTCGGAATGTAGTGTAGTTTAACTTTTAAAACCGGTCATGGTTAAATTTTATTGATAATTACCTGGAACTCATGGTACGTTGGAACAAGGCTGCACTGTTCCCTTTGCTGGTGCTGGTACTCTGTCTTTTATTTTTCTTTCCTAACAAAGAAACAGTTCTTTGCTTCTAAAATCGGTTGATACTTTTGGATAAGTGTGTATCCTATTATCAATGAATTATTTATGTTTGCAGATTAAAATATTTATCGAAAATTTCTGATATGGGTACTCTATAAAAGCTGAAATAATTTTTCAGTGTAACTAACTCATCTGCCTCTGCCAAAAAACATGGACTTCATTTTTGGGTATTTCCATTTTTATGACAGGTATGCAAGCTAAAAACGTTTCTTCCCCTTTTATGAGCGTAGGGTTCTGTACGGACCAGTGACTCCAATTATTTATAGCTAAAGAAGCAATTAAATACTTCATCAGGCCCGGCCGATAATGATCCATAATTGCCAGCGGTTTTACTCGCAATGAGCAAGGTTAAGAAGTTCAGTTCGAAATTTTCGTCCATAAATCCCTTTTTATGTTTTCCGGACTGACTGTTGCAGATGCGAAATGATTTTATTCCACGTTTGAAACCTTTATATACCGGGTATTCATTTGAAAGTCAATTATTAGTCTAGCTAGTTTATCCGCAGACGATATTTAAATCCATAGCATTAAGCAATAGTAAAATAATTCCGAGAAGTCGGTAATAAAAAAATGAATTGATTTCTTCTATTGCTAAAGTTTCAAATACGTTTCGATGTAAACTAGCAACTGAAGCCTCTACATTACTTCCATTTACACATTTATCTTGCATAATAAAATATATTTATCTGTCTGTCTGTTCAGCTATGTGTCGTTTGTAGCTGAAAATCAAAGCAGAGAGCATATAATATGCTACAGATGTGTTTCACGTTCCCGTATTATGCACTTAGCTGATATTTTTTTTATATAAATTGCGAATTACATTAAACGTTTAGAACTTTTAACACCAAAAATTAGCCATTTCTTTATTTCATCAATTCTATGCATTTTTTTTACCGCTGCAGGCGATATTCTAGAGCAGGTGTTTTGGTTAAATGGATGACATTTTGTCTCGATGAGAAAAAAGTTGTTTAGAAATTGAATGAACTAAATTAATCGGTTTTCTAACTTTGCGAATTTAAAAGATTTCGTTCTACTTTTTTATTTGGTATTTTATTATCATTATGAGTATTATGAGCACGATCCCCCTGACTGACTTGTTTACATCTTGAATGCCCATTCATGGATGTAAATTTAAAAGTATTGTTTCTCATTAATAAAAAAAGGCTACAGAATATCACACACTGTTTTACTTTCCCTACAATTTCAAAGAACCTTGCTTCCTCAACCGGGAATCGAACCCTGGATCTCCGAACTGGCCAACCGACGCTCTGCCGTTGAGCTATTGGGACGTCATTGCAAGCTCTTATCGTCGAAGTGGACACTGCATTCTCCACCCTCTAATGTCAGATTGTCGGGCAACTGACCATCTGACTGACCACCTCCTGCTATTTTTACCTCTGGTTAGCCTTCTGACATTATTTTTACCCAGGCTAGTATCCTGCGCGATCGTTATCCTCTCAATTGTCGAAATCGGCGCACATTCTTCCAGAGTCCACTAAATCCGTGCTAGAGTCACTTTCAGACCTCCGACATCTTTGCACTAACTTACAGGGTTGATTTGTTCAGGCGCCATTGTAAAGAACCTTGTTGCTCCAAACCAGGAATCGAACCCTGGATCTCCGAACTAGACAGCCGACGCTCTACCGTTGAGCTATTGGGACGAAGTTGCAAGCTCTTTTCGAAGTGGTCTCTGTACAATACATTGTGATGTATAAGAAATGTATTGAGCAACTCGAGTTTTCGACGGATTTACACGTTTCTAGCACTGTAGAACACGAAAAATAAATATTTTTAGCGTAACATCTCTCTGTGTGTGTCTGTCTGTATATATCCACTCCATACGGAAGAGGACACATTACTGCACCTACTTTTCACGAAATACATCTCCAGCCTTCTATCATTCATCCGACCTTGAGCCTGCCATGATTCAACCTCAGGTGTACGTCAATATAAGCACCTGATTGCGCGCCAGAACATCGGTAACTGTCCCGAAATCTTGTTTACAGTGACATATTTCCGAGTGCCGAACAATTGTTCTTCCACTCGAGAAATATCGCCGTTTCTATATTTCACTAACAGCCCGTGCCCCTGATCATCATGCCTCTTATTCGTGACAACTCCATTTTCGGTCGTGGTTTGCCCATTTTCACGCTCAATCAGGTTCGGAATCGAAGGATGGAACGGATTGAATGAAGATTCCGCGATCTCTCACCTCCGTCGTTAGCTCAACTATTTCTCAGCATTTTTCAAACAGTTGGGCGCGTTGTCATATGTATTAAAACCTCAGAGAGGATAAACTGGTGACCGGAGGCGTCGCAGTTAAGTTTCTGATACGGGAAACAAAATCGCTCAGCTCTCATTCCATTGCAGTTTGAAAGAGACTGAAAACAAATAAAGTGAAAACAAGAAAGATCAATCACGCATAAAGCATTGATTATCAAACACTTTCCAACTTCAACGCAATTTTATTTAAGCATCTCTAAAATGCGATACATTCAGCGGTGATATGTTTTAAAATGATCACAGTACTACAATAATTTATTATATTTGAAAACTTCATCGAAAACAAATGAACTTTATTCAAATAACGTCATCGAAATGTAAATCGCCTGGCTCTCTATTCATTCATATATAAATTTCATTCATAAACTTTTTTTTCCATTCCTTTCATTCGAGGACAATATTTTTTTTAAATTATCACAATACTACAATAATTTATTTGACTTAAAAACGTAAAACCATGGAGGTAAAATTATTTTATAACTACATGCTTAAAACATCATCAAAAAAGGCAATAATATGGAATAGTCTGCTTCTCTATGTAAAATCAATGAATGTTTTATTCATATCGGCTATATTGCAGACTCCAGCGTTAAATAATTTTGCGTTAAAGAAATTCAGCAGTTTTTATATAACTCATCTTACAGCTTGATATGTTTGCATTCTCCATACGTGAAAGTTAGCCTTCGTTGTAGAAATGAACAAAGTTGGATAATCATTTAAACTCCAAGATATTGTAATTGCGTTGACGCAGTATATAGATGCACAGAAGTTACGCAAAAATAAAGCGATTTTAGGACGGATGCAACACTAAATATAAATTAAAAAGAAATTTAAAAATCACGATTTTGACACAAGATGGATGCTCTATTTTATTTTCAAGTGCGTCATGTGATCTTTTCATATAATATGGGTGCAATTATTATTTTAATTTTTATTTAAAAAATACCGAACATATTTTCCTAAAAACCTTTTTATGTATTTTATGGAATAATTTGAATATTTCCTAAAATTTTCAAAGCCATTTGTGAATTTTAAATTCGCTTAAAAAATGTTTAAAAAATAAGGTCCCATAGGGTTAAATGTATTTCATTTTTTCAATCCATGTTCAATCCCTAACTAATTGAGTGATATTATTCATTTACATTCCCATATGTTCCACAGACCGTCTCAACAATATACTAAAATTTCATTTTTATAAAGTTATTTTTACGGCAGTTATCGTGGGAACGGACAGACAGACAAAATGAACAAAGTCATAAACACTTTTTAACACTTTACAACAAAGTTGAAAAGTGTTTATGACTTTGTTCATTCCGTCTGTCTGTCTGTCTGTCTGTCTGTCCGTTAGCACGATAACTGCCGTAAAAATGACTTAATCAAAATGAAATTTTAGTATGTTGTTCAGACGGTCTGTAGGACCTATGGGAATATAAATGAATAATATCACCCAATTAGTTTTGGATTGAACCCGGGTTGAAAAAATGAAATACATTGAGCCCTATGGGACCTAATTTTTCGAACATTTTTTAAGCGGATATAAAATTAACAAATTGCTTCGAAATTTTTAGGTAATATTCAAATTGTTCCATAAAATATATAAAAAAAAATTCAGCGAATTATATTCAGTAGTTTTTTAAATAAACATTAAAATAATAATAACACATCTTATATGAAACGATCACGTGATCATGACATGAAAGTATCACGTGATCCACTTCAAAATGATATATGGCATCCATCTTGTCTCAAAATCGTGATTTTTAAAGTTCTTTTTATTTCATATTGAGTGTTGTATCCGCCCTAAAACCACTTTATTTAAATTCTGTGCATCTACATACTAAATCAACGCAATTACAATATATATGAGTTTAAATGCTCATCCAAATTTGATTATGTCTACAACGAAGCCTATTTTTCACTTATGTAAAATGCAAACAGCAAGATATGTAGGATGAGTTGTATAGAAATTGCTGTATTTTTTAACGCAAAAGAATTTAGCTCATGGAGTCTGCATAGCTGATATGAAAGAAATATTCATTGACTTTACCGAGAGAAGGACGATTTTTTGCGATGAAGTTTTAAGCATAGAGTTAAATTACTTGTAGCTCCATGGTCTTAATTTTTAAATAAAATAAATTATTATAGTATTGTGATGAATGACATGAATGGGAAATTATTTATGAATGAAATGCTGCTTTTTTAGAGAGAGCCAGGCGTGTTATTTTTTCTATGACGTCATTTGAATGAATTTCATTTGTTTTCGATGAAGTTTTTAAATATAATAAATTATCGTGGTATTATGATAATTCTAAAATTATTATCGAGTAATATATCACATTTTAGAGATGTTTAAACCAGGCAATTTATATTTCAATGGCGTCATTTGAATGAAGTTCATTTTTTTCGATGAAAGTTTAAGTTTTCAAATATAATAAATCAATGTAGTATTGTGAGAAGTTTTAAAATATTACCGAGGAATGTATTGAATTTTAGACATGTTTAAATAAAATTGCATTGCTGTTGTAAAGTGTTTCATAATCAAAATCATTAAGCATGATTGATCTTTCTTGTTAACTATGTTGTAAAGTGTTAAAAAAAGTAAAGTCAAACAACAGGAAATTGCAATGTATACAACTGTATATTTTTATTACTGTATGCTTGATTTGCGTCCGATTTTGGTGCTTTTAAATTAATTCTAAAAATGTATTATTTATATATATATATATATATATTTAACACTTTACAACAAAGTTGAAAAGTGTTTATGACTTTGTTCAGTCTGTCTGTCTGTCTGTCTGTCTGTCCGTCAGCACGATAACTGCCGTAAAAATGACTTTATCAAAATGAAATTTGAGTATGTTTTTCAGACGGTCTGTGGTACCTATGGGAATATAAATAAATGATATCACCCAATTAGTTTTGGATTGAACTCGGGTTGAAAAAATGAAATACATTTAACCGTATGGGACCTAATTTTTCAAACATTTTTTAATCAAATTTAAAATTCACAAATTGCTTCGAAATTTTTAGGAAATATACAAATTATCCCATAAAATATATAAAAAAAATTTCAGTAAAATATGTTAGGTATTTTTTTAATTAAAAATTATTTAATATTGGGAGAAAAACAAATTCAATTAAATTCTAACTTTTGATATATCCTCCAGAAAGAAAAAAGTGATATATTATGTAATAAATATCTTTCCAAGAGTTTAATTATCTTGTATATGAGAGAGGCTTTACATTTTACTCTAATAATTTTAAATATCACCGCTGAATGTATCGCATTTTACAGATGCTTAAAAAAATCGCATTTCAGTTGGAAAGTGTTTCATAATCAATGCTTTATGCATGATTGATCTTTCTTGTCTTTTTCTTCTGTCGATTTTTCCGCCTTCTCCCCCACACCCTCTAATGCGTTAAATCGACCAATGAAAAGAAAAACAGAAATATCTTCTAAGTAGCAAATAAGGTGTCATTTCAAATGAACATCCATTTTATGTTTTATTTTGCGTGATAAAACTTAACTAATTGTATATAAAGAAAGAATAAAATAAATTGGTCTTTAGTTGAAAGTCACGTGTTATGCTTTTGTAACTAGTTTTACATTTTAGACCTTATGCCACTTGGCGCTATTTTGTTCTGGTCTTGCAACAAAAACAATTCTTTAACGACGCATTGTATTCCGGGCGAGCGATATAAGCCTCGGTTACCAATTCTCACTAATGTCGAAATTTATGGACGGTTGCAGGGAAACTTGAATGACAGTGACATAATCCATTTTTTTCATATTTATATCTGAAATTGGGTTTCAGGGCCAAGTGCGAATGCTTGCAACCCTCGCGCGACAGCACTTGGCCCAGTCGGTTATTGTTTCAAGTCCGGAGCCGCTTCAGAGGGTTTGAAACAAAAGGAGAGTTTTCCAAAAAATGTCAGAAGCAAGACGCTCGATTCTCGCGACGTGAAGTTTTGAAATGTTCTCAGAAAGTCCCCTATTGTTTCCTGAATGGTTTCTATATGATTCCAGTTGTGAAAATGTTAGCATTTAAAGTGGGAATTTTGAAACGGTATTTAAATATTTATTGATATTTAAAAGAAAAGAGAAAGAGAAATAGATGTCAATATTTAAATTTTACTTACCCTACAGTGCATGGTAATGTATAGAAAAAGTATTCAAATAGGGTCGAAAATTAGAACTCGAGTTTTCGAAAAATCTACATGTTTTGGACATTCTAGAACCCGAATCTGCTATTTTTGTTGTTAAATATGTGTGTGTGTGTGGCTTAAAAACTAATTTTTACAAAATTTGGTAGGTATGTATAATTATACACTTAGTATATCACCCTAGTGCTGATTAGATTTGGGTACGCTTCAGAAAACTAAATCAACAATTTTTTTCTTACGAAATGGCCCTAAAAATGACCAACATCTGGAATAAAAGACAAAATATGCTTGAATGTATTATTTAAATGCTCGTTTCATGCGTAATTATAGACAACGAAGTGAGTATGATCAACATTATAATGCTACAATGAACCATTCTCGATATAAGTTTTTTGGAATTTCTAGAAGCTGGCAGCGTATTGAAATGATATGTATTAACACTGCAAAATGGATATCATTTTAAATAGGTATATGTGCCAGTTTGTACAATTAAACTCATTTTATGAACTGTCTTTAAATCATACACATTTCAGCTGTCCTATAAAAATAGACACATTTGAACTAGCATATAAAAATATACACAATGAAAAATAACATTTCGAACGCATGGTAATGAAAGACAAAATGAATTTGAATCTGCAGGGAAATTCATGAGTTGCTCACATCAAATTTTTTACTTTTCTTACATGCTTAAAAATGTGCCTCCACCGTTCTGAAGAATGAAGAATTCAATTTAGGATGCAAAGAGCAAAAAAAAAAAACATTGATTTTTAACGAGATGAAATATTAATTCGTGTTTCGTTTTCCCCAACTATCGAATTTTTCTAGTTTGTAGGAAAAGTCGTGTATCGAAAGCATCCGATTTTTTCTATAATGGTGTTTATCGTCCAAAGTCCATCGTAATGTGTCGATCAGGTCGATCCAAATCTATTAGTCGAGATGCGCTTGTCATGCCTGGTGATAGATCACGTGGCAATTTGATGGAATTCGATTTGCATGCTGTCACTTTAAAGAAGATCGATGTCGCGGAAGTGGAGAAAAAAAACGGCCCAAAACATTTCAAATAGGAGCTGCTTTTGGGTCATTATGGCTGCAATACATAGTGTTTTTTAAACAGTAATTTCTAATAATAAATAATTATAAATATTTTGGCATCACGTCTGATGTTAAAATAGCAAAATTAAACACACATCTATAACAGAAGGTCTTTATTTCACTTCTTTAAGACGTACAAAAGTTTAAAAAAGGCCATAGCACTTTCGAGCATAAGTATGCTCTTCATCAGTGGCTACACGGAAATAAAGTTTGAATCGTTCATATATAGACCGGATATATATCTGGTCTATATATGAACGATTCAACGTCGTTCATATATAATATCTAGTCTATATATGAACGATTCAAACTTTATTTCCGTGTAGCCACTGATGAAGAGCATACTTATGCTCGAAAGTGCTATGGCCTTTTTTAAACTTTTGTACGTCTTAAGGAAGTGAAATAAAGACTTTCTGTCATGGATGTGTGTTTAATTTTGCAACAGTAATTTCTAAATTTAATGTGGCTAGAGTTCACTCATGAAATAGGAATACACCCTTACATTTCTAACGCTCAAAATATTTTACAAATATCAGTAATTGTTAATAATTATTTAATATAATTATTAATAATATTTTATAGTAATATCTATTAATATCAATTAGTCATTAATAGATATATATTTTATTGCATGTATAAATTAATGAACAGCAATTGGTAAATAGTTAATGTTATAAATCGAAACAATTAAGTATGATTATATATATATATATATATATATATATATATATATATATATATATATATATATATATATATATATATATATATATATATATATATATATATATATATATATAAAATAAAAATAATATATGAAACTCCAATGAAAGATCAGAGATAAATTGTAACACATATATCTATAACTTAAAATATAAGCCAGTCACGTATAAAACCAAACTTTATATATATATATATATATATATATGTATATATATGATTCTTGTTCATCCTGTTTACCTTTTATTAATTACGGTTGTCGGTTGTCTCTCCAACTCTAACTCCCTGGATAGGTTTCAGTGCAGGTCCTCTCTGATTCCATGCTTTATTTTCTTCTCCTTCTGACGGATACATCTCAACTTTTTTCATTCAGTTACAATTGCTCGCTTTCACAGCACGTGTGTACAGGGTTCCTGCCTCATGGTTCAGAGTAATATTTGATTTCTTAATAATTTTTCAATTTTTTCCACTATTAATGCATTTTGTCTGAGATATGGCATTTATAGTAACTTATTATTGCCATATTTGAAACAAGAATCTGTTTGGGTTAATTTGAGTTAGATGCCCCTATCTATCTGAATCGATTGGCGAAAAATGGGTGAACCTTGGCGATACAGTTTTCGACTTTTTAAAAATGTCACCAAATTGATGAAAATGTCACTAAATGAATGAAAGCGATGCCAAATTAACAAAAATGACGCCGTATGGATGAAAATTCAATATTTTGGGAAATAAGATTCAATTTCTTTGACAAGCCCTGTCGCTTTGTGAGAATTATTAATTTATTATTCTTTATTTAAATTATAGTGAGTTTCGTGAGTCAGAACATGTACATTTTGTTAGGGGGGGAGTCTAGGGTATCGTAAATTATAATTACGTTTCGTTAAGGGATGGTAGAATGCAGTTTCGATGGGGTATCGTAAATAAATTGCGTTTTGTTAGGGAATGGCATGGTATAAGAAATGATAATATGTAATGGGAGGGGTCTGTGAATATTAGAAGCATAAATGCTGCAGGTTGACAGAATAAGAGATAACTTTAAGAATTGCTGATGAGAGGTTATCTTTAGCAAATTTACCCCGTCTTATGACGGACTGTTTCTTCCAATAAGATATGTTTTTACAAAAATCCAAAGTAAGTTTTATGAAATAACTTTTTAAATATCCAGATTTTCCAATTTTTTCGTACTATTTAGAGCATAAAATGCATACGTAGACCAAACCCATTGAAATTAATAAAATGAGTGCTGCGAATGAAAAAATATTTTAATGAATAAGGAAAAACATTTTTTCCTGATGTTCCAATCTATACCACTCTGAAAATCTAATAAATAGACAGAAGATGAAATTCAGTTCTAACAAACAGCAGAAATGATTAGTAATCATATAGCGTCATCATGTCAAAGGAAAACTTTTCTACTAATAATAAACTTTATAAATTTGTATGGTACATTTGCACCTTATATGCCTTCTCCAGACTTTCACACACACACACACTTTCACACACACACACACAGAGAGAGAGAGAGAGACCTCACTTCAAAAATGTTTGATTCGTGATCAGGGATGCTTGAAGCGTGCTCTCCCGTCGAAAACTCGAATTCGAATTTTCGACCCCGTCACAATACTTTCCTTATACATTATGCATATAAGGAAAGTAAAAATATATATCATTAAAAAAATGATTAAAAAAAATCTCCAATGGCAAACAAAATTTCAATTCTTTTAATAGTGGCTGCAGATTAATAAAATGGTTTTACTTTTATTTCGTACATTTACAAAGCTTCTATAATGTTAGAGATAGTTTAAACAAACAACGATGGGGTCGCGTTATCGTATTTTGAATGGCATTTATTGTAGCGAGGCTCAAAACACGATTAGGTTATATTAATTTGAAGACTCCAATAATGATTGGGTCCCAATATTTTAGAAGCACCTATAACAATTGTGTCACGCTCAAAGTGAGGGAAAAGTTAGAAGGAGATAAAGAAGGACGTCTAAATTCTAAGTGGCTCCCTATAGATGAAACAAATAGACAAAAGGATTTTTAATTTCATTTGCAAATATTTTGTTAAGTTTAAAAATATTTTAAAATTAAATTAAAATATTTTAAAAGAATTAAAATATTTTAATTTAATTTTAAGCATCGTGGGAATTCACTAATAATTTCATTATCTTCTTTTTAAATTGTGATTTATGGAACACTATCTCTCAGCTGTCTCTTCATTATTCAGCACCGTAGGCGAAATAAGTAGAACAGCCATCTATTTCAGGAACTTTATTTTACTTTTGAGAAATAAATATTAATTTTATTATTCATTCGCGGTAAACGTTTTTATTAAATTGAATAGATAAACAGGATATGTTTCCATACCCATGGGGTAATCGCGTTGGCTCGCCCACTTCAACTGATTATACGTTTTCAAAAAGATGTAGTAAAGCCAACCAAGTTGTTTGCAAAAAAAGGTGTTCAATTATCAACACCATTAATGACGTACATTTAAATTACGAAAGATCCAGAGCGCTTTCGGACGTCACTACGTTCTTCATCAGTGGCAATTTATATGTACGTCTTGGATGGTATTGATATCAAAGACACTTTGTTTTATCAAACAACTCGGTTGGCTTTTGCTGTAACTTCTTAAAGTTTTTACTAAATTGGCGTGTTTCCATTCTTATTGATTACTAGCAGCATACCCGTTCTTCGTACTGAGTATATAATATAAATAATTCGCAATCATGTGCAAATTCTGTTAAAATATTAAATTCATTGCTCCTAAAGAGAAGTTTAAGAATAATTCTATTTTAAACTTGTCATGAGGGTTTTAAATTAAAGTTAGGTACAGTATTCCTTCGTAATGAGATCAATTTCTTTTAATTCAATCAATTTTTTAGTCCGATTTATGTGAGCAATTTTTCGATATTTCATACTTAAATAAAGTTCTCACGTATTTAAATGAATTATATTTTTTTTCTACTAAAACTCGTTTTAGTTACTTTCGAACTAATTTCTTGATGTAATTAAACTAAACATATGCATAGATGTATTAAAATAAATCAACATAAATAATTTGAATAAACTTCTCATTATATTAAATGATTTTAAAGATTTTTGAATAAAAACCGTAATAATTATTTCTTTTTCAAATATATTTTATAATAATTTTAAATTATATATATATATATATATTATTTCTATGTATAGAAAATCCATTTTGAAGCTCATTTCATGGCGATTTTAAACTACATTTAGGTGTATAACTCCTTGGTAATAAAATTATTTTTCTGTCTGACCTTTTAATTATTGGATTTTTTACTGCCTGACATTATAATTACTTTTCTTTGGAACATATTTAATGATGATTTTAAATTTAAATTATTTGCAATATTCCTTGCTAACGAAATTAATTTTAACATTTACTTTATGTGAGCAGATGTTATAATATTTATAATTGAAAGGTATTTATTATTAAATTAAATACTTTTAAAAATTTCAATGCAAAATGCTAATATTCGATAGTTTTCCAACTTATAATATTTTTAAATTAAATTTATGCACAATATTCCTTGCTAAAAAGTCATTTTTAAATCCGTCTTTTATAAACAAATTATTCATATTTCCAATTTACATAAATTCCTCATTAATTTTAAGGATTTTAAATGTTTTCTAATACTAAATCCATTACTTACTCGTAGTACTAATATATTAGTTATATATAACTTGTTTATTAAAACGTATGTTGTGATAATTTTAATTTCAGATTACGCTTCATATTGCGTGGTAAAAGAAACAATGTTTAAATCTGTCTTATTCTAGATTCTCCGTATTTCTACTCTATATTGTCAAAACTTTCTTATTTACACTTAAAAAGCCCTCCCCCAAAAATTTTTTTTCAGGAAGCACCCATTATTCCATTCAATTTATAAATTGAACAAAATATAATCCACCACTTCTTTAATTTTACTGTCTGTCAAACTCATTTTATAGCCTCTCAAAATTCTTACAGCACAAAATTTAGCACTTTATTGGGAAGCTGTGGAGGTCAAACTTTGTTTAAAAACAACTGGAGTCCTTCTTCACTCTACGTCATCACATATATTCTATTTCATAATTTTCACGTGTTTTTATATCACAATGTGTAGTGAAAAAACTTATGTTTTATGAGTTATCGTTTGCAACTTATTCCTTTAAAACTTTTCTAAACATTTATATTTTCAAATTGGCAACACATTAATTGCAATCAAACCATGGAGATATTTAAAGAGAAGGAGATAAAACTATGGATGAAAAGCTTAATACCATAATGCTTTGCAAAATCATAGGTAGGTGTTGCCGTAAAGTCCTTTACTGACACTAGCACTTTGTTCTCATTGGACACAACAAGAAGGCGTAGCGTTTAGTACATATTTTTGAATATTTTTAAATGAAAGTTTCCTAATTAAGAGGAGAGTCATAGCTGATTTTTACTTTCCTTATATACATATAATGTATAAGGAAAGTATTGGAACAGGGGCCAAAAATTCAAATTCGAGTTTTCGACGGGAGAACACGTTTCAAGCATCTCTGAACACGAATCAGACGTTTTTGAGGTGATATGTGTGTGTGTGTGTGTGTGTGTGTGTGTGTGTGCGTGTGTGAGTGAGTGAGTGTGCGTGTGCGTGTGTGTCAGTGGGCCTGTGGAGACCATAATTCACGAATGAATGAAGCGATTCGAACAAAATTTGGTACAAAAAACACAATCAGTGAATACTGGAAGCCTATTGTCTTTACATGCAATCGAATGTTCAAAACCCACCTAAATTTTGAAATGAAAATTTAAAAAAATCATTGAAAAATTAAAACTTTCAATATAGTTGCGTAAATAACTATTTATGTAATTTTTCATTAGAAAGCGATTGACACAGATTTTAGAACGATGGCATGAACCATTCTCGAGATATTGCACATTTTTCAAATAAATATATCAAAAATCATATAAAATTCCTAAAAAGTATTAACTATTGTGAAATTTGTTCACTTTTCATATGTAATATTACGCGATAAATTTATTATCATCATTCTCATAGATCTAGCTCGTTTCATTCACGAGAGAAGACACTTTGGGTAATAGCATTCTAATTTGAAGCCATTAGTCGTTTATCTACTATAAGAATAACCTATTTCTTCATTCACAATGTTTGGCGAAACTTTGGTGGACGAATTTGGCTGAATATCGCCAACTTAGCGAGTTTTTTAAATGTCGCCAAATTGATGAAATTGTCGCCGAATTAATAAAAAACGTCGTCAAATTGATAAGAATGACGCTAAATAATAAAAATGACAACTAATTGATGAAAATTCAATATTTTGGAAAGGACATAAGAATAACATATTTCTCCGTCTATAACGTTCGGCGAAATTTTGGCGACAAATTTTGGCGGCTTTTTAATTGTTTCCAAATTGGCGAAACTGTTGCCAAATTGAAAAAAAATTATCAAATTGATAAAATTGTCGCCAAATTGATAAAAATGATGCCAAATGGGATGCAATGTTTTGCAAAATTTTAATTTCGTCATATATGAGCATACATTTTATTATATAAGTAATGCTCTTATAAATATCGTGGACTTGGTGATATTTATTCTCACATTGACGAAGATATCGTCAAAATTGCAAAAGTGACGCCAAGTTAATGAAAATGACGCCAAGTTAATAAAAACGACAACGAATTAATGAATTTATTATTAAAATATTTAAATATATGGACTATATTGCTTATTGAGGATAATATCAATATTGATAATTGTTAATTTAGAGTTGCGTAAAATATAAGTTAATTAGATACGAAATAGTTTTACATGCTACCATACGGAAAAACACTAAATATACAATTTAACTTTACAAACACTGTGCCGTGAATTTTTTCATCACTTTTTCACCTTAAAGAAGTAAATTCACTGCATTATAAAATGACAATCATGTGCTGCCCACATAAGCATTTTCTAATTATAGAATAGGGCATAGAAATTAGGTAGGTAAAAATAAATTGGAAGATAAAATAAATTTGAATATGTTGGAATATTGTTTTTCATTTGAGACCCAATTTACATTACACTGATATATATATTTTTAGTTATTTTTCTCTACAGCACCATCTGAATGATTTTCTCAAGCAATTTTGGAATTTTCCCAATGCGAAGATTTAACTCCTTTCTTTTATTTTCGTGGTTAAAACAGATTTATATAAGTTCATTTTATTAAAATAATGATATATTTTAATAATTATATATTTTAAGCACTTAACGAATTTCAAAGTATTGAATTTCTTGAATGGGCTGTAAGATTTTCAATGTTTTGGGAATAATTACCATTCTCTACCGTATATATATATATATATAAATGATGCTCTGAAAATCTTAACTGTAGAAAAATTGAAGAATAATTGTAGAATAATAATGTGTATCACAAAATATTTGTATACATGTCATAGTGTCCGAACCTCACTTGAATAGATTCACACACGAGCATCTTCCTAAAAATGTTCGAAATGTGTTTGTTCATAAGGTATTAAAACGTGTTAGTTGGAATTTCAAATTCGAAAATTTTCTATAAAATAAAGTTTTCTGTATTTATTTTTATTATATGAAATTTCTTTACATATTATTTGCATTCTGGAATGCAATTCTTTCTCTGTATAATATACTAGGACAAATCACTCGACGTTGACCAGGTTGTAAAGGGTTTATTCAGGGTCCAATGCTTCAATAATACAGACACAGGTAACATCATACTCAATTTCCAAATCACGTGTTTTGAATTAAAATCATTCTGACAATACGAATAAAACCTCCAAATCACAAAATGATAAATCACAATTGCCCATATCTTCCGCAAGTAACGTAATTTTTATATTACCAATACCCCCTTTTGATAGCTTATAAAAACGCGATAGGAACTAAATGGCTTCCACCTGTGATCAAACATAAAGGCGTTTCCTACCTCTACAAAGAAGAAAAAAATAAAAGATTAAAAAATCTCTGGAAGTTCTTTCCAAACACCAAAAAACCACCCATTGAGCGAAATCACTTACCCTGCTTTAAAATGAATCAAATCCAGTGAGGGGGAACGTTTCAGACGTTTCAGTGCAGTGAGTGAATACGATCACTCAAAAAATAATAAAAAATTAAATTACTTATGAAATCGAAAAAAAAAATTGTAAGAATGCTCATATATATATGGGGATGTTTTAGCCAAATTATAGGAGTGTACTAATCTTAGACTTTCGGATATGATAATATATATATCAGATCACGTAAAAAATGCAAATTTCGATGTATTTTAAGATATAAATAAATAAATAAATGTGAAGGAATTATCTTTCGAATAAGGTTCAAACATTGCTGAAAAGAACTTTTTCGATCTATCTGATGGGATTAAGATTGAAACTCAGGTATAATATTTTAGGTCACCAAGGAATCGATCTGTGACATAAAACATAAAATAACTAAAAACTATTTCGAAATTAAAGAAAAAACGGGCAGGCGCACCTATTCGGGTCTTGAAGTACATGGGTAGCAAATTTCATGGCCGTACGATGCCTAGATTTTCCGGGATAGCCTGCACATCCACACATACAAATATCTTCCTTTATTATGCAAGATTCGCATTCTAAAAAGCTATTCATTTTTTACTATGTAATATCCGCATTCTAGAAATGAATTATTTTTCTACATATTATTTGAAGGCCAGGAAACAATTATTTCTCTATATAATATTAGTGTTCAAGAAAACAATTATTTCTATCTATAACATTCGTATTGAAGAAAACAATACTTTATATAATATTTGTATAAAAAAACACAATGCTTTATATAATATTCGGTCATATGCGAAAGTAAAAATCTGATGTGGGCAACACATGACTTTCCTTATATAATGTAATGAATTTACTACTTTTACAGTAAAAAAATAGGTTTTTCTTATAGTAGATACTAATATTCTTTCCAAGATATTGAATTTTCGACAATTAGTCGTCATTTTCATTGATTTAGCATCATTTTTATCCATTTGGCGAGATTTTCATTAATTTGGCAACATTTCAAAAAAGTCGCCAAGTTGGCGACATTCCGCCAAATTCGTCGCCAAAATCTCGCCAAGCGTTATGCACTAAGAAAAAAGTTATTCTTACAGCAGATAAATGACTATTGGCGTTCAAATACAAAAGTATTATTCAAAGTATATTTTTTCATGAATGGAACGAGCTAGATACACGAGAATGATGTCACTCAATTTATCGCATGGTATTACATATGAAAAGTGAACATGTTTCTCAATAGGAATTTTTTTTTATGTGACTTTTTCATAATTTTTTTGAAAAATGTACAATATCTCGAGAACGGTTCATGTTAGCGTTCTAAAATTTATGCCAATCGTTTTTTAATGAAAAATTACATAAGAAATGTCTATTTGCGTAACTTTATTAGCGGTTTTGAGTTTTTTGACGATTTTTTCAAAATTTCATTCGAAAATTTAGGGGGGGTTCTGAACATTCGATTACGTATAAAAACAATAGGCTTCCAGTGTTTATGGATTGTGATTTTTGTACCAAATTTGGTTCGAATCGGTGCATTCGTTCGTCAGTTATCGTCTCCACAGACTCACTGACACAAACACACACACACAGACATCACTTCAAAAATGTTTGATTCGTGATCAGGGATGCTTGAAACGTGCTCTCCCGTCGAAAACTCGAATTCGAATTTTCGACCCCGTCACAATACTTTCCTTATACATTATGTATATTATAAGGAAAGTAAAAATTATGGGATATCGTTGTGATTTCTTCAGATTGCAACTTTCGCGAAGTTGAAAAAAAAAACAAAAAAACCAGACGGTTGTAAAAATAGATTTATTGAACATAACCAGGTTTTCATTTTGTTGGGTATGCTACAGAAGTTAACCTTGTGAGCTAACTGAACGACATATAGCGTGCAAAGGAGCTATTTGGTTGATGTGATTTATACCTTACTGACTCTTTTTTTTTTTCAATTTCAAAGAAACAGTAAAATTTAAATTCTCAATTAGGTCGAAGGTTCTTCTAGTATTCACGCTTGGAAGCGTGTTTTGCTCGAAATCTACAACTCAATGCCTGATTTATAAGCTTATAAGCTTAATTAACTGGCATGTGGCTCCACACGACTTTCTCATACCAGAATCCACTTTTTAATAACTTTTTTTTTTAGAATTTTACAAGAAATTATTTGAAAAATAAGTATTGCCGGTCTAAATTAAAACAATTAAAGCGTGTTGCCCTTCACTTTAAATGGCTTGAAAAAAAATCTTTCGATTGATACCTTACTTGACAATGTACGCCGAGGGTGATAACTTATCCCCGACGAAGGCTAATGACGTCACGAATAAAAAAATTGTATCGCGGCTATTTTTCACAACAATGATTGAAACTATTAAGTTTCGTGATCATTGAGCCGTGAATAACCCCTTTTATGCATGATTATGTCAAATTTTGTCTTACGTTGATCATGTTAAAAAAATATAAAAGTTCGAATAAATATCGAAGTTTTTTCTCGAATTAAAAAAATTCTATCCAGTTTTAGATTTTTTGATAACAAAGTCCGATATAAAGTTTCGTAAATACCCATTAATATTCGTGGTCTCTACCGTGTGCACAAAAAATCGACCTCAGACAGACAGATGGACATCACTCCAAAAATAGTGAAAGCGTGTTCAGGAGGTCCTAAAACATATATTGGCATCACAATCTCGAATTCGAAAATTTTCGTGAAAGCAATAATTTCTCTATACTATAATACATAGTATGAGAAAGTAAAAATGCATTTGAATGTGCATAGCCCACTTCGACAATAAGAGCTGGCAATTCCTTCTCAATTGGGAGAGTGTCTGCTGGTGAGTACCAGGATCCGAGGTTCGAACCATGCTTGGAACAGCAAAGTTCTTTACAATGGCGCCTGAGCAAATTTACCTTGTAGGTTAGTACAGTGATGCTGGGGTTCTGAAAGTGGCTTTAGTACAACTAGTATGGTTTCCGTGGGGACTCTGATATATTGTGCGCAGATTTCAAATCGGGAGGCCAACAACTACTCATGATACTAACCTCAATAAAAATAGTATCATGAGTTTAACTGTGACATATTGGGCACTGATTTTAAATCGGGAGACTAACAACTACTCATGATACTAACCTCGCTAAAAATAGCATTAGGAGTTAAACTTGGCGTAAAAAAATTCGGAGGTGGTCAGTTAGATTGTCACGTTGCAAGTTAATCTGACCTTGTAGGGAGAAAAATGAAGATTCCATTCGCCAATAAAAGCTTGCAATTCTGTCCATGTGGAATAATTGTGTGGACTTCTGCTGACCAGTAAATACGAAGATCCGCTGTTTGAGTCTCGGCTAAGGCAGCAAGGTTCTTACCAAATGTACGTAGAAAATTAATACATTAAGATAGATTGAATAGGTTAAAATTATAAATATATGGCGTTTCCTACCGCACTGTTTTGAAGTTAAATGTCTTTCAGGTGTCAGTAATATTATATATAAAGTAACGCATAAAGGGGGCGGTCAGTATCTTATTGTGAATGTTAACCATTTACATGAGCAATTAAAAGAAATTGATCTCATTTCGAAGGAATACTGCACCTAACTTTAATTTAAAACCCTCATGACAAGTTTAAAATAGAAATAAATATGTCTTGGGAGTAGAAAATCTCTAAAATCATTTATAATAAAAAATAATTTATTTAATTTGAAAATATTGAAAATCTGTGTGCGTAAGACGGGTTTTAAGAGGAATTCCTTAGCAAGGAAAATTATTTCTATATTTAGTTTCAAATCTGCCATAAAAGACGTTTGACACAAGTAATTATAATATTTGATTACTGAAAACATCTTAATCATTTATATTAATTTCAAATTTATTTAAATTGGAAATATTTAATAATCTGCTCAGATAACACAGATTAAAAAATTAATTTATTAGTATGGAATATTAGATATAAATGTAAATTAAATTCATCATGAAATAAGTTTAGAAAAGAAGCAATGAAAAGTAGTAGTATAAAATCTTTAATAAAAAAATAAACTGACAGATATACACGTCGTTGCTGATGATTTAAAATATGTGAAAATTCTAAAAGCATTCATATTGGTTTTTAATAAATTCCGTTTAAAATATTAATTTAATTTCCCTATAAAAATAAAAAGTATAAGCGGAGGCAAATCTGAAGAATAAAACATTCTGGTCCTGTTTGTAAACCAATGTACAAAGATATGAACTTTGGTAAATATAAAACAAAATGAAGACTGAAAGAATTTAAAATCGTTATGATATAATTTTTAAAGTGAATGAATTTGTAAGTTTTAACTGTAGAAAACTTTTTAAATCGCTTAAATTAATGAGGAAAATTCATTATTGAAGTCAGATTTAAATATCATTATTTTTTACCACAGAATACTATTACACCTAAATGTAATTTAAATTATTCGAAATTATGTTTGAAAGGGAATAATTTGAAGATTCAGTAGTAGACAGTAGTTCAAGGGACTTCGATATTAAGGCATATCGCGCATAAATTGTATTTAATATCAATGAGAAATAAATTTGTGAGAAAGGGTATTATAATATATTTTATAAAGGTATAGTTGTAGAAACACTTTAAAAACATTAAATTAATATTTTTTGGAATGACTTATGCGAAGAATACCTAAACTTGTATCACAAAGCAAAACGAAGTCTTTACATCTTCTAGAACATAATTAGCTAATAATAATTTGAGAACGACGACGAATATCTATGATTCTAGATATGTATTAACTGCTTTGTCTTACCCACCTGGTACCGTACTCTGAATATATTACATTCGATTTAGTTCACACTAAAAGTTTCCATTGTATAAGAGTTTGCATGTTGAAAATATCCGATGTTTTTTTTCTTCTCAGTACTAACCTTAAAATGAGTAAGAGATATTTAATGAATGGTTATACCCAATGAAAGAGAACAATGTGAAGCGAAAACTCGCTCCGATAAAACCTTTAACGCTTTTAGAAAAAAGAAATAGTTAAAATATAAATTATTGAAATCACTTTTGTATATTTATAAATGGTACCCCATTTTTACCTAAACAAGTATCTATTGCTTATATTTTACCTATTAGGTGTGTGTTTACCTAAGTGTCCAAAATGTTTGCATTTTTCGTAACGATCCGATTTCAATTGCATACCCCAATAAGACTCGCCCATAGGCGAGGTTCTATACCATTTATAACCTATTATAATTAATCTCTGATTAATTGCCTAAATTTCACACTGCATTACCGAACCATTTACTCGCATGGGCGTCAACCAAGTACAAGTAATGGAAGCAGTTGCGTTCTCTTAATTCTGCAGTGGCTGAATAAGATTTTGATGAACCATTGTGAAAAAACTTTTAAATTGTTCATCAGGATACGTATAGTAGCATAAATCGAGTATTATCATTACCGTTGTAAAATTATTGTCGTAATTTCAAGGGTAGTGGTTATAAAATGTATTTTATAAGGATCGAAATATATTTCATATATTGTAAACACGTTTCCAGGGTATGCCAGTAGCATCAAAGAAAGGCTTTTGCTCTCGTTAGAATTCTTCAGCACTGAACAATTTATAACTCCACTGGAAGTACTGAAACTTGCTTTGTGCCAAAATAATGCGAGCTTGTGGTGACAGGGGCGGGACAGCTCCGTTCGATTACCGGCTCTGCCCAAAATGTCCCTGTATTCACTTGGAATACGGGCATGTTAAACGGGGTCATCGCAAAACCGACCGGTGCATTCCCGACCGAATGAAAATTCGTTGCAAAACCGACCGAATTCTAAATTGAGGCGGTAACAAAAGACTCACAGGAGTTAACAAGGGGGGGGGGGGGGTGAAAGGCCCAGACCATACAGCCAACCCAGGGGTTTACGGCAGTTTGATGTATGGCCGGAAGGGGGGGGGGTGGACTGGGCGTGTTTAAAAGTTGTTTTTTTAATGTGTTTTTTAAATATTTTTTATTATTTTGTTTATTTATTTTTCTGAATTTAAATCAATTTTCCTTCACAATTTATCCAGGCTTAGGACTGGCAGTATTATTATTACTGGCGTGTTTAAAAATTGTTTCTTTTATGTGTTTTTTAAATTCTTTTAAAAAATTTTATGCGTTTTTTAAATTCCAATTTCTGTACGTATGAAAGGATTCTAAGGCATTTTCGGAGGTCTTTGTTCAAATTGTACGCTTCGAGTATTTTCTTAATTTGTTCATCTACTTTTATGCACTTAAGGTTTTCTTTTCTTTCCTTCTAAATTTAGGTATATTCTGTCAATTACATAATCGTAGTATTCCGCTTCCTTTTTTAAAGCTGTGACTACTTTCGAAAAGTTTGCTGTGGTCTGTTCATTATCGAGTTGAGTTTAAAATGCCATCCTTCTACGGCGTTATTGGTTCGGTGACGAGCATTGAAACAGTTCCATGTTTCTATTGCGAAAGTGGTGTTTTCCATCCATTGAGAAACAAAATAATCGTAAAACTTCTGCAGAGAAGGATCTGAAGGTGTTTTTTCTTGAATACACAGCCATCCTTCCTCAGTATTATCTACTGGTAAATGCGCAAGGTAGCTGCGCACATTCTTATATGAAGACGAATTTCCTCGTTTTCAGTATACTAACGAACCAAGGTGAATTCTTGCACTTTACGCCATAAACATTGGGTGAAATGAAAATGACAGCCATTAATAACTGCATTTAGAAATATATTTCGCATTGCCAAAACTGCTCCTTCTTCGAAGTCAATTTTTATTTCGTTGGGTTTCCAGTTTGGAATCTTCTCCATCACAAGAGCAAAAAACCTTTCATATGTAACTTTTCTTTTATGTGGTAAAACACCGTAAACAACAGGAATTATATTAGTTTCTTCTTTTGAACTTCCAATGTCCACATGAATAGTGAAAATACGTTTGAACTGTTGGGAACAACTTTTAAAGGTGTCATCTACAAAGTACTGTGAATTCTCAGCTAAAGTGTAATTTCCTTTTTGAGTAGTAAGGATGACAATTCTCCCATCCCTTTCATCATCAGCTAAAAGAAAATTCTTAGCACCATCTTTAACGGCCAATAATCTTTCAGATAGTACAATATCCTTAGCGTTTTTCGGCTCCACTTGGAATAATTGTTCTTTTCTTCTAATACAATTTAAAGTAGGCTTAGCGGATGTATATACGGGAATTTCTGTCACAAATTCACATCCTTTGTTTAAAACGCTGCCGATTTCTTCTTTATATATTGATGGCATTGCAGTATCTTCTTCTCTGGCTCTTATTTTAGCTCTGTGAAGACAACTTTTCATATCTGTTGCGGCCAAATCAGGCGTACATACGTGGGAAGTTTCCTTCATTACATCATATTCTTTAGTTAAAATCCGTCCTTTGCACTTCTCACTTCTTTCTAAATAGTCACATGATCGTCCCACATTTATTTTCTCTATGGATCCGCTATTCATAGCCTTTATATAAAGAACATGCCTTTCCGTGATTCGTTTCAATTATTTTTAGCTCTTCCATTACGACTCGAAATTGTCAAAAAGACTAAAATTATTGCACACCAAATCGAACTGCAAATGATGCTCCACGTTCCTCAACTGGCACTGCCAAGTTGTTTGCTTCGTTTGCTCGATAAATGCCTCGAAATGGATTGTCTCAGGAATCGAAGCCTTCCAGGAAATGCATTACACCCCGGTCTTTTGTGACCGTTTGTGAATCTTTTGTTTCCCCCTCAATTTAGAATTCGGTCGGTTTTGCAAGGATTTATCAATCGGTCGGGAATGCACCGGTCGGGTTTGCCACTGCTTCTGTTAAACATGTAGGTCTGAAAGTCCTTCCGAGAGGTTGGTGGTAGGGGATAAAGAGTACGGTTCCTGTGGACGTTGCTCCCACTGGGTTCCTGTCTAAATTGAGCGGCACTGCCCCAGCTGTCCTTCGGGTAGGTCGGACGGTCTGGGTCGAAAGATGGAACGAATCTGTGGTGACCGACGAAGTCAATTATACTCCGCATCCAGTTTCATGTTTTTCACAATTTCAGCACATAAACTTTTCTTGCTACTAGCGAGGTAGTCGACTATTCGGCAATGAGAAGCATTTATAAGCTAGAAACAGTATTTGTCGCTTTATTGGGAATTTAATTTCAATCTTTGGGAATATCCCCTACTATCTGGATTTATTCCTTTATAGCTACAAAGACCCATTTTTACTGTTAGTACAATAAGTAGAACACGAATTGTATATTAAAAATTAAATCCTGAGAATTCTTGCCCGCGCATTGGGAACAGACGGCAAAGTTTACAGTTCTGAAATTTCATATATACACTAATCTGAACCCGTAGATGTGCAAGACGGGATTTGAAATTTTGATTTCAGCGTTGGTTAATTAAATATTACATATTAACATAAAATTTAACATTGCCAGTATGGGCAAAGATCTGATGGATCGAGCCGACTTCAATTTCGCTGTGATGGGCTGCTAGCAGAACCGTTACGAAGATAACCGAGGACTGAACAATTGCATGTTTTACTGGCAGCATACCCGTTCTTCGTACGGAGTATATGATATAAAGAAACTTATAATTCGCAATCATGTGCAAATTCTGTTAAAATATTAAATTTATTGCTCCTAAAGAGAAATTTAAGAATATATGTTCTCACTATGCAAAATTATCTTCACGGGCAGATCTGAAGAATAAAACATCCTCGACCCCTTTATAAGCAAATTTACAAAAGAAAAAAAGAATTGAATCCATATATGCAACCCCGTACTACTTATATTGTCGCAGATTAGAAAATATGCCAGTATGTTAGTAGAAGATTACCCGTATTACAATATGAGTCTCAAAAATGTTTGCTAAACTAAAAGAGATGACGTAATAAATTGAAAATATCAATAATCCCTGTACTCTTTATACCAGAAGGTCGTAATTGATTCCAATATATGCCAATATATATCAAAATATATGCCGATATACCTGTACTACTTATATTCTCGTAGATTAGAAGATATACCCGTGTATTTGTAGAAGACTACTCGTACAACGTACACTATATGAGTTTAACCAATTTTTGTCATAATGAAACAATTGCATAATAACTTGAAAATATCAATAATCCCTTAATCAATAATCCCCGAAAATATCAATAATAATAACGTTTAAACCTGAAGACCGTAATTGATATTATCCAGTCAAAAATGCTCTAAGAAAAATCGTTCTTTTCTAAAATATATTTTTATATCCATTTATTTATTATTCAAATCGAAAAAATAATAATTAAAATTATCAGACAGATTTAATTTAATTGCGTTTCTGAGCAAAATGAGACTGAGCAAGTTGCGTTTCTGAGCAAGATAGAACTTCCTCATAAACTGCGAAATTAAATAACCATTTTAATTTCTTTATACTTTTCATTGTTCAGTAAAAGATTGTGAAAATAAACCATGGAGATAGATTTCCCATTTAAATCATGTTTCAAACAATTCATGTTTTCAAAAAGTGACTTATTAGCGCAAAAAATCTCCCATCAAACTCAGAGATAAAGTTTTGATTCACTTTCAAACGATTTTCAAGCTTTTCGTTTGGACAAACCACGGAGTTAGAGAGTAGAACTCCTAGGAAAAAGTTTCGTTTTTCATTAATATCTCGACAACCCCTGGTCTTAGATACTCGAAACTTGGGCTAAATTTATGGGGGACTATTTCAAGGCTATCCACAAAATTTTATTAAATTCGGTTCAGCCGTTCTCTCGTGATGATGAGACAAACGAAAATTTCGTTCTTTACTAATATCTCGAGAACCACTGATCGTAAAAATTCCAAACGTAGACTAAATTTTAAGTGGGGCTATTTCCAGGCTATCCACAAAATTTCATCACATTCGGTTCAGCCGTTCTCTTGTCATGATGGGACAAACAGACAGACAGACAGACAGACGATTTTCAATTTTATATATATATATATTGTTGATTGCTCAGGAAGCGTTTCGCAACTATGTTTGTCATGCACAATGACGATTTAAATGGAATTATTAATGCAGTTAAAAATTGTGTCTTACTAATGACTCTTATAAACAATTAAACAAAGTAATTACGAAAACAATTTTTTTCATATTTATTTATCTGGCTTATGCAGTTCAAATTCAGTTCCTTATGATTATAAAATGAAGCGATCTTATCTGATTAGGAATGACATTCGAAAATATAAGCAGTCAGAAATATAAGCAGCAGATATAACTTCTGGAGCTTATATAAATACAATGAAGTCTATTGGAAAGATGGATGTCAAATGTCAATATTGTGGTGCTTACAATTTATAGCAGCTGCAAGAAAGTCAAATCATTCATATTGGTATGTAAATTACTATAAGAACAGGAGTACTCCCCGATCATGTTGTTACCATAATAGTGTGCAGATTATTATAACTGAGGCTGGAGAGAAAGAGTGAGTAGGCGGAAACTATATTAATGTAAAATATTGGAATACATGGGTGTCCATAGAATTTTTCCCATGTGGGGGCAAACCACTGAACTCAGTGGGGCAAACTTAACTATAAAATGCACAACATCCACTAGCTTAATGCCCACCTTTGTGAGCTTGAACGTCCACGGTAGGGAAAGTCCCCCCCCCCCTTGCCCTCTCCTATCGGCGCTCATAAATAGAATCAAATTGCCACATTCGATTTTCCCATGGCTTGACGCAAGCACTGTTGACAACGCATATTAACATAGTCGACCCATTTCAATGGCAATAACAATGGTTAATTCAATAACAATAACAATGCGTTATGCTTTATGAATATAGATATACATTAAAAGAAACAAATATTTTCTTAATTCGTCAGAATTGCCCAGTGGTTAGTTAGCGCGCAGGGATTGCACTCGGGCGACCCGAGTTCTTCCGAGAGGTTGGTGGTAGGGGAAGGAGGGTACGGTCCTTGTGGATGCCTCCGCCATTGGGTTCCGGTCTAATTTAGGTGGCACTTCCAGAGGTCGTCCAAACAGATGCCTTACAGCTCCGGGTAGGGTCGGACGATCTGGGTCGAAGAAGAATAATTCCTCAGAATTAATTTCATTGCCATGAAAGAAATCGTCATGGACTAGCCACATCCGTTTTTTTTTTTCACTTATTTCATTCACTCTAAATTTCAAATAAAATAAAAATATCCTGCATAAATTATATTTGATTCCATTGTTTGCAACCGTGACGGTATTCGTTTTTTCCGTATTCAAATTTAGATCCATCGGGTTTTTTGTTGTTGTTGTTGTTGTTTTGAATTAAAATCTCTGATCCTTAAATTTAACGACGTTCCTAAAGCAGCCCCTAATCATCGGCATAACGAGCTCGCTTAATAACCGGTATTTATGTCCAGGAATTAATCTACCTTGGTCACGAAAAAGCAAGATAAATAAAGAGAAAAAGATTAAAATCAAATTGGGAGAAGGTCAATCTGGCCGAATTCCTCAAAGAATCCATAACCAGGAAGGTGGTAAAAAATGACCTTTATCTTCATGGGCGATTTTTTTTCTTTTTGTTTCAAAAAGCTTACTCAACATGAAAATGCATTTATTTATTTTTTATGATTACGCGTATTTGGACTGTGCTCATTAGGTTCGTCGCGTGAGAAAGACTAGTTTAGTTCCGTTTATTTACTGCTTATTTACGGTTCCCACTAAACACAATTTGCTTTTAAGCAAGTGGCAATGCATAAGTTCGCAATTAAAGCAAGGACTTGTTTTGCATTGGCTTCCATGTTATACAGGATAGATGGATTTTATGGCATTTCGTTTGCGTTCCGGAATGCTGCGGTTTTGGGTGAACCCAGTTTGGAAATTTAATTACTTGTGACAAGATATTGTACTGCAAAATAGATTCACCAGACTGGCCTATGCGATAAAGAAATCCAGCTGACATGTAAGAAGCAGAAAATTCTCTTGTCAAATTAAGACTTTAACGAGAGAATTTTCTTCAGCAATTACTTGTAGCTCTCAGATGGGTCTGGATTGCATTATTTTGGTGATTTTGTGCCCTTTCTTTATTGTTAATTTTTGTTCTGTTTTTTATGTTACTTTATGTTCTATTTCTTATGTTACTTTATGTTGTATTTTTTTTTGTTACTTTCTGTTTTGTTTTTGATATTTTTCAATATTTTTCTTTGCATGTTCTGTTCAATCTAGTTTTTTATGCAATTTTTTGCTATGTTATTTTATGTCTTTTATTTATGTTTATTTTATGCTTTGTTTTTTATGTCCTTTCTATGCTCTGCTATTTTTATATTCTGTTCTTTGTATGTTTCTTTATGCTCTTTTTTGTGTACTTATATACAGAATGCCCATGTGTGTTCATCACATGACGCATTTGGTTTAAATCGGTTGAATAGTTTTGGGGAAAAATTGGTTATATGAATTCACAGGCTGATTTACCGGCGAGAACACATACATAAAAGCAAGTCGCATATATATGTAATTGTACATGATGGTGACAAATTTGGCGACCTATAGATAATTTGTTGACTTTTGGTGAGTTTCATAAAATACAAGAAAAATATGAAAGGGGGTGAAATTGATGTTCTAAACCGCAGGGTGAGCCACACAGCCTGGGTCATGGAAAACACATATGAGAGTCAATTTTAGCTCACTGGTTAAGAAGGCGTTGGGATTTCACGTACACCGTAGACCCGGGTTCTATCATCAACACCGTCCAAAAATATTTTCGTGTGACACGGAGTAGAGGCACGTTAAATCTGTAGCTCCGAAAGTTCATCCGAGAGAGGTTAGGGGGTAGTACGATCCCTGTGGTTGTCGTCATCCCCATTGGGTTCCGCCTCCCTGACATTTGAGAATTCGCGACTCTACGGTGAACCTTATTCATTTTATATAAAAAGCTTAACTTAACATTACCTTATTCAAGCTCAAGGCCTCGCGCCCTTAGGAGCGCCCTTCTAACCATCTTACCTTTATCTTCTAGGTGGTTTATCACTAGGTGCCTTCTTGGGCCCTAGTTCTTTCGCTTTCTGTAAGACTTGGAGAAAGGCCCAACTTCGGTCGTCGCCCCCCTCCCCTGTAAACTCTTGAATTTATGAAAATCACTTTCTCTTATATTTCTCCTTTTCGCTCGAAGTCTAAATGGGGAATTTTTCCCCTCCTGAGCACTTCGCTAATCCCCTTCCTTGAGACCTTGAGACCATTGGATTCCGGTCCGAATTAGGTGGTATTTTCCCTGCCGTCCATAAAGTAACCTTACAACTTCGATAAAGGTCTGGCGGTCTAGGAAGGAAAAAATAAATATGAGACAGAATGACTATTGCTTGGAAGACCAGTGATGAATTTTGAATAGCAAGAATTTTTAGGCATTTTTGAAAATATACCTAAAAGTTTTTCAGTTTTTATTCGAGTTTGGTGTGCTGTTTAAAATGTCGCTAAACATGCACGATACTAATCGTATAACAACTTATTATGTCACTTAAATACGATGTCATAGCCTCGGTAACAATTTATCCTGGATCCATATGGGCTATAAGGACCGTACATGGGCTCCGCGTATCGGTCTCACATTCCGGGCCCATTGTAGTTGTTCCATATTGGATGTTCCACTTTTTCCAGTCGACAGCACATATTGTCACACCATGCGGGAAACTCATGGGTATCTATATGAAGTCTATATGGATCGACGTTCTGTGCTGTCCATACGCGCTTCCCATAAGGATCGTACACTGGCTGGTCGAACAAAAACAATAATTTTTAGAAAAATCAGGAATCTCTCTATACTAAGAAAAATTATTTGACGCCGTCGGTATTTGACAAATATTCGCGTCCTTCGAGATTCTTTATCCCGTACCGCAAAGATTATGACATACAAAAATACGAAATCACGTACATTTGTAGGAAAATGTTAGGGAAAAACGTTAAAATAAGCCATTTTTCGGATAATACTTTAATTTCAGACACATTTAATGTTAAAGTCAAAAGAAGAGTATTTCAGTTGCGAGTTCGCTTCTTGGACAGAATAACAATAACAAGACTACGAATTTTAGTAGACATGTATCTACAAAGTTCAAATTTTGCAAGCCGTTTTTTAAATTTCGATTCAGCTTGAGTTATTCTACTTTTTATGAATTTCTGAAGAGACATTTTTTCTTCAGTATGGGCCGAGATTTAATGGGTCGAGCCAATTGGGAGAACGAGGGCGGTCGTGTGCACCGCCCGGATTAAAAGAGCTCACTAAGCAACCTCAACGAGTTAGTAAGTGCCAGCTAACAAGGATCGAACCCTTAACGGGCGTATTAAGCCTGCGTAACAGGCGACACGAAAGAGCCCTCGATGCGAGACCATCGAGCGCCAACAAGGAAGTCATCTGACTGGTGAGGCGAGTTAAGAAAGAAGATTGAGACGGAGCTCACTTGCATAAGACAATATAATAAAAAAGAAATACGCCAAAATTATTTTTCAAGTGATTTTATGGATTCATATTTATATCGGTTAAAAACACTGAAAAGTATTATTTTTTACAATCTTGGACGTAAAATGCAACAGAAGACATGGCTTTATCTCGCGTCAAACGCCCTTTAACAGAAACAAGATCAATCATGCATAAGCATTGATTATGAAACACTTTCCAACTGTGATACATTCAGTGGTGATGTCTTTTACATTATCATAGTACTACAGTAATTTATTATACTTAAATATTTAAAACTGTATCGAAACATAAATCATCTTATTCTCTGTGCAAAATCAATGAATATTTCATTCATATAACTTGTATTCCAGACTCCAGAGAAAAATAATTTTTGCATTCTGCATAAGTTAAAATTAGGCTTCGTTGAAGAAATAATAAAAGTTTAGGGATCATTTAAAATAACAACTATTGTAATTGCATAGGCACGGAATTTAGATACACAGATAATACACAGATACACAGATAATATGTGTGTGTGTATGTGTGTGTATGTATTCAAAGTATTGGAATCGTGCCGAAGATCGGAACTCGAATTTTCGAAGGATCTACACGTTTTGGGACTTCTAGAACACGAAAAAACTATTTTTAGGAAGACGTCTGTGTGTGTAAGGGTGTATCTGTGTATGTTTCTGTGTGTCTGTGAGGATATTACATCCAATCTAATTGAAAAACTAATGGACCGAATTTCAGAAAATTTGGTAGGTATGTTTTTTGTGGGGAATCCTGATGTTCATTAGATTATAGAACGATTCGTAATAAAAGAATCTGCCTTCTTTGCGAAATGGCCGGCAGAAATTGTCTTTATCCACTCTAGCTAAAAACTAATCGAACAAATTTCACAAAATTTGGTGTATAATATTTCAATGACCTACAAGTGATTTATATACTCAATTTAACAAAATTTGGTACATAAATCATTTGCAGGTTATTCTAGTACGATTCGGGAAAAGGAACGGGCTATTTTTACGAAATGGCCCGCAAAAATCGTTACATATAAAAATAAAAGACTACATGTGCTCAATTATATCAATTAAATTTATGATAATTTTAAATTATGATAATTTTAAAAATATTACCGAGGCATATATCGCATTTTAGAGATGTTTAAACCAGACAATTTATATTTCAATGCCGTCATTTGAATAAAGTTCATTTTTTTCGATGAAGTTTTAAGTTTTCAAATATAATAAATTAATGTAGTGTTGTGATAATTTTTTAAATATTACCGAGGAATGTATCGCATTTTAAAGATGTTTAAATAAAATTGCATTGAAGTTGGAAAGTGTTCATAATCAATGCTTTATGCATGATTAACCTTTCTTGTTTTTTTTTTTACATTTTGCCAGACTCTGACGTAATGATTTATATAATAATTCTCACTTAAAGGAAAGATGTGAGTTCTTCCCAGTGTTTCTTTTAGGCATACTTCCGGAGAGAGGCGAACCCTCCAGTAGACGAGTATTCTCCCCCCCCCCCACACACACACACACACCACCACCAGAGACATTTTATGAATTGTCTCTGGGAGGGTTAATCCAGTATCTATTTATGTGACACAGCATTTAGATATATTTATATAGGGCAAATAGAAAACTTAGAGGAAAAATATAGAGGGATCTTTCATGTATGGCCTTTGGGATTAAAAGATTTATTTTTTATTTCGTTCATTTATAAAGCTTCTATAATTTTTGAGATAGAAGAACGAACAACGATTGGTTCATGATTTTAATGGCATTTATTATAGAGAGGCTCAGAAAACGGTTAGGTTACGCTAGTTTGAAAACTCCAATAATGATTGGGCCCCCTTTGATGCTTATAGAACGATTGGGTTGTACTGAAAGGCAGAAAACGGTAAGAAGGACATGAAAACAGACAGACAGAAAGAAGGAACAGACGGATGATTCTATATTAGTGGGACCCTACCAAGGCTACCCATGAAATTTTTATGAAATTCGGTCCAGCCGTTCTCCCGTGAGGATGAGGCAAAAAGAGGGATTATCAATTGTATTTATGTAGAGTTTACTAAGTGTGACACCTGCACACTTAATAAAAGTTTTGAATATCAAAAAACGTTTCAAATGTAAGCACATAAATGGCGCACATTTTATAGTTCTCTTACAGCGACTGTTTACACATTTTTAGAATGATTTTACTGCAAAAATTAACAAAACTTCAATTAATTTTAAAGACTTTCTGGTAACAGGTCATTTTAAAAAGATAATTTATCGTTTGCTGCAGTTACATTTTCTCTATTTTAAAAATGGCCTATGTAAACAAACTTTGGATTGAAGACTACGTTTTAGCTCTTTCCTAAGAGAAGTACTATTATTTTGTAAAACAAGAAAGATCCGTAAAGCATTGATTATGAAACATTTTGCAACTGAAATGCAATTTTATTAAAACATCTCTAAAATGCGATACATTCAGCGTTGATATATTTTAAATTATCACAGTACTATAGTAATTTATTATATTTGAAAACTTAAAACTTCAAGAATAAAAATGAACTCTATTCAAATGACGTCATCGATTTATAACTCGTCTGGATCTCTATGTAAAAGAATATTTCATTCATGTCACTTTTGTTCCAGACTCCAGAGCTCAATAATTTTGCGTGAAAAAATTCAGCAATTCTTGTACAACGCATCTTACAATCACTTGTTTACATTCTGCATCCATTAAAATTAGGCTTCGTTGTAGAAATAATCAAAGTTAGATGATCATTTAAACACAAAAATATTGTCATTGCGTTGGCACAGAATATAGATACACAGAAAACGCGAAAAAATAAAGCGGTTTTAGGACGGATGCAATGCTAAATAGAAATTTAAAAGAACTTTAAAATCCCGATTTTTGCTATGGGATCATTTGAATATTTCCTAAACTTTTCAAAGCAATTTGTGAATATTGACTTCGCTTAAAAAATGTTTGAAAAATTAGATCCCATAGAGTTCAATGTATTTCACTTTTTCAATCCGAGTTCAGTCCCTAACTAATTGAGTGATATTATTCATATACATTCCCATATGTCCCACAGACCGTTTCATCAACATATTATTTCATTTTGATAAAGTCACTTTTACGGCAGTTATCATGTGCACGTACAGATAGAATGAATGAACAAAGTCATAAACACTTTTCAACTATTTTGGTGAGTGTTAAAAATGCCCTGAAAAACCATGGAATTCGCATTTCTAAATGAATAATAAGCGATATTATTAATAATAAGAGGAAAAGGCGACAAACATTGCTTTTAACTGATAAAAGAACAACAAACGATTACCCAAAGAAGGTACGTACAGTTACGACTCCTTCAAAAACAAAGTCTCTTGTCTCAAAATGAAATCCACCGCCTCAAAAAACAATTGCGGTGTCTTTTAAATACCTTTGTGGCGACTGTAAACAATATAATAAATAAAGATTTAAATCTTTAAAAAACAAAATTGCATAATGTTCACCGCCTTTTGTCTAGACGGGGGACTGAGCGCAGAACACGCTGATGAAAATCATCTAGCCGGTGACAGAGGGAAATATGCTGTGACTATGGATAAAGTATAGATCTATTTTAATGACAATAACAAAAAAATGATCGATTTAACTTCGCAAAAGAGTAGAAAAAGACCTCGATCTAAGATGCAAAAGAAAGTTTCAGCAAATGATTCATTATTATTGCTGCTTTTTGTGCAACTATTAACTAAAATTAGGAAAAGTCGAAGAAATGTTGAAATCAATTCAAGATATTACCAACATAATTTTTAACTCCTTTATTTAAAGAAGAAATATCCCTTATTCCACAGAGTATTAGTAGCATTGAATTTCATCAATCACACATTAATATCTACCACTAAATTTCTTGAAAAAATAATAAAATATACGGGTATACAAACTATACCTTGTGCTCTCCTTTGAAGTCCCCTGATGTGTCACCAATGGTTTATTGTGCTTTTGGATTGTTAAAAAGAGAACTTTCTAAACACACACCTAAAACAATGGATGGATTATGGAAAATTGTAAACGAGGAGTGTAATAAAGTACCACGTATAACTTTAAGAAAAGTTCTATAATCTTAGAAATCAAAGTGTAGAATGATAGTCCCAGAGATAGGGCCATTAGATACAAAATATAATAAATATTGTTACTTCAAGCCTTGATTATATTGCTTTAAATTTGTTCTAAAAATGTGTAAATAGTCTTTGTAACACTGAAATTACTGTATGAAACAATATTTCATCCCCGATCACTGAATGGGGCCTTATTTCCAAAGTTTTCAGACATTTAAATCTAATAATCAATTAATTACAACATTATTTTTCTACAGTTTGATTAAAGGAATAGTCAAAACAGATGATTTTGATATTTGAACCGTAACTCGATTACCATAGTTATCATCAAATAAATAATACCATTAATAAAATATAGTACAAAAAAAATCGTCTGCTGTAACTACTTTTATAGAATGAAAACAGTCCGGACAGGAAGACAGACAGAAGGACGTCAAAATTTTAAGTGAGACCATACCAAGACTATCCGTCAAAATTTCATAAGATTCGGTGCAGTCGCTCTTCCGTGATGATGAAACAGACAGATTTTCAGTTTTATTTACATAGATATTTTCCAACTTTATATAAAATTAACTTTTCTTTGAATTTTTAGTCTTGGCGATTTTCTTTTAACTCCATTTTTTTTATTATTATTCTTTGATAGTCATATTTATAATTTTATATTATATATGCAATTTACTTTGATGTAAATAATACTTACAAAATTAATCGTTTCATTTTAATAAAATTGTTTAATATTTTATTTTTAATATAATAAATTTTTCAACAAATTGCTGTAATTGATTTTCCTTGAAAACACTTAAATATGAAAATAAAAGTATAAACTTTGAAAATAGCACTTTACGATAAGCCGCCTCTAATCAGATATAAAGTTATTGAGGGGGGATAATTTAAATATTTCGCCGTATACCCGTTTGGGCCCCTTTACGTACCTCCTGGGGAACGCGTAACACAGGTTTGGAACCAACGTTCATATGAAAGAATATTAACTCCTTATTAAATGCAAATACTTTAATGAGTTCACAAAATATATCCAAGATCATTGCAAAGAATTAACTAGTTTGTAATAGTTACTTTTTGATTAGTACCTCTAACAAAACAAAAAATCTGACGTGAGCAGCATCTGACTTTCACTACAAATTCAAATTTATTTTCTTATTTTTTATTTCATGATGCATTAAATTGAGATTGATTGCAGAAAGTGACATGGATACGTCTCTAATATCATTCTCAATTGGCAGTTTCAATGCATGTTCGTTTTGTTTGGCAATTTAATGCACTTTAAATACTTCAGCTCTCTAAAATTCCAAACATCTAAAATATCTCGAGGACGGTTCATCCTAGAGTCATGGAGTCAGTTTTGTGTATTTCTCATTTTCATTTTCTTTGCGGGTCAGTTTGCAGAAAGAGTCGGTTATATCAAGGGATGGGAATACTAAATTTTAAGAAACTTCATTAAATAGTTTTTTCACTATAGTGAAAAACATTTTTAGTTCCCCTACATTAAAAAACTAAAATATCTCTAGAATGGTGCATCTTTGAGTAATGGGGTTAGCCTTATTCGTTTCATCGTCAAAACTTATGTATGAAAAATGTATTTAATTGATACATTTGTAGTATTTATTTTTTATTTCTTGACAATTTTGGGGGGTCATTTCGCTAAAAAAAATAAGCTTCTTTGTGTTCTAATCAAATGAAATCTAACCAACATTAAGGTAACCCAGAAGAAACTTATCTACCAAATTTTGTGAAATTTGGTCTATTAGTTTCGCAGCTGGAGTAGATACATACAATTTTTGTGGGCCATTTCGCAAAAAATGCAGGTTCTTTTATGCCGAATCGTACCAAAAACGTTACGTCAGTGTGTACCGATTTAAGAATTCAGACCTATGCGTATTTGCAGCCCTTACCAAAGATAAGTAGTATGCTATTAACTTTTTCAAATGGGCCTTGTTTAGGGAACTAAGAGCCCTTAAAGTTTCAGTATTATCGTATATTAAATTTCAAAGCACCTTTCATCATACTACTACGATCGCAGCACGATTCGTAGCCTTTCCATCTCGCATGACACAGTTCGCAGGTTCAAATCCCTGTGCTGTTCATTTCGCGTTTTTTTTTTCTTTGTTTTTCTGCAAGGTCTGAGAATGGATTATTTCGAAACGTGTGTTTAGACCGTAATGTAAGCAATAACTGTTTAAAAAGTATGAAAGCATATAATTTTTAGGATTGCATGGGAAGGTCACAATTAATTTTAAAAATGTTATTTCTATCAAATTAAATTAATTAAAATTTAATAATCAGAAAAATAATAAAATTAAGAACAAGAAAATATAAATTAAAATCCATTTTATAATATAGTTATACATCTTTATATAGGCAAGCAGCTATGGCTCGAATTTTTAGAAGTTTCTGGAAGATCTTAGAACTCTAAAAAAACCAAAGAAACGAAATATAATAACATCGACATAAGAGTTTGAACCACTCTTTGTAAGGGCTACGATTAGGTATTGATATCCTTCTACTTAAATCGACAAACACCTAGATTCCTCTCCCCTTAAGTGGGATGGTACTGACACAATCGAAAATAAAACATCCAGAGACCGGAAAAATTAAGTTTAGCTGCAAAAGAAGAATTATACACTAAGAGAAGTAGATCTATATAAAAAAAAATTGATCCTACAATTGGAACAAGAACTTTTGTGAACTTAGATAAATCTGTATTTCAGGTAACATATATAAAATAATGCGTAAAGCTTTGAAATGGACGGGAGATTCTGAGATCGCAGATTATGAGAAGTGTTGCACTTTGATGATAGCCTGGTTAGTTCTCAGCTACACTAATGCTGTAGGCTTGATTCTACAAGGCAGGATCAAAAATTTCGGAGACTGCGTTGATGTCTCCAACCCTGATTGGAAGAGAGGGGAACTATTTTACCGTGGCGTAGAGGCACATGTGACGCGAGATGTGAAAAGGAAAAAGCAGGTCCGCAGTGCAGGATTTTTCCAAACAATGCGTGTCAGTGAACTACAGTCGTTCGCGTTCGTCGAAAACGGAAATAGCGCTTGAAGAACAACATGCGAATATCAAATTCTGCCAACGTTTGGGGAAATCGCCCACAGAAACATTGCACCTGCTGCTGATATTCGCACTTTGTTCTTCAAGTGCCACTTCTGTTTTCGACGAACGCGAATGACTACAGTTCACTGACACGCATTGTCTGGAAAAACACTTGCTTCTTCCATTTCACATCTCGCGCCACATGTGCCTCTACGCCACGGTAAAATAGTTCCCCTCTCCTCCAATCAGAGTTGGAGATGTGTTAACACAGTCTCCGAACTTTTTGATCCTACCTTGTAGTTTATTTACATATGTGTCAATGTCTATATATGATTCGGTAGAGAAAATAGTAACACAAGCAAAAAATGAGCTGGGGGGGGGGGGGGCTGCTAGGCACTTTAAATTTTGTCATGATAATAACTATAGAAACATTAAATTCTATAGGATTCCCATACAACATTGTTTGCGTATGCCCCCAAATCTATTTTTATATGTGGCATTTTAATGCGTGACAATGCCTGACTATTTTGCTGTACGTTCAATACATCGGAACGTTTGACTGGAAAAATTTTACATTTATTTACTAGAATTTACATTTCAAATACATCCCATTCTTAAACGTATTCGGACACCTTTATCCAGACTGCATATTGTAGATTCAGGTATACGTCATTTCAACCATTAAATTTTGAACTAATAGAACTTAATTCAAGGCATTACCAGCTATTCTGCTCAGCTTTACCTATTACTACTTTCATGGAATGGGTCGTTATTTTTTCCATCTCTGCAACGCTCCTAGCCAACCTTCACTGAGTGAGGAAATGTAGTTGGGAAAGAAATGTCAAGCGATATTTTTTTAAGTCCACTGGCGATGATTTAATCCAAGCATTCTGGGAGGCTAACTGTAGCTTGTATAATTTTCTGTCGAAGTCTATCTAGCAGATAGTTTGGGGGATTGCCTCGACTGAGATTAAAATTAGCACTGTATTTTGCTCCAGAGGTGTTCTATAGTGCTCAGATTTGATCTTCTAGTAAGTTAGTCTAACATTTCCACACGAATGTTTGCAAACTATTCCTATGCCCACCGTGAAGTTTGAGAGGGAACCTCAGTGAACTTGAAAATACAATCATCCATTCCTTATAAATGGCACGATTTCACATTATTTAATTCGCATGATTAATTCGCATTAATTAATATGATTCACTAACATTTCCACACGAATATTTACAAACTATTCCTATGCCCACTGTGAAGGTTGATGGGGAGTTCAGTTGAACATTAAAAGGCAATGATCCTTTCTATATAAATGGTACCATTTTCAAAGCTCAGAAATGTCCAGAATATCAGAAGTTTTTCCATATTCCAGACTACAAGAACAGAACTTAAAGGATCTACTGCCATGCAAATTAGTATAGTGTATAAGAATATTTCACTGACACAGCAGCGTAACATGTACGAAAGCATTCTATGTCATCATTGATGAATATTTGACACAGATGCCTTTCACTGCGAAAGTTCGTGGATTCAATATCCAATTGAAGCTGACGATTATGACTTCCCAATGCTTTAATAAAATATTCTCAAAATCATGCAAATGGTGGGTATAATACAACGAATTTTAATTCAACAGTGTTTTGTTCATTCTGTAAACCTCTTTTGTGGATTGGATTTGACGAATCCACATTAGACGATAATATGCACTTAATGTCAGTTTTCTGAAAGATATATTCTATGCCTGTTTTTGACCCTTCTTAATAGCTACTTTTGCACGCTGCGTCTAAAGAAGGTGATAGGCTGTTGCATACTTTATGAATAATTTGCATGCTTTCTCAAACAAAACTTTTATGCTTTTCGTTCAGTGTTGGGTACATGGTAGATATATGAATAATGCTGTATTTCATCTGTAGAGTGTACTTTATGATCCCCCATAATAAAACCGTATATATTTAACCGTATTTAATTAATGAACTGTCCGATTTGTTGAACAGGCCTTTTCTCCATAATTCAACATTTAAACAAGCAAAACCTTCCGACAAAACCTTAAAAGCTCAGCCGAATCGCAAATATTATTTAATAGCTGTGTCTTCGTCGCAAACTACCTTAATTATTATTCATGTCCGATGTAATACCGAAGAAAATCTATAAAAGTCCTGTGCATTTCATGATTCATGAGCTTAGAGGGTCAAAGAAAGCCACTTTATTTCATAAACCGGACTACATCGCATTTTTTTCTCTCCTGCTGAAGTGCCCATATTGGGATCTGGGAGCCATTTATGTTCCTAATGGGTTGTGATTGCGCCCTCTAGTGCCTTCTGGATCACGCGATGACCTTTCTTGATCTTACGATACCATTCCGTTAGGTGCGCATGTGCGTGCTTGTGGAGGTCCAATTGGAGTGGGTAATTAAATCCTTGCTCTTGGGACTATTTTAGACTGGTATCATAGGTCAGAGTTTCAGACGATTCGCGTTGATGATAGCAAGGTCCCATCAAGGCACAGATTCGAAATTCTATTTTTAGATGTTCGATCGAAAGAGAGAGAGAGAGAGAGACCGAGAAGAGAGGGATATAAACAAATTATCCCAGAATCCAGTTGCAACTTACACCAGAAGAATCACATGACCATTTTCAATTTTCAATTTCCTTACATCCATAGTTATGGAAAGTGTTGCAATGGGGTCGAAAATTTGAGTTCGAGTTTTCGAAGGAAAAGCACGTTTCATGTATTCCAGAAATCGAATGAAATGTTATTGAAGTGATGTCTGTGGGTGTGGCTGTGTGTATGGTGTATGTGTGTGTGATGCTGTTGATGTAATATCTCATGAAACAATAGAGCGATTTGAATGTAATTTGGTAAGATCATTACAATCAGTGAATACGGAAACTCTATTGATTGTAAACGCGATCAAACATTCAAAACTCTCCCAAATTTTTCGAATTAATTTTTGAAAAATCATAAAAAAATATGAGCATTCAATGGATCTAAATAATTATTCATTTTATACGAATAGCATCAACTTTGGAAGGTTAGCATGAACCGTTCTCGAGATATATTAATTTTTCGGATAAATGTATCAATACATAAAAAAATGTAAGTATGGTAAATAGGTTAATATTCCGTATACAAAATTATAGGACACATTTGCTGACATCATCGTGGACTTATCTCATTCCATTCACAAGAGAAGACACGTTTCGTAACTGTTTTGTATTTTGACTCCAATTGACAATTTTCCAATTATTATTTATTTCATGAGGCATTAATTAAATGTCACTGGAGGATTTTGCACATCAGCCAAATTATTTTGTTTTGACCTATAAACAAACGTTGACCTATAAACCTAAGCAAGTACATGAAGACAGACAAAAGGACAGACGGTCGCCTAAATTTTAAGTTAGACTAAGTCTACATATCAAAATTTCGTGGCATTCAATGCAGCCGTTTTTCCGTGATGATGAGACAAATGCAGATATATTTTCAATTTTATTTATATAGATAGATTGATATGACAGAAAACATGATCCCACACTTTGCCTTTGTACTTATTATTCATTGGTGCACTAACTGTGTCACACGTGACGTCACATGAAAACTATGCATACATTTAGCAGTTATAGTGTTGTTTCCTTCTGGACAGTCTGATCAGGGTAAAAGTTACGATGTAATAGCAACAGTATTGAATAATGTATTCTTTCCTGAATCGATTTAATTCACGAACGTTCTATGACGCAACAATTGTCAAAAAGTTCTCCAATCTGTGGCGCAGTTGCAAGTGTAGGTTTTTTTTTCACAGAAGTTCGTTTTTAGTACAACGCTTTAGTACAAAAGCTTAGTGACGCACAAATCTTAGCTTACGTCTTATGACACTTCTATTTAATTTATACACACTAAGGACTCAAGCCGCGTTTACAAGACAAAGGATGGTAAAAGTCAATTCTTGGCGACATTTGCACAAAAACAGCTTGACGGACAAATTCCTATTTACATTACAAACGAAGCGAATCTAAAATACAACCATCGCAAAGCGGTTGATATTTTTATGTTTTGACGTTCACAATTTTCTTTTCCAACAAAAGAAAGCTATCTTTCTAAAATAAGTCTATCTTTCTAAAGAAATCGTGGCTTCCATCGCCAAAACGAACTGTCATTCGACTCGATTCCTAATGAATGGGATGAATGGAGATTGACACATTTTATCCATTTCCAGAGGGTGTGGTTGGTGTCGACGGAATATGTTAATCAGACGATATTGATGCGAATTAAAAAAAAAAACTCCGGACGTGGTAATTGAGAAGGATCGTCCTTGGAGAGAACGAGATCTGACAGAAGAAAGGTATGAATTATTTCAAGAGGTGTTCGAGAAGTTGGCTAATGAGACTTTTTTGCGAGGAGATTGGTGTGAAAAGTTGTCGCGATGTAGTTAGAGATTGGGGCCTCAATGACAACACAATTATTTAATTGAGCTATATAGATATGTATTTAATTGATCTTTATCTAGTTGATCTTTAGCGTTTGAACAAAGCTCTGTGTCTGGTATTTCATGAAGAGTTGAAGAGTGCCGGGAAGGAATATAAAATCAACCGTTGATATAGTTGATCGTAGAAGTAAAAAAAAACCAGAAAAATAATCATCAAACAGAGGGACATTTAGCTATGATAGTTTCAGCCTCTAGATATTTCCAAAATATAAAAAAAATTGATTGTTTGATCACCAAGTTGGAAACATTCCACCAAATTCGCCGCCAAAATCTCACCAAGCGTTATTGACGGAGAAATAAGTTATTTTTATAGCAGATAAATGACTATTTTCGCCCAAATGGAAAACTATTACCCAAAGTACCTTTTTTAATAAATGGAACGAACTAGATCAATCCACGAGAATGATGTCACCAAACTTATCGCATAATATTACATATGAAAAGTGAACATATTTCACAATAGTTAATATTTTTATATTATTTTATGTGATTTATTTGATAAATTTATTTGAAAAATGGGCAATACCTCGAGAACGGTTCGTACTAGCGTTATTAAGTTTATATCAATTGTTTTCTAATGAAAAATTACATAAGAAGTGACTATTTGCGTAACTTTAGTAAAGGTTTAAATTTTTTAATAATTTTTTCAAAATTGTACTCGAAAATTCAGGGGGTTCTGAACATTCGATTGCATTTAAGAACAATAGACTTCCAGTATTCACGGACTGTAATTTTTGTACCAAATTTCGTTTAAACCTCTCCATTCCTTCATAAAGTGTCGTCTCCACAGACTCACTGACACACACACAGACATCACCTCAAAAACGTTTAATTCGTGTTCAGGGATGTTTGAAACGTGCTCTCCCGTTGGACACTCGAATTCGAATTTTCGACCCTGTGACAATAATTTCCGTATACATTAACTATGTCTATAAGGAAAGTAAAAATGACAATTTGTAAAATTTGTGCCCATTGCTTAATTAAATCGAAAAAAATTTACCCTGTACTTTTTTAATGAAAATTTACCGAAATTATTGTTATTACGTTTTTTCTGTTTTTAATAGATGCGTAAATGTCTCCTATATACTTTCAGATACAGTTAAAGATTCGCACTTACAGTTTAGGTAAAATAGAATAAGTCAGGAATTCTTTAATCATCGATGAAATATCGACTGAATGTAGGATATTTTTGTCTGCGTAGGATGCTATAAAAACGAGTAATAGCTGGAAAAATATTTTTTTATTTCTTTTTATCAAATGGCCAGGCACTTTGACCTTCGTCATTCGCCTTTATTACAGCGGCCAGAGTGTGAACCATTTAGCCGTCCATTGACGTTGCCCCAGGGGCACCAGAGGGTGGCGGATCACATTGCGCCCACAACACAAACATCCATGCCTTACGTGGGGCTCGAACCCACAACGTGCCGGTCGAGCGATTGCTACGGAAAAGCTTGCCTTGACCACTCGACAACCACGTCGGCAGCTGGAAAAATGTTGGAACAAAACATTCCGATAGATTTATAATTTTTTTCCAACAAAATTCCAAGGTTTTAGAGTTTTCTTACTACTTATAATCAGGTACTGCTTGTGCGTAAAATTTCAAATTTGTTTCTTTATCAGTTTAGGCCGCCATGAATTTCTCCTTTGGTCAGTCAGTTCCTCTCAGCTGTATGATATATATGCATATTATGAAGAGACGCGGTGACGTCTCGAAGTATTTTGAAAGTATCCAAAAGGCACAACCGTGTAATTATACCCATATATTGAGAAACGAAAATACAGACAAAAAAACGGATGGTCCCTACTCTTTTTTATATGTTCGTTAGATTGCGACCCAGTACTTCGCACTCATGATTGATGTAATATCACGGGTGCGTTACCAAAATTTTATACGTTATGGTGTTTTGTGTCCCCTGTCCTATGTCTCCTGACTTCATATGTCGTGATATCACATTATGATGTCACATTATCAATCCATTTTCTCATTCATAAACATGGACCAATACAATTAAGGATCCAATATAAAATTAACAAACTTCACCAGATGCCAATCGGTTTAAACTAAATAAGAATACGAAATCATTTAGTCAAATAAAAGGAAAATTATTCTCTGTATAGTGTTTCTGGTTACGCTTCTTATGGGTACTTTAAATAAAAGCTGAAGTTATCTAGAAATTTAGACTCAACCTCGTGTCCTGATAGTACACCCATTATTGCAGAGGATGCATCGTAACTGCATCTTTCCCAATCCATATCATGTTTTGCAGGAGAATGTCGAACTCTGCATGCGAAATATTCTCACGCTATGCAGTGAACTATTTGAGGGAATCGGCAAGAAAAACTCTCCTTTCAATTATGAATTCAGAGCGGCCCGTTGCCCTTCCAGCGACCAGAGATTAAAAAATATCGATTATCGAGTCACGAATCGATCGTAACAAGATGGGCTGCGAAAGTTCACTCTTCCGAATGGGATCTGGACGATGGCCGGACTCGTTACTGTGTCGGGGTGTGCGGATCAGAACTTGAACTCGAATACTCGATTTCGAATTTCGAGCTCACGAAGTTGCGTGCGCACGAGATGGATACTGCCGTGACTCGAACTCGTTGCTCTGGAATTTACAAGAGCAGAGCGAGTTCCTACCGTGATGGGATTAGAGTAGAAGCTAATACCTCCGTCAACCCCTGGCGGACTTTGAAAGAATTCAGTGCCCTTCCTTAATATCTATCTAGTTATTATCAATGCAGTTATCAATCCAGACCCCCCAGAAACCCTGGTGGTGACCTATAAGGTTGAACTTTTCACATATATAGTAACGACTGCGAGACAAAAATTAACGGAGTGAGATTTTTGATTCCTTCCAGAGGTTTCTTTTTCTGGTTTGATTTCTTAAAAAGTTTTTCCCAGATCCTCAAGACGTCTTAAAGTGATCTACGATAAATCTTTAAAGTATCGATCATAAGACAAAACATAATGGAGCCGGATTCTCGATTCCCTCCCTGACAGTAGAGAAAATTGTTTTTTCAAGTCTTTCCAGACACTTCAGAAACCTTGCGGTGATCCCCCTCTTTTGATTAAAACTACATTTTTAGACGATAAGCTCTATGCAATGCTAGAATATAACCCTGACGCCCGCGGTGTACGTTTTAAAAGAAATAAGCTATTTTTAATTTTATCTAAGTCTTTGGAAGAAAAAATCATTGTGAATTTAAGATTACTAAGGAAAAAAATTGAAAATAATTTGAAAGGAGAAAATGTTTACATTTATTGTTTGGGACAATGCGATCACTCTGATATGAAAGGGTTTAATAGAACAATAATTTACGTTTGAAATATTTCTTTGAAGAAAAGGAAAAAAACGAACCGAGTTTAAACAAAAATTTAATTAGCTAAGAAGAACGCTCCGGTTTTTAATATGAACACTGAATGCATGCAGCAGTGAATGTGGATAGTCAATGGGTGAGCAGTAAAATTGAGTGTTCATGTAAAGGGTTCATGTAAAGGGTTCATGTAAAGGGTTCATGTAAAGGGTTCATGTAAAGGGTTATGAAAATGCTGATGATCTGGGTTAGTATCTAAATTGAAATGATTATACTTGATTGAAACACGTTTGACAACATTTTGTAGCAGCGTTACCCAGAAATGGATAGATAAACAGACAGATAAATCAAGGTGTTTATATTATTAATTAAGCAAAACAGCAGCTTAATTTATTTTTAAGAACGTTAGTTTTCCTGCCCTTGATAAGCTTAAAAACTTGGTAGTGGTTGTAACGCTGCTTACCCCAACACGATGTGTCAATGTCCCGAGACGAGGATTCGCTCCAAGAATAGCACAATGAATATGATTTAAAATTTTAATCGTAGGAATAGGTTGATTGAAACTCTAACCATTGCTTCATTAAAGCAAAATTTTCGTTTTTAATTATTAATAGCGCATAATAGATAGGGCTAACTTATAGAAAACCATCTGCGGTGGCTCTATTCCGATGGAGCCGAAATAGTTTTGCATAAATAACATTTTGTAAAACAAAACTCCAGTAAAGTTCAATAAATTTATTCGATTTTTTCAGATTCATTTGTTTCGTTTCCAAGTTTTCGAAGAGCTACAAATGACTCACTAACTAGCTAGCTAGCACTTTTAGTTTTCGCCCCGATTTCATCTGGAGACTCCGATCATAGACTTCTATGTCAAAATATGAAATAATTTTACTAACTTGCTTTGCGGTATATAAATTCAACTTATACAATATGTCTGATGAGATTTTACTTTCAAGTTAATTTAGAAACTCGCCTGACGTCATATAAATATGTACTTGAATATGTATATATTCATCTATTCTGTTTAAACGTATCAAAATCATTAAACATCTTTAGAACTCCCAAGATTTTTGAACCCCCTAATTTATTTAAACAAAATAAAATACCTGATGGTTATTCACCCATATTTCATCAAGGATAAAAGCATATGACAAATTTAAAAAACGGAAAATTTTCAATCTTCTTCAACTTAACGGAACGATTACTCGAAAGCAATAAGATATTTTTTTTAATTAATATGGATTTAGAAACTGATTTTAATAATCCATATTTTTCTCGTTTACGATTTATATATGTTATACAGTTTCAAAGATATTTCGAGTGAAAGTTGGAGGGGGGGGGGGGGGAACCCACCCGGACACATTTTTAGGTTTCTTCCAAGAAAAATGTCAAAAAGTTAAAATATTGAAGTTATTTTACATATTCATAATCTGGACCCTTTTCCTGAACAAACAAAAGTTTATGTACGTTTATATCTATATTAGGTTCCAAAGTATAAGCGCCCAAAATGTCTATATTTTTCGTAACGTGCCAATTTCAGAAACAGAAACCCCAAGTATAGATGCTATTCACAACAAAACTATAAATCTCTGCTATCTACAGGTACTTTGCACATAATGGCTAATTAACCACTCAGTTGTGAAGATAATTACAAAAATCAAAACCAGTCCACGAATTCTGGCATGGGGGCTATTTTGTACAATCATTTGCTCAAACTGCCATGAAAAAATATCGGCGGTTAAAAATATTCGCTATCAAACAGCTTACAACATTTTAAAGTTGCAATATTTCGTTAATTACTGTATAAAAAGTTGATTAAAAGTAGCAAATGATTTCAGGGACAAAAAATAAAGAAAACAACTGTTTATGTTGTTACTAAAGAAATATTTTAATTTCAGATTGTTTTAAACGGTTGTTTGAGCGATATTTTAGAGCATATAACGTTTTCATTGTATTGTCAGTATATTTAAATTGCATTTTTGTTGTATGCTGTTTGATGCTGAAGATACTTCCACACCCACTAGCATATCAAAGTGAACTAGTTAGATATCCGTGATATAATATTGCAGAGTCCACTTCGGCAATAAGAGCTTGCAATTTCGTCCTAGTAGCTCAACTGTAAAGAGTCGGCTGGACAGTTCGGAGATCCAGGGTTCGATTCCAGGTTGGGACAGCAATATTCTTTACAATGGCGCCCGAACAAGTCAACCCTGTAGGTTAGTGCAAAGATGTCGGAGGTCTGAAGACCCCAGACCGTGCGACTCACATATTGGGTTTAGAGTAGCTATCTGCACGGCCGGGAAAGGATACCTCCTGCATTCAGGAGGCACCCAAGGTCTACCATCCCACCAAACGAACTTTTATTTAGGTCTAAAAATATTACAATTTATAATAAATATTGTGATTAAACAGACAGTTTTACATTATATTTGAACTTGACAAGTACGTCCATTTTACAAAAATGGGAAAATATGATGTCGGAGGTCTGAAAGTGATCCTAGTACGACTAGTACGGTTTGAGTGGACTCTGGAGGATTGAACGCCAATTTCAAATTGAGAGGATAACGACCACGCAGAATACTAACCTGGGTAGAATAGTAGTATCAGGAGGCTAACCCGAGATAAAAATAGCAGGAGGTGGTCAGACAATTTGTCAATAGCGCGCCAATCTGACATTAAATAGTGGAGAATGCAAAGTCCACTTCGACAATAAGAGCATGCAATTTCGTCCCAGTAGCTCAGCGGTAGAGCATCGGCTGGCCAGTTCGGAGATCCGGAGTTCGATTCCCGGTAGGGATAGCAAGATTCTGTACAATATATATTATGATTTTCCTTCCTCCTAGATTTTCCCTTCAATTCTTTTTTAATCAGCAATTTTCTTCGTGTGTTCCGTGATACAAAAATTTATTGACTGATTCTTGCCTTTGTTAGTGATGGTACTCTGTATTTTTATTTTGTAGAAAAATGCTGTTTTGTTTTTAGTGTTTTTTGCCTCCAAAAGCAGTGGATACTTTTAATGGACTATGATGCTGTTAAACTAACGGTTTATTTTGCAGAAAGAAATACCTTTACCTTTTAAATTTACATTGTATACATACTTTAATATAAAAGAAATGCTGGATGTACAATTACAAAATATTTGAAATATTCAATGTAAATACATACAGCAGGTTAATACATTACAGGACATTAAAATAACTCATTTTACATGAAATCAATCACGGCAATCAGTCTGCTTGAATTTAAAAATAAAATTTTATTTATGCACGGTAGAATTGACTTTTTCGAAAAATCGGTAAAAATTGAAAAATAACATCAGAGATATAAGATTCATTAAAATTAGAAAAAAGATGTTTGTTCCTTCTGTAATATTTTATTTAAACTTCATTTACTCGGCTACATATCGCAATTTAACTGTAAAAAAATAGATGAAAGCAAACTTCATTTAATAACGTCAAAAATCATAATCGGGAAGTCTTGAGTCAATGAAAGATAATTAATGTGTATAAAAGATGTAATAATTTTCATTTTCAGAAACACTTTATAATGTATAGGAGAAAGGATTATAGTAAAAACATCATACAATTTACCCAAATATCTGAAGCAATTATTATTACGAAATTTTCATTAAATACCAGAATTAGAAAACGTAAAAACTTAACAATTTTATATTACAACATTTTTAAATGCAACTTTCTATTATTTTAATAGTTATATTTATTTATTTTTTAAGTTTTCATTTTAATTTTTGAAATATACCCACAATATCACTTTTATAAAGGATAAAACCGTTTACTCTTGTATTCGGTTTGTTTATCAAAATTACTTTTCACATTATTCTTGATGTAATAAAATTTACTGAAATCTGAATAACTCAGTCGGCCACCTGCGAATATAACAATAAATTGTAGTAAAATGTTATATAAAATGGATTGTATTGACAATGTTATAAGGCAATTGATTGTAACAGTATTGATTATACTTCTGTTTATCTGGCAATGAATTATAGTAACTTTCAAATTAGTATCATGGAGGAAACAGGGATTTGAAACTCCATTTTGGGAAAATTTCAAAATCGTTTGAGACAATAACTGATGTTCCGCTGGGATAAGCTAATTCCTACCACATTGTATGTATTTCAATGATGAAAGACAAACATATATTAAATAATATTTATTTAAGCTATTAATTTTGAAGAAAAATATATTATCAGTGCAATCTAAATATCTGAAAACAATAAAAAAATGTTCCTGTGAGTTCAAATTTGTTTTCCCTTCCAATTTATTTTTGTTCCCACATATTCAATAGCCTGCCTATTTTACAAACAAAAAAAATCTTATGTGGGCAGCTTTCCTTATATAATGCAATGAATTTACTATTTTTACAATAAAAAAATAGGTTTATCTTATAGTAGCTATTTATATTCTTTCCAAGAAATTGAATTTTCGTCAATTACTCGTCATTTTCGCTGATTTAGTGTCATTTTTATCAATTTGGCGACATTTCCGATAATTTGGCAACATTTAAAAAGTCGCCAAGTTAGCGACATTCCGTCCAATTGAGCGCCAAAATCTCGCCAAGCGTCATGGATGGAGAAATAAGTTATTCTTATAGCAGACAAATAACATTGGCGTTCAAATACAAAAGTATTACTCAAAGTATCTTTTCTCATGAAAGAAACGAGCTAGATTCACGAGAATGATGTTACTCAATTTATCGCATGATATTACATATAAAAAGTGAACATGTTTCTCAACAGTTAATATATGTTTTTTAATTTATGGGATTTTTTGATAAATTTATTTTAAAAATGTGCAATATCTCGAGAATGGTTCATGCTAGCGTTCTAAAGTTTATGTCAATCATTTTCCAAGTGAAAATTACATTAGAAATGTCTATTTGCGTAACTGTATTGAAGGTTTTGATTTTTTGATGATTTTTTCAAAATTTCACTCGACAATTTAGGAGATTTCTGAACATTCGATTACGTTTAAAAACAATAGGCTTCCAGTATTTACAGATTGTGATTTTTGTACCAAATTGGTTCGCATCGGTCCATTTGTTCGTCAGTTATCGTCTCCACAGACTCACTGACACACACACAAACACACACACACACACACACACACATACTTTAACACACACACACACACACACACACACATACTTTTACACAGACACACACACACACACAGGCATCACCTCAAAAATGTTTAATTCGTGATCAAAGATGATTGAAACGTACTCTCCCGTCGAAAGCTCGAATTCGAATTTTCGACCCCGTCACAATACTTTCCTTCTACATTATGTACATAACGAAAGTAAAAAGGAAAAAAAGAAAAAAACACTTACTACTTTTGCTCATAATTATGGTACGTTAAATCTAGAATATTCACAATTTCATATACTGAACACTACTCTTTTCTGTTGTCTCAAATAAGGAACGTTTTACTTTCCCAGCAATACATGGCAATGTATGGGGAAAGTATTGGAATCATATCGAAAATCGCAACTCGAGTTTTTGACGGATCTACACATTTTGACATCTCTAGAATACAAGAAAACCATTTTTAGCGTGACGTCTCTGTGTGTGTGCGTGTGTGTGTGCCTATCTGTCTGTTTGTCTGTCTGTGCAGATTTTGTATTCATTCTATTAGTTGACCGAATTTTATAAAATTTGATAGGTTAGTCACTTGTGGGCGACTCTGGTGCTCATTAGTTTTGGGTAGTATTCGGGATAAAAGAATCCACTTTTTTGTGAAATGGCCCGCAAATATTTCCTGTATACACTCTAGCTGAAAAACTAATAGATTAAATATTACAAACTTTGGTAGATAAGTCACTCGTTAATTACTCTGGTGCTGATTCGATTCGGAAAGAAAGTACCTGCTTTTCTTTTCAAAATGGCCCGCAAAAATCGTCAAAATCTAAAATAAAAAACTACGTATGCTAAAAAATATCCATTAAATGCTTGTTTTATACATAATTTTTAACGATTAAAATAATAAGACCAACCCCATTACACTAGGACCAGCCGTTCTCGAGATATTTTAGTTTTTTCGCATTTTCGCTACACCACTTTTGAAAATAAGCCCAGTTACCAAATGAGAACAAAAATTGAATTAAAAGTGCAAATTCAGTGTGATTTTAAATAATTATGGATATTATTTTGTGCCATTAAACTCAATTTAATGAATTATTGACGAAATAAACAGAACGTGAATATGAGTCTGCAGGGAAAGTCATGTGCTGCCCACAACAGATTTTTTAATATTAACGATACCTAGATATAATTCTAAAAACGTTATGGTATTATCAAGCATTTATTCATTTGAGTTTTATCTCCTTCTCTATAATTCTGTGATTAGTATGTTATAAATCATAATCCAAGAGAGAAAAAACTAAAATTCCTCTTTACAAAAAACTGGAAAATACTATAATGCTTTGAAAATTAAATGTTGCTAATGTTAATTTCGTTCTATTTGTTTTTATCTGAGACAGCAGAAAAGTATAGTATTGCATATTTTCTTTATATTTATTCAATTAAAATTCCCCAATTAGGGCTACGAATATTAAATGTTTTGTTGTTGGTTATAAAGTAAGCTATAGAATATACTGAGGAAGAGAAAAATGAATTTGAAGGCATAGAAATACTTTTTAATATTTTCCTTGCACTTATAATTTAGCTCTGCCAAATTAACAGGTGAAATAAATATTTAATGCTTCATGAGTCTTTTGGCGTAGAAATACATGCGATGCGTAAGGACGTGAAAAATGTGAGTACCACTTAAATTATTCTCTCAAACGATTTTGGTGGTTTACGATCGTAGAGTTTTAACTTCTTCCAGTTACCTCCAGGCTCTGAACTTACATATTGTCGAAACGAACTTAACATGTACATAATGACTGATGATTCTCATTCTCATTCAAGCTCTGGTGTGCTGCCGCTGCCGCTGCCGCTACCGCCATTCTACGTTGTTTGCTATTTCAAATTCAACTTGGGCAACGTCAGCATGTCCATCTGTTTTGCATCATACTTTTAGAGGTAAGTGATATTATGAATACATATTACTCAGCATTTCTTAAAAAAATTGGCATTTAGGAGGTTGGTTGTTTAATGGGTAATCCATACACAGAGGTTAAGAGGCCAAAGAAAGCATTTATTTTAACTGATAAAAAATCTTGGACATGCGCGCTTTGTTTTTCATGAACTATCATATTTATGTCGGGATCTTTTATTTCTAATCCCCAGTTTGTTTTTTAATTCGGCTTTTTTGGTAGGAATTTACCAACTGAGTTTCTAGGTTGCTGTGTTACAATGTAAAATGCTGCCTCCTATTCTACTTTATTTCTTACTTTCAGAAATACTTTTTTTTTATTTGTAATTAAAACTGCTTCAACGTTTTGTACTTATCGTGCACCCCCCACAAATATTTAGTTTTTCCTTCTAATGTGTTGTTGTTGTTGTTGTTGAGACCCAGACCGTCCGACCTACCAGAAAGGTGTAAGGTAACTGTTTGGACGGCCGGGAAGTGCCACCCAATTTAGACCGGAACCCAGTGGGGGAAGCATCCACAGGGACCGTACCCTCCTTCCCTTACCACCAACCTGTCGGAAGGACTTACGTACCCACATGTTTGACGTGATCGTACTCCGCATGAACACGGCGGCAGTTGTGGCAGCGTGCAAATCCAGCGCGCAAACCACGGGCTACCGCGTCCGAAATGTGCCAACAGCACGCGGAGTTCTCAGGTGGTCACCCACCCAAGTACTAACCGCGCCCGATGCTGCTTGACTTCGGTGATCTAACGAGAACCTGTGTTTTCAGCACGGTAGGGCCGTTGGCCTCCTTCTAATGTGTTGTTGTTGTTGAGACCCAGACCGTCCGACCTACCAGAAAGGTGTAAGGTAACTGTATGAACTGCCGGAAAGTGCCACCCAATTTAGACCGGAACCCAGTGGGGGAGGCATCCACAGGGGCCGTACCCTCCTTCCCCTACCACCAACCTCTCGGAAGGACTTACGGACCCACATGTTTAACGTGATCGTACTCCGCATGAACACGGCGGCATTTGTGGTAGCGTGCAAATCTAGCGCGCAAACCACGGGGATACCGCACCCGAGATGGCCAACAGCACGCGGTGTTCCTTCTAATGTGTTGTTGTTGAGACCCAGACCGTCCGACCTACCAGAAAGGTGAAAGGTAACTGTATGAACTGCCGGAAAGTGCCACCCAATTTAGACCGGAACCCAGTGGGGGAGGCATCCACAGGGACCGTACCCTCCTTCCCCTACCACCAACCTCTCGGAAGGACTTACGGACCCACATGTTTAACGTGATCGTACTCCGCATGAACACGGCGGCATTTTGTGGTAGCGTGCAAATCTAGCGCGCAAATCACGGGGATACCGCACCCGAGATGGCCAACAGCACGCGGTGTTCCTTCTAATGTGTTGTTGTTGAGACCCAGACCGTCCGACCTACCAGAAAGGTGTAAGGTAACTGTATGGACGGCCGGGAAGTGCCACCCAATTTAGACCGGAACCCAGTGGGGGAGGCATCCACAGGGACCGTACCCTCCTTCCCCTACCACCAACCTCTCGGAAGGACTTACGGACCCACATGTTTAACGTGATCGTACTCCGCATGAACACGGCGGCATTTGTGGTAGCGTGCAAATCTAGCGCGCAAACCACGGGGATACCGCACCCGAGATGGCCAACAGCACGCGGTGTTCCGAGGTGGTCACCCACCAAGTACTAACCGCGCCCGATGCTGCTTGACTTCGGTGATCTAACGAGAACCGGTGTTTTCAGCACGGTACGGCCGTTGGCCCTCCTTCTAATGTGTGTTACACCACAGGCAGATTTTATTCATTATTTCTTGTCTCTCTTATAAAGACATTTGCTTTTTATATACCCTTTCACTGATCCCAGACCACCAAAACTAAAATCTAGTTTTTCTGCTGCAGCCAGTGTTTGAATAAACAAAGTCACTATTGCTTCATACTTTATTACTTAACACAAGATGTTTGAGAGAAAAAAGGGAGATCGGTGATTTTGCAGAAATTTATATCAGGTAGATCTTATCTTTCTCTGTGTGTGCTTTATTTTAAAAGTTTGGAGATTTTGTTCTTCACCAGTATTAAGTCCAAATCTCAAACGTGACACAACTCCAACTGGTGATTCCAAACGCGGGAGAAATCACATCCTATCGGCCAAGTACAAAGCACACATATACACAAATCTTATGAGGCCAAAGAATATATTTATTTTAACTGATAGTATATGTGGTGATAAAAATTAATAGAGAAGGTGGTCATGCACCAAAACGTGGCGTAATTTTAATATTATATTTATTATCCTTGTAGTGGGACCTTGTAAGGTGATCGTGAATTTTAAATAGTAATCGCCGATGTGATAACTCGCCATTCTGTTTTGCCCCTTTTATCTGAAAATAAATTGATTAACATAATCATTTACACTTAGCACAATGAATTCTTGTAGGTCGGACGGTCTAGGTCTCAACAGCAACAACTTAGCACAATGAAGAGACATGAATTTGCTCAAATTAAAATTTTATTAAGTATATTACTTATGTTAAATACTTGATGATTAAATTTACCATTATTATTCGATATCTACAAATTATTAATTACTAATAATTACAGAGTATGATCTGACGTATTGAGGGTGTGACACAGTGGTAACTTGCGTTACTGACTTATAGTCAGATTTATGCTACTTCCTCATTAATGTCAGATTTATGCTATTTTCCTTTTGTGAGCATCATTATGCATAGTCTCGTTGTACAGACAAACTGAAATTTTAACACTGAACTTCGCTGCAACTGGATGACATTTTAGACAAGAACGTCATACTGCAGAATGTATCAAACTCCACTGAATCACAAGCTCTAACTTGAACTCGATTCAAAGTCTCAAATTGAACTGATTCTCTTTCATCCGTAGCACGGAGGTAATCTTTGAACTCTTACTGGCCCCCATTAGTTCTTCTTCATATTTATGCCCATTGGCTCACAGGCATCTGGGAGGAGCCTAGGCCGAGCTTATATTGGAGACTTCGTGGAGCCCATGGCGTTAACGGAATCCATGGTCCTTACGTACAGTGATGTCATTATTTGTTAACTTGATCATAAATTATTGACCGTCCCATAATAAAAATTGGCACTTTATTGTCTGCGTCTTGTGCCATTTTGTCACTTTGCTATTTTTACATCCTGTAACACTTTTTAAGCCCACTGTATCACAGTATACAACCTCCTCAGTTAACAGAATCAAACAAAAGTCGGCGTTTCTTGTACCTCAAACAGACGGTAAAAACACATAAATAGACGCATGGCGGTCATATTCACCGAGATATTCTATTTTTTCAAAATACCGCACGCTATCCAAACCAGCACATGGAAAATTTTAATAATACCTAGTTACGAGCGAGAATCGTATAGCTGGTGCTGACTTCCTCTGCAACTCGTACTGCTATTTTCGAGCTCCTGGTCTAAGCATCCAGGTGTTCTAATTGACGATCAGAATCTAGTAGCGCAAACCCGGAGTGAGTAAAACGAGTGTCACTAAAATAAAATTTTGAACACCGATTTGAGAATCGACCTGCCGCAACATTGATTCAATCCTACTTGTAGAATCCGCAAACTGTCTGGGCAGATCGTGATGGGTCTGTCCAACCGAAGTGCTAATAGACTGTTAGTCAACAGGAAACTAATAATATAAAGCAAATTGAAAAAACGATAACTAACAGGTTATCAGGTTTTCATATATGGTGAAATTACATATATACAAGGTTCACTGTAATAGAATAGTTAAATTATACTCTAACAATAATGAGACTGATTACAATAATGAGACTGGCCTGTATAAATAAAATTGAAAATCTGTCAGGCTGTCTGCTTGCTTGTTTGTCTGTCTCATCATTACGGGACAACTGAATTCCATGAAGTTTTGTGGGTAAACCTGTCATAGTCACACTAAAAATTTGGTCCATGTTTTGAGTTTTGAGAATCAGAGGTTGTTGAGATATTCATTTAAAAAACGCACAATTAAACTTCCATTGTAATAGCATTATGCAGACGATATTTCTCCCCACATTTATTTGAGCAAATATATCATGTTGCTGAGAGAAATTAATCGTGTTTATATATCAGACGGTTTTTGATTTGCGATTTGAATTGTTTTACGATTTAAATAATAAAGAAATGGATATAAATATGAATTTTATAAATGAATGGTAATGCATTTTTGACTAGATTATATAAATTATGGCCTTTGGATTCAAATATTACGATAATTATTAATGTTTTCTAATTCTTTTGTTATATGTTTTATTTTGACAAATATTTATCAAATTATATTGTCTTTAGCCAATTATTGAAACAAAATAAAAATTGTGCGGGTATATCTTCTAATACCATTTTAGCGCTCTTTAACCTGTGAAGATAATTTTGTATGGCGAGAACATGCATGGCGAGATTCTTATACCTCATTTTAGGAGAAATAAATTAAGTACTTTAATATAATGTTTTGAAAAACAATGCTATTTAGAATACTACAGGAATCTGCATATAATTGTGAATATAATCGTGAATTTGCACATAATTGTGAATTTGCATATAATTGTGAATATAATTGTGAATTTACATATAGTTTCTTTATATTACTAGGGGACTCTGCCCCCTGCTCGTTTCGCTCGCTCATACTTTTCCTATTCGCTGCGCTCGCAGAGCTCACTTCATATCTATCTTTCCTAAAAATTCTACTTTCAAAAATCTCTTTTCTATCCCTGCCTATTTTCCGCAGGAGGGAAAAGCAAGGATTTTTCTTATCCCGGGGAATCCCAAATCTGAAGTCCTTGATCATGAGATCGCTTCGCGTGCTATTTCATGCCAAACTAAAGTTTAAATCAATGAATGGTTTATTTCATCTTTTTTCCCTATTATTTCTCTATAAATGCACCAAATTTCATATTTTTGTATGCTGCAGTTTTTACGGTACGAGACAGAGAAATCGCTAGACGTGCCGATACGAAAAAAAAAGTTCACTTCAGAAGTGCATAAAAAGTAAAATATCTCAAAAACTACATCCAAATTAAAAAAGGGGCTACGTCCTACAAAAATTCACTCATGAAGACACCTACCTGCAAAAATTCGTGGACTTGCTATTGTTAGTCTATCCAGGACGCGAACTCGCAGCTCAAATATTTTGTCTTCGAATTTGACATTAAATATTTCTTAAACCACATTATATATCAAACAAGAAAGATCAATCATGCATAAGCATTGATTATGAAACACTTTCCAACTGAAATGTAATTTCATTTAAAAATTTCTAAAATGTGATTCATTCAGTGGTAATATCTTTTACATTATCACAGTACTACAGTAATTTATTATACTTAAATATTTAAAACTGTATCGAAATATAAATCATCTGATTCTTTATGAAAAAGCAATGAATATTTCATTCATATAACTTGTATTCCAGACTCCAGAGCTAAATAATTTTGTGTGAAAAAAATTCAGCAATTCTTATGTAATTCATCTTACAATCGCTTGAGATATTTGCATTCTGCATATGTTAAAATTAGGCTTCCTTGAAGAAATAATAAAAGTTTAGGGATCATTTAAAATCACAACTATTGTAATTGCATAGGCACGGAATATAGATACACAGATAATACACAGATAATATATATGTGTATGTGTATGTACTCAAAGTATTGGAATCGTGCCGAAGATCGGAACTCGAATTTTCAAAGTATCTACACGTTTTGGGACTTCTAGAACACGAAAAAACTACTTTTAGGAAGACGTCTGTGTGTGTAAGGGTGTATCTGTGTATGTTTCTGTGTGTCTGTGTGGATATTACATCCACTCTAATTGAAAAACTAATGGACCGAATTTCATACAATTTGGTAGGTATGTTTTTTGTGGGAAATCCTGATGTTCATTAGATTATAGTACGATTCGTAATAAAAGAATCTGCCTTCTTTGCGAAATGGCCGCAGAAATTGCCTTTATCCACTCTAGCTAAAAACTAATGAACCAAATTTAACAAAATTTGGAGTATAATATTTCAATAATAAGTGATTTATATACCAAATTTAGCAAAATTTTGTATATAAATCACTTGTAGGTTATTCTACTACGATTCGGGAAAAAAGAACGGGCTATTTTTGCGAAATGGCCAGCAAAAATCGTTATATATAAAAATAAAAGACTACGTGTGCTCAATTATATCAATTAAATTCCTATTTTATATGTGATTTTTGACAACAAAAAGAATAAGACTAACCCCATTACTCTAGGACTAGCCGTTCTTGAGATATTCTAGTTTTTTCGCGTTTTCGCTACGCCACCTTTGACAATAAGTCCAGCTATCAAATGAGAACCAAATTTAAGTTTAACGTGTAAATTCAATGTCATTTAAAATACTTATGTTGTGCAGATAAACTCAAATTATCATTGAATAAATAAAGAGAACGAATATGAGTCTGCAGGGAAAGACATGTGCTGTCCACATCAGAATTTTTAACAATATTACACCAATGATTTATAGAAGTGAACGGGGATTATTTTCAGGCCATTTCGAAAAAAATGTATGATCTATATTTAAAGATCCATCAAATTTTTGTCGAATAAAATGTTCAACAAATGTAAGCTGTGTACCAAATTTTAACTCTCTAGGACGTAGGAAAGTGCATTTAAAATGCCATCAATTAAATTTATCATGAAGAGTTATATAAAATTTAAAAAAAAATGAAAAATAGTTATCTACCAAATTTATTTTAAAATATGAAGCCACTCCCATATGCAAAACGTTTAAACGAATGGAGAGATATTTATTATATAATATCTCTCTCTTTTCTTTCTGGAAGATATCCCAAAGTCAGAATTTAATTGAATTTGTTTTTTTCCCTATATTAAATAATTTTTTTAATTAAAAAACTACTTAACATATTTTACTGAATTTTTTTTTATATATTCTATGGGATAATGTGAATATTTCCTAAAAATTTCGAAGCAATTCGTGAATTTTAAATTTACTTAAAAAATGTTTGAAAAATTAGGTCCCATAGGGTTCAATGTATTTCATTTTTTCAACCCGGGTTCAATAAAAAACTAATTGGGTGATATTATTTATTTATATTCCCATAGGTCCTACAGACCGTCTGAACAACATACTAAAATTTCATTTTGATAAACTCATTTTTACGGCAGTTATCGTGCTAACGGACAGACAGACAGACAGACAGACAGACAGACAGACAGAATGAACAAAGTCATAAACACTTTTCAACTTTGTTGTAAAGTGTTAAAAACGGTTTTTTTCAGCGTATTTTCCAAAGCTTTTTCTACAAGTGTATCAAATTTCATATTCTTATATGCAACAGTTTTATCGATACGAAGCAAAGAATCTCGATGAACGAGAAATTTGTCAAACAGCCGTGGCGGCGTCAGCTATTATTTTTTTAACACTTTACAACATTGTTGAAACGTGTTTATGACTTAGTTCAGTCTGTCTGTCTATCTGTTTGTCTGTCTGTCTGTCTGTCCGTTAGCACGATAACTGCCGCAAAAATGACTTTATCAAAATTAAATTTTAGTATGTTTTTCAGACGGTCTGTGGGACCTATGGGAATATAAATAAATAATATCACACAATTAGTTTTTTATTGAACCCGGGTTGAAAACATGAATTACATTGAACCCTATGGGGCCTAATTTTTCAAACATTTTTTAAGCAAATTTAAAATTCACAAATTGCTTCGAAATTTTTACGAAATATTCACATTATCCCATAAAATATATATAAAAAATTTCAGTAAAATATGTTAAGTAGTTTTTTAAGTAAAAATTGCTTAATATAAGGAAAAAAACAAATTCAATTAAGTTCTGACTTTTGGAATATCCTCCAGAAAGAAAAAAGATATATATTATATAATAAATATCTTTCGAAGAGTTTAATCATTTTATATATGAAAGAGGTTTTACATTTTAAAATAAATTTGGTAGATAACTTTTTTCAAATTTTTTTTTTAATTTCATATAACTCTTCATGATATACTTATTTGATGGCATTTTTAATGTACTTTCCTACGTCCTAGAGAGTTAAAATTTGGTACACAGCTTAAATTTGTTGAACATTTTATTTCACAAAAATTTGGTGGATCTTTAAATATAGATCATACATTTTTTTTCGAAATGGCCTGAAAATAATCCCCGTTCACTTCTATAAATCATTGTTGTAATATTGTTAAAAATTCTGATGTGGGCAGCACATGTCTTTCCCTGCAGACTCATATTCACGTTCTCTTTATTTCTTCAATTATAATTTGAGTTTATCTGCACAAAATTACAGCCATAAGTATTTTAAATGACATTGAATTTGCACGTTAAACTTAAATTTGGTTCTCATTTGATAGCTGGACTTATTGTCAAAGGTGGCGTAGTGAAAACACGAAAAAACTAGAATATCTCTAAAACGGCTAGTCTTAGAGTAATGGGGTTAGTCTTATTCTCTTTGTTGTCCAAAATCACGTAAAAATAGGAAATTTAATTGATATAATTTAGCACACGTAGTCCTTTATTTTTATATTTAACGATTTTTGCGGGCCATTTCGCAAAAATAGCCCGTTCTTTTTTCCCGAATCGTAGTAGAATAACCTACAAGTGATTTATGTACCAAATTTTGTTAAATTGAGTACATAAATCACTTGTAGGTCATTGAAATATTATACACCAAATTTTGGGAAATTTGTTCGATTAGTTTTTAGCTAGAGTGGATAAAGGCAATTTCTGCCGGCCATTTCGCAAAGAAGGCAGATTCTTTTATTACGAATCGTACTATAATCTAATGAACATCAGGATTTCCCACAAAAAACATACCTACCAAATTTTATGAAATTCGGTCCATCAGTTTTTCAATTAGAGTGGATATAATATCTTCACAGACACACAGAGAAACATACACAGATACACTCTTACACACACAGACGTCTTCCTAAAAATAGTTTTTTCGTGTTCTAGAAGTCCCAAAGCGTGTAGATCCTTCGAAAATTCGAGTTCCGATCTTCGGCACGATTCCAATACTTTGAATACATACACACACACATATATTATCTGCGTATCTGTGTATTATCTGTGTGTCTAAATTCCGTGCCTATGCAATTACAACAGTTGTGATTTTAAATGATCCCTAAACTTTTATTATTTCTTCAACGTAGCCTAATTTTAACTTATGCAGAATACAAATATCTGAAACGATTGTAAGGTGAGTTACATAAGAATTGCTGAATTTTTTTCACACAAAACTATTTAGCTCTGGAGTCTGGAATACAATTTATATAAATGAAATATTCATTGATTCTGCATAGAGAATCAGATGATTTATATTTCGATACAGTTTTAAATATTTAAGTATAATAAATTACTGTAGTACTGTGATAATGTAAAAGATATCACCACTGAATGTATCACATTTTAAAAATTTTTAAATGAAATTGCATTTCAGTTGGAAAGTGTTTCATAATCAATGCTTATGCATGATTAATCCTTCTTTTTTTTAATATAGCGAGATATATTTTGTACGAAGTACGGATGTACTGCTAGGAGGTAATAAGTTAATAGCTTAGTATGAAACAGTTGAGTCGAACTCTAACCTACACGTCCTATATTTTTGAAAAGCAATGTGAAAAAGAAATTCTGAACTGAAAAATTAACTCTCCTGAATCAATCCACTCATGCAGCTCATTCCCTCCTTTGTTTTCACTAACATTCACATTCAATAACTTCTGGAGTCATGCAAACTCTTTACAGGTTGATTCGCGTGGCAGCGCCTATGAGGAAGTTTGAAAGGGAGCATACGCGAGGTTTAAGCAGTTTGGCCCCAAAACGGGAATAAAACCATTTTTTGGTCGATGCCCCAGTCACGACGGTGATTACCCGGCGATCCATCATTCTGGGAGCCATATGCGATTTTAATTTTCTGATGTTCGTTTAGATGTTTTGCCTAACTTTCTCACCGCACACGCGACAGACAGCTAAAATTCGCTGAGGGATGCATGTGTTGAGGGGCTGATTACCGAAAAGGCAAGGTAAGCACATGCTTCCCTTCAAAAGATTCAAAGGGGCCCCCAAATTGCATCCCCAATTTACACTTATTTTCAAATGTAAATTCTTTGTCAAATAGTTAGTTTTACACTTCTTTTTAATGTAAGTTATTTGTCAAATAGTTAAATAGTATTGTGCCTGTACAAGAAAACAAAGAAATATTTGGGTTGTCTGGGTCAAAATTTGTATTGCCCATATTTTTTTTACGTTTAAATATTAAACTGTGAACGGAAAAAGGTAGCATGGCGGTTGATATTTAAATTAGAACTAATTGCAAAAGTAAACATGGGGACCATCCGTGATTAAATAATAAAATAGACAACGGAAACCAGTTTAAAGAAATCAGTTTGTTGATGAGAATTATTAGTTGACCAGGGCAATGCGACAATAGAATTTTTCGAGCACTGACGAGTGCATAAAGAATTTCTTGGGTCATGCTCAAAAAATCAAAATTGGCCCACACATGGGGTTGTGCTTCCCCTAAATGGGTTGGTTAATCAGGCCGTGTATGTGCTTGATTTAATCTAATCTATAGACATTGGTTGTGTAAAACCCTCCGTATAACGGGGTTGGAAAAGTTATGAAAAATATTTCCACCAATATATGCACCTCTTCCTATCAAAATAAATAATTATATGATTCCTTAACATAACATAATCACTTAACGGCACCTTAGATAACAAAGTGCGAATTCAGTATAATCCCGTATCACAAAGCGGATTTTTCCCGCAAGTATGAAATTCGCTATATTTTGAATGGAATTAATATTTTTAATAAAGGTACAGTGATTAGCAGGAAAAATAAAATTAATTTTCAGAAATATGGAATGCTCGGCAGTTTGACGACTTTTTTTTTTATATATATCACCTAGTTGACGTCTCCAAGGTCGCATTATTATGAAAGCCAAATGTGAAAGACAGATATGTTAACTTTTCTTACTGAAATTAGGTCTATTTGTTCCTCATGCAACTATACACAGTTTTCGAACGATTTATTATTTTATTTTGTACAGCTATTCCTTGCTTTACTAAAAATACCGACTAATCATACCGTTGAGAAGATTATTTTTTTACTGAAGCTTTCTTAGGAATATATTATATGTTTGTCTATAGTATAGGTGGGCTAATGTTCTTTCAATTTCGAATCGTATACGATAAAAATTAGTACCCACTGTTATAGATTATAGCATAACTCGCCGAAGAAACTCGGTTGAAAGATATCGTCAAATCCATAAAGATCGTTAGCATCATCTGTATTCCTCGTTGACACCGAGACAAATCGTCGGACTGGAAATGGATAGCGTACACCGTGACAACCGTGTTTCTGTCGGTCGGAACACTTAGAACACAGGCGATGGATGTGTAGTCGGATGGTATGCGACTGCTCTCGGCACTTAATTCGTTTTGTTGGACGGACAATCCGTCATCGCGTGGAGGGAGCGAAGTTCGTCCAAAGAGGAATGGGGGTGGTTTATAATTTAAGCGCATTTAGATGTTCGATTCATTCTGAGTTGTTTTCCTTTAGGCGGAATGTTGCTTTAAATTCAAGAAAATTCCATTTATTCACGTGGAGATAGAGACTCTTGGTCTTCCGCATTCTTTTCCGGCTTTATTGCTGCTCGTTTTACAATGCAGTATATGACTTTCCCTTTAAATCGCAATGATATTTTTGTGATAAATTAAAAAAAAATATGTATTTTCAAAATTATATTTTTAACCACGATAAAGAACTTGTACCAAAACATGGAAATGTGAGCAAAAAAAAAAAAAAAAAAATTATATATAATTTTTTTTGCAAGTGCGTAACGCACTTGCAAGATTGAAATAAAATTAACGTTGGTATTTAATTAATATCAATCAAAAAATATCTGACATGGGCAGCGCATGACTTTCCCTGCAAACTCACATTCACGTTCTCTTTATTTCTTCAATAATTCATTATGTTGAATTTAATTGCTCAAAATAACACCCATAATTATTTATAAAATGACACTGAATTTGCACTTTCAATTCAATTTTCTTTCTCATTTGGTAGCTGGATTTATTTTCAAAAATGGTGTAGAGAAAATACGGAAAAACTAAAATATCTCGAGAACGGCTGGACCTAGTGTAATGGGGGTTGGTTTCGTTCTTTTCTTCGTTAAAAATTACGTATAAAACAAGCATGTAATGGATATATTTCAGCATACGTAGTTTTTAATTTTAGAGTTTGTCGATTTTTGCGGGTCATTTCGCAAAAAAAGACAGTTTAGTTTTTTCGATACGTACCAAAATCTAATCAGCGCAGGGTAACCCACATGCGACTTATCTACTGAATTTTGTGAAATTCGGTCCATTAGTTTTTCAACTAGAGTGAATGCAAGCAATTTTTGCGGGCCATTTCGCAAAAAAAGGCGGGTTCTTTTATCCCGAATCGTACCAAAAACTAATCAGCACCAGGGTCACACACAAGTGAATTACCTACCAAATTTTATAAAATTCGGTCCATTAGTTTTTGGGTTAGAGTGGATACATACATTGCACAGACAGACAGACACACACAGAGACATCACTCTAAAAATAGTTTTTTCGTATTCTAGAGGTCTCGAAACGTGTAGATCCGTCGAAAACTCGAGCTGCGATTTTCGTCATGATTCCAATACTTTCCCTATACATTACCATGTAATGCAGGGAAAGTAAAAAGTTGTCGTTAAAACACAACACTGAGCTTTTTTTCTCAAATACAACGTGCAAAATTCACGAGAAAAATTAATGAACTTGTCGCATAATATTCATATAAAAAGCTAACTTTAAGAATATTTAATTCTTCTTTAATGTTAAATAATTTTTTGGTAAATGTAATCGAAAAATGGTCACTATCTTGTAAACAGTTCATCCCAGTGTTCTAACATGTGTGCCACTTGTTTTCTTAAGATGAAATTACTTGTAAAATATTGAAATAAATTGAAGACGAAATCATTAGATTTTAAAAGTCATTTAATAACCATCCTGTAGACGTACACATAAATTAAAAGTCAGAGTGCTTTCGGGCATCATTATACCCTTCCTCAGTGACATTAAATGAAAATCATACCAACAAGCTTAAATACTATCCACACTGGTAGGTGAAATTTGCATATTCCAAATCGGCATCACTATAACAAACATGAAAATGCATTAACATAAAAACATGAGCAAGAAATTTAATTTGAAGTAGTTTATAATTGCAAAATTAGGGCAAATTGTCACGTTCTATTAAGCATATCATATATTATAGGCAATTAACATTCAAACTCAGAGATAACATTGTAAAGCCTTGACACGCATGAAATCGAGGACGAGTCACCAAGCACAACTTAAAACATACACAGGATCAAAATGACAGATACAAACACGGTATAGATAAATAAACAGGGATTCATACATTAAAATTAAAGCGGGTTATTACAACTAATCAAAAGAAAATATTTTTCGAAAAGAGGATGAAAATTATATTTTACCACAAGTTAGGCAAGAGCCGGACACTGTTTACCGTTCTTAACGTCCCGAGCATGTTCAGCTGAACGTTATACGGTACTAACTTGGTATACGATTAGCTGAACATGCTCGGGACGTTAAAAATGGCAAATAGTCTTCAGTTCTTGCCCAACTTGTGGTAAACGATAATTTTCATCTTCTTTTCAAAAAATCTTTTCTTTTGATTAGTTGTAATAACCACGTTCAATTTTAATGTATAAATCCCTGTATATTTATTTATACCGTGTTTCTATCTGTAATTTTGATCCTGTGTATGTTTTAAGTTATGCTTTGCAACTCGTTCTTGATTCCATGCGCTTCAAGCCTTTGCAATGTTACCTCTGAGTTTTAATATTAACTGTTTATAATATATGCTATGCTTAATAGAACGTGACAATTTGCCTTAATTTTGCATTATAAACTTCTTCAAATTAAATTTCTTGCTCATGTTTTTATGTTGATGCATTTTCATGTTTGTTATAGTGATGCCGATTTGCAATATGCAAATTTCACTTACCAGTGTGGATAGTATTTAAGCTTGTTGGTATGATTTTCATTTAATGCCACTGAGGAAGGGTATAATGATGCTCGAAATCACTCTGGCTTTTAATCTATGTGTACGTCTACAGGATGGTTATTAGACTTTTAAAACCTAATGATTTCGTCTTTAATTTATTTAAATCGATTTACAATTATGACGTGTTACCTATAAAATATTTGTAAATGTCACATGATTGACTGTCACGGATATTTTACGATTTTTAAAAATAATTATTCGAACATTTGGAGGAGGGGGGGACGATGAATATCGCTTGCAATAATATGTAGGGTTTCAGTTTTACTAAATTTAATAATCGCGCCAATTTTCATCAGAAGCACTCCATTCATTCATGAGATGTCGCATCCACACAACTATACACATATACACGCATATAATATACACAAACAGAAACAGACATCCCTTCAGAAACATTCGCTTCCCGTTCAAGGAGGATCAAAACATGTAAATCTGTCAAAGACTCAACTTTTTGAATCCGGTACAATACTTTTGATCGACATTTGATTTTACATTAAACTCAGTCACTAATTAAAGTAACTATTTTTCCAATAGTTACTTAATAATTAGTCCAATAGTCCACTTAATAGTTTTCCGCCAGAAAAGTATTAGTTCTATTGGAGTTTAAGTGCTTATCCTTCTTTTTCCCCAATCCTCATTTTGTAGTTGTTGCCTAACCACATCTGGATTCGCTATTAAATATTTAGAAGATGCTGATGTGTTACAGACGATGTTAAAGGAAGTTTTACCAAGCAAAAACATTTTAATTTTAAAGAAAACTTATTTGTCAAGTGTTTGCCATTTCAATGAAAGTGACTAGCCTCATTTAAATAATAGTATTTACCCACACACAAAGCAAATATGAAATTTTTGCCATTCATAAATACTTGGGCCACTTTTGGGGACGCCTTTAATAAAACATTTCCTTATTCCTTTTCTTTAGGATGATTATTTAAGCATATTTACAATCTTCAGTTTACTTAAGCCATAAAAGGCGCGTTGTGTCACAAATAGTAAATGAACCAACATCAAAAGTTTTCAATCAAAATAATTTCAACTAAATGCTGATCTTCGGTCTTTTCGATGGTATTAAAAAGGGAACTCCTCAATAATATTTTTAATCACTGTAAAAATCGCTCAAAATGTCACTTTAGCATTAAATAACTAATAAAATAATTTGAATTTTAAACAGGAAAGATCAATCATGTATAAAGCATTGATTATGAAACACCTTCCAACTAAAATGCAATTTTATTCAAACATCTCTAAAATGCGATACATCCATTCAGCGCTGATATATTTTAAATTATCGCAGTACTACAATAATTTATTATATTTGAAAACTTAAAACTTCATCGAAACAAATGAACTTTATTCTAATGACGTCATCGAAATATAAATCGTCTGACTCTTTATGTAAAAGCAATGAATATTTCATTCATATCACTTTTATTCCAGACTTCAGAGCTAAATAATTTTGAGTGAAAAAAACTCAGCAATTCTTATACAACTCATCTTACAATCACTTGTTAACACTTTACAACATAGTTGAAAGTGTTTATGACTTTGTTCATTCTGTCTGTCTGTCCGTTAGCACGATAATTGCCGTAAAAATGACTTTATCAAAATCAAATTTTAGTATGTTATTCAGACGACCTGTGGGACCTATAGGAATATAAATGAATAATATCACCCAATTAGTTTTGGATTGAACCCGGGTTGAAAAATTGAAATACATTGAACCCTATGAGACCTAATTTTTCAAACATTTTTTAAGCGAATTTAAAATTCACAAATTGCTTCAAAAGTTTTAGGAAATATTCAAATTATTCCATAAAATATATAAAAAATATTTCAATAAAATATGTTTAGCAGTTTTTTAAATAAAAATTGTTTAATATTGGGAGAAAAACAAATTCAATTAAATTCTGACTCTTGTATATATTCTCCAGAAAGAAAAGAGATATATTTTATAATAGATATCTTTCCAAGATTTTAATTATATTTTATCATGCCCATGAGTAAATTATTTTCAAAAACCATAACCAAGTAGGTCATATAGTACGAAAAATAGAATCGATACAGTTATAAGTAGAAATGGGTGAATAACACTTTTCTCGAATTCGAGGATTCTAATCAGGCTGTGTAGAGTTAGTGAGTTTGTCGCCAATGTTAATTTCCCGCAAATGAGAGCTATTTTGAAAAAATGTTAAGATATTATATAAAATAGTTCTTCACTTCTGCTGGACTGTCAAATTGTGGGTTGCAATCAGAAATAATTTTACCATCCGCAAACCCAGCAAGCTTTTAATATAACGAGAAAAAAAAGTTCATTTCGTGTAACTAGCATGGAGTTAGAAAGAAGGAGATGAAACTCCTATGGAAGAAATGCTTAAAAATGCCATAATGTTTTGAGAATTATATGGAGGTGTCGCTAGTGCTAATAAAGTGGCTGCTATTGCAATTGACACAACAGAAAGGGGTAGTATTTAGTATATGTATTTTTGATTAGTTTTAAATTAAGAGTTAACTAATTATGAGGGTAATTAACCAGTATTTTTTCAAAGTAGTAGGATAGAGTACAGAATCTATGGAGATAAAATTAAATTGAAAGGTGAAATAATTTTGAAAGAGCTGGAATATTCGTTATTGTTTCAGTTCTAACTTGCATTGCGTTCATTATTTATTTTTACAAAACTGACAGTTTAAAAAATATTTTAGGTCTTTCACCATAGAAATTCATGCAATGCAGCTTATCCCAGCGCCACCTAAATTATTGTCTTACACGATATTAGCGTTTTCTTAATGTGAAGTTTTAACTCCTTACTTTTATCTCCATGGTTACTGGCATTGTATTTTTTGATTGTCTTTTTTGAAGTTTTAAGTTTTCAAATATAATAAATTACTGTGATATTTAAAATATATATCAGTGCTAAATGTATCACATTTTAGAGACGCTTAAATAAAATTACATTTCCAGTTGGAAAGTGTTTTACAATCAATGCTTTATGCATGATTGAACTTTCTTGTTTATATGTTGCATTCATTAAAATTAGGCTTCGTTGTAGAAATATTCAAAGTTTGATAATCATTTAAACTCAAACATATTGGAATTGAGTTGGCGCAAAATATAGATGCATAGAAAATACGCAAAAATAAAGCAGTTTCAGGACCGATGCAACACTCAATATAAATTTAAAAGAACTTTAAAAATCACGATTCATTGGGAAAAAAAGATGGATGCCCTATTTTGTTTTGAAGTGGGTCACGTGATCTCTTTATATAATATGGGTGTCATTATTACTTTAATTTTTGTTTAAAAAACTACCGAACATATTTTGCTGAATTTTTTTAAGGATTTTATGGAATAATTTGAATATTTCTTAAAATTTTCGAAATAGTTTATGAATTTTAAATTTACTTAAAAAATGTTTGAAAAATGAAGTCTCATAGGGTTCAATGTATTTCGCTTTTTCAACCCGGGTTCAATCCAAAACTTATTGAGTGATATTATTCATTTATATTCCTATAGGTCCCACAGGTCGTCTGAACAACATACCAAAATTTCATTTTGATAAAGTCATTTTTATGGTAGTTATCGTGCGAAAGGACAGACAGACAGAATGAACAAAGTCATAAATACTTTTCAACTATGTTGTAGTGTTAAAAGAATATTCAAATTTCCTTTCAGGAGACAAAGTAGCATTGTACTATCAAATTTCATTACCGAGCATCGCTTATCCTTTTTGTTACAAACAACACAAATAGACAAACATTTTCTCTTTTGGTGTTGGTCCATATCATATTTTTAATATCAATAACATCTATAAGTGGGGTTTCTCTGACGGAAATCGGAGTGTTATGAAAAATGTAAACACTTTGGACGGTTATACTCTCGAACCAAATAAATAAAAATGTAAATAATTTTTCTTGTTTTGTCGAAAATAGGCATCAATGTAGTACGTAGTATGAATAGATTAAAATAATTTCAGTAATTTAAAATTTTAAGCATTTTTTTATAGACTTAAAAAAATAACTCTCTGAACAAGGTTTCTTTTTCTAGTCCTTTGTCTTACTTTTACTTGAATTATCGTTGAAAAACTATAAGAGATTGATATAAATAGTAAACGACAAAATTGCATTATGAAATTTAGTTTTTAAATCTATATTTATTTTTAAAAAAAAAGGTCTTATAGTTTTCGAGTAATAGTCTTATCAAATTGAAGAAAATTGAAAATTTTCCTTTTTGCAATATTGCAATGCTTATGTCTCAATAACTAAACGAGTTAGCTATAAACAATAAGCAATAATTTGTAGCCCTTTGTAAGCCTTATAAGTGTATATAAATAAATTCAGGATCGAGCTCTTAGTTTTTGAAGTATAGTGGTTATAATTTCGATAATTTGGTATTTTAACCTATATTTTCAATGGGTGTGAAAGCTGATTTCGCGATTGTGGCAGCTCATTCTGTTTATTTGCTCTTTTGTCAAATATTGGTGAATAAGTACAATATATTTTATTATGTTTAAAATAATTAGAATGTTAAATGAACTTGAGGATTCTAAAGGTATTTAATGGTTGTTAAGGTTTGAACATCATAATAGATGAAAATATAAGTATTTATGTGCCGCCATGAAAGTTTATAGATAAACTTGAATGTTAAATATCGTCAAATATATTCTATAAATTTAATGCATATAGCAAAAATCAATGTAGTAAAATAATTTGATATTTTGACACGAAGTCTATGGTTTGGAGCATCAAGATGAAATTTAGGCGTAAACTAAAAGTGGTAACTGGTTATAATCAGTTAACTAGTTATTTTTAACGCTTTGAAAGCTTATAAACAAAATAAACGAGTCTGTAAAAATCAATTAAACTTATTAAACTTTATTGAAGTTTCATTTTACAAATTGTTATTCACTCAAAACCGTTTCGGCTCCATCGGACGGGAGCCACGGCTGTTTTTTTTTTTTTTTTTGTCAAACACATATCTCATAATGTTCCGTCATCCTGTTAAAAATCCGCTTTTATTTCCAATTATTCCCGACATTCACTATTATTTGTGGGCCTGTTTTCTTGGTCTGCCACACAAATACAGATATATATCTTAATCCTGAATTTTCCGTTTAGGTGTCCTTTACATTTGGCACTTGAAATCATTCATTTTGAATAACTAGCCAATTACCACGGACCTTCTACGTGTGTTTCCCGTCGCAACTCAACAAGGAAAGGGCACGACATAATGAAGTGATACAGCCAAAAAGTGTCCAAGACGTTATTTAGCAAACTGTATTTTCTTTCTTTTTAAGCATTTCACAAATCCATTTTCAGTTGTGTCCGACAAATTGATTGGTCATTTCTTCTCGAAGTTTCCTCCGCATTGTCTCCGGCAGATTTTAATGGCCATTATAGATTGTGAAGGAGGGGGCTGGAATAGAAATGATATTTTTCTATTTTTCCCATTCAAGAATCCTTCCAAAATCCAATGTATTACGGCGTGTGGGTGACAATGACAATGTCACCAACTAAAAATATTTTGAAATCGCGTGTATGTGTGTGGGTGGGTGTTTTTCTGTGTCGCAAAATATTTATTTTCGACAAAATGCTTCTGCGGATAATTGTGCTACTTTTGACCAAGAGGGTCGATTCACGGTTTCGGTTCTAAACGAACCACTTACGGAGAGTAAATGAGCTTGCGGGTCACTTTTATGGCGGACGCCAACCGTGCAGAACGGCGTCGTAAGTGAAATGAGATTACTCAAATATGGACACGCGTCTGTTTAAGACATATTAAGATAAACATTTTGCAATACACACAGGCAGAACAATAAGATCAAAGCGTATAAACAAAACGTAGAAGGAAAAGCCTCCTAAATGCAGCGGCGGGAATTAAATATCGATAGATGTATGCTGCTGGAAAATGCTTATTTTATAAAAATTTTATTTTGTCAAACTACATTGCACGAAATACACCATTTCCTCTAAATATTTTTTATTTCGACGTCTTGAAGGAAATACACTTTTTGAAACCTTCTGAACATGTTACGAAATCATTTGAGACGGTATCTGTGTGGTGTGAGAAAAAGAGCAAGGAGGGGGGGGGGGGGGTAGAACTCGACGAGGCAAGATCGAATGTATGTAACGTCTTATAATTTGATATTTAGAAATGGTATGTAAAACACCGGAATTGTAGAGAGACTTTTAATTCACGGGTTCAGAGTAAACGTTAATTGAAATTTAATATATTGATAAAAAAAAGGTTTGCATCGAAAAAAATTCCTGAAAAAGAAAATTATAGTTTAAGCAGAGTTATATTAATTTAGACATAGTTACGCTAGTAAAGAACATTTATACTATTTCCTGAAATTTTGGAAAATCTGTAATACTGAAAGTGTGTATGTATGTATGTATTATTATGCATTTATAAAATGTACTCAAGGCTCAACTATCTCCGAGGGAAAGGGACATTTACAGGCAACCATCGTTATTATTTAACGGTTCGGGTTACATGACCTTGGCGACACATTTGGCGAAGTGTTACCGATGTGGCGGCTTTTGTCGATTTCTAAAACTACTTAAATGTTGCAAATTTGTTAAGAATTTCTGAAGTTACCTCGATATTTCTAGAAATTTTCATAGACTATATAAGTCATAGTTGAGTTAGAAAAAACTGTTGAAAGTCAAAGTGAATTGCGAATACGTTAGTGTTTGAGAATGTATTCTTCTGTTTTGAAAATGAGTTGAGAATTTCATTGATGTTTTATTGTATGTGACAATTCAACATCGGTCAACTGGAGGAACTCAGGCTCCAGAGAGAGCCCGGACCGCCAATATTTTCTTTATGGGGCTAGAGAAGATATGAAAAATTCACAAAAATGAGAAAATCAAATATGGAGGGGGCTTCATTAATGTTTGTAAGGGACCCATAATTTCTATGGGCTACTATGAACCGTGCTATATATCTATACCGGTATTAGCAGTATAGTGTTCCTGTTTACGCTTATTAGTGCTGAAAATAAAGCATTAGTTATCCAGAAATTGGAACTGATCCTTGTTTCCTGAGAATACACTCACAATCTTCAAGATAGGTGGTAACAGAATGTCTTTCCACCGATGCGGTGGTCGAGCGGTCAGGGGCATGCATTTCCGTCTGATAGCTGGATTGCTGGGTTGCGGGTTCGAATCCCGCCAGCGGGCATGGATGTTGTCATGTCGAAGCCAAGTCAGACTTCCACCCTTCGGGGGGGGCTTCTATAAAAGTGAAGCTGCAAATCTCCTCCCCTTCGGCATGGGGCACCCTGGGGGGTCTTGTGGACGTGGTGAGTAGGCACCCCTTCACCACGGGGGAATTAGTACACACACAGAATGTCTTTCCAGCTAAACAACTCTGCAACGTTTACCGCAGTTTAACAAAATTTGGCATGCTATCTAAATTAACACCCATTGGAGTTTTTTTAATCCTACATAATAGTTCTAGCCAGTGTTTAGGGGAAATGTTCTTTTCAAGTGTAAAACATACTTTCAGATTTCATAGAGGTTTGAAAATGAATATACATATCGTACAAAAATCGACATCGGCAATTGATGGTCTACAAAATACGAAAATTTGTATATCAGGCTGTTGATATTGACGAAAATGATCGAATTGGGTCAAGTGAATGCGGAATTTATTTTCTATTAAACTATGGATTTTAAATTTTGTTCAAATGTAAATCATATGATAAAATCAGCAGAGGTAATTGTTGCTTTCGAATTTTTACTTTTGTTGGGTGTTATAGGCAAAAATGGCCGAATTGTCGATTGAACACAAAAAGTTTCCAGTCGTTTGACAAGTCAAATAGAAAAAGGACATTTTGAATTTTATACATTTAAAAGAGAGGGAGGGGGCGGCAAGACTAACTGAAAAGCAGCGGTATTTAAATGTATGCAGTTTTGCAAATAAAATTTTCAAATTCTTTTAAACACTAAATATGTACTTCAAAATGCAATAAGTTTAGAATTCACGGAAAAGTTTTAAACCATTTGAGTATAGCAGTGGCAAAATTTTGTAGTTTTCAAATATTTCCATTTATAGGAAGGGTGCCTAAATTAGGTAGCGTTTGAAATATCGATCGGATGTATACCACTTTTCGTCGCTAGATGTTAAGAACCTAAACAACATGTGCGCCTAAATAATCTGGAATATTATTATTTATGGTTTTATAAGAGAGAACGTCAAAGGGAGACTCTCACTTAACAATGAACTTACCGACACTCAATATATACCTATTAGTACCGTGACCGGTCAAATGACCGGTTTTTAGATAAAAACTTTATTTTTTTCTGATTGAATGCAGGTAATATTGATTTTAGTAAGGAAATATATAGACTCCATTCGGTTCCTAAAACTCGATTTGCTTCTTCTAATGTGTATGTTCTTATATGTTTCATAATACGGTGGACAATTATCAACGAAAATATAGTCTTCACTTTACCCTTTATAATATTACATTTTGCATATCCAATTGGACCTGATTCTTCCCTGAAAATGTTATGAAGTGGTACTCTCCCATATGTGGCATCTATTTGCATTTCTTCCCAAACAGTGCCATCTATCGAAATATACCGCTCATTTTTTCATTCTCATCTTCAGAACTTGAGAATCTGATCTTCAGAATCTGAGAATCTGATTCTTTTTCCTCCTCTACGTATTATATTCACAATATTCTCCTCTTCATCGTCGGTATCTGTAGGCTCACACTCAGTGTCTGGAAGACGTATTTAGTGTAGTTTAGTAATAGTGTCTTTAATAAAGTGCTTAAAATTTCAAGTTGCAAGTAAAGGTGACAAAAACTAAAAGGTATTACTAGTTAGTTTATATTTTGTCTTTACAGCGTTACTCCATTCCTAATCTTCACCCTGAAAAAATGTCGAGACATTCAAGACACACCAAGTTCTTAGAAGAAATAAATAACACAGGCGAAAGATTTTCGAAAATGGATGAAGGTGAACTTTCTGAAAGTGAAGATATATTATTTGAAAATGATAACGATCTATTAGACACTAACTGTAGGCTCACACTCAGTGTCTAATAGATCGTTATCATTTTCAAATAATATATCTTCACTTTCAGAAAGTTCACCTTCATCCATTTCCGAAAATCTTTCGCCTGTGTTATTTATTTCTTCTAAGAACTTGGTGTGTCTTGAATGTCTCGACATTTTTTCAGGGTGAAGATTAGGAATGGAGTAACGCTGTAAAGACAAAATATAAACTAACTAGTAATACCTTTTAGTTTTTGTCACCTTTACTTGCAACTTGAAATTTTAAGCACTTTATTTAAATTCTAATACACAATTATTTTAAATTGAACTTACTACGTAATGGTCCTTGCAGAATTGTGCAGGAAACTGGTGAAGATATGTGAAATGTGCATATACATCCCATTTTCTGACCAGATAATTTTATAAGGCAATAAATTTTTCTCCCGGTCCAATGACCGGTCGTGGTAGATAACGGTAGTCAGTAAAAATGTATCTTTATCATAAGAACTAGTGAAAATCTATATCATAAGAACTAGTAAAAATCTATCTTTATCATAAGAACTAGTAAAAATGCATCTTTATCATATAAACACAAGAAGGAAAAAAAAGAAATATTGAAAAATTGAATGTATACATTTAATAGAAAAGGTCATGAAATCAAGTGAGAAAAAATGATAACATTATATGCGAATTTTCTAATCAAAAGTTTACAACCGGCCATTTGACCGGTCATGGTACGTTTAGTGTTAAATCTGTCAGGAATGATTCATTCTGCCATTCTTTGATTTTTTTTCTATAATAGTTTTTTTTTTCGAGTAAATTTCACTGAATTGGACCTCATTCGAAATGAAACGAAGCTAATTTACTCTTCCTTTTATTTGTTCTTACCCCCCCCCCCCCTCTATTTTTTATGAAATGTTCACGATTCCGGCCCTCCCACCTCATTTTGGAGTCCCAGGTCGAGCGGAAGGGTCAATTCCAGAGTCGTGTGGCCGGCTCCTTCGCGAGATAAAAATCTCGAGTTTAAAAAAAAAATAATAATGGCGTCCAGTCAGGATGTCAGCATTAATTATTCTGTCGGGGACGCCGTGAGAGAGTTTAAAGAGGTAATTTATATTTTTGAGGCATTTCTTTTTCGATTTTTATTTATTTATTTATTTATTTTTTGTTCCCCGTTTCATTTTCTTCCACCTCGTGGAAAAATATGAAGTATTATGGATTACCGCATTTGGGGCTCGGTGATGGCTTTATTTTGCGGTCATTTATAATGGGTTCTACTGTTTATCTTTTTTCTTTTTTTTTTTTCGTGAGAATTGTGATTGTCAATAAATTCTGGTGAATGCGAAGCGTGTAGAAGATGCAAAATATAAAATCCGTGGCTATCCAAACTATCTTCTATATGAAAAGTCCGTTAAAATATCTAAGAACAGAAAAATATTTTTATTTGAGTCTAAAGCGTTTTTAGATGTTATTTATAAAATATATACATAAAAGACTTTTTACAAACAATTACAATCTTAATTTTTTAGTCTCAAAAACGATTATTGTTTTCCATAAAAAACATTTCACGAATTATTACAATACCATCTTAATTTACACGTTATCTACCAACACAAAATTTCCAAGTGTGAGGATAAAGATACGCCCACAATGGGGAATCGCCTTTAAAGTTCTGGTAGATAATCAGAAGAGTTATGATAAACATTTCTACATATCCAAACAAAGTGGGAGGGATTTATTTACTCCCACAACCTCAAAATCATTTATAAGGCATAGTTGATGGTCTCATGGATAGCAAGGATACAGAGACACATACATACATGCCACCAAGTTACATAAGCCTGCCTTGGTTTATGCGCGGTTTGATTTACATTCCTTTATTAATTAGATCACAAAATTCATTCAAAGTATTATAACATTATATAAAGCAATCGGTTTCATATATATACATTTATAAATTTTGCTAATTTACCGGTTAATCAGACATCGAAGAGATAGATGGAGAAGGAACAAACACACGGGAGCGAATTCTTTGAGAGGAATTATTAGATGTTGAGGTATTTGAAGATCTAACATTAGTGAACATTTGTTCTCGAGCGTTGATGACATCCATTGACCTAAATTTAAACTCCTCCTCGAGATTATCTACCAATGCACAGTATTGTGTATACAAGAAATTGACCGCAGACTTACATACAGACAGACAGACTGACGGACATCACTCCAAAGATAGTCAAAACGTGTTCAGAAAGTCTTAGAACAGATATTGGCGTCGAAATCTGAAATTCGAAAATTTTCGTGAAGACAATACTTTCGCTATACTACATTTTAGGAGAAAGCAAAAATAATTTAACAAACATATAATTTAAACAATTATCTTTTAAATAGATCTCATAGAATATTCCAACATATTTACAATAATTTAAAACAATTAAAAGAATGTGTATTATATTGGTGGAGCATCAACAATGTTCATGTTCTGCACGCAGCTCTCTGCGGATATGAAAGGCCCTTCTAACATAAATATATTACGTGGAATAGAAACGTATTATATGTTTGAAATGACGAAAAATAAAAAATAATATTTCCCTAACATAAAACTTTTTTCCACGAAATTTGAAAATCATCCTATTTTGAAGCATTAAATCTATATAAATAAAAATGAAAATCTGTCTATCTGTCTGTCTGTCTGTCTGTCTGTCTGTCTGTCTGTCTGTTTGTCACACCATCACGGGAGAACGGCTGAACCGAATTTGATGAAATTTTGTGGGTAGCCCAGAAATAGCCCCACTTAAAATTATATCCGTGTTTTGAGTTTCTACGACCAGTGGTTCTCGAGATATTAGTAAAAAACGAAATTTTCGTTTGTCTCATCATCACGGGAAAACGGCTGAACCGAATTTAATGAAATTTGGTGAATAGCCTTGAAATATCTCCCCATAAATTTTGTTCAAGTTTCGAGTTTCTAAGACCTGGGGTTGTCGAGATATTAATGAAAAACGGAACTTTTTCCTTGGAGTTCTACTCCCTAACTCCGTGGTTTATCCAAACGAAAAGCTTGAAAACCGTTTGAAAGTGAATTAAAATTTAATCTCTGAGTTTGATGGGAGATTTTTTGCGTTAATTAGTCACTTTCTGAAAACATGAATTGTTTGAAACATGATTTAAAGGGGAAATCTATCTCCATGGTTCATGGTTTATTTAAAACAAGCTTTTACGGAACAATGAGAAGTATAGAGAAATCAAAATCGTTATTTAATTTCGCAGTTTATGTTAAAAGACATGATATTTAACATGTTATAAGATTCTATCTTATATCATGTTACTCAGAAACGCAATTAAATTAAATCTGTCTGTTAATTTTAATAATTATTTTTTCAATTTGAATAATAAATAAATGGATATAAAAATATATTTTAGAAAAGAACGATTTGATTTTTCTTATAGCATTTTTGACTGGATAATATCAATTACGGTCTTCAGGTTTAAAAAGTATTATTATTTATATTTTCGGGGATTATTGATTCAAGGATTATTGATATTTTTAAGTTATTATGCAATTATTTTATTATGACAAAAATTGTTTAAACTCATATATTGTATGTTGTACGAATCTTCTACAAATACACGTGTATATCTTTCAATCTACGAGAATATAAGTAGTACAGGTATATTGACATATGTTTTGATATATATTGGCATATATTGGAATCAATTACGACCTTCTGGTATAAAGAGTACGGATATTATTGATGTTTTCAATTTATTACGTCATCTCTTTTATTTTGGCAAATATTTTTGAGACGCATATTGTAATACGGGTAATCTTCTACTAACACATTGGCATATTTTCTGATCTGCGACAATATAATTAGTACGGGGTTGCATATATTCATTCAATTCCTATTTTTTCTTCTGTAAATTTGCTTACAAAAGGGGGCAGGATGTTTTATTCTTCAGATCTGATCGTGAAGATAATTTTGCATAGTGAGAACATATATTCTTAAACTTCTCTTTAGGAGCAATAAATTTAATATTTTAACAGAATTTGCACATGACTGCGAACTTTAAGTTTCCTTAAATTATACACTCCGTACGAATAACGGGTGTGCTGTTAGTGGTTAATAAATTTTAACATTTTAGGAGGATATATCATGTTGCTCGGCATCGCAATTAAATTAAATGTGTTTGTTAATGTTTTTATTATTTTTTTTCGATTTAAATAATAAATAAATGGATAAATGGATATAAAATATATCTTATGAATGGACGGTTTGATTTTTCTTTTAATTATATTAATTGCTGACTGCGTACATCAATTTCATTTATTTTGGCAAAGAGTTTTCAAGCTCATATCGTATTTAGCTACTAAACTCATATATTGTGTTTAGCCAATAAATTCATATAGCCGATTGTTGAAACAGAAAAAGAGTAGAGCGGGTATATCTTCTAATACAATTGTAGTGTTTTCATTTAGTATATTGAAACGGGATAAGAATGTTTCATTCAGATCTGCAAATTCAAAGCTACGAATTTGGAGGGATATCGCTAATTTAACATTTTTTCTTAAACTTTGCCAAATTGACGGAAATGTCGCCAAATTGATATAAACGACGCACAAACAGCTGCCATAAACCTTCGGGTTGGTCGTGTGGCTTGGGTCTTCTACATATCAATGAAATTTTTTTTTGTTTTGTTAGAAGAGAGTACTAAAATGATGTTTGGTTAGCATTTATCTGTCAGACCAACCATCTTACTTACTAATACATTTAGCGAATTTTTAAAATGTCACCAAATTGATAAAAATGTTTTCAAATCTATAAAAATATCTTGAAATTGATAAAATTGCGCTACATAAATGATATTAATTGTTTTTTTGTTAGGGAATAGTATTGTGATGATATTTCGTCAATTTGTCGCAAAGTGGAACTGTCAGTTCTACAGTCCCACTTGGCGATAAATTTGGCGATTTTTTAAAATGTCGCTAATTTGACGAAACTGTCGCCAAATGTTCCATAGAAATATAACTATTTAGACGATATTTTTTCTACCAATTTATTTGAAGCAAATGATATCATGTCGCTTAGCAACGGATTTAAATCCAATGTGCTTATGCGGCAGACGATTTTTATTAAATCCTTTCCGATTTGAATAATGAAGATATGTATATAAAATAAATTTCATTGCCATTTCATTTTGGACTGGATAATATCAATTATACTCTTCAAGTTTAAACATTATTATTATTGATATTTTCCGGAATTATTGATTCAGGGATTATTGATATTTTTAAGTTATTACGCCATTGTTTTATTGAGGCAAAAATTGCTGACACACGCATATTGTACGTTGTACGAGTAATCTTCCAGGAATGCACGGGTATATCTTCTAACCTACGAGAATATAAGTAGTACAGGTATATTGGCATATATTTTGACATATATTGGCATATATATTGGAATCAAGTACAGTCTTCTGGTATGAAGATTAAGCGGATTAATTATATATTCAATTTATTACGTCTCCTGTTGTATTTTACCAAAAAACATTTGTGACTCATATTGCAAAACGGGCAATCTTCTACTAATAATCGGACATTATAAGTAGTACGTGTATATCTTCCCATATAATTTTAGCACTTTAATTTTGACATATATTGGAATAAATGACTGTCTTCAGATTTAAAGATTACGGGTTTATTGGTATTTTCAATTTATACATGTAATCTACTAATACAGGTTATATTTTCTAATATTCGCGTATATAATTAGTACGGGTCCTATACAATTTTAACGCTTTTATTTTGCATATATTGATTCAATTCCATATTTTTTTTTATATTTGCTTACATAAGGGGTCCAAGATGTTTTATTCTTCAGATATGTCCATGAAGATAATTTTATATAGCGATAACAGAGATTCTTAAACTTCTTTTCAGGAGCATTATATTAAATATTTTAACAGAATATTTTGATTAAACATCTCATTTAGTATACTATAAGAATTTGGGCATGATTATGAATTTCAAGTTTCTTTCTATTATATACTCCGTACGAAGAACGGGTATGCTGCTAGTCTATATAAATAAAAATGAAAATCTGTCTGTCTGTCTGTCTGTCTGTCTGTCTGTCTGTTTGTCACACCATCACGGGAGAACGGCTGAACCTAATTTGATGAAATTTTGTGGGTAGCCCAGAAATAGCCCCACTTAAAATTATATCCGTGTTTGGAGTTTCTACGACCAGTGGTTCTCGAGATATTAGTAAAAAACGAAATTTTCGTTTGTCTCATCGTCCCGGAAAAACGGCTGAACCGAATTTAATGAAATTTGGTGAATAGCCTTGAAATATCCCCCCATAAATTTTGTCCAAGTTTCGAGTTTCTAAGACCTGGGGTTGTCGAGATATTAATGAAAAACGGAACTTTTTCCTAGGAGTTCTACTCCCTAACTCCGTGGTTTATCCAAACGAAAAGCTTGAAAATCGTTTGAAAGTAAATTAAAATTTAATCTCTGAGTTTGATGGGAGGTTTTTTGCGTTAATTAGTCACTTTCTGAAAACATGAATTGTTTGAAACATGATTTAAAGGGGAAATCTATCTCCATGGTTCATGGTTTATTTAAAACAAGCTTTTACGGAACAATGAGAAGTATAGAGAAATCAAAATCGTTATTTAATTTCGCAGTTTATGTTATAAGACATGACATATTTACCATGTTATAAGATTCTATCTTATGTTACTCAGAAACGCAATTAAATAAAATCTGTCTGTTAATTTTAATAATTATTTTTTCGATTTGAATAATAAATAAATGGATATAAAAATATATTTTAGAAAAGAACGATTTGATTTTTCTTATAGCATTTTTGACTGGATAATATCAATTACGGTCTTCAGGTTTAAAAATTATTATTATTTATATTTTCGGGGATTATTGATTCAAGGATTATTGATATTTTCAAGTTATTATGCAGTTATTTTATTATGACAAAAATTGTTTAAACTCATATATTGTATGTTGTACGAATCTTCTACAAATACACGTGTATATCTTTTAATCTACGAGAATATAAGTAGTACAGGTATATTGACATATGTTTTGATATATATTGGCATATATTGGAATCAATTACGACCTTCTTGTATAAAGAGGACGGATATTATTGATGTTTTCAATTTATTACGTCATCTCTTTTATTTTGGCAAATATTTTTGAGACGCATATTGTAATACGGGTAATCTTCTACTAACACATTGGCATATTTTCTGATCTGCGACAATATAATTAGTACGGGGTTGCATATATTCATTCAATTCCTATTTTTTCTTCTGTAAATTTGCTTACAAAAGGGGGCAGGATGTTTTATTCTTCAGATCTGATCGTGAAGATAATTTTGCATAGTGAGAACATATATTCTTAAACTTCTCTTTAGGAGCAATAAATTTAATATTTTAGCAGAATTTGCACATGATTGCGAACTTTAAATTTCTTTAAATTATACACTTCGTACGAATAACGGGTGTGCTGTTAGTGGTTAATAAATTTTAACATTTTAGGAGGATATATCATGTTGCTCGGCATCGCAATTAAATTAAATGTGTTTGTTAATGTTTTTATTATTTTTTTTCGATTTAAATAATAAATAAATGGATAAATGGATATAAAAGTATATCTTATGAATGGACGGTTTGATTTTTCTTTTAATTATATTAATTGCTGACTGCGTACATCAATTTCATTTATTTTGGCAAAGAGTTTTCAAGCTTATATCTTATTTAGCTACTAAACTCATATATTGTGTTTAGCCAATAAATTCATATAGCCGATTGTTGAAACAGGAAAAGAGTAGAGCGGGTATATCTTCTAATACAATTGTAGTGTTTTCATTTAGTATATTGAAACGGGATAAGAATGTTTCATTCAGATCTGCAAATTCAAAGCTACGAATTTGGAGGGATATCGCTAATTTGACAACTTTTCTTAAACTTTGCCAAATTGACGGAAATGTCGCCAAATTGATATAAACGACACACAAACAGCTGCAATAAACCTTCGGGTTGGTCGTGTGGCTTGGGTCTTCTACATATCAATGAAATTTTTTTTTGATTTGTTAGAAGAGAGTACTGAAATGATGTTTGGTTAGCATTTATCTGTCAGACCAACCATCCTACTTAGTAATACATTTAGCGAATTTTTAAAATGTCACCAAATTGATAAAAATGTTTTCAAATCTATAAAAATATCGAATTTGGAGAATTCGATATTTTTTATCGAAATTGATAAAATTGCGCTACATAAATGATATTAATTGTTTTTTGTTAGGGGATAGTATTGCGATGTTATTTCGTCAATTTGTCGCAAAGTGGAACTGTCAGTTCTACGATTTTTTAAAATGTCGCTAATTTGACGAAACTGTCGCCAAATGTTTCATAGAAATATAACTATTTAGACGATATTTTTTCTACCAATTTATTTGAAGCAAATGATATCATGTCGCTTAGCAACGGATTTAAATCCAATGTGTTTATGCGGCAGACGATTTTTATTAAATCCTTTCCGATTTGAATAATGAAGATATGTATATAAAATAAATTTCATTGCCATTTCATTTTGGACTGGATAATATCAATTATACTCTTCAGGTTTAAACATTATTATTATTGATATTTTCCGGAATTATTGATTCAGGGATTATTGATATTTTTAAGTTATTACGCCATTGTTTTATTGCGGCAAAAATTGCTGACACACGCATATTGTACGTTGTACGAGTAATCTTCTAGGAATGCACGGGTATATCTTCTAACCTACGAGAATATATGTAGTACAGGTATATTGGCATATATTTTGACATATGTTGGCATATATATTGGAATCAAGTACAGTCTTCTGGTATGAAGATTAAGGGGATTAATTATATATTCAATTTATTACGTCGTCTGTTGTATTTTACCAAAAAACATTTGTGACTCATATTGCAAAACGGGTAGTCTTCTACTAATAATCGGACATTATAAGTAGTACGTGTATATCTTCCCATATAATTTTAGCACTTTAATTTTGACATATATTGGAATAAATGACTGTCTTCAGATTTAAAGATTACGGGTTTATTGGTGTTTTCAATTTATACATGTAATCTACTAATACAGGTTATATTTTCTAATATTCGCGTATATAATTAGTACGGGTCCCATACAATTTTAACGCTTTTATTTTGCATATATTGATTCAATTCCATATTTTTTTTTATATTTGCTTACATAAGGGGTCCAAGATGTTTTATTCTTCAGATATGTCCATGAAGATAATTTTATATAGCGAGAACAGATATTCTTAAACTTCTTTTTAGGAGCATTATATTAAATATTTTAACAGAATATTTTGATTAAACATGTCATTTAGTATACTATAAGAATTTGGGCATGATTATGAATTTCAAGTTTCTTTATATTATATACTCCGTACGAAGAACGGGTATGCTGCTAGTCAATCATATAATTAAAAAATGTATAATTTTAAACTCATAATAGTTCATTATTTTATACATAAATACATGTTTGGAAAATTCCATGATAACATTAAACTATTCCATTAAACTATTTTAAAGAAATCGTGCGCGCAATGCATAAAAGCATAATTTTAAGGTTAAAGTTAACACTTCATGCTATTCTTACATGTTGCGTCAAAACGTTTTTGATCCTAACTTTTGTACCAATGAAAATTTTTATGCGGTTTGGGTTAAAATGTTCAAAAATATATGGTCTTTAATTAATTAAAAAAAACATAGATATTCTAAAACTTTAATGGGGTACATGCCCCCATGAAGCATATTTTAAAAATTATATTTCGAAATGGATAACTTCTTGTGTGAAGTCGATGAATTAGATGCATTTGATCTGATGTGTCTTAAATACTAACAGCGATTAAGATCCTTATAGGAGGAATGTATAAAGATAAGTAAAAAAATCTCCTTTCAGCTATTACCGCCCATCCGCAAATCAGGTGTTTATAAAATTCTCGGACACACGGGGACCAGGAACCTTTTTCGATCAATATTGTTACTAAACGCATCCTCTAAAATCGGGGGTGTATACTCAGGATACAAGAACGAGTTCTGGATAACTTACGTTTATTCACAAACACAAAGTAAACAGGAACAGTCAATCAGCACTTAAATGCTGCACTCATTTCACATAATAAGCGATATTATTCACAGAATGTTGACGAAAGTAATTTCACAAAACAACCACTATTATTCTCAAAACATTGGCAAAAATTACAGTTCAATGTAGGCCGTGTTGTGTCCATTCGTCAACTCCAACGTAACGGAGAACTAAGCTGACTCCTTTTTATAGTTTCTCCATAAAATCATCTGGAAATCTCTATATCTCAAAGAATAATCGTTTTATCGAGAAGTTTCTGGAACATTCCGGAAGTCCCCAAATGTCATCAAACTGGCGATAAATTGCCAAATCTGGATGCCCCTCTTCTAACTGGAAAATCCTGGCAACCCTGGGCTTACGTCGTCCTCATGTCATGCTGACGTCATGCACTATATTTTCTTAGCCTGTCCTTTAAAACTAACGAAAGAGGAGATGCCGAACGTAACATTGTGCATTCGCAACAATATTGTTACGAATACTTAAAAAATATTCATATTGCCTGTCCTCGAGAAAAATAGGCAGCCACTGTCATCATTTGAAGATTCGAGTGACTTAATCTTGGCAACACATTGGGTGATCTTGGTTCAAATTTAGATAAAAATTGTTGATAATTTGACAAGCTTGGGAAAAATCGAATTTTGTATTTTGGTTAAGACGTCCCCGAGTCACGTTGTTTTTTCGGAAACTTGGACAGTGTATAAGCAAGCTGGTCATTGTTCAGGTTGTTGGTGCGACGCGAGTAAAAATAAATTACAAATATGTCCGTATTTTAATGATATAATCTTGTGTTGAACATTGAATGAGTTCAACATTTAATTATCGTTTTATTGGGGTGGGACAACCCAGTGGTTAAGGCACGAGGATTACACACAGACGACCCAAGTTCAATTCCCGACTCTGCCTAAACTGTTCCCATGTTCATGAGGAGTACGAGCACGTTAAATATGTGGGTCCGTAAGTCGTCCTTCCGGCAGGTTGGTGGTAGGGGAAAGAGGATATGGTCCTTAGGGATGCCGCCTTCACTGGGTTCTAGTCTGAATTAGACGGCACTGACACGGCCATCCAAACAAATCAGATACCTTAGGTAGGTTGGACGGTTTGGGTCGCGCAAACAAATAATTACCATTTTATCGTTTTCCCGGCCGTATATTTAATTACTCTAAACCCTTGGATGAGTTGTACGGTGTGGGATCTTCATTTACCGTTTTATTAAAAGCTATCTTCGGCCAAATAGTTAGTCCCAGCGAATCGAGTGCCCTGGAGTCTTTAATTACCGTTTTATCGAACCTGGTATTTCGTTTGCCACCTTGTAAAATAGCTCAATCAGTTAAGAATTAAGAGCTGTATACTGTTCCTACTTACGCCTACTGGTGCTTTTAATAAAGCGTTAGTTATCCAAAAATTTGAACTCATCCTTGTACTTGGTACCCCGAAAATACACTCACAATTCCTGAGGAAACGTTGTAACAATATTAATAATTACAATATATCCCACTAAATTTATTAAAAACGCGAGTAATTTCCCTTTTTGTGCATGGATTAAATATTTTTTACACTTAAAAATTTGAATAAGTACCTTATGTCAATTCTTACACTATTTAATGATATTTAGATAGTTTTAATATAATTAGATATTTTTGATGTAATTAAATAGTTTTAATATAGTTAAATAGCTTCAATGTAATTAAATAGCTTCAATGCAATTAAATAGTTTTAATGTAATTAAATAGTTTTAACGTAATTAAAAAGTTGTAGCGTAATTAAGTAGTTTTAAATTAAACATATTTAAATTCAAATATTTAAGAATTTTTAATTTATGTTCGAATATTTTAAAAGTATTTAAGCTGAATGAATATGTAAACGCGCTACATTCAACGATGCAAACGATTTACTAGGAAGTAAATTTCGATCCCGAAATAAAAACAAAAAATTGGAATCAACATTATTTGGTAAGTAGAGTTTTATCAACGATTTTAATGCTAACTTCAGCAGCTACGGGATGATTATTTACGACCCTCTTCTGTCAACTTCTGCATGTAAACCCGCGACCTCGTTTCTTAACACAATCAACATATACAAAGTAACGGGGTAAAATATGCTAATATCTTTTCCAGCCAATCTGCAATTTCCTCGGAATCAAATCCTCAAACCCGTACCTTTAACTCTTGTTGGGTCATCCGCGGACTGATCTCGCTCATGTATAACCCTATGATTCACATCGCTCATCGCCACATTTTACTAATCATAATAATATCTTATACTATGAGGGAAAAAGCAGTTTTGAATAAATTTTTCTCCCAGACAGGAATTTTGCGGGAAAGGTCGGAGGGTCGGTTGATCTCCACTTTGTAGAACCTATTCTACGACCATTCCTTGCGATGGTAAATATAGACATAGAATTTGAAATTTATGCCTTAGCTGAAGAGAAATGACTGCAGTTGTTGGGTCGGGATCTCATCATTTGGATGGCGAATTTTGACCTCAAATAGTGAAATGTGTCACAGCACTTCTTCAAAATGGAACTTGTTGGAATTGACCTTCTTAGAACACACCATGCCAATGTGTGCTTGTGTGGGTGGGTCAGTATGTTTGTGAAAGCTCCACCTCATGCCCAGTGAATCAGTGAATCCTAGAGAAACAAAGTTGTAGTATTTTAACAAAGTTTCTGTCAATTGAGATCGACATCGGTGGATCCCTTATTGATTAGTGTGATCTCATCGGAAAACAGAAAGAACATGCCAATCACAGTGAAGCGACTTCTGCCCAAGACCAAGACATTGCATACAAATAAAAAAGTACTCAACTGGTCGTTTCTTTATCTCCCGTGACTTATCGTTGCCGCCAAGGAACGGTGGGAAAGCGATGACCAGTTGAACACTCCATTTCTAGTATGCAACGGGCAGAAGTTGATTCACTGTAATACTGAGATCTTATTAACTGTGGATGGGCTATAATTATTCTCTCTACTATTACTAAAGTAAACATTTTAAAACTGCCTTTAGAAGAACTCTGAAATAGTATTTAAAGATTTTATGTTCTTGACTTTATGTGCTTACCAAGTGCTGAGATGATCATACAGCGCTTACATGATCGCGAAATCAGGATCCTATGGTAGTAAAGGTTTGATCAATTCAGCACTTTGTTGCATCTCATCTATGGCACAGATCACAAGCAAGAAAGAATAATAGATGATAAGCAAGAAAGAATAACGGATGATAAGCAAAAAAGAATAATAGATGAAAAGCAAGAAAAATAATAGATGATAAACAAGAAAGTGCAATAGATTATAAGTGAGTTGAGAGTGAGAAAAAGCAGCAAGAATGAGAAAAAATAATTTTACGACCTCGATATTTTTATGTCATATGTTTTGAGAAATACTGAACACGATTCGAACACCTTTAACTCTATGTCCTTCTATATGTATGTAATACATTGTAAAACATTGTTATGTATGTTATTTATGTTTATATACATATGTACCATTTTTACAAACATTTACATACATATACACTATTTAAACATATGTTAACATACACAAAAATTATTATTATACACATATATATACAGGTTACATATATATACACTATTAAGCATTAACCACTCTGTAACATGTAAATAAAAGCGCCATTATGAAATTTTATATTCATTGTAAAATGTAAGTGCTTAGTATAAATATATTTTGGAGATATTCAATTCAACAAAGTGAAAATTATTCAAAATTTTAATTTTTGATAACACTGATCTAAATAGGAAGGAAAATAATTTATCGAATATCTATATCGTAATGAAAGTTAATTCGGTTGTCTTTTAAACCTTGCGTGTACTCATAAAGCTCATTTTTATTGAAATAAATAAGAGGTTATATACATATATAGTAGTTTAGAACAAAAGTTATTTTAAATTTAATCTTTAGATAACAAACATTTTAATGGTAACAAAAATAAATCACTTTTTAAAACTGATTTTCATAACAAAAATTATATTTACGGATTGGTAATTTCTGCACAAATAAGAATTACTCTACAAAATTATATAGAAATCGATTAGACGGAGCAGGGTATGGCACATACTGACTCAAAAAAAAATTAGAAGAGCCAAAATTCACATTTAATTACCCAGATAATGAATTAACAAGATACAATAAATATGATATCTTTACTTAAAAAAATTACTAAAAATCTAAAACTAAAAATCCGATGTGGGAAGCACGTGACTTCCCCTGCAGACTTATATCCACGTTCTCTTTATTTTAATTAAATTTAATTCACTTTTAATTCAATTTTCGTTCTCATTTGGTAAATGGACTTATTTTCAAAGGTGGTGTAGAAAAAATACTAAAAAACTAAAATTTCTCGAGAACGGCTAGACCTACTGTAATGAGGTTGGTTTTATGCTCTCTTTCGTTAAAAATTACGTATAAAACAAGCATTTAATGGGTATATTTGAGCATACGTAGTTTTTTATTTTAGATTTTAACGATTTTTGTGGGCCATATTGAAAAAAAAGGCAGGTTATTTTTTTCCGAATCATACCAAAATCTAATCAGCACCAGAGCGTCCAACAAGTTACTTATCTACCAAATTTTGTGAAATTTGGTCATTTAGTATTTTAGCTAGAGTGGATATATGACATTTTTGCGGGCCATTTCGTGAAAAAAGGCAAGTTATTCTTTTTCGATTAATACCAAAATCTAATCAGCACCAGGGTCATACCCAAGTGTCTTACCTGCCAAATTTTATGAAATTCAGTCCATAAGTTTTTGAATTATAGTGGATACATACATTGCACAGACACACAGACAGACACACAGACACACATACAGACGTCACGCTAAAAATGGTTTTTTCGTATTCTAGCGGTCTCGAAACGTGTAGATCCGTCGAAAACTCGAGTTGTGATTTTCGGCATGATTCCAATACTTTCCCTGTACATTACCATGTATTGCAGGGAAAGAAAAAATTGTTACTCATGTCCCTGGTTACCCCTTAAATTCGGTTAACCATAACACCCAAAATCTGAATTTATCACAACTCAATTTGAAAGCATATGTTTAAATAAATTATGAAGCTCTTCCTCATAAAAATGCTTCAACGGGATCTCGCTGGGTTAGAAAATGTATGCTTAGAGAAAAACCGAAGATGCAAATTTTTGTATTTCAAAAACAGAATCTTTTGTAACACTTTTAAAAAGTCATTGTTTTCCAACTTTTAAAAATTCACTGTTTTCAAACTTTATAAAAAAAATTACATTTTAGAAAATTGCATTTAAAAACATTTACATTTAAAAAATTACAAAATTACATTTAAAAACTTTATTTTTAAAATTACATTTTAGTTAACTATATATACACCTAGGGACTTACTCCAAATTGTTTCGAAAGTATAAAATAACTCGACTTACAATGTAAAGCCAAAACCGTATCTTGTTACGTAGTACAACGATCATTGGCACTCGCCTTTCAAAACTACTACTTCGGACTGTTGAATCCACAAATCAATTTGATTTGATACATTTTGAGAACTTGATAAGGTAAATTTGAGTACTTACCTGGTAATTGATAAAAAAATCTTAATAAAAATTTTCTGGAAAATGTAAACCTTATTGAGTTTTGTCTATGATTTTGGGCATTTTCGCATATGTGCGACAACGGTATTCTCAAAGTAACACTTATTGAACATTTAATAGTTGCTAATGTTTCAATGAAAATTTCACGATAAATAATCCGTTACAATAACAGATAAGAAGGATCAATCATGCATAATGTATTGATTATGAAACACTTTCAAACTAAAATGTAAAATGCGATACATTCAGCGGCGATATTTTTTTAATTATCGCAGAACTACAATAATTTATTTTACTTGTAAACTTAAAACTTCATCATAGGCTTCGTTGTAGAAATAATCAAAGTAGGATGATCATTTAAACTCAAAAATATTGTAATTGCGTTGGTGCAGAATATAGATGCACAGAAAAAAAAATAAAGTGGTTTTAGGACGGATTCAACACTAAATCTAAATTTAATAGAACTTTAAAAATCACGATTTTTACTCCGGGAAAAATTAAGCCATATTTTATTTTGAAGTGGGTCACGTTATCTCTTTATATAATATGGGTGCAATTATTATTTTAATTTTTATTTAAAAAATTACAGAACAAATTCTGCTGAATTTTTCTTTATATATTTTATGTGATAATTTAAATATTTCCTAAAATTTTCGAAACAATTTGTGAATTTTAACTTCGCTTAAAAAATGCTTGAAAAATAAACACTTAATTATTTGTTTTGTGGGGGGAACATGTGAGACCACCTAACTGGCCTAATAAATTTGTTTAGACCTAGATATCTTTTTGAGGAACACATACCTTCAAGTCTGTCTTGGACTTGGATTATAATGCTGGCGTCCGAAATCTGTACTGGCCATAACTCGTGGTGTTTGGCTCCGTCTCGTACTTGGTTGCACTGCACCATTAATAGATCTAGCCATTATCTTGGAACATTTACGGAACACTTTATATCTCTAGTCATCGTGCTGTCATAATGTCGCACACGTATCACTCTTGTATCTCTGCACAAGTCGTTTTTCTAAAAGTCGTTCTTAAGTTATCGCCTCGAAGTTATCTGAGCAAGTGTGTTTAAGTGTCCTTCTTAGGTCACAGGTTGTGGTTGGCCTTTTCTCGGGGGTGTCATTTACCCCCTTGCTTTCATTTGCCACATTGAGAGTAATGCAGCAAGCTCAGTTTCCATTGGTTAATCTTTATCCAATGGAACTACTTCACAACCTCGTAAGGGCCCGCTCGGCCCCCTCTGTCTTGACGCTTCTAAATTTATGGTTTGCTGTAAACCTCGGCGCCATCCAGACTACAAGTATTGTTCGATGTTTCGGACCCAATAAATAACTGGCATAAACTTGTCTCACCAAAACACATGTGAGATCTATTTCTGGTCTCACACACATTTTATGTGATAATTAAAATATTTTCTAAAATTTTTGAAGCTATTTGTAAATTTTAACTTGGCTTAAAAAATGTTTGAAAAATTAAATACCATAGAGTTCAATGTATTTCATATTTTCAACCAGGGTTCAATCCGAAACCAATTGGGTGATATTATTCAATTTCATTCCCATGTGTTTCACAAACCGTCTCAACGACATACTAAAATTTCATTTTGATAAAGACATTGGCAGTTATCGTGCGAACGGCAGACAGACGGAATGAGCAAAGTCATAAACACTTTCAGCTATGTTGGAAAGTGTTAAAAAGGAGAAAGTCTGAAGACGATTGTCCAAAGAATAACATAAAATATGTAAAATGGAATAATCATTCCTAGTTGGACTTAAGAGTTGGCGATTCTAAAATAATTAACCACTGGACCAGAAGGACACATTCGTATCACCATTTAGTACCAAATTGACTCAAGTGATGACTGTAGAATCGCACGGGAGCTTCTGGTTCCAACAGGCAATTTAAATCTCTAAATGATCAACATTTAATAGTTGGGAATTTTCCAATGACAATTTCGGAAAAATAATCCGTCAGAATACATATCATCTATTTGTTAGAATATATTTTAACAGATAGATAGTATAATCTATCAGTTAGAATATATTCTAACCGATTATTTTTTATAATTTAATTGGAAAATTTACAAATGTTAAATGTTGATTAATTTTTTATTCCATCTGGAGATGTCCGTTCCTTTTTTGCATGCAATCTCTCTAGTTCTTTACTTAAACCTTTGCATCATCTATTGGTTATTTATTTACATTATTACCATTTCTCTAACGAAATATACATCTTAGTGACTTACAATTCTCGACAAATTATAGTACGTATGATTCGGAATACTGTTTTCAATGACGCCAACTTTCTAAAAACGACTATTGAGAAAAAGAGAAACATTTAGTACATAAAACATAAAATAAACGTGTAAAAGTATCAGCATATGATGTTTCATTGATATATAGGTAAAAGTATCTTTGAACAAACAAATAATATTAACAAAAACGAAAGCCAAACTTTGTGTCATCTACTGCAAAATTTACATCGTAAAAATACAAAACGAGTGGATTCTATGAGAATCAAATAGTTGCCTTTAAACTAAAAAAATCTGATATGGGCAGCACATGACTTTCCTTATATAACGCAATGAATTTACTATTTTTACAGTAAAAAAAAATAGATTATTATTATAGTAGATATTTATATTCTTTCCAAGATATTGAATTTTCGTCAATGAGCGTCATTTTCATTAATTTAGCATCATTTTATCCATTTGGCGAGTTTTTCGTTAATTTAGCAACATTGAACAAAGTCGCCAAGTTGGCGAAATTCCACCAAATTCGTCGCCAAAATCTCGCCAAGCGTTATGGACGAAAAAATAAGTTATTCTTATAGCAGATAAATGACTATTGGCATTCAAATACAAACGTATTACTCAAAGTATATTTTCTCATGAATGGAACGAGCTAGATCCGCGAGAACGATGTCACCCAATTCATCGCATGGTATTACATATGAAAAGTGAAGATGTTTCTCAATAGGAAATATTTTTTTTTTATTTTATGACTTTTTGATAATTTTTTTGAAAAATGTGCAATATCTCGAGAACGGTTCATGTTAACGTTCTAAAATTTATGTCAATCGTTTTTTAATGAAACATTACATAAGAAATGTCTATTTGCATAACTTTATTAGCGGTTTTGATTTTCTGACGATTTTTTCAAAATTTTACTCGAAAATTGAGGGGGGTTCTGAACATTTGATTGCGTATAAAAACAATAGGAATTACGGATTGTACCAAATTTCGTTCGAATCGGTGCATTCGTTCGTCAGTTATCGTCTCCACAGACTCACTGACACACACATGTACTTCTCACACACACACACACATCGCTTTAAAAATGTTCGATTCGTGATCAGGGATGCTTGAAACGTGCTCTCCCGTCGAAAACTCGAATTCGAATTTTCGACCCCCTTACAATACTTTCCTTATACATTATGTATATAAGGAAAGTAAAAAAATGTACATTGAACAGTGTTGATTTGATAATCAAATTGCAAAATATTTCAAGGGTCCTCGTTCGTATTTGGTTGTACTTAATATTATTTAATCAGTTAAACATACTAGCCTAATCAGTCCAATTCCTAATCAGTTGAAAGATATTCATTCAATTTGTGGAAAGGAAATAGGTCTACAGGAGCTTCATTGAGAAAAGGCTGTCCATTGAACGCAACGTCTATAAGAACTTATATTGCAAAAATGCAAATCTTCGAGTGGATTTTGTGAGAATCAAATAGTAATTTCTTTTGTAAGGGTGCGATCTTTCTGGTGAAAGCCTGAAGTCATTCCCTGATGGGTACTATCCTAATCAGAGTCAAATCCCTGATCAGTTGAAAATATCTCATTAAATTGTGTGAAAAGGAGATCTACTGGAGTCTGTAGGTCATTCAGTGAGGGGAAATTTATGTTGAACCGATAACGTACAAAGCAAATTCCAAATGGGAGCCGGGATTCTTCTATTTCAGAACACCTAGAAACTCTAATCCTTTCTCCAAGCATACCCCCACATTTTGCCCTTGATTTATTTATAATCGACAAAGAAATCATGACCTGCACCGTCCACCATGAAATCCACACAATCTCCCAGATGAAACTGTACCGTTGACTTCTCACGGGTTACTACAAAGACCAGTCACCCCAAGTCATCAACACGAGCGCCACAATAAAGGCTTCAACAATTACTAAGTTCCATTATACATGCACCCACAATAAGATGCATCCTCGTCCACCTGAGGTCCCTCAAAGCAACCCTCTCGAACTGGAAAGGTCGCACGAAGAATTATTCCATACCCTGTGACCCTGTTCGAGCCTCAGAGGCGTTGCTGCCATTAATCACATCGTTTCTTTAAGGTGCGGGGGTGGTGCTCAAGAAATACGACTCCGGGTGCTTTTGCAAATATATTATAGATTCAGAAAAGAGCTTTTCAGTTTCTTAATTCAGAGAAGAGCGAAGTTTCTCAATTTTGGTTCGGTCTGTAATAAGAGATTTTCGTTGATCTGGAAAATCTGTATTTTGCCTCCCCCGGGTAAACAATCGTTTTGAGCCCTTTGTTTTTTTAATTTTTCTTGTAAAATTCGATTAAAAAAATGTTATTAAAATGGATTCTGGCATGAGAAAGTCGAGTTGAGCCTCACTTCAGTTCATTTTTAGCTGTATTTTGTCCAAAGGTGCGCCAAAGATAGGGTCCTAATTTTTATTTTAAAAGATATATGATATACTGGCAAATAAATCTGCTAGTAATCAGTATTATGAGAATGTAAATTGAATTTATATTTGTTAGTACTGTTATTCCGAAAATAAAGACTTTTTTTGGAAGGAGTCTTAAATTTTAGGTGTGGTGTGTCCTCTGCAATTTTTAAGTGTGTAAAGGGGCCGTGAGACTAAAAAGTTTAATAATCACTGGTTTATAGTACAAGTAATGCTGCACTATAAATTAACATATTTACAGACTGCTTCTTAAAAATAAGACATTCTAAAATAATATAATAATATTGTTGGTGACAGAATAAAAATAATTATTTTATTAATAAATCAATTTTACAGGTTGGAAAATACAAAGTGAAACGATAGCATTGAAACTAAAAAAGGTATTTAAATATATGAAGGTTTTTTTTTTCAATTTATTTTATTCTTTGAAAATAATTGAAATTCTAAAATATTAAAAGGAATATGTATGAAATTTTTTTAAATATGTAAACCTAGTTAAATATGTAAACCCTTCAAATCCTGTGTTCTTCTTTACAATATGAATTGCATTAATACATTCATTTATTATCTCATAAAATTTATTCCTTTTTAATATGAATTGCATTAATATATTCCAATGAGACTATATTAAAGATATTTATTTTTTATTAATTTGGCTTTCGGGAACATTCTATCAACTGAATGCATAAAGCTGAGGTATAAATACAAAAGGCAACTTCCAAAGAAAATGTACTGCGTCTATAAATAATATACAATATAAATAAATGGAACATGGCGTAGAATGCTGCGCAAATAAATTATAGAATGTATACGATGGTTTCGAAAATATGAAAAGGATTTTCTTCATCATTGCTAACAGATCAAGATATATCGACTAAATGGACTAGGCTATGTGCACGAATATGTTTAAATAAGCAAAGATGTGCAGCGAACTTGAAGAGAGGAAAGAGAAAATACTGCGCAAATAAACTGGAGAATGTCTACTATCATTTCGACATTACGTGATGGATTTAATTCATCATTGCGAACATATCAAGAAATGAATATCAAATGGAACTACGTATAGGCCGCAGCGGTGGTACCACCTAGAGGGAGGAAAAATAAAATACTGTGCGAATAAATTGTAGAATGTATACAACCGTTTCGAAAACTAACTAGATTAAACCACGAGCAAAAAGCTGCTAGGAAATACAGTTTCAATATTCATAATTTAATTGTACAAAACTTTTATACTTTTCATCTAGTCAGTAGTATACTTTCATCTGTCGACAATCGTCTTGACAAGTTGAGGAAGATTGAAAATTTTACGTTTTAAAAGTTTGTAAGGCTTATATTTCTAAAACTAAAGGTGATCGCTATAAATAATTCCGAAATAATTTCTAACCCTTTAATAATCCTATAAAGATATATAATTAGATTTCTAATCGCGATTTTAGTTTTCGAAGTATTGGCATTTTAAGATCCTGTTTACGCGCGGTCAACTTGTAGCGTAACTTAGAAAGTCAAATTGTTTCGATTATGTATCCTTCTTTAGTTATCACAGATCTGTAGTAAGCAAAACACATGATACTGAAAACAACGAATAAATTCATTTACCATTATCAGAATTTTATTCTGCACGACGTTATTTACGCAAAATTGTTCGGTTCCTCCACCACAGATTCTCTTCAATCTCTCTTGTCTCTCTTGCCTTCGTTAATATTGCCAGTTGTGACATGACAGTAAAAGGAATAATACTGCCTCTGGCCGCCTGGTCATCCCCCATACCGAAACCTTTTTTAATGACTCTTCGCCTTAATTGAAAAGAGGCACTCTTTCCCATTCACAATGATTGCAGTTCTTTTATATTCCATCTTTTTTTTTCTCCACCGTGGGTGGCATCATCGAAGGGGGTAATTTTCCGAAATTATAATTTATCGCTAGGAAGCATAATGGCTCTGTTCACAAAATCGGAATAAATGAATCACGAACGACCTCAAACGGTGCGTTTTGCTACTCCACGACCCTCCCGAGAACTCAGGAAATGAACTTGGACGTAAACCAGGATTTGGTTATCGCTCTTAAAAGGTTGTGATACGGCAGAAGAGGAGCTTTGTCATCTGTCGATGGAATTCGCTGTAACAGCGTGGCGCTCATAGGGTTGGGGTTCCGTTGTTGCTCGGAAGCCATAGGTGGTTTTCACCTGAGATATTTTTTCCGATGACTGTTTAATGCGGTTTCTGAACCCTCGGACGATTTAGTGGTAAGATATTTGGGTAGACGGTTACTCAAGTAAAATAAATCAAGGGAGATAATAAATTCTGCAAGAACAAGATTGTCCGTCTAAATAAACAAGAAAGATCAATCATGCATAAAGCATTGATTATGAAACACTTTCCAAATGCGATTTTATTTAAACATCTCTAAAATGCGATACATTCAGCGGCGATATTTTTTTAATTATCACAGAACTACAATAATTTATTTTACTTGAAAACTTAAAACCTCATCGAAAAAAATGAACTTGATTCAAATGACGTCAACGAAATATAAATCGTCTGGCTCTCTATGTAAAAGCAGTGAACATTTCATTCATACATTTTTATTCCAGATTTAAATAATTTTGCGTGAAAAAAATTCAACAATTCTTATACAACTCATCTTACAATCACTTGTTTGCATTCTGCATCCATTAAAATTAAGTTTCATTGTAGAAATAATCAAAGTTGGATGATCATTTAAACTCAAAAATATTGCAAATGCTTTGGCGCAGAATATAGATGTACAGAAAATACGCAAAAAGAAAGCTGTATTAGGACGGATACAACAGTCAATATAAATTTAAAAGAACTTTAAAAATCACGATTTTTACTTTGGGAAAAAAATTGGATGCCATGTTTTATTTTGAAGTGGTCACGTGATCTCTTCATATTATATGGGTGTCATTAATATTTTAATTTTTATTTTAAAAACTACCGAACATATTTTGCTGAAATTATTTTATATATTTTATGGCATAATTTAAATATTTCCTAAAAATTTTGAAGCAATTTGCGAACCTCTCTTAAAAATGTTTTAAAAATGAGGTCCCATAAGGTTCAATGTATTTTACGTTTTCTATCCGGGTTCAATCCAAAACTAATTGGGTGATATTATTCATTTACATTCCCATATGTCCCGCAGACCGTCTCAACAACATACTAAAATTTCATTTTGATAAAGCCACTTTTTACGGCAGTTATCGTGCGAACGGACAGGCAGATAGAATGAACAAAGTTATAAACACTATTCAACCATGTTGTAAAGTGTTAAAAATCTCAACAGCTAACCCAAGCACACTGTAGAAGCTATAATTTCTTTCTGTTCCGCTTCATTGTATTCATGCACACTTTCGCGACTTTCTATGAGAACAAAAAGATTTATTTTATATTCGGCTGACAAGCTTAACAGTAACTAGCTATTTACATCCACGATTCGCGCGTTCATTAAAAGTAGTATCTTTAGTAAGTAAAAGTTATAAAGTAATAATTTTTCTAAATATCAAAACCCCTTTTCAGACTGAAGCTTAAAAACATCGCACATTTTGAATTTCTATTAACACGTTAAATGTGAAAATATTTTGAATTTTTTTTCTTCCCCCCGAATAACAGCGAAATGATATAAAATCGTATTTTTATTATTCTTTAGAGGCAAAGTAGAAGTCTTTTGTTCGAAAAATGAAAAATTTTGTATCGACACCGTCAATTCGAATTTTCGAAATTCTCTATTTTTGCATTGACTTGAAAATCGATACGGATTGAATGTGACCGAATCCAAAATTCATATAGCGTCGAAGTATTTAATAAATTTTGTTTCCCTCTAATGAAAATTTTAGAAATAACCAGTTTTTTTTTCCGTTGGTATAGAAAATGAAATGAATTGAATGAGACCAAAATCGAGATTTGGCTCGAGTGGACGCGCTCGATAATTAAGAAAGGTTCTTTTGGGTTTTTTATTATTCCTTTGCCCCGTTACCTCTAATTTGAATTTTCAAAATATTAAAAGTTTTCGTTGACTTAGAAGCTGAGGTTGATCGAATGAGTTTACAGCCAAAATTCTAACTCGGGTTGAAGTGCTCGATCATTTTGAAAATCGGTTTTTAAAGTCTTAATTCTATCGCATCGTACCATTAATTCGATTATCTTTTCGTAATATTAGAATTTTTTTTGTTTGATCTGAAAGCTGAGACGGAGCGATTGAGGCCAAAACTAGCTATAATGAGTGCTCGATAATTCTGATATATCGCCCAATCAGTCAGCCAGTTCTTTCAGTGCATATTGTATAGATGTTGTATCAAAAAATGACATTAATAAGAACACCTATTTCACTTTGTTCATAGACCGGCCAATCAAACAGCTGCTATAAATCCCAGGGTCAGTCTGATCTGGGTCTTCAACTTTGTTCATAGCAATTATACGTTATTTTTGGCATTTTTATAAACCGATTGCAAACATGCTTAATACTAAAGAGTTCTTGCCCATTCTATTGTAAAGAGTTTTCTTGCAATGCATTTATCATAAATAGCGAAAGCGCAATGCATATAAAGCATGGTTATATTTAAATCATATCTGATGTACTGGTGCATTATGCTATAGTACCGAAAGTTTGAAAATGTTTAAATCGTAAATTATGGAAATTTTAGAAATTTTATTATTCGTCATTGTCAGACTTTGCGGCCATGAGAAACTGGAGAAACAAATATTTTTGAAAAAAATTGATAATCTTATGTTGTTGATGTGAAACATCTTAGAGCTCGTGGTACAGAGTAAATCATAAAACTGGTGAACGTGAATGGATGAACATGAATTGAACTGAAGTGCTACCATATTGTTACGAATGCTAACTAAGAAACCGTTATAATTTGAAGTAAAAAAATTCGACAATCTTGCTTACAACTTTAGCAAAAATTAAAAACTTCAAAATACCTTAATGTTTTGAGATTTATATCTAGGTGTCCCTGGTGTTAGATCAATTCCATCTGTTCTCATTGGAAACGACAGGAAGATTTAGAATTTAGTATATGCATTTTTTATTTTTTTTAAATTAAAGTTCCCTAATTGTAAGTTTACTTTCGTATGAGTTTACTTTCGTAAAAAGTATTTTTCCCAGACGTAAAACAGGGTATCATAAGGAGACAAAAATAAATTGAAAGGCAAAATAAATTTGAAATCTTGGGAATATTCTTTATTTTTTGAGGTTCTAATTTGCGTTTGACTGATAAACTATTCTTACAATATTAACTGTGAAAATAAATATTATTTAATTTTGTACGAGGCTCCATTCATAGAAATACATGCAATACAGTGGCAATTTTCTTCTGTGCCGCCTGAAATATTGTCTCAAACGATTATTCTTCCAGCATGAAGTTTTAAATCCTTCCCTTTACTTTCATGGCTGTAATATTATAAAATATTCTGTAATATTATAAGTCATTCATAAAAATATAAACGTTATAAAAATAACATTTTTTTATAAAAACAACCAGTAGTTCAATTTTAAAAATTAATGCACCATGCAAATCTACAAGCCATGTTAATTTAACATGTGGTTTGCATTTATGACTTATATACTAGCCGAAATCTTAAATACAAAATAAAATAGCTGGCAGAAACATATTCAAAAAAATATTATCGTTGATGAAAATATATAAAATAATACTCAAACTCATAATGGACGTTAAGCCCATTGAAGAAAATAATTTTGATGACAGAATAAATGATTTTATCACAAACATGTAGATGAAAATTATTAGTTTTTAATAATAATTGGTTTTATGAGTTTGAGTATTATTTTATATTTTTGAAAGACTATTTATATGGTTTTAAGAAGCATAGTTTGGGTTCATTTTCTATTCATTTGAGTTTCGAGAATGTTCTTATCTTGTACATACTGACACCATTTTTCAATTATTTAACCATTTTCCGGGACCCCAGGTACCTGGCACATCCTTGATGGAGCCCATCTTCTACCAAATAATCCGGTCCCTGGTAGTATCCCAAGGGCCCTCACATCCATGCACTCTATTTTATGCTAACTCCTACTAGGTAGATCTCAGATGCAGCTCCCAATTCTTCTATAGCCCAGAGTCTCTATAAACCTTAATCCGGCAAGTCTTAATCTTTATTGTAGCACTCCTTACCTATTTTAATATCTGATAAATCACAAACGGAAAAATTTTTTATGCAAGACAAGTAGGTGAAAAATTTTTCAAAAGAACTTATACACGTGTAGTGGTAAACCGCAATAAAGTACAGCGATTAAATCTAAACAATGTATCAAAATGCAAATGAAGGATAATTAATCAACAATTGATCTCTAACAAGCCTAGATAATGGCCCAACGTTCTTTTATTCTTCCGATACTTAACCGGCGATTTTACAGCCTTACAACATCACGGCCGATGGGCAGATTTCAGAATCAAGTTCAGGACCAATAAAGCACAAGTTTGCATATCCGCCATCATTTTTTTTCCACCACCCAGATACTTTCAAATATCATCTCATATTTATCTTCCCGGCGAGGCGATTTATAGGATATGTTCTGTATGTGGACTGGTAATAAACCTGTTTCCAATATCATCACTACGTGCGTTCAGTTAAAAAGTTTACAACTCTGGTAGTTCCAAATCAACTTTTTTTTTATTCGTGCTATATTTGGTTTCATTGATTTTTTTCCGCAGGCGGTGCATTTTAGATCTTCACATGCCACTCTGAGTTAAATTTGTCAGTGTGGTCACGCGTATTGAGTTTTTTTTTGTTGTTGTTGTTCTTTCTGTAGCATATCCGGCAGGGTCAATATGTATTGGAAAAAAGAGGCCGGCCGTGGTCAGGCATTTTAGAATAGAAATCATGTTACGCGCAATGGAACCTATAATTATTTATTCATGTATGACTGTCAGTGTGGGTTGCGAGGAGTCGACATGAAATCTTTCAAGTTATGTGCTTGCTTGGGTCACAGCGTTTAAGCGAACTAGCGCCGAATTGCTAAACATTTTGCATCTAATTTGAAGTCATTCTACCTTTGCTGGTGTATGAGTGCGTTTGTTCCAGACACATTTCATGCATTGTTTTTGGTATCTTTTTCCAGGATAGTCCGTGTTGAATCAAATTGAAGAGAGGCTTCTATAGATTTGTATTATTATGTGAAACGCTAAATGCTACACCCGTCACATGAAGGGGGTGCATAAAGTTATGTAAAAGTTCCCTCTCATATGTAAACCCCCTACACTTTTGATCTTAGCCATAAAGGCCGAGAAGCGATATGTAAACCCCCTGCAAAAGCATGCACTTCTAAAACTCCAGACTTACACAGCATCTCCCCTTCTCCCAGTATTATTATTAATTATATAAGAGACAGAGATTGTAAAGAGCCTTGCTGCCATAACCGGAAATCGAGCCCTGGATCTCCTAACTGGCCAGCCAACGCTCTACAGTTGAGCTACTGAGACGAAATGGCAAGCTCTTATCATCGAAGTGGACTCTGCATTCTCCACCCTCTAATGTCAGATCGACGGCCAACTGACAATCTGACCGTCCATCTCCTGCTATTTCTACCTCAGGTTAGCCTCTGCTACTACTAATTTTACCCAGGTTAGTATCCTGCGTGGTCGTTATCCTCGCAATTTGAAATCGGCGCTCCATTTTCCAGAGTCCACTGAATCCAGGCTATTCATACTAGGGTCACTTTCAGATCTACGACATCATTGCACTAACATACAGGGTTGATTTGTTCGGGCGCCATTGTAAAGAACCTAGCTGCCCCAACCGGGAGTCGAACCTTAGATCTTAGAACTGGCTATCCGACGCTCAGTCGTTGAGCTACTGGGACGAAATTGCAATCTCTTATCGAAGTGCACTCTGCAAGATTATCAAAAAAATTAAATTTAGTGTGCAGACATATTCCATTATCCTCAACTTGGTGAAATTTCTTCAAGACTGAATTCTTCCAAATGAATCCCTCTGAAATTCTCCAAGAAGGCGATACTGCTCTAAATTTGTAGCCAAGTTGACCAAATTTCTCGACAAGCGTGAAGACAGATAAAGGATTAGCCATAAAGGCATGTCCTTTTTCATCTACTCAAAGATGTTAGCTTTTCTTGCTTGTATCTATGCCAGCGCCATTTTCAGTTTCAAAGAAGTTAAATCATTAAATCCAGCAGTAGGTAAGGAAAGATAGTTTACCCCCAGCGGATATACCGTGCGGATCCCATTGTTGCAGAGTCGTCTCTGGTTCCGGATCCCTGAAATCCCCATGTGCAATTTATGAGATCCTCACGTGAGCATTTTTTTTACTTACATTAAACCATATATATTTTTTCAAGAATAAGATTTTTGAGCTTACAATAAATAAATTCACATTGTGATGGCGAATTGGCAATTAGACATTCGGAAGAAAATTAAAGATGTTCATTTTCACAGATCAAAAATTTGTTGTCATGTTAAAAAAATTTGATATTAGATTGAAAACTGTTAGGGGTTAAAAGTTTTAACAATTAAAAGTTGTTGTTTTAATCCTTATTTTTGTACCAAAACTGCTCTAGAAAATAACTGATTTTTGTAACTTTCCATTAACTAAATTAATTTTCTCTTTTCAGTTTTAGCAAACAAATACATTATGTCATTGATTTAACTTTAAAGAAACTTAGTACTACTTTCCTTATATACGTAGTATAATATACACGATGGCGTTAACACATATTAATGGATTTTTACGAAACTTTATATCTGGCTATGTTATTAAAAATCTAGAACTAGAGAGATGTGTTTTTAAATTTGAACCAAAACTTCGAAATGGATTCCAAATGTTACATTTACTTAACATGACAGCATAGGACGAAATTGAATATAATCGTGCGTAACAAGGTTTATTTATGGTTCAATTGTCACGAGGCCTAATAGTTCTAATCATTCATGTAAAAACTAGCCGTGATATAATTTTTTGTTAGTGACGCCATTAGCCCCCCTTGAGGGTAAGATACACCCCCTAGGGAATACATTGTCAAGCATGGTATGAATCGAAATATTTTTTTAAGTTCTTTATAATGAAGGGTTATAAGTGCTTTATAATTGTAATCATTTGGGCCCATGATACCGAATTTTAAAAAAACTTCTTTTAAAATTTGTAAAAAACAAAAAGTTATTAATAAATGGATTTTGGTATGAGAAGGTCGAGTTAAACCATACTCAAGTTAATTTTAAGGGACTTCATGAGTCTTAAAAGTGCTATAAACAGAGCTTCCATGCTTATTTTAAAAATTTTATTAAATTTTAAATTTAATTTTAAAGAACTTATTGTTTTTATTTTGAAGTATAAATTCTTCATTGGAGTCTGGTTTGTATCATAATCAACAATCATTTTGTTTCTTAAAGCAATCGTTTTGTGGCAATCATGCGCCCAGGTCTATTTTAAAATAAAATTTCAATAAATTCGCGAAAATTATACACATTTTAAAAATATTATCAGGTTCACCTAATTGAAAAAAAAATGATCATAGAGGCTACAGGTATTCACTTATTAGCCATAAAAATTTTAGATATTATCGATGTATAGGAGAAGAGGTAGTATATGAATAGTATGTGAAGCATGGGAATTCACTCTGTTTATGGCACTTTTAAGACTCATGACATCTTTTAAATATTCAAAATTTATATAAGGTAAAACGGAGTAAGTGAGAAATCAGACGGTCTCCACAATGCACTTTATATAATCGATTTCCAAAATATCAGGAATACATCAATAATTCGTAATATGTTACACGTAACATTTCATCGGTGAGTAATTGTCATACGCTCTGTTTGTACTTTCTTCTTGTTAAATCGAACCTTACGGTCAGTCAATGATTATCTGTAATTCAATGTACTTTGAACGTAACAACACGGTATTTTGAATATGTTTATATGTTAGCTGTAATATTGAGTATAGACAGAAACATATGAGTATAGACAGAACATATTCCCGAAACATATTGAGTATAGACAGAATTATTCCCCCTACTCACTATTATCCTATCAACCGCAATGTGTAACCATAGTTGACATTGAGCAAAATCCGGGTATTTTTTACCGGGGTTATTTATTACCCAGGACATCCGGCTCACCCACAGAGTATAGAGCAGTTACAGAGCATGGTCGAGAAAAACACAGAAATAACAATACACAAACATACAAAGACAATATACATAGAAATACAATACAGACAGAAAACAACAAAAAAGGAAACATACAAAAAAGAAACACGTTGAAAACAGTTGGGATTAACATAAAAATTGAGGTAAATTCAAATAATTTAAAATCCCAATTGCTATGGAAGAGGGATAGTTAAATTTATTTTAAATAAAAAAGCAGAAATTTTATAATATATTACTATCAAATTAGAGACACCAAAATACTATTAAACGCATTAAAAAAGAGTACGTTCATTAAGTAGTTGTCAATTTGATGATGATCAATCCTGCAACAAAGAGATCCAATAATTTCAAACAAATGTATTAAGTTAAAGGGAAAAGTCACATAAAATTTGAAACAGTGTAAACTGTTATTGCCCTTATCGTTTAAAGCAGTAGCCAACGCATTACTAAGGAACCTTTCCAGAAATAATTTTGAAAATAAGAACACAGTTCTTGATCTTTTCAATAGAACGAAGGTTTTAAAAACCATATGGGTTAATTGATTGAAGAAGGTTTAGAAAGATGAAACATTTTTGTATAAGGCCATGAAAACATATTGATCCACATCTCCAAAGTTATTACAAAGACAGTTAGATGTGGATGTAATTTTGAAATAATAGAGGTCATCTAAAAATGGGCCATGACCAGTGGGGAAGTGTATTAAATATATATTAAAGATTTGAAGTTTTGTATTAACAGAAGATAAAAAAGATTTTATTCTGGCTGGATCATTATTACGGGAGGATATATAGTTATTAAGTTATAGTTGCCAATCATGTAGAATAGAGGTTTTACAAAATTTAGAAAGATAAGAATATGGAAGAGGGATAGTATAAGGACACCTGTTAAAGCAGCATTTTTAGCATATTCATCAGCGGGTGAAATCCGGGTTTAAAGTCTGTGCATTCTGCTGCAAATAGTGCAGCAAAAAAAAAAAGAAAAAAGAAAAGAAAGTGCAACAGAGTGTCACTTTTAATTATGTAAAGGTCACCGTGGGTTTTGCTCCTAGGCATGTAACACTGAGCAAAAATACAATAATAATGAAACATTTCTTTTGGGTGCTTGACTAGTTTAATTATGACGGATAGGGTTGGCCACTTTGTTTCGTCGGAACGTCCGATCAGAAACGTCTTTATCGGAGATGGATCGGCGGGCGATGTTAGTGCAGGACTAACTGCACCCAGCCATCTTGTTTCCTTAATGGACAAAATGCCAAATCCAGAAAAAATATTTTTTTCTCAGCGCAAAAACATTTAGGCTGAGCGCAAAACAGCAATGTTTATACTAGCATATAACAGGTGTTTAAATTTCAAGCTGTGTACTGTAGCAAAACCTGGTATCTCCCTTTCCCAGCTGTTGAAGGTTTGCAAAGGAAAAACAACTTTTACAGGTTTTAAATCAATATCACGGTGAACGAAATTTCTATGTTAAGTTTTGCCGAATGAATTAACTCATGACCGTAGATATATATTTAGAAACCTTGACTATTTAAGAAAATTTCTAAAATTAGGCGACTTTCAAAGAGTTCAAGAATTGACGCCAAAATGACGTTTGTCAGCAAATTTTTGGAATCCTCAGATAAACCAATTACGTTACCAATTAGGTTTCGAGGTAATGAACTTTAAGTTTGAAAAACAATATTGGTAAGGCAAATGTATTTTTGCAAAAATGCAAAAAAAAAAGTTCTGGTTGTACTAAGGAGTTTTCTTAAATTTTTAACATAATGTTGAAGTAATTGTCACATGGTAAACCCATGATCCAATATTTTGGGGGTGCGATATAGAGTTTACTTATTTATTTTGGGGGTCAGCCTTTTCGTTTGGCCAGCTGCACTCGGAAGAAATAGAAAACAGAATGTGGGGGAGTTTTCTTTGGATATCACATTTTTACCGAAATATTTAATGTTTGTCCGGTTCGGACGGATCAGCCTGTTTGAATTAGTGGCCTAAAGCATATCAGTTTCGCAGGGGCTTGAGAAAGGGTTTTTTTTGCTTTTTATTTTTGGGGGGGTCTAAAGCCAATGGTGTTGCTTTGAGGTCAAGGGGTTAAGAGCCAGAATCCAATGAGATAGTTGTGTGCGCCTCAAGGGCGTGTTTTAAAATCTTGGAGAGAGAGAGTTTTTGAGAATGAAAAAAAGGAGCGAGGAGAATGATCTCGGACTCGAGGGCGAGAGGAAGCCTTTTTTTAAGTGCAGTTCATCTGAAGGATGAAAGCCCGCAACTCGGCCAGCGATGTTGGTGAGTTACCCATTTGGAACCTATTTCCTATTATGTACTTATTCGACCTCTCTCTCCGTTTTAAGGATGATTAAATATAACGTAGGGATAGTTAATCTTAATTACCATCTTTCACATTTTAGTCTGTGAGACTCTATATACTTTTGGATTGTTTATCTTAAATTAGTATTCCTCCCATTTTGTATATGGGAAGTTGTATTTTACATATTTTGAATCAGTATTGTGTAAATATTTATATAGTGTAAATAAATAAATGTTTGTATATACACACGGCCTTTTTCCTTTACCGCTCTGTAACCGGGCGTGTCGTTATATTTCTACTTTCCATACAATACATGGTGATGTATAGGAAAAGTATTGGAATCATGTCGAAAATCACAACTCAGGTTTTCGACGGATCTTCACGTTTTTAGGACTTCTAGAGCACGATAAAACTATTTTTAGCATGACGTCTGTGTATGTGTGTGTGTATCTGTCTGTGAAATGTATGTATCCTCTCTAACTTAAGAACTAATTGATCCAATTTCATAACATTGTGTATCTAGTAATATAAGTCACTTGTGGACTATCTTGGTGTTGATTACATTTTGGTACAATTCGGAATAAAACAGACTGCCTTTCTTAAGCGAAGTGGCCCTCCAAAATCGAATGTATCCCATCTAGCTAAAACTAATGGACCCAATTTCACAAAATGTGAAAGTTAACTCACTTATGGGTTATTCTTGTGCTGATTAGATTTTGGTACGATTCGGGAAAAAATGACATGCCTTCTTTTGTGAAATGACTCGTCAAAATTTAAAATAAAGGATTATGTATGCTTAAATGTATCCATTAAATGCTTGTTTTATATGTAATATTTGACGAAAAAACGAATAAGACCAACCCCATTACTCTAGGACTAGCCGTTCTTGATATTTTTTTTTTCAAATTTTTGCTATGTCGCCTTTGAAAATACTTCCAGTTACCAAATGAAAGCGGAAATTGAATTAAAAGTGCAAATTTGGTGTCATTTCAAATATTGATGCGTGTTATTTTGCGCAATTAATCTCCAATATGATGAATAATTGAAGCGATAAAGATAAAATGAATTGGAGTCCGTAGGAAAAGTTATGCGTTGTCCACGCCAGATTCGTTTAATGTCAAAACGCGTGATTCAGTCTGGCCGAATTTTGAAAAAGAACTTTTTCATTTACATTTCGTTCTATTCTAACTGACCAGCTTAAATGTAAGGCCAAAAATGTACTGAAAGTTAAACTATATTCTGGCGTCGAATTTAGTCTTTATTGCTAGTTTGAATGCCGGACGTAATGGAAGTTTATATACCATTAATAACTTTATCGCTGAGTATATCTTCGCAATGTGCGGAATCTAAAATCTAATAAAATGTATGACGGACAAGTGGAACATATTGTTATAATGCAATGACGTCTAATAATTCTGTGGAAATTTGCATCCATTAGATAGAATTTTCCTCGAACAATAATTCTAAAGTTGGAAAGTTGAACCAACAAAAAAGCTGTCCACGTTTTTGTCAATACATTTATAGAAGATTATAACAAGATATACTGTGTGATTTTACCTTGGCAAATACTCACACATCTACACACACGTTCGAAATGCGTGTTAGAATTTTCTGGTAAACAATGCTCTCTTTACATAATAATATTACTTTTGTTCTCGACAACATTAGTGACCACAACAGTCTATTCGCACTCCATTTTGTTATACGGCGTACTTTGCACAAAATGGATGACGTGCTGCTCGTAATATCGAGAACCTTGTGGAAGAAGAAGGAAGCAAGCACCTGCTGCCTGCAGTAATCTTCAAAAAGTTTCTAATTAATTTCAGAAAGCAAACGAGGATCTGACTGCAGCTAAAATGATAACAGGTAGATTTATAGAACGCTGATAAATAGCCCGGTGGTCTTTACACATATTTCACACACGTACGGTAAATTGTAAGTGCATGTCGCGTACCATCCTGATGATTTATGAAAAGCGTATGGACATGTCTTTCAGACGTGCGATACATATAATTCACGTAAGACTGCCTCAAGGAGGAAAATACAAATTGCTACAAAGAGTTTCGAATTAAATATGCATTATCGGAAAAGTAATCTTAGAAAGATGTAATACATTTCCTTAAAGGGATCAATTGTACTCTATAAAAAATGTACATCTATCAAAACATTTCACACTTATATTTCTACAATTGACAATCACAGGAAACATATTTACACAGGGTTAAATATAAAAGAAATATAAGTCTTCTGTATTGGAAATAATAAAACTTTCTTGGTGATATATATAATATATATAGATATGTAGACATGGGTTTTTTTTTGTACATACAGTAGTTTATGCATAGTTTTCGATAGTTTACCAGAGATTGATCATTTATTGAAAATAGTCTGTAAAGCAAATGTGAAAATAAAATGGTCTGAAGTGAAAACTTGAAATCAAAATTGACTCTACGACAAGCTTGAGAAAATTATAAATAGAACATTATAAATAAAACAAGCACTAAATAGGTATGAAATACACCTCTTTCCCTGTTCCATATATAAGGTAAGTAATTGAAAAAATAATTATATGTGGTGAAAGATTGGTGAGTATAAATCCTTAACTATACCTTTAGATTAAAAAGTATTATAATTCATATATGAAATACAAGTACTTAAGATACTAATCCCCTTGTTCCCTGCATAAATATACATGGTGTAAATGCATAAATAATGAATAATATGAAAAGCTTCAAACAGAAAAATTTACACATGGAGCCTTTCTGCCCCCATCCCCAAATATTTTTATGAAAATGAATATAATTAAAAAAAGTTAAAAGCATTTCTGAAACCATGTACTTTATCAAGGGTCATACCTGGTTCAGTAATGCTGAAACTTCTATGTTTCTGTAACCAAAACTGTAAATTGTATTACAGAATATCAGAATATATATATATATATATATATATATATATATTAGGGTGGTCCAAATTTGTATAGGAAATTTTCTTTCAATTATCATTCGTTTTACCCCTTGAAATTATTCTATTTCGTGAAAAAATAATAGATGTGAAATTTTATTGCAATCAAAAGATAAAAACACGTGCCGACGGGAATGCTTTTATTGGGACAGCTTTCGTTTTCCCACCAATCCTGCTTTTCTCCTCACTTAAACTATCTCACTGTTAGCGTAATGCATCATTCTTGGCAAAATGCCAAAAATACAAATTTCAAAGTTTCTATTGCAATGCAACAGCTTCGATTTAACCTGTGGCGATGAGAGTGCCACAGCCGAAATAAAATTCTGGAGTGGGGGGGGGGGGATTTCTCAAAAGTTCTAAGAGAGCGGAAATGCTTTAGCAGATATTGGAAAAGGATATTTATATCTTCCTTGTAGACATCATATATTTGAAATCCTACTTAAAAGTGTTTTTCAGCTAAAAATGCCCTCTTCATCAGGTCCAGATGTGCAAATTTTCAAACGCTTTCAACAGGCATGGCTTAAAATTAATAAGAAAGAAAATTGATGTCTGGTATAGAAGAAAAAAAATGTTCTGTGTTCAAACCTAACAGAAATCCGACCTAATATAATGCAGCACCTACAAATGTGATAGTTTCGCGAGATGATTATAAAGAATTCTTAGAGTTTGCAAAAATTTTCATCGGAAACGATACAAATTAAATATCTCTTCGAGCTCCAGGAGCATGCCATCTAGCGCGATGGGT